>BKCH01000136.1:0-679084 GCA_008635985.1 Ficus erecta | reverse complement strand
ATTTCTTTTAAGTTGTTGAATAAGCATTATTTTAGAGGTGGGGCTGTCCACTTTTTGTTTTTACACGAAACTTCACCAATATTCTACTTATATTTGTACATATAAGCATATGTAATCATTACTTAGAAACAAACGACAAGCATTTTGGCAAAATAATTCTGTACTAGTATTCATACTAAAATCAATATAAATTACGTATCTCCAATAGACTATATACCATAATTACATACATAAATACATATCTAATGAATATAACTTAACAAGCTTAAAATAAATCTCTTTGAATAATTATAACCCTATGTGCCATGTAACTATTAACTAATTAAATTTTTCTCTTTTTTTTTTTTTTTTTTTTTTTTGTGCATTACACAAAACACGATTTTTTATTTTTCCTCCTTTTTTTTTTTTCTCGTTACGTGGGATACATATTTTCCACTCTACCAAACATAGACTAAATTGTTTTTGAAAAAAAAAAAAAAAAAAAAGCTGTCTCGGTGCTCTGGATCAAATATTTCAATTCCACAGTTCTCTCTAGCCCTTCAAAGAATTTGCTAACATGTCTTTACTCAAGTACACAACACTTTCCCAGACTATCATCTCCTTCATTGATGCTTCAGTAAAATATCCTTATAACTGGATTCATAAAAATTAAAGGAAGTGGAATTTTTGAAACTTTTAATAAAACTTCAGGAGGAGCGGATGTTTTGGTTTGAAATTCGAGGGATAAAATATTAATAGTTCACGGACGGAATTTGTATAATTAATCCCGAAAAGTTGATAGTGATTTCCATGAGTTTAAGAGCTTCTGAATCCCTTGCTACTTGGAAAAAGCCCTTCTAAATGTAGGAAGTTCACAATTGGCTTATTAATGGGTCAAAATAAATAATATCCACGGAACATCTCTACATTTGCCCGGTGACAGAATTAGTTTGTGGAAGCCCTTTTCTGAGATAATTAGGGGGTATGCCAAAAAACAAGAGTGGATTATTTTTGCCACTAGATAAACAATCCTAAAAAAATTACCATTACGATGATGTCATAATTTAATAAAAAAAAAAATTTCTCTTCCCCCCTCTCTCGCCAGACGAAACCCATTCCTTTTTCTCTTCCTCTCTCTCTCTCTCTCCTTCCTTTCTCTCCTCTCTCTCTCTCTCTGTCTCTTTCTCCTACAGGCTACAACCTGTAATGACTAGTTTTTACAGCATTACGATTTCTTATGTTTTAAGAAATTTGTTCGTACCATGAAGATATTTATGAAAAGCCCGGTTAAGGGTTTTTATGATGATTTGTGAGTTCTTATGGTTTTATGAGACTCAAAAATGATTGCTTAGTCAAGCATATGACCTTTTAAATAAAAAGGAGTAAAAATTGCCATAATTTTATGTTGGTCAAAGTTTGACCAAAAATGTCGACGGTTGACCAAAAAGTCAACTATTGACCAAGAGAGTCAAATCTTGACGGGAAAGTTAATGGTTGACCCAAAAAGTCAAAGAAAAGATGGTACGGTAAAATAATTAGCAGTATAGAAATTATACTGTATAGAACCGTTTTTACGGATAAAATAGTATGTTTATGATTCAAAACCACCATAGAAAAATCAAGCACATTAATTAGGATATTAAGGGCCAAGTGGCTTCAAGTTATGAGAAAATTTTTATACAGTTCGTTTTTACACAGATAAATTTTGGATTGTAGTTCAGTATAACAATATTGTGTATAAGTGAATCCAGTATTGGAAATATCTGTGTTAACTTAAAAATGGACTGTACAATAAGAAAAAGAGGCAAACAAGCCTTAGGCATCATCCTACTTTTGAATAATGACATCATTTTTTATTTAAAGAAAAAATGGAAAGTATTTTTGGGTGGTTCTAGAGCTTGGGTGGCCGGCCAACTCATGGGGGACTTGAGCAAATAGAAAATTTTGAGGACCATTTTGCAAATTCAAAAAGTCCTCCATCACCTATAAATAGGTGAACCCATTATTCAAAAAAATTCAAAATCCTAGCCAAAATTTGCCCAAATTTTCCTCACCAAAACCAAATTTGAGAGAAGAAAGAAAAGAAATTCTAGCCAAATCCAAGAGAAAAACAAGAGTGTGGTGGTCGGTTTTCTTGTGGAGAGCAAGCAAAAAGTTGGGAAAAAATTTGGATACCCATTTTGGCCAAGGGCCGGTTGTGAGGAATCAAGAAGAAAGTAAGAAGAAAAAATTAAACTCAAGGGGATTTAGGGTTTTTGAGTGACCAGATTTTGGTTGGAGCATCAACCAAGTGCTCAAAAATTTTGGTACCCATTGGAGGCCAAAAGGCCGGTTGCAGGGGAGGAAGAAAAAGGAAAAGAAAAGCCAAGTGGTGGCCGGGTTTTGAAGCTTATGGTGACCAGATTCTAGGGCAAGAGAGGTTGAAAATTTTGGAGCCAATTAACCCAAGTGGCCGGCTGTTGGTGAAGGAAAAGGGGAAGGAAAAAGCCAAGCTAAATTTTGATCTAAAATGAGGTATAATTCCTAAATACCTTAAGCTCTTCATTTAAATTTCATTTGAGAAATTTAAATGTATTTCAAGTATGGTTTGTAATGAGCATAAGCTCACTTTCAATTTCTGCCCTAATTAGGAATTTTAGGATTTGTGCTTGATTAATTAGGGTTTTGGTTGGTGGTTCAAATTTGTTGCATGTTAGGTGTTTGTTTCGGTTGCTAGGTTTTTTATTGTTTGTTATATGTTTCTAATTTTGATTTGGATGATGAAACTTGGCGATTAGAAAACATTGCATGACTGTTTTTTTTAGGCTCCCGATGCGGTCGGTTGAGGTAGAGTGTACGTATTAGGACGTAAAACGAATTTAAAACCAAAAAACTGCCATTACGGGTAGAAAATGGCCAGTTTCTGGAAAAATAGATTTTGAGACCTTTAGAGGCCGAATTTGGAAAAACTTAAAATATGAAAGTTGTAGAGAAGGGTTTTTCCTAGGGGGCAATCGAACGGTTTCGCAAAATGAGGCTCCAAAGGCCTCGGTTTTCACTAAAATCCGAGCCTGATCGTGCCCAGAACCCATGCACGGCCAGGTCGATTCAACAGAAAATATGAGCATGTTAATAACCGAATTGGGTTTTCCTCAAAACACGAAAGTTGTAGGGTTTTTTCGAAAGCTAAAACTTTCATGAAGAAAACTTTTTCGAATTCAGCTTTGATTTTTTTTAAATGAAATTGGTTTTCAAAAACTGTACAGGAAATAGGGAATTCCTGTACAAGATTTCTAGAAACAGTGCAGAAAAAGGATAATTCTGCACATACACTGATAATTGACAATGTGAAGCTGTTCCAAAGGCAGTTTCCAACAGTCAATAATTTTTACAAATACTATTTTATGATTTCAAATTTTCAAGCTAAACAAAGAATTTTTATACGTAAAAATATAAGGTTTTTCTAAAAACGGGTCTTAAAACCTAAGTTAAAATAATCCGATTATGGTAGATTTAAACCCTAGGGTTACTAAATGTAACCAAATAGGATAACATAAGTAAGGGATATATAACTAAGGTTATATAAGAGTGTTGGTTATACTACCAACATTTCTAACCCTTACATTTATTTGATAACAGAATATAGAATGCGACAGTGTCCGAACGGGATCCAGCTCGACATTGGACACAACAAACGCGAATAAGGTAAGTACAACTCCGCCTACAGCATAGGCTCTGTTGTGTATACTTGCCTAAGTATGATGCTATGGAAATGCTATATGCTAGGGAATGCTATGAAACATGTTATGTATTAAGAAATGTTATGAAAAATGTTATGCTATATGTTATGGTATGCTAAGTGCTATAGTATGTTATGAAGTATGCTATGTTATGATAAGAATTATGAAATGCTATGAATATATGCTATGAGTATATACTATGAATGCATGTTATGAAGATATGCTATGATAAATATAAGACATGTTAAGATTATGATACGATTAAGATATGATTACGATTTTAATTGTGTGAAACATCATGGAGCATGTTCACCAATTAACAAGAATAAGATTAAGTATGAGACAAGGAAAGTTATGATGGCAAGCGAGCTTGCCATGTCGTACCGACCCGCGTTAGGTCGGGTTGGACTATGGTTTGAGTTGGAAATGGACTGGCCGCCCCAACCACTCCATAGTTGCGCGCCCGGTACGGACACTTATGTTATGGGGCCCAGTAAGTTAAGATAAGTTAAGGAAGTAAGTTATGAATGAATAAGAAAGCATAATGAAGCATAAATGGTTCATGCATATGTTATGATAAGTTATGCTACGTATGGAATGTTCAGAGGTGATATGTATGTAGGTTAGGTTTGTGTGGTGTCGCGGTCTATAGTAGTTGTACTTGCTGAGCGAAAGCTCACTGTCTTACGTCAATGCTGTAGGTAAACAACCTGCCAGCAATTGTTGATACAAGATGGAGGGGCATGGCCTGGCAAACTGTGAAACGTGAGAAATAAGCCGCTACGTGTTTCGTTATTAATGTAATTATGCCATGAGTTTTATTTTTATGCTCAAACAACCTTATCTAGTATTCGTTATATTATTTGAACGTTTTGCATTTGTGACACACTATGTATTAAAAAAAAAATTACGTTGTTTACGTTAAGTAAGTAAGTATGATACGTATGTATGTATGTATGGTAACGGCCTGTGCTAGGCGGGTCGTTACACAACCATCGCCACTTTGCTGGAAAGAAGCCGCCGCCGCGATAATTGGATCAACCTCCATGCCTTGCAATCGGAGCTGTAGCGATCTCGCGCGATTGGAGCCGTCGTGGTCGTGGTCCCGGTGTTGTGGCTGCCGATCTCTCTCTCTCCCCGGTAACGGCAAGAGCTCGAATTGCCCAGCCGCAACAGTGGTACCGTCAAATCGAAGGTCGCTCTTCCGCAAACTCGTGGAGAAGTCCGGCGACAAACCGTTGGGATCTGAGTGGCTGTGAGCTCGGTCGACGACACCATGAGCTGGACCGCCTCCTCGATCTGAGTTTGCGATCTCCACAGCGATCTTGGCGGCTCTCCATGGATCTGGTCTCCGATCTCATCACAATCTGTGGCGAGCGTGCAATCGTCAGGATTCCGACACCAGCGACGAGCGAGGACTTCAACAAGACTTCGACTCCGAGAGGGAGGTTTGTCGACTACTTTGAAAAGTGACTTTTGTGTCAATGTACTTGCTCATGATTTTCTCGAGAAATGTTGCCCAAAATCATTTGTAAGCATAGGAGTCTCCTATATAATAAAGTGATAAATAAAATTATTGTTCCCATGATAATTATATTTAATTTTGATTAATTACAAAAATTGGTTAATATTATAATTATTTAAACAGTTGATGAAAAAAAAATATTAACTAAATAAATAAAATAAACTAAATTGATAAAATAAAATCTAAAAAAAAAAAAAAACACACAAAATAAAATAACAATATGGTCACATGATAATGACTTTGTCCCTTCAATAATTTTATTACATCATATGATATTTATACTATAAGAATATTATCATTATATTGCTTATTATTATTTAGAAATACAATCTAGTCATGTGATCATCTATATGATAATGATTGTATTATTTTATGGAAGAACTTCATATATCAAAACTCATTATTTTATTATTTTTTGAATCACTGCCATATTGACATTATCAATGAGGGATAATATATATATATATATTAACTAAATATAGTTTTACTCCATATGGTGAAAATACAATATACTAACATGATAATGACTTTGTCATTTAAATGATTATGCATTATTGTATAATTTTTATACCATAAGGGCCTTATCATTATATTGTTTACTCTTATTAGTAATCATGCACTAGTAAAAATGGATTTGACGACGGTTAGACAACCGTCGTGTAATCCACCGTTATGGAATATTTTGAGATACCACGATGGTTCACACCGTCGTAATAGCGAAAAAAGGGAGCAAATTTCGCTAAAGTGAGAACTTTACACGACGGTTTTTAATAGAAATTGTCGTGTAAAATCCAATTTACATGACGGTTTTTAACAGAAACAGTTGTGTAAAGTCCAATATGAATTAAAAAAAAATTTGGCATTTTTTGGTGATTTCCTACGGATGGTCTAACCCATGTGTTATCCAACACACAGCATAGGATATGATTGACAAAAATTTAGCTACATTGTATCAAAGTAAAAAAACCATCTATTACATTACCAGTTTACATATCATAATTAATGAATTGCATTACAAATTTAGTTCATTCTCCCCTAATCAAATCTATATCATCCCAAGTATAAAATTATTTTCTTTCAAGTACGTCAATTCTATTCAATACTATGTCCCTCATAAAACCTAAAACAAAATAACCACATTCAACACTTCCCTCTTAGTAAGGACAAGGACGATCTGAGATTTTTGTTTTATAGTCTCATCTCGTTTTAATTCTTTCTCTGGTTATAAGCTTCCAATCCATTAGGGCCCTAGTAAGTTTGTAAAATTCAAAATAATTAAGATGCATACCATTAAGATTAAATTCAACAAAATTTCATTTTGATATTTCATTGAGCATGTGGTGGGCGGAAATAAAATGCGCAGAATATTGTGTGTTCGTAGATCTTAAAATGTCAAAAAATTGCACAAAGATTCGTCTATAAAGAGCAACAATAATAAAAAATGAACAACAATAAATACACAAATTACACTTTAAGCAAGTTGTAAAAGAATTGTCTGTTCGTATTTTTATTGGAAAACAAGAAATTGAGCAATATGGAAGTCACTTTGCCTTTATTTGACGCAAAATAGGCACGGCCTTGATGGGAAGACAGGGTGGCAGTGGAGGTGGCGATGGTGGCGGCAACAACGAAAAAAGAGAGAGAGGGGAGGGCGGCGTTGAGGGCAATGGGAGAATGAGGGGGAGGGGATAGAGGCATTGCAGGCGACAGTCGAATGAGGAGGAGGTGAGGGCGGCGACAGCGTCACCGATAGAATAAGAGAGAGGGTAAGGCGGCGGCGGGGAGGGTAGCGGCACTGTGGGCGGGCGGGCGAAGGAGATAATGGGTAGGAGAAATTTTTGAGTGGTAAAGAGGGAGAAAGATGAAAATGATGAGGAAAGTGAATTTAATTTAAGGGTTTACGCGTGAATTTCAGAGTACAAAATTTCAAATTTTTAGAGTGATTTTTGAAAAATTACACGACGGTTTATAGAAATCGTCGTATAATCTCAAAGATTTAAGTTAATGGTTTACATGCGAATTTCAAAGCATAAAATTTCAAATTTTTAGAGTGATTTTCGGAAGAGTACACACGGCTTAGTGAAACCGTTGTGTAATCTCGGAGATTTAAGTTAATAGTTTGCGCGTGAATTTTAAAGAATAAAATTTCAAATTTTTAGAGTGATTTTCGGAAAATTACACAACGGTTTCCCAAAACCGTCATGTAATCTCCAAGATTATTCCGAGATTACACGACGATTTCAATAAACCATCGTGTAATCTCGGGTTTACATGACGATTTTAATGATTTTAACGATTTTACATGACGATTTTAACGATTTTAATAAATCGTCGTGTAATTAAGTTTTAGACGATGATTTTTGTAAAACCGTCGTGTAATCTCCGTCGTGTAAGCTAACTTTTGTAGTAGTGTCATCTAGTCATGTGGTCTATACAATAATGATTATATTATTTTATGGAAGAACTTCATTTATCATAATTATTAGCTTTATTGCTTTTGGGATTACTACAACATTTATCATTGATGGGAAAAATATATATCCCTTATTTGAAACACTTTGGTAGTGCTCATGGATTGGAATTCACATAATGAATCAAACACATAGAGCCATTTTTTTTTTTCTTAATTTCAATTTGAATATTGAGATTTAAATAGTTCATATTTAAGGATTATTATGAAACAAGTTTATTTATTTATTATTATTTTAAAACAATTCCGCTTGATTAAATTACTATAGAAAGCTATTGGTGACAATTACTAACCTAATTAAATATTAGGCTAATGGGTGTTACATTTACACAACAAACAGTCCTCGTAGTGCGGTAGATCTTCCAAGGCCACGGCCTTATATGCTATTCTCTTCTCTACGACCAAGCTGTGTATGGGCATCGGAAAATTCTCATCTATATCAGATTTCTTCTTCCAACCCTCAATGACAAAGCCTACCTTTTGTCTAAAGGTGGTAGACTAATAATCCTAGATAGAGGCAAAAAGAACTGATCTAGGAGACACCTATAAGGATTATTTTAAAGTACCAGGTCTAGGGTGGCTGGGATGCGAAACTAAATACTTGTCACTCATTAGTTGAGGAACATGAGGGGAATAAGTATCAGCGCATCCTTATGGAAAGGATGTGCGCGTGACACGTGCAATAGGCAGGTTTCACATGTCGTCTTCCTACTACATCTTCCTGTAGTTTCCTCTAATTAATTTCGACCATGTGTACTGCCAAATGAAAATAAAATGATATTTATTTATACCAACTTATAATTTATAATTTTTCATATTTAACATAATTAATTTTCACCATTTTATCCAATAAAATAAAAATTTCTATGCACAACTCATATATTTTTTTTGTCACATACATATCAATGTTATATTAAAATTGTAATCCGGACGTCCCATGTATCTAATACGACTTTTAACAACAAATCATAGGGCTTTTTGGTTCGTATATTTTATTTTGAGATGAAAATAATTCTTGCTTTGAAATGAGAAGACACTCTTTTTTTTTTTTTTTTTTTTTGGTTTTGAAATAGCATCTAGATGCCCAAATAAACTGTAATTCTGAAAAAAAAAAAAAATAGAAATTTCTGAAATGGTGTTTGATAAATATTAAAAACAATTTTAAAATTAGTTTTCAAACAAATCTAATAAATTTTATGAGAGAGTTCTGAAAAAGTCAAAATTTCTAAAATGGTGTTTGATAGATATTCAAAACAGTTTCAAATTATTTTTTAACAAATCTGATAAATCTTATGAGAGAGAGTGTATGTATGTGACAGTCATCAGTCCTCATAAGAAAAAAGGTAAATTGTGTAGTCCAACATCATATTAGAATGGATATGTGTGATGATTCATGAGTAAAGATGACCACCTAATGATACGAGGTATTTTGAGATAAAGCCCAAAAGTAAAACCTTGTAGACACGGGGCCCAAACAAACAATATCATATCAAATGGAGGTATAGGTCATTATCAATGGTACCAGAGTCTATACCCAACTAGAATTGTGGCCAACGAGGTCGTTATGCCCTAAAAGAAGTGGTGATTGTGACAGTTATCAATCCCTATAAGGAAAAGGGTAAGTTGTGCAATCCCACATCTCTTGTGAATGGATATACGTGATAGTTCATAAGTAAAGGGACCGTCTCTTATGAAATGAGGCCTTATAAGGTAAAGTCTAAGAGCAAAACCATGCTAGTACATGGCCGAAAATGGAAGAGAGAGAGAGAGCTAAACAGTCCAAATAAACGTAACTTTCATCTTATTTCCAAAATGAGATAGGCCAGACCTACAAACCGAACATGCGCATAATGCCATTGGTCAATTTTACAGCGATTACGATCCAAATAAGTCATTCCACCAATTTGAAGTAGACAACATGATGACCTTGACAGAATAAAGTGTCCAACTTTATTTGCCGGTTGATGAACAAATATTTATGCTTTGTAATTTTCAATGATTATATCAACTTGTATATTGTCCCAACATATATAATCGAGAATATTACCACAAACTAATGGACCATGATGTATCTTACTCTAACAAAATATTTGAAAATAAATCATATGTAATTATTGATAACTCTATAAAATAGAGTTATTTTATCACTCTTACGCATCTAATTTGACTATATTCTTGAGTATTTTAATATATTTTAAGTTAATTTTAATTTAAATTAATTAATTTTGTTTTATTTTATTTTGTGATTTTATTTATTTTGATTAGGTTAATATTAATTTTAATAATTTGTTATTAATTTACCTCTCTAAATAATTAATTTTCTCATTTTAATTTATCACTCTAAATAATTAATTTTTCCATTTGTATAATTTAATTTGGTGAAATTTGAGGGCAACGTTGATAATAATTTGAAGTAACACCGGAATCAACAGAGGCCCACGTGCAGAGAAGCTCACGCGCGTCCTCGCACCACGCCAGCCATCTGATCAGCTCCAGATGAGAGGCAGGTCACATCAGCCCAGTCACAGCCATGCCAGATCCAGCTCGCGCGTCTTCACTGTTGCTCCAGTGCGCCTGCTGCCTTGCCCAGCTCGCTTGCGCCACGCGTCCCATGGGGCCCACTTAGCCAGCGCTTGCTAGCCACATGTCCAGGCGCACTAGAAGCACTCAGGCTTCCTAGCTGGCGCCTGCTGATGGGGAAAGTTAAAAAAGAGGACAGAAAAAAAGAAATTGAAAAAGAAAACAAAGGAAAGGGATTTTGGGGGCTGGTGACTGGGTTTGGAGGGGTTCGAACAGGGACCTGGGTTGGACAGAGGCCAAACCAGAGAGGGAAGAAGAGAAGAAAAAAATGAAGAAGAAAAAGGAAAAAACAAAAAATAGAAAATATAAACAAGCTAAAAAATAGTAGTGTAGGATTTTTAGGTTTTGGATTTAGTTTTTATATTTAGTTTTATACTTTATTTTCAATAAATTTTAAGGGAGATTGCATTTGTAGAACAGAAGGAGGAGATGAGAAATTTAGGTAAAAAGTTGAAGATTTGTGGAAACATCATTTCTTTTCCTTATACCTCTCTCTTTTTTTCTTTCTTTATTATTATATTATTTTTTTTTTTTTTGTAATTGGATGATACATGAACTCTTGATTTGTTTGATTTTGTATTTATTTTTATTTATGCATATTGTGTAATTTATTGGTTCTAGGATTTGATATAGTCATATTTAAACTATATTTTGATGATTTTGTTAGTCGTGAATCCAATTTCATTCTAATTCATTTGTGTTCTCTATGCTTGATGCATCTAGTTTATTTTTCCAAATAAATTAGTTGATTTTGATATGTGGAATTTGGCATTTGGGAAAGGGAATTTTATATGTCGGATTTGAGATACACGACCAAAGTAGTATTTAGTTTGGAAGGCCAATAGTACTTGGATAATCGCATTTGTGGCTCGATCTTAATGAATATTTGTGCATTTTAGTTGATAGAAATATCAATTTTGGGTGTTCATGCATATTATCTCATTTGACACTCGGGAGAAGTAATGATGTTGATTAGAGCCATTGATTAATGAATTGGATGAAGTTTATTAACAATTGTTAAATCGGATAAGCATAGGAATAGTAGAATGAAATCAAATCCCTATAACCTTGCTTGTGTTTTTTTATTCCTTCGGTTTTAATTGGTCAATTTAGTTTACTTTATTTTTTTTAATTTGTATTTTTGTTATTTTTCAATCGATCGTTCAAGTAATCTCAGTGTTAACAAATTTTGATAATTAACTTAAAATTAAACACAATTATCGTGGGATCGACAACCTTACTTATCACTCTATTACTTGTGTGACTCATACACTTACGAGATTTCACGCAACAATTATGAAATAAAATATCAAATGTACTTTATATGTCAAAATATGATTACTTTACAAGCTCTCTATTTTAACAAATGTTCTTATTCTTTATATAGGGTATTAAAAAATATAACTATTCTAAACTATTAGACTTTTATGAAATTTTATCTCCGATTTTTTTAACTTAGGGATAAGGGGATTCGAACTCTACGCTATACTTGCAACTTCATGGTAATATATCCTATAAATGGAAACTCCATTTTTCGTTGTAAAGAATAGCAATTTTATAATAACTCTTGAAGGAAGAGAGAAAAAAAGGAAAACAATTGTGTGCTCACCCTAGTTGTTCAATCTTTCCCCTATGGCCAAAAGTATTGACTCGCATTTCGCGTAAACAAGTGGAGGATAAGTTTGGTCAATTTAGCAATCAAGGCTATTTATTGAGTGGATTTTTTTGCATCACTTTAGTTTCTTATTAGTAGGGACGTGTTACCATAACTTCCGTAAAATTAGTCTAAGAGCCTTATAAAACTATCTCAATCCCTTTTTGGGAAAGTGTAAGAATCAGATAAATAATTTGATAAATATTAAAATATAGAAAGAATCATATATAAACAATTCATACTACTACAGCATACAGATTCCACGACGGTTAAAAACTGTCGTGGTAATACTTAAACGACGGTTTTCTAACCATCATGGAATCCACAGTCGTGGTATATATTTGGATTCCACGACGGTTTAAAAACCGTCGTGCTATCTCGGCTACCACGATGGTTACTCGACAGTCGTGGTAGCCAGGTTACCACGACGGTTACTCGACCCAAAGCACCAACGAGGGGAGATTCCTAAATCTCTCTCTTTAATTTTCTATGGCTTACACATTGAGGACAATGTGCATTTCAAGTTTTTTTTTTTGGGGGCAGTGAATTTTGGTTTTCGTTTTTCTTGTTTTCCTTTACATACATGCATATATATATATATATATATATAAAGAAAACCGAAAAATTTTAAAAAAAATTTGTGAATAATTAGAGGTACTTTGTGCTTTCTTTGGTGATTCTCATTGTTCGAATGATATGAATATGTTTGGTATTGTGCATAGCTTTTGGAAAAGTGTGGATATTGCTTGATGTTGTGTTTGATTCATGAGTTAGTTTCGTTTTGATTTTGATTATTCCCTTTGTCACGACCCCGACCTATGCTACGTAGGGCCGTGACGTCGTATACATACTTAACTTACTTCTTGATTCAAATACTTTAAACTTACTGAAAATTCCATAGTAATTTTTTTAAAAAACTTTATTTTAAAACTCAAACTTAAACTTGACTTAATCTCATACTTATACTTTTACTTATTTATAGGTACTTACTCGAGTATCGAGCTTTCACACTTCATTTGAAAGCTATCATATTCAAACCATGGATCAAACCCGACCTAGTGCGGTTCGGTACAACACGAGGTAACTTGTTGCCATCATACATGAATTTTTCCTTACCCATATCATTATAACGTAACATAAACACATTTTACAAACAATTATACAAAACATAATTTTCTAAAAACCCATTCCGTGGGCAGTATTCATCCCACATTTCACCGTCCGCAGTGCCATCTCTCACAGTTCTTGCATCAAGTATTGCCGGGTAGGTTGTGTAATGCCCCGACCTACATAGGGCTGTTACTATGATTATTTAATTTAAATCTCGAGCTTAAATACTTAAGCTTAATGAAAATTTTAAAATAAATTTTTTTTTTCTTAAACTTAAACTCATACATATTCATAGGTACTCGCTCGAGTACCGAGCTTTCATGATCATATTGAAAGCTATTATATTCAACCGTGGACCCAAACCGACCTAAAGTGGGTCGGTTACAACACGAGGCAACTTGTTTGCCATCATTCTTGGAAACTTTTCCCTTAACTTGTTCTTGAAACAATTTCTTAGAAATGGTTTTCTTCTTGAAAACAATTCCTTGCCCCATACTATCACTTTATTATAACATAACATAACATAACATAACACATTTTACAAATATAATTTACATAACAAAATTTCAAAAACTCGTGGCGGTGTCCATCCCACATTTCACAGTTGCAGTGCTAGCCCTCCACAGTCTTGCATCAAGTATTGCCGGTAGGTTACTTTACATACAGCATGTGTAATACCAAGTATTTCCGCAATAATACGATTTCCTTTGTTTTAAGAAACTTATACAAATATGAAGATATGCATGAAAAAGCCGGTTAAGGGTTTTTATTTCGTTTTGTGAGTTTTATGATTTTATAAGACTCGAAAATGATTGCTGAGTCAAGAAAATGACCCTTTGGGCAAAAAGGAGCCAAAATCACCAAAATTTTATGTTGGTCAAAGTTTGACCGAAAAAACGCCGACGGTTGACCAAAAAGTCAACTGTTGACCACGGGAGTCAAAGTTTGGCGGGAGGAAGTCAGCAGTTGACAAGAAAGTCAATGGCGGACGAGGAAAGCCAAAGATTGACCCAAAAGTTAAAGAAAAGGTTGTACGATTAAATAATTCGCAGTAAAGAATTGTACTGCATAAAGTCGTTTTTTATGATTAAAATGATATGTTTAGGATTCAAAACCACCATAGAGAATCAAGCACAACTAATTAGAATAACTTGGGCCAAGTGGTTCCAAGTTATAAGAAAATTTTTATACAGTTCGGTTTTACACAGATGAATTTTGGACAGCAGTTCAAAATACCAATACTGTGTATAAGTGAATCCAGTATCGGAAATACCTGTGTTAACTTAAAAATGGACTGTCTAATAGAAAAAAAGTTGCAAACAAGCCTTAGGATAGGCTTACATCACCTAAAATTGGATTATTGACATCATTTTCCAATTTATGAAAAATTGGAAAGGAATTGTGGTTGCTTCTAGAACAAGTGGCCGGCCAGCTGTGGGGGGGGAAAGGCTGATTTCCCAAAAATTTTGGGGACCAAATGTTGCAATTTCAAAGAGTCTCCAACCTCTATAAATAGGGGTTGTCATAATTCAAAAAAATTGGAAAAAGCTAACTAAACTCTTGTCATTTTCTTTGAGCCAAAAACCGGATTTGAGAGAGAGAAGAAAAGAAAGAAATTTAAGCTAAGATCAAGGAAAAAGAAAGTGAGTGGGTCGGTTTTTGTGAAGGGGAAACAAGCAAAAAGTTAGAAAAAATTTTGGAACCCATTGTTAGGCCTAGTGGCCGGTTGTGGGAGCAAGGGCAAGGCAACAAAAAAAAAGTGAATCCAAGAGGGGATTTAGGGTTTTGAAAGCTTGAAATTCCATCTAGGATACCACCCAAGGACCCAAGAAATTTTGGTGCCCAATCTTGGCCAAGGGGCCGGTTATCGGTAGGGAAGAAACCAAGGAAGAACCACGCTAGCAAGTCCGGATTTTGGAGCCAAGGGGTGGTTGGATTTTTGAGCAGCCTGTGGTGACTTGAATTTGGCAAGGGAGGCTGGAAAAATTTGGACCCTTTTAACCAAGCAGGACCAGCGGCTGGTGGAGGAAAAAGGAAAAGCAAAGCAAGCCAAATTTGGACCCAAAAGTGAGGTAAACCCCCTAAACCTCTAAGCTTTTCATTTAAATTTCATTTGAGAAATTTAAATGTATTTTTTAAGCAAGGTTTGAAAGAGCATAAGCTCACTTTATTTTCTGTCCCTAGTTGAGAATTATAGGTTATGTGCCTTGATAGATTAGGGTTTTGGTTGGTGGTTGATGAATGTGCATGCTAGGTGCTTGTATTATTGATTAGGGTTTTATGATTGGTTGTATGATTTTAATATTGAATGGTATGACGGAAA
Organism: Ficus erecta; assembly: GCA_008635985.1. Classification (NCBI taxonomy): domain Eukaryota; kingdom Viridiplantae; phylum Streptophyta; class Magnoliopsida; order Rosales; family Moraceae; genus Ficus; species Ficus erecta. Next base: position 663,724 of record BKCH01000136.1, on the reverse strand, counting down.
CTGAACGTTAGAAACCACTGCATGTGTGTATTAGAGCTCCCGCGGTGGCTGGTTAAGCTAGGTTCCACGTCTAGGATGTAAACGAACTCTAAACCGAAAAACTGTCAGGTTCTGGTGGATCCTGATCAGTTTTACGGTAAAACCGATTTTAAGGCATTTAGAGGCCGAATTGGACAAAACTCAAAACATGAAAGTTGTAGAAAAACCTTTTTTCCTAGGGGGCAACGTAGACAGTTTTCTAAAATGAGGCTCCAATGGCCTCCTTTTTCATGAAAACCCGAGACTAATGTGCCCAGACTTCATACACGACCAGTCAGTTTCAAATGAAAACTGACAAGGATACAAGCGAAACTGGGTTTTTCATCAAACACGAAAGTTATGGGGTTTTTTTCGATAGATAAAACTTTTGTGAAGAAAACTTTTCTAAAATCTGTTTAGATTTTTTAAATGGAATGGGATTTCAAAACTATACAGGAAATAGGGAATTCCTGTACAGAATTTCCCAAAACAGTACAGAAAGAGGAAAAATTTTATATGAACTGATAAAATGGTATTGTGAGACTGTTCCAAAGACAGTTTCAATAGTCAATAATTTTTATGAATTTTATTTTATGATTTCCAATTTTTAAGTAAAATAAAGGGTTTTGTACCAAAAACATAAGGTTTTCTAAAAGAAAACAAAATGAATTTTGAAATTTAAAGTTATAAACTAAATAAAATAATTCGATTAGAGTAGATTTAAATCCTAGGGTTACTCAATGTAACCAAGTAGGATAACGTAAAATTAAGTAAGGGAATATAACTAAAGTTATATAAGAATGTTGGTTATTACTGCCAACATTTCTAACCCTTACTTTTGTTCAATCTCAGAATATAATATACGACAGTTGTCCCGACGAACTCAAGCTAGACAGTGGACACATCAATTACAAACAAGGTAAGTACAACTCCGCCTACAGCATAGGCTTTGTTGTGCTATACTTGCCTAAGTATGAAATGCTAAGTGCTATAAATTATGAAATGTCATGAAATATGTTATGAAAGGTAAAATGCTATAAAGTATGTTATAAATAATGTTAGAAACATGTTAAGGTTAAGATATGCTATGATTTAATTATGTGAAACATCACGAAGTATGTTCACTACTTAACAAAAAATGAGATCAAATACAAGATAAAGAATGTTATGATGGCAAGCAAGTTGCCTGTGTCGTACCGACCTGCGTTAGGTCGGGTTGGACTGTGGATTGAGTTGGAATTGAACTGGCCGCCCCCAACCAATTCATAGTTGCGCGCCCGGGTACGGACACTTATGGGGCCCATATGCTAAGATAAGCTAAGAAAGCAAGTTATGAATGATCAGAAAGCATAAGAAAGCATAAGTGGCTCATGCATTGTAGGATAAGTTACGTTATGTTATGTATGTTAAGCTATATGATGTTATGCAATGATTAAGTTATGCTATGTATGTATGTCTTACTTGTGTTGTGTCGCGGGTATAGGATAGTTGTACTGCTGAGCGAAAGCTCACTGTCTTACGTCTATGCTGTAGGTAAGCAAATGCTAGCAATTGTTGATACAAGATGGAAGGCGAGACTTGGGCGGACTGTGAACGTGGGAATTATAGAGCCGCTATGCGTTTTGTAATTTTTATATATTATTTATGTTTATTAAGTTAAGTTACACCGAACGACTTTAGTAATAATTGTTATATCTCACATACGTCATTGTGGGTATGTCACACTGTATAAAAAAAAAAAAAATTCCGCTGTTTATGTCAAATAAGTAAGTACGAAATATACGTATATATGTATGGTAATGGCCTGTGCTAGGCGGGTCGTTGCAGCATGAACGTAAGTAATGAGCTTATGCCCAGTAATGTACTAACATTCTATCCGCAAAACATTTTTTTAGTGCAAGAATGCATGACCCGATTAAGTTTTCTTATGATCAATTATGCTTTCTTATTTCACTTGATACTGTTCCTTTATATGTCATGCGTGCACGTACCGTGGTACATAGCCATGGAGTGGTTGGAGGCGGCCAGTCCAATCCTACTCAAACCATGAAACAAATCGTTTAACATGGACGTGATTGGGGTAGCCAGTCCAGTTCAACTCAAACCATAGACTAAACCATTTAAACACGCCCTCGTGGCAAGTCGGTACGACACAATAACATTAGCTTGTCTTATCTATCTTAAAAACATGTTCTTACCATGGGGTTTAATATTAGTGAACATGCCTCATGATGTCACTATTTCAAACGCATAACATAACATACTAACAAACCATAACATAAATACCATAACATAACCACCATAACATGAAACATCATAACGTAAACATCATAACATAAACATCATAACGTAAACATCATAACATAACATCATAACGTAAGCACCAAAACATATAACATATTTAAATCATGTACATCAATACATGATTTCTTGAAAAAAAACATGTCATGTAAAAACGTTTTGCCCATGCTGTAGGCGGAGTTGTACTTACCTCTTGTCCTATGCTCTTGGTCTATCGTTCCATCGAGGCACGACAACATGTCATATTCCTGTTTCAAACAGGACGTAAAGATATGGATCGTCCTATCTTATAATAAATCATAATCGTTAAATGTTGGTATCCTAACCAACATTCATGAGTAGCCCTAGTTATATGTCCCCTATATCGGTTACTTGTAGTAACCTTAGGGCACCTGGCCCCAACATATTTAAACAACACCTTGTTAGTTTTCTTAGGGTAACCTTGGGTACTGAGCCCCAATCATACTTGAATAGTATTAGGTTACTAATTCTTACTAAGGCCCAACTAATCTCAAAGTATTACCCCATTGGGTTACTATCGGGTAACCATAGGGTAAGGCCCCAATCTATTTATTTATTTTGCTTCTCTTGACAAACCTTTGTTAATTTTCTTTAAAAATCTTTATAAAAACCGTATTTTCATAAAACCGTAACTTTTAATTCAAAGACAGTTAAAACTGTCAAGCTCTGAAATAATTTTTGAAAACAGTTTCTTAATTTCGGTTATCAGCGTATGTGCAGGAATTTCCTGCTTTTTGCACTATTTTATTGAAAATCATGTGCAGGAATTACTGTTTCCTACACAGTTTTGGGAATCTTATTTTTTACTTTAAAATATGTTTGGAATTAGAAAAATCTTTTTTCATGAAAGTTTTAGATCCTTGAAAAATACAACTACTTTGGTTCTTTACACAAAACCCCAGTTCTGTCTTTAACTTGTTCATATTCTGAGTTGAAATTGGATGGCCGTGCACAAAGTCTGGGCCAGACCAGGCTCGGGTTTTTGTAAAAAAAAGAAGCCTTTTGGAGCCTTATTTTGGAAAACTGTCTACGTTTTCCCCTAGAAAAATCCCTTCTCTACAACTTTCATGTTTAATGTTTTGCCTAATTCGGCCTCTAAGAACCTCAAAATCTGCTTTTTTCCAGAAACTGGTCAGTTTCTATCCCCGAACTGGCAATTTTTGAGTTTATAATTCGTTTTACGCCCTAAAACGCGCACTCTACCTCAACCGGCCGCACCGGGAGTCTATACCAGTCATGCAGCGTCTTTCTATCGTACCATCCATCATTCATATAAACATACATTCACAATCAACATACTTAAGCATTTGGGGACAAACAAGCATGACAAACCCTAATTTCCATGCAACCAATCACATAAGCATGCATACTTGGAAATTTAAACCACCTAAGCACCAATATCAAGCACAACCCTAAAATTTCTAAACTAGGGCATAAAACTTAAATTGAGCTTATGCTTTTACAAACTCATTGGAAATACACTAAACTTTCTCAATTGAACTTAAATTGAGAGGCTTGGAGTTCAAGGGAAATTACCTTGGTTCAAATCAAGAATTGGCTAGGCTTTGACTTCGATTTCCCTTTCCTCCTTGGCTCCACCAAGAACCCGGCCTCCTAGGCTAGTTTGGTCCCAAATTTTTCAGCCACCCTTGCAACCAAACTCCGGCCACCACTTGACTCAAAATCCGGCCAAATCTTATCTTTCCTCTTCCTTTCTTCTTCTTTTCCCATAACCGGCCTCTTGGCCAAAATGGATCACCAAAATTTTTTCAAACTTTTGTTTGGTGTTCTAGCTAAAAATCCGACCACCCCTAATCTTTTTCCTCTTGGTTTTGCTAAATTTTCTTTCTTCTTTCCTTCTAGAGTTCGGATTTTAGGGGAAAATGGTGAGGCAAATTTTGCCATAATTTTGGGGCATTTCCACATTTTTGTGAACAAAAACCGCCCCCCCTCACCTCTATTTATAGGCTTTTTGAACTTTTCAAAATTGCTAAAAAGTCCTTGAATTATGATTTAATTATTTTTCTAAAATTGCATATTGGTCCTTAAAGCAAAAATATTGCTAATTAGTCCCTACATATGGTGGCCAGCTATTTACTTCCCTTGGTGCTCAAGTTTTGCTTACCTCATCATGATGACATCATGTGCTTACCCTCATGCTTACATCATCATAATTTTATAAAATTACACTTTTTACCCCAAAAGACAAAATATTTGCAATTTGACCCTCCAAGTGGCCGGCCATAGTTGGGTGGTTCTAGAGCCATCCATAAATTTTTTTTTTCCTTTATCCAAAAATGATGTCATAATTCCAAGGTGAGATGATGTCATCATAAGGCCTTGTTTGGCTTTTCTCTTGATATGCAGTCCATTTTTATGCTAACACATATATTTTCAATACTGCTATCTACTAATAACAATATTTTTATACTGAACTGCAGTCCAAAATTTGTCTGTGTAGAAATGGACTGTATAAAATTTTTCTTATAACTTGAAGCCCTTTTGGCCCTTGATACCTTAATTAATGTGCTTGATTTTTTATGGTGGTTTTAAATCTTATCCTTGCTATCTTGTTCGTAAAGACGGTTTTCGCAGTATATTTCTCATACTGCTTATCATCTCACAGTACCGTCTTTTATTTGACCTCTTTGGTCAACCTTTGACTTTTCTGGATCAACTTTACTTTTTCGGTCAAATTTTGACCAACATGAATTCATGAAATTTCGTCATGCCTTTTTCCTTAAAAGGCCTCATGCTTGACTTAAGCAAACTATTATTGAGTCTCGTAACTAATTAAACGAGAACTCAAACATATATTGATACTCAAATCATGAGCTTCATATCAACATACAAGATTCAGACTTGGATTTTCCTTTTCTATCTAAGGAAATCGCAAGTTCATCAAAATTTCGGGGTTCTTACAGGTTGCTTACCTACAGCATGAACGTAAGTAATGAGCTTATGCCTAGTAAGTACAATATTCAATCCGCAAAACATTTTAAGTGCAATAATGCATGAACCGATTATGCTTTCTTATGAATCAATTATGCTTTCATATATTAACTTGGTTATGTTCCCTTACATGTCATGCGTGCACGTACCGTGGTACATAGCCATGGAGTAGTTGGAGGCAGCCAGTCCAATCCAATTCAAACCATGAAACAAATCGTTTAACATGGAGTGATTGGGGCAGCCAATCCAATCCAACTCAAACCATAGACTAAAATGTTTTAACCCGCCCTCGTGACATAGTTGGTACGACACAATAACATTAGCTTGTCATATCTTATGATTTAAAAACTTATTCTTATCATGTGATTTAATATTCGTGAGCATGCTTCGTGATGTCACGATAACAACGCATATAACATAATATAATAACAACCATAACATAAACATCGTAACATAAAAACATCATAATATAAACATCATAACATAAAACATCGTAACATAATACATCGCTAACATAAAATATCATAACATCACTTCATGATTTCTTGAAAAACATGCCATGCAACAAAACGTTTTGTCCATGTTGTAGGCAGAGTTGTACTTACCTGTCGTCCTACGCTCTTGGTTTATTGTCCAAACATGGCACGACAACAGTTCATACTCATGTTTCCAAGCAGGGTTGTAAGATAAGAGTCATTCACATTCTATCTTACCATAAATCATAATAATTAAATGTTGGTATCCTAACCAACATCTATGAGTAACCCTAGTTATATGTCCCCCACATACTAACATGGTATCCTATTCAGTTACTAAATGTAACCTTAGGGCACCTGATCTAATAACAATCAAACAATATCTTGTTTGATTACTTAATACAAAACTGGTTAGTTATACTTAAATAGTATCCTTTAGGTTACTAATAGTAACCCTGGGTATAAGCCCAACTAATTATTGAATGATACCTATTGGGTTACTAGGGCCCAATTATTTTCAAAGTACTATCCCATTAGGTTACTATTGTAACCATAGGGTAAGGCCCAACCCAATAACTTGGGTATCCTAACCGGTTACTCTCGGTTATCTATTGTCATCATTCCTTATAAAACCGTATTTTTATAAAACCGTAACTTTTAAGTAAAACAGTTAAAAACTGTCAAACTTTGAAAACATCCTTTAAAATAGTTTCTTAATTTAAGTATCAGTGCATGTGCAGGATTTTCCTGTTTTTGCACAGTTTTCTGAAAATCCTGTGCAGGAATTTCTTATTGTCCTGCACAGTTTTGGAAATCAGGTTTTACTTTAAAATCTGTTTTGAATTTGAAAAAATGTTCTTGAATGTAAAGTTGTAGATCTTGAAAAAACTCTATAATTTTTCATGTTTTACTCAAGACCTAATTTTGCCTTTAACTTGTTCATATTCCTGGTTGAATTCGGCTGGCCGTGCACAGGATCTGGGCAGACCAGGGCTCGGGTTTTCATAAATATAGAAGCCTTTGGAGTCTTATTTTGAAAAACTGTCCAACGTTGTCCCATAGGGTTTTCCATTTTCTACAACTTTGTAGTTTTTGACTTTTTCTTAAATTCGGCACTCTAAAAGCCTTAAAATTACCTTTCCAGTAAGCTGCCCAGAGTTACCCGAAACTGGTAGTTTTGCTTTGAATCCGTTTTTACGAAAAATCTACGCGCACACTACTTCAAACGGTCGCAACCGTGAGCCTACGACAAACATAGCAGCATTTCTAACGTAAATTTTTCATTAACATACATTCATTCATACACATGCAACCCTTGTGTGATGTTCTAGCACCAAAACTAGTGTTTAAGGTTGGTTTGCATATCCATATTATCATACAAGTTCATAACCTAGTTCATCCATCATTCATGCATGACCTACAACTTCTTAAACACATGGGGACATATAACAAACACTTACTAGGCATACATTACATACTACATAATTTCTAACACATATTATCATAAACATGCCATTAAAAACATAATTAGAGACCACCTAAACCCTAATCAAGCACCTATCAAGCACCTTAAGCTTTTGCATGGAAAAATAAAGGGTAAGCTTATGCTCTTACAAATTCAACTTGAAATACACATAAACTCTTGAATCAAACTTAATTGAATTGCTTAGGGGGTTTAGGAGAGTTACCTTAACTCCATGAGATTGGATCTACAACTTAGATCACAAATTTTTCTTCTCTCTTTTCTTCTCAAAATCCGGCCACTATTTTATTTTTTTTTCTCTCTTTTTGGCTTCGGCTCCTAGGGTGAGAGGGAAAGAGTTGAGTTTGAAATTGGGCAGAGTTTCGGGTTCAACTAAATGGTCAAAAATGTGAACCACTTCACCTATTTATAGGTGAAATATAATTTCTTTTCTAATATTATTTTTTATTCTTAAAATTGCATATTATGGTTTAATGAGAAAAATATTTGCCCAAAGACCTCCTAGGTGGCTGGCCATTAGGATGAGTGTGAAGCTCAAGAAATTGCTTGTTCACCAAGCTAATTACTTGCTTACTATCACCTTGCTTACATCACCTTGCTTACCTCACAAACATTGCTTGCTCTCCAAGGCACTAAGACAACCGGGCCATTCAAGTGTGTTAGCCAAGGAAAAAATCTTTTCAACGTATCTCTACTTTGGTTTCTTGTTCTCCAAGCCACCCAATTGTAACCGATCAATGTAACCGGCCATTGGCCTAGTTCAACTCTAGTTATGAGGCTTGGTTAGGAATATCCATAAATTTCTTAAATTAATAATTACATACTTACTTACTTTTTCTTAAAATTGCACTTTGGCCCCCAAAGACAAAATATTTACTACTTTAGTCCCTGAAGGTGGACGGCTTTGGGTGAGCCACTTGGCTTCCAATTCGTGCATAATTGTCCACTTAATTCCTAAAATCTCTTAATATACATATGCAGGTCCATCTTTATACTAATGTAATATTATCAATACTGTTTTCAGCTAAAAACAGTATTATTGTACTAGACTACAGTCCAGAATTCATCTGCATAAAATTAGATTGTGTATAGGATTTTCTTAGAACTTAAAACTACTTAGTCCTTATTGCTCTAAATATTGTGCTTGATTTTTTCTTGGGTGGTCTCATAGCTTATTCTTACTCATTCATACGTAATGACGGTTTATCGCAGTATAATTTCTATACTATTGATTACACTGTAGTATCGTCTCAGTCAATCCTAAAGTCAAACCCGGTCAAACTTTTGACCGAATAAAAATCATAATTCCTATTCTGTCCTTTTTCTCAAAAGGCCTCGTGCTTGACAAAGCAAACTATTATTGAGTCTCGTAGCTAATTAAATGAGAACTCAAACATATACTTATATTTAACTCAGATCATGAGTTTTATATCTGCATACATGATTTAGTCTTAGATGTTTCCTTGTCTCTAAGGAAATCATAGGTTCATCACAATTTCGGGTTCTTACACCCTTTTGAGTGTTGGAAAAAAACGATTCCGATATTAGAGTTATGGCACAGACGGAGTTTTAAAATTTTATGCCAATTCAGAAAAGAAGCTCATGATGTATATAACAATAAATTAAATACATGATCAAACGTACCTTATTTCTCGGATTCCGGAATTGCTAGAGCGTCGACCAACGTGTCTTCTCTACTATTCTCGAGTCCCCAAATTTCAGAGTGTGTGTGGGCACACGTGCTATGAATCCAAGCGACCAGTAATTCTTCCGAAGTCTAGATCCCACTTTCTCAATCCCCGATGTACCTCATTGAGAATTCGATTCGGGTTTCGGTGTATTTAAAACTACAAAACAGGAACCGGTTAACTTTCTATGAAAATATCACTCGGGTTAACCTTCCCTCACAGTTTTGATTCAATAAAAATTTATCTCTTTTTCTCACATCTAAGAAGGACGAATTTTCTCAAATACAAAGACCTAGTTTTTTGCGTTTTCTCTCTCCCAAAAAACCGTCCCCCCTTTCTTTGAGTGTATGATGATGGTTAGCTTTTTTTCAAGAACCCCTAGCCTTTATATAATACTCCAATCATTTTTCAAAAATATCTCCTACTTGAAAAATAATTAATAATTATTTTCTGGATAATCTTTTGAACCAAATGATCATTCAAATTTCGAGCTAGGTTCTTTTAAACCTTATGGACGGTTTTTTTTTGCTTGGAGAATGCTCAAAAAATTCGTGCTTCCACCTTGTTCGTAGATTGATTGGTGGTTCAAATTTAAATCAAGAATCTAGACTAGTCAAAAAGTCATAATCCTATCTAGATTCAAACTCTTTTTAAACCTTTGAATTTAAATAAGATTTTCTTGTTTGAATTTAAATAAATATTTTTCACAAACATTATCCATATTTAATTAATTTAAATAAATTGAATATTTTAGATGTCATTTCCACCCAAAAACCGCGCATTATTCTTTAAGAAAAGAAAATCTATCAAATAAGCTCCATTATTTAAATCAATTAATAATTTAATGTTAGGAATATATTTAAATAATTTTGAAACAAAATTTTCTTCCCTCCATCCAATAAAAATTCGTGCACCATAAATTAGGAGAGAAAAATTTTGTTTTCAAAATCTAAATAATTCAAACACAATCTTATTTCCAAAATTCAATTAACCAAAATAATTAACAAATAATTATTTTATTTGCAACCAATCATATGTTGACAAATCACATTATTTGTCTACATTAATTTCACATGTTTAATCCTTTCGGGATTGCATGTTAGAGAGTACCATGTCTTAATAGACATTATTAAATTCCCATTTAATTTACCGATCTCATTAGGAACAAATCCCGAGACGCTTCGTGGAACTATATGAGCTAGTAGAGGAACCCGATGTAAATATGTAAAGAGGCTCCCATAATTGTGAAAAATTAATCCTGGATTAATTATTCATCAATTATTAACTTCAAGACTATTCCACTAAAAGTCTGAAGCTGAACTCCCGTTTACATACCATATTACGAAAGCTCTCTAACGCAGTGCTTCTTCCATGATTTATGCATCGCTTGCTTAATCTCCATATGTTATCCATGATTGAATTAAGGACTTTTTCCGTTTCATCTTTTCAATTTTAACTTAAAGTTCCATTATTCTCCATTGAAAGAACCACCAATTGTAAAGCCATACAATCGATAAACCATCAGAGAACACAAAGTAAATCAATGGTCAAGATCTTGTTATATTATCTTTCAATTCCCAAATAATGCCTTTAAGTAGATAACATGTACTATCGTTAAGATAGCTATGGATTCTGTATCTATGAATCTTGATTTCTGTGACAACCCGCCTTGCACAGGCCGTCACTTGACTTAACTTACTCGAACTTAAACTTGTTTTATCCCATTTTTGTTCTTATCATGAAAATAGTGGGGATTTTTTTTTTTTTTTTATAATAGCGGAAGCATTATATTTAGAAAATATTTACATACACTCATACACAACTAAAATAACTGTCTGTTTTCTCAAAATAGATATATTAATTAAATCTATCTGAGTCGCGAACCCCAACCCGTTCATCATTTTACAGCCACCGGCTTCACCCTCCACCATGCAGTTAATTCAAAACCGGCTGTTTACCTACAGCATAAACTTCAAACAATGAGTGAAAGCTCAGCAAGTACAACTCCTATACCGCGAACCAATTACATGAAATATACATAATCTTTTACATGACATCTTAAACATGAAAGCATAAACATAGCATCATATCATCGATTTCTTCATCTTAAACATGACATTCTATCGTGAAATGCATGAACCGTTTATGTCCAGTTATGCTTGCTTTCTTGTATCACACTTTATCTTGTTGATTTTACTTGTGGGCCTGTTAACTTGATGTGCACGTACCCGGCGCGCAGCTTGAGGAAATTGCCCAAGCTTTCGACCCGATCGTCATCAGGGGGCACGACACTGGCTCTGGTGGCCTTTTCTCAAACGTTCTGTTTGTATGTCTTTCTTGACATTTTTCCACTTGATAGATTAGTGAGCATACTTATATGATGTCTCATAATCTCATGTTCTATCAATGCATGGACATGCGTACTTTTCATGTAAGCATAATAACAATACTTGAAACATACTTTTAAAGCATAGCATTAGCATTTGAAACATTCATCATACAGTAAGCATATTGCAACCATCGAGCAAATCATCAAATAACACTTAAACAGTGTAAAGCAAACATGTTGGTAAACATACAACTCTAGCCTAGCCTATGCTGTAGGCGACGTTGTACTTACCTTGTCTTCTTTGTTCGCGTGATCGAATTTCCTTTCCCAAGCACACTCGCAGGTCACCTCCTGCCCATGGACGTTTACACGTGAGGTCTCTATTCTAAGATCGTTTAATGTAGGATTAAACCAACATATACATTTTTCGGTTATACGTCCCTCTACTAACACATGTGAAGGGGTCACACGAAGTAACCCACAACGGAATTATTAATTAAGGGTTCATGTAGAAAATCATAATCTTAACTTAAACTTCAATCCGCAAGGTTAACTCTGGGCTTGGGCAAGGCCCTAGTAACTCGGAATAATTTTCCGGCTACTAACGCAGTATCTTATTCATTTTAATCTTGAAAACCTTGAACTTGCTTAAAATATCATTTCTTGTTTATTTAAGTAAGTTTGGTGAATAGCACCCAAACTTGTCTTGAAAATTACAAAACACTTGAAAATATTTCTATAAAACATTTGGGGATCGAAAACCGCCTTTGAAACGGTTTTCGGGTTTGAAAATGATGTTTGAAAGTTAGAAAAACGTTTTTCCTAGTCATTGGTCTAGAAAATCCCGTGCATGAAATTTTGTTCACTGCACGGCTTTTGTTTGAAAATTCATAACTTAAAATCTAAAACGAATTTGGAAACGCTTTCTTCACAAAAGTCGTAGCTAACAAAAAGATCTAAAACTTTCATGTTTTGGACATTTTCTGATTCTGGCTCAATTAATACCAGTTTTTGTTTGAACACATGTGAGTCGTTGGAACTTGGTCACCCTGACCAGTTCTCGTTTTCTTAAAAAAAAAAGGCCATTGAAGCCTTATTTTTAAAATCTGTTGGCGTAGCCCCTTAGGAAACACCCTAACGAACAACTTTCGTGTTTTAAGTTTTTACCCATTCGGCCTCTAAGGACCTGTAAATCCCACTTTTCCGAGCTGCTGGGTGTTGGACCCGAGAGCAGTTTTGGTGTTAGTCCAAATTTTGTCCTTATGCGTCGCTCTAACAGCTCGATCCGCCCAATGCGGGATCTACTAACACATGCACGTCATACACATAATAATATACACATAAAATTTAAATCCCGTGTTTTCGGATTCGACTCAAGGCCGAGACCCCTTGGTCCACGGTTTTGAGAGAGAAACATACATACAACTAAGCTCAACCATATCATCATAAAAACCCTAAAACATGCATCTAGAAATTTGATAAACATATTAGGGACATAAAACCCTTAAATAGAAACCCTAGCATGCATCTCTAGCACACAAAAATCATAGAGCATATCTCCAACCAAACATGCAAAATAATCACCTCAAAAACCTAAATCAAGCATAAAAATATAACCTAAGCTATTTAGGGCTAAAACCGAAAATTATGAGCTTAAGCTCTTACAACTTTTTGTGCTTGAAATACACGGTAAAAACCCTTGAGAAAATGAACCAAAAATTTGAACCCAAAACTAGGGTAAAGTTCGGATTTTTACCTCAAAATCCGGGGGTGTCACTAGCTTGTTCCTAGTTGAGATTTAGCCTCCAAAGTGCATGGTTTGGACCTAAAATTTTTGTGGATCTCCTTAAGCACCAACTCACAAAATGGTTGGTTTTTCTTGGCTCTAGATCACACCTTCTTTCAACCCTTGATTCTAGCCAAAACCCGAAATTTTTTTTTTTGATTTTCTCGGCTCCCAAACACTCAGCAAGATGGGAAAGAGAGGGGAAATTTTTTTTGAACAAATCTCTCCTTTGAACTCACAAGAAAACCGAAGGCTTTAGGGGTTTTCTCACAAAATTTTTGGCTTGAACTCTCTTGATATCCTCTCTCTCTCTCTTTTCTCTCTCTTCTTTCGAATTTTTTTGGAGGGGGAAATCCGAATGGCATGGCTGAGAATGGGTTAAGGGCTGCTGACATTTTGGGGTTTGAAATCCCTAGGAATAGTGTCTCTAGCTAGGGGAAATCTTAGGCTTTCTTTTCCAAGGTATATTTGGTTCAAATCTTGCTATTTGGTCCTCAAATTTTGCAAGCCATTGCCCAATGGGGCTTGAGTGGCCGGCTGATTAGGGGAGAGGAGTGGGGGAGTGGTTGACAACTCATAGATGATGTGTCACATGCTCATTGGTCCATGTGGGTGGAGGGTTATGTCCTAACTTAGCTTAATTGTGATGTAATTAAGCTTAAAGGCTTGTTTGGTTCAATCTTTTTGAAAAATTGTGTAATTTCAACACATTGCAATAAATTTTAATACTGAGTTGCTTAAATACCCAGTATCGAAAATTACATTGCATTTAAAAATTTCGATCTGTGAAAAACTCGATCGGAAAAATTTTTCTCTTATTTTTCCGAATCCTTTCGCCCTGAACTCTAACTTAGTATGCTTGATTTTTCTAAGGTGATTTTAATTCTATTTAAACTCATCTTGATCAAGAAATGAGTTTTTAGCAGTAATTTCACTTGTACTGAAATCTTAAAATTCTTGTTTGACGTTTTCGACGACCGTTTTAGTATAACTGACTTATTGGTCAATGTCGACTTGTCTTGAAATGTGCAAATACGACCTCCTTTCACTCATAAAGGTCTTTTGCGAGTTCATGCAATTTGTTTAGAGTCTTAATAAATCTTAAGAACTCGTTTTACAAAATTAAGTTCTAAAACGAACTTCCTCATGAAATACCGATTACGGTAAATATTTACACGAAATGTCTATAAATATGAACCGAAGAAATTCGGGTGTTACAATCTATCCCCCTTAAAAATTTTCGTCCTCGAAAATCAGAACAATTCGAGGTAGTTTCTTCTCATGTCGCTCTCGACTTCCCATGTCGCTTCTTCAACCGCATGATTCTTCCACAAAACCTTGACCATAGGAATCGTTCGGTTCCTCAGGACCTTATCTTCCCTATCGAGGATTCTGACAGGCTTCTCCTCGTATGTCATATCGGTCTGAACCTCTACCGGCTCCTGATGAAGTATGTGGGAAGGGTCCGAGATATACTTCTTGAGCATCGAAACGTGGAAAACGTCGTGCATCGATGATAGCTCCGGCGGTAAAGCGAGTCTGTATGCGACCTTTCCAACCCTTTTCAGGATCTCGAACGGTCTACTTACTGTGTCATAGAAACTTAAAAAGTATGATATAGCGTTTTAATGATTTTAACGAATGTTTAACATTTCAAATGGGACTATAGATATAATGCTTTCGCTATTATAAAAAAAAAAAAAAAAAAAAAAAAAAAATCCCCACTATTTTCATGATAAGAAACAAAAATGGGATAAAACAAGTTTAAGTTCGAGTAAGTTAAGTCAAGTGACGGCCTGTGTAAGGCGGGTTGTCACAGATTGGTATCAGAGCGGTTCCCTGCGACATCATTTCACGGTCTGCTTGCCATCGCCGCCACCATATGTAAGCTTAGATTTACTTTATGTTTATATATGTATGCTTATAGTTAAGTATTGCGTGTTAGATACGGTACGATGGACCCCATGATGACCGAAGAGGATAGAGACGCCGTTATGGTTTTCTTCCGCGCACACCCCCTATCCTTTGACAGCACGAGGCGTACAGTGCACGTCGAGGCGTGGCTCCACGATATGGAGCAAACATTCTTGATGTGTCACATCCCGGACTATCTGAAAATCATGCTCGCTGCTAAATGTCTTTACGGAGATGCGCGGCTATGGTGGATCGACATTGGTGAGCGTCAGGTACCTAGTCGCACCTGGGCGCAGTTTCGTGCGGTGATGTTAGAGCGCTACGGACCACTCCCACCCAGAGATGAGGGTGCACCTGCTAGAGATCCGGATATTTACCATGATATGCGTCATACACGGTACCAGATGTTATCCCAGGCCTGGCACGCATACCCGGGCGAGACGATGAGCCACTACTGGTGGAGGTTTGAGGAGATGATGCATCCCCATATACCCCAGGATCATCCAGAGCCCCAGTTGGAGGCAGTGACTCTACTAGTGAATGGAACGCCGCCTCACATCAGACAGCATGTTCCGCAGCCTACCATCCACTCGACCATCGCTGGGACCCTCGATGATATCTTAGCGGCAGAGATCATTGCTCAAGACGCTGGGAATGATGCTCCAGCGAACCCTGAGCAGCCCCCAGTCGATGATGCTGATGAGCCCGAGCCACAGTATGAGGTGGGGCTGCTTGCCGGCGAGGACGAAGATCCTCAGTATGAGGTCGGACCACTTGAGGATGAGATGGAGCACGCCCAGATTCCACTCATCATCATATCCAGTGATGATGAAGATGAGGAGGACGACGATGAAGACATGGAAGATCCCGAGGAGATCCCGGACGACGAGGATCCCGAAGAGTTTCCCCTCGAGGACGAGCCACATCACATCGTTCCAGATGACGGGGACTGGGAAGACGATTTAGGGGACGACACGGATTCTGATATATCCGCGCTTGAGATCGAGGTCATCCGTTAGATTAGGGCCGTTTTGTTTTGTACCCTCTTTCTTTTGTAGTAGAATATTATTTGTGATGTATTATGTACATTCGGACGTTAGGATGTACCTTATGCACGATGGAAAGTGTTAGATCACTTCCATCTTGTTGTTTTAGCCATGTGTATTTTTGGTAAAGTGACAAGTATTCTTTTTGAGAATATGTATATATATATATATATAGTACCCGGCACCTTTTTGAAAAATACCGAGGGAATCATGTATTTTGAAAAGCTTTGTATTTTGATTATGTACAAAGAGACCGTGCAACACGGGTTAAATGAAATCAAATGATATTTTCATTTCTTTTTACGAGTTTCCTTTTATTTACAAGTAAATATGTCATTAAATATCTGCCTTTGAATTATGGCAAGATACAAGTATATTATGATGTTACATGCATGTTGTGATGTTTTATGATGCAATGATAATAATTATATGAAAGAAAAAATGTGATTAATATCTTTTCTTGCTATAGAGGTTACAAGATGGTACGTTGAGGGGATCAATGCCGGTAAATCCTCCAGCATAGGATTTGACCGCCATATTAGCAAATATACAACGCCAGCTGCAAGAGCAGCAACAAGAGATGACTCTTATTTGGGAGCAGCTAGCTCAGCAGAATCAGGGACCCAGAGTCCAAGAGGTTCCACCCCCGGCACAGCCAGTCCCTCCGGCAGTGCCGCCAGTGCAACCTATTCCTCCCGTAGCACCCCAAGTGCCGAATATTCCTCCGGTAGCCCAACCAGAGGTCAGGCAGGAATTTCCGCGGAACGCTGAGGTTCCAGTAGCCCCGGCTGGAGTACAGATGCAGCCACAGCCGGTGAGAGAGGACCTTCTGTATGAAAGGTTCAGAAGGATGAAGGCGCCCGAGTTCGAGGGGCCAATTGATCCGATTGCAGCAGACAACTGGCTGATCGACATGCAAGTCATTCTGGACTTTATGCGCCTGACCGAGCAAGAGAAAGTACTCTGTGCATCCTTTGCGCTGAAAAAGGACGCGAGGCACTGGTGAATAACAGTGCAGATGAGAAGAAATGTGCTGACTATGTCCTGGCAAGACTTCGTGGACGAGTTCAGGGCTATGTACTACAACAAAGAAGTCCTGGCTGCCCAGCAGGACGAACTTACCAGCTTCACTCAAGGATCCATGACAGTGATGGAAGCTGTCAAGAAGTTCGAGCAATTGGCCCGGTTGTGCCCGAACCTAATTACCAGTGAAACTGAGAAAGTGCGGATGATGATGAAGATGTTCCGCACGGATATTGTCCACCAGGTGAGCGCTGGAAACAGTCCCCCTGTAACAGTATCAGACTGTATTGAGAGAGCCCTGAGAGTCGAGTATTGGATCAACAGGGATAAGGAGGCCAGAGCCCAATTTTACAAGTCCAAGAAAGAAGAGAAAGCTCTAACCAAGACGAACCAGTCTCGTCAATCCACGGAAGCGAAGCCACAAGCCCAGGCCAGCAACCCCAATACACAAGGTCCCCGACAACCCGGAAAGAACAAGCGGAAGGGGAATTTCAACAACCAGGGACAGCAGAGAAATTTCCCCCAGAAGAGAAACGACCAAGGCAGCGAGAGGAACAAGAATAGTTACCCTCAGTGCAATAAGTGTGGCAAGAAGCATCCGGGTGTCTGCCGTCAGGGTACCAACACTTGCTATGTCTGCGGCAAGGAAGGGCACTACACGAGAAGCTGTCCTCAGAACACACAGCAGCAACACCAGCCCTATCCGAACAGAAACCCCCAACACCAGCAATTACATGCAGTCCAGGCTACACTCGAAGGTCCATCGATTTCCCAGGGTAGATTGGAGGCACCCGAGCCACAGGCCAGGATCTACGCTTATACAAGGGGAGATGCAGAAGCGGGCACCTCCAACGTGGTGACAGGTCAGCTTTCTATCGCTACCTATGATGTAATTGTCCTATTTGATTCTGGCGCTACCCACTCGTTCATATCGATGGAGTTCGCTCAGAAGTTAGGCAGAGTCGGGAATAGAGAAGAGCAGACATTTTCGGCATCTTTGCCATCGGGAGAAGTTTTGTGGTCCAACTTTTGGATCCAAAATGTTCCTATTAGGATCAATGACAGAGAATTACTCGCAGATCTCATCGCAATCAGGTTACACGATTTCGATGTGATCTTGGGGATGGACTTCTTAGGCCGTCACAACGCAAAGATCGACTGTCGAAAGCGTAACGTCACGTTCAGCCCCTGCGACGATGAGGATTTCAGTTTTCAAGGACAGTCCCGACGTTCCACCACAAAGCTCATCTCCACAATGAAAGCCTGGAAAATGTTAGCTAATGGATGCCAGTGATATTTGGCTAATTTGGTGGACAAGGAGCAAGAAGAAGATTTGACACCGGAAGGAGTTCCTATTATTAGGGAATATCTGGACATCTTTCCACAGGATCTACCCGGACTTCCACCGGAGCGTGAGATTTCCTTCGAGATCGAGTTGCTACCCGGAGCTGCACCAGTGTCAAAGGCGCCGTACAGAATGGCACCGGCCGAGCTAAGAGAACTCCAAGTACAGTTGCAGGAGTTACTCGACAGAGGATTCATCCGACCAAGCCACTTTCCATGGGGAGCACCTGTCCTGTTCGTAAAGAAAAAGGACGGATCGTTGCGCATGTGCATCGACTACAGAGAATTGAACAAGCTGACGATCAAGAACAAGTGCCCACTGACCAGGATCGACGATTTGTTCGACCAGCTTAGAGGAGCAGAAGTGTTCTCCAAAGTGGACTTGCGATCAGGTTATCACCAACTTCGAATCAAGGAGTCAGATGTGTTCAAGACGGCTTTCAGAACGCGTTATGGGCATTACGAGTTTTTAGTAATGCCATTCGGATTGACAACGCCCCAGCTGCATTCATGGATCTCATGAACCGAATTTTCAAGGAATACTTGGACAAATTTGTCATCGTTTTCATCGACGACATTTTGATCTACTCGAGAACCAAAGAGGAGCACGAACAACACCTCAGACTGGTAATGGAAATGTTGAGGCGACATCAGCTATACGCCAAATTCACGAAGTGTGAATTTTGGCTGGAGAAGGTTCACTTTTTGGGGCATGTAGTATCTAAAGAGGGAGTTTCCGTAGATCCAGCGAAGATTGAAGCGGTTAGCTCATGGCCGACTCCCAGGAACGTTACCGAGATAAGAAGCTTCCTAGGGCTCGCTGGATACTATCGACGCTTCGTAGAGGGATTCTCCAGGATAGCAGCACCCCTCACGGCCCTCACCAGGAAGGATAAAAAGTATGAATGGACTCCAAAGTGCGAGGAAAACTTCCAGAAGCTGAAGAGAAAGCTGACAAGTGCCCCGGTGCTCATCATTCCTAATGTTGATGTGGGAAATTTCGTAATCTACAGCGACGCTTCTAAGACTGGATTAGGAGCAGTTCTGATGCAGGACGGAAAGGTAGTAGCTTATGCATCAAGACAGCTGAAGAATCATGAACAGAATTATCCTACGCACGATTTGGAGCTAGCAGCGGTGGTCTTCGCACTTAAGATATGGAGACATTACCTGTATGGAAACAAATGTGAGATCTACACAGATCACCAGAGCCTCAAGTATATTTTTACTCAGAAGGAGCTGAATATGAGGCAAAGAAGATGGCTGTGAAATGATGAACGGGTTGGGGTTCGCGACTCAGAAGGATTTAATTAATATATCTATTTTGAGAAAACAAACAGTTATTTTAGTTGTGTATGAGTGTATGTAAATATTTTCTAAATAATGCTTCCGCTATTATAAAAAAAAAAAAAAAAAAAAAATCCCCACTATTTTCATGATAAGAAACAAAAATGGGATAAAACAAGTTTAAGTTCGAGTAAGTTAAGTCAAGTGACGGCCTGTGCAAGGCGGGTTGTCACAATTTCTCCATCCATAAGTCATACACCCAAAACACAAGTATATTGACTATCAATTATCAGTGTCTCACCTATAGTGGATCAAAGTGCATAAGTCATGGATGCGAACTCAAGTATTCATTTTAGAATTAAAATTTAATGCAGGATGATAATCAAAGCATCATTGATTCTTACAAACGGAATTATTAAACCGAATCAATTAACACCTTAGATCCAGTCCAATGTCATACCTCAATACTGGTATACATTAAAGTTTCTACTCGGAACCTATCCGATGGTCAAGACAAACCATCCCTCTAAGGAAGTAGACAACCTTTACAATCTTATCATGAATAAGATCCACAAATCTTAATTCATCGATTGCGGACCATTTATTTAGACTGTTATCAAATTACCATGTCTTCTATGTATACCCTGTATACATATGGTAATCCGATATATTACCAACAGCCTAAGAGTATTTTATGTTTGCTCAAAATAATCATACAATCAACAAATGAAAGTAAAATCCCTATAATTGATTTTCTATCATTAGGGCACATATAGATCCCAACATTGAGCACCTTGTCTTGATCTTTGAGTTGTGTGCATATTTGGAGAAAGTTTATGTGAATATGTTATTTTCTTGATCTCACAAGTGCTAGAATTTGTTTGTTTCTCTCTTGAGACGAAATCCTAGACTACACTTCATTAGGGAAATGATTTAGGCCATATTTAGATCGTTTGAACCTTTTAAGCCTAGCTGGCAATATATTTTTCCCTAGTATACCCTAATTGAGTTTTATTTACCTTTTTCTTTGTCACCCACATTTTTAGCCTAGCCTTCTAATAATTTCTAACTCTTTATCCGTCACTCCTTAAGCATATTGGTCATTATAGGAACCATCTTGAGCTATGCTAGGGTAATGGAGGAAATGTGGAGTTGTGGAAAATTTGTTTGTGGCAAAATGAAAAAAAAAGTAAATAAATAAAAAAAGAAGAAAGAGTGCTACACCCTTTTTTATAAAAGAAAAAAACACTCAAGTTTAGGGGTGTAGTGGCTCAACAAAAAAAAAAAAATGAAATGAAATGAAAAAAAAAAAAGAAAGAAAATTATAAAGTGGATGACAAAATGGAACTTTGAAAATAAGTTTGGGGTGTCACTTGGAGTGATGAAAATAGCTCTAAAAATGTCCTAGAATGATTAATGTTTTAGGGTGTGATTTGAGCTACATTATTTCCTTATACCCTACCCTCACCTTAGCCTCACATTTCAAGCCTAATTAAGTCCTAAGGATCTTTAATTTCGTGTAGTCTATATTAGTGGTGAGAGAGATGAAAAGCAAACTTTTGAGAGTTGTTATTTTATTTGAGATCGTATGCTTATTTCATATTTGCATAAACTTCTTTGGATTGCACATAACGGATTAAGAAAGGCATCGCCCACACGCACGGATAATCCAAATGGAGATGAAACCTTGTCTTGAATTGATTGTAATATTTGGATAATGTTTGTATTTTTCTTTGAGCTATGTCTTTTAGTAATCTTTGAGGAAATTTTTGAGAATCACCCTTTTACTACAATTTGCCTCCAGTTTATTTTTGTTTCTTTTCTTGTTTGTTTTGCTCGAGGACTAGCAAAATCTCAAGTTTAGGGATATGGTAACTCTATAAAATAGAGTTACTTTACCACTTTAACGCATCTAATTTGACTATGTTCTTGAGCATTTTAATATATTTTATATTAATTTTAGTTTAATTTTGCTTAATTTTAATTGAAATTAGTTTATTTTGTGTGATTTTATTTTATTTTAATTAGGTTAATATTAATTTTACTATTTTCTTATTAATTTACCCCTCTAAATAATTAATTTTCTCATTTTAATTTACTCCTTTAAATAATTAATTTTCCCATTCCTGTAATTTAATTAGGTGAAATTTGGGGGCAACATTGATAATAATTTGAATTAACACCGGAATCAACAGAGGCTCACGTGCAGAGAAGCTCACGCGCGTCCTCGTACCACGCCAGCCATCTGATCAGCTCCAGATGCGCCTAGCGCGTACATGCTCTTCACCCCAGAGAAGAAAAAAATGAAGAAGAAAAAGAAAAAATAGAAAAATAATCATTGGGATTTTCATTCATTTTCCTTATCTTTTTTTTTTTTTTTTCTTTTTCTTTCTAGTTGGATGATGCATGAACCCTTGATTTGCTTGATTTTGTGTTTATTTTCATTTATGGGTATTGTGTAGTTTGTTAATTCTAGGGTTTGATTTAGTTCTATTTGAATTATGTTTTGATGGTTTAATTAGTCGTGAATCTAATTTCATTCTAATTCATTCGTGTTCTCTATGCTTAATGCATCTAGTTTATTTTTCCAAATAAATTAGTTGATTTTGATATGTGGAATTTGGCATTTGGGAAATGGAATTTTATATGTCGGATTTGAGATACACGATCAAAATAGTATTGAGTTTGGGTGGCCAATAATACTTGGGTAATCGCATTTGTGGCTTGATCTTAATAAATGTTTGTGCATTTTAGTTGATAGAAATATCAATTTTAGGTGTTCATGCATATTATCTTATTTGACACTCGGGAGAAGTAATGATGTTAGAGTCATTGATTAATGAATTAGATAAAGATTATTAACAATTGTTAAATCGAATAAGCATAGGAATAGTAGAGTGAAATAAAATCACTAGAACCTTGCTTGTGTCTTTTTATTCCTTCGGTTTTATTTGGTCATTTTGGTTTACTTTATTTATTTTAATTTGTATTTTTGTTATTTTTCAATCGGTCGTTCAAGTAATCCTAGGTTAACAAATTTTGATAATTAACTTAAAGTTAAACACAATTCTCATGTGAACGACAACCTTACTTCACTCTATTACTTATGGGACTGGTACACTTGCGAGATTTCACGCAACAATTATTAAATAAAATATCAAATGTACTTTATATGTCAAAATATGATTACTTTACAAGCGCTCTATTTTAACAAATGTTCTTATTCTTTATATAGGGTATTAAAAAATAACTATTCTAAACGATTAGACTTTTATGAAATTCTATCTCCGGTTTTTTTAACTTAGGGGTAAGAGGATTCGAACTCTATACCTTTATATAGATTCGGGTGTGGTATTACTGTTAGACTATACTTGTAACTTCATGGAATATCCACTACTTGTAGAATATATCCTATAAATGAAAACTCCATCTTTCGTCGCAAGGAATAGAAATTATATAATAACTCTTGAAGGAAGAGAGAAAAAAAGGAAAACAATTGTGCGCTCACCCTAGTTGTTGAATCTTTCCCCTATGGCCAAAAGTATTGACTCGCATTTCGCGTAAACAAGTGGAGGATAAGTTTGGTCAATTTAGCAATCAAGGCAATTTATAGAGTGGATTTTTTTGCATCACGATGAAATTATTCAGTTTCTTATTAGTAGGGACGTGTTACCAGAATTTCTGTAAAATTAGTCTAAGCGCCTTATAATATTATCTCAATCCCTTTTTGGGCAAGTGTAAGAATCAGATAAATAATTTGATAAACATTAAAATATAGAAAGAATCATATAAACAATTAATTAGTCAAATCACAAACAAAAATGCGCTAAAATAAACGGAACATCATGTTTGCAGATATAATCTCACGATATTTTTACACCTGATTTTATAATAAGGTGAAGATTTCGAATTTTCATGCATCCTTGACTTAAAAAAACAACACCACCACTAACAACAACAATAGATACAATGTAACGGTAATTTTAAACCTGATTTTATCATAAGGTGAAGATTTCAATTTCTATGCATCCCGAGCTTCAAAACAACAAAAACAACAACAACGTGGAAGCTATCCAAACATTGTGCGTGTGGGGTGCCCCAGGGAGTTGCCGCCAACAAGTAGGAGAAAGAGATGGAAGACTTCCATAAGTAATTATAATTAGTATGTTTAATGTTGTAATCTAATTATCCTAGCGGGAGGGGCTCATACTCAATTAGCGTAGTATCCCCAACCAAGTTCAATAAAAGTAAAAATAAAATAAATAAAAAAGCAACTAAGGCAAGCTATTCTTTTTCTCTTTTAACCTTTTGCACTATCATTTGTATGTTTTCAAAAATTTACGTAAAACATGTCAATTCTTTAATACATAAATGATAAAACTATCTTTTCGCTTTAGCTATTTTAACCAAATTTAATAACAAAGAACATGTTATCCCGCATCTCTTACACTAATTATCCATCCACGGATGGGTAAGGCCATGTCGTTTAACCATATAATTTATTTTTGTTTTCCATTTCTGAAGATATTGGAATTTTTTAAAATCAACATTAGTTAGTATTTGAGGTGGCCTCTTTGATTTCTCGTTTTTTCAAAGGGTCTTTTTATTTTGCAATGTCTTTTAACCCTGTTACAGAAATCTTTGTACACACGCACATAAATATATATATATATATATATATTTATATTTATTTGAAGTTGAAGGCTTCATCTTTGAAAGGAACAACAAAATTGTAATAACTATTAAAAGAAAAGAGGAAAAAAATAAATAAATACATTTGCGTGTTCACTCTAGTTGTTTTATCTTTCGAGGATGGTTTTTAGATTAGTGGTTCATATTTCGCGTTTATCATGAGGATCAGGATAAGTATGGTGAATTTAGCTATCAGATGCGATACAATTATTGGACATTTTCATCTTGGCGTGAAATTGTTCAGTTTCTTACTATAGAATGGGTTGTCATTTTCCCTTTATATAGTTTTTTAATGGAATATTAGGTTGTCACATCCTAATTAATTAATTAGTCACTTTTTATGAATACTTAAACTTTTAGTATATTTCTATTGAATTTTGGGTTGGAGGAATCAAACTCTTAGCTTTTAGTGTAGTCAGAGGTAAAATTACCAATAAGTTTTATAACCACTAAACTTTTTATATTTTGGAGATTATAATTATACTTTTAGCATTTTATTAGACTACTCTAATTTGTATTTTGTATTTTATTAGTCATTTAGTATAATTTTATATCATTCTAATCTCATATTTGGATGACAATCTCAAAATTAATAATGTGGAAGGAACAACTTAAATTTTCCTTTTATGGACTTAATAAGGCGTTTCTTTTTAATTCTTTCTTTCTTTTTCTTTTATTTAATAAGCAACAATATATTGATTTTGCCCTTTGTCTAAGGTGTATTCACATCTTTTTGGGTCAAATGTTGGATTTTTACTACAAATAACGAACCACACAATGCAATTGAAAGTGCCTGGGTTTTAACTAATTTGTGCTCGTAGATACTCTGGACTACAAATGATAAACTCTCTGATTTCAGCCTTTTGGGAGGCTCTTTTGGTTTTCATTAAAAACAACAAACGAAAAAAAAAAAAAAAAAAAAAACTAGATTACGATCTTTATAGGAAAGACACCATGCACGCACGCCACCACCGATGAAAGTAAAAAAAACTAGATTTTATCGTGATCGCTTCATGAGCAACTTTTAAGTAATGTTAGAGATAATAACTTTAATCTTACTTTTAAATGTCAATTTGTATGATAGTGAGTTGGCAATCTTTAAACACCTAATAATATAAAAAGATATTCATATGTTACATAAGTTAGGAGTCAAAAATTAAGATTAAAATTTGTGTTCTTAATTTTGTTTAATCGTCCGTAGAATTTTTCTTATGTATTTAAAGCAATTAATTAAGCATGCACAAGCATAGAGTTTGGGTACACCATACTTCGGGTAGGTAGCATCTATGAAGATCCAGAGTGTAAGAAATAATCATTTGTCTTTTCAATAAAAGTAAGGGCCGTTAGCTCCATACGGAATTTACCCCTTTTTTTTTTTTTTTTTTAATAAATAAATCAATTTTACTAATTACCTTTTTAAATATCTCTTTTTTATTTGAAAAAAAAATAAATTTTAAAAGTTTACAACTTTCTTATTTCAAGTTAAATGAAAATATTTTTTTTTTCAAAAATACATTAAAAAAAACGAAACAAGATGCACATTATTATTATTTTTTTCCGAATATATTTCAAGTTTTTATGCTATTTAACTAAAAGATATTAATTTTCAACCAAACACATATTTTCAAACGTTAACTCATTGTCAATCAAAATATTTTCAAAACTCAAACTCAATTTGTTGTTTCAAACTGGCCCTAAGAGTATTTACCAAAGGCTAAGGGGACAATGGAGCCATCTGTGAAAAACATTGGGATAGAAATTACTAGAAGAAAGAAGAAAACGTTAGTTTTCAGTAAAAAATTAAAGTAGGCAGCAGTTTTGTAAACTTTTTTATTCGAATCCATTTTTTCGGAATTCTTGTAATAAATGCATCTGATTATTTAATGGGTGTTAAAATAGTGATGTATCATCCTACAAAAGTTTAATGAGGCCTCCTTTTTCTAGTAGACTTCTTGATTTTCCGTCCCCTAGTTGTTTATTCATTTTTAGTTGGTCCCTTCTTGTTTTAGAATTGTTGTGCTTCCACCTTGCAAGCCTCCTTATTATAATATATATATATATATATATATATATATCTTTAATTTTAACAAAATTGGTGGTTCGTCTTCATCATATGATAGAGTTTATAGATCAAATGTGCCAATTTAATTGGGTTTTATATATATATTTTTTGTTAGTAATTATCTGAATATATCAGACAAATTCCAATGCAAAATACAGAAAAAGAGAGAAAGAAGGTTAGGATTTTGCATTATTATCTAATTGACAAATAACAATAATTCTATTAGTCAAACAGTTCTCTTAATGACATTACAATAAACTAATCCAAACTATGGAAAAGTTAAACTTTACATAATTCTAACAGTTTTAAACAATCCTAAAGATAAACAAATATATATATATATATATATATTTTAAGATCCAATTATTAAAATATAAAATATCATAATAACAAATTTTCATAAATCTCTAATGATGGAAATTTATAGTGGATAATGTTGCAATTCTTTTTAGCCTTCAGGATAAAACCATCTAGTTTGCTACAATTTTTTCGCTCTTATCCATTTGAAAACCGAGAAATTGAAGGGGTGTTTGTTTCAACCATTTTATCAAATGGCACCTATTTCATCTAGATGGTTCTTTAAAACATTTATTTTGTTTTTTCCCGTCTCAAATACTCCATTTGGATTGCCCATTTTGAAATAGAGTCTAAATGAAAATAAACCATCTCAAATGCATAACCCATTTTGATATTTATATACAGTATTTAGAAGTCCGTTTGGAATAATGTTATCATATTGATTTGTAAATGTTTTTTCAGTCAACCAACAATTCGAAATTTTTCTTACTTCGAATGATAATTTTCAACAACTATCTAAACATAAATCCAAGTGTTTCCGTTCAAATATTCTTTTTTAAATGTTATATCTAAACTTTTATTCAGACAACAAACCAAATATTTTCATCTCAAATATTTCCATCCAAATGCGAAATCTAGATGCTCCCCAAACACACCATGATTTCTTTTGCAGGAAATGAAAACAAGAGTTATTTTTGTTGAATCTAAACGGGCGTTTAGCTTATTCATTTTTTCCGTTCTTTAATTGAAAAAAAATTATTGTGTTATATGGCCTTCGAGATTCATTGATTCAAGATTCAGTTGTTTGCTGTTTAGGGTATCAATTATGGATTATTTATACCACACAATTGGAAATTGCTTGGATTTTTACAAAAAAAATTTCAATACACGCCCCAACTTTTCGAATTTAATAATTTTATCCCTAAATTTTTTTTTTCTTCACTCAACCTTAAAATTTATAATTTTTTGGCAATGTCAATCCTTTTACGTGCATTCTTTAAATTTTGCATGCTTTTTTGCAATTGACTTGCATGTGAGAGTCTAAGAAAGACATTAATTGTTGGTTATTTTTGTCTATTTCAATACAAATTTTGAACTTGAACTTAATTCAATATACTTGAACCTAAAATTTAGAAGGAATTTGTATTGAAATTAAGTGAAAAAAAATGATCAGCAATCATTTTCTTGGGCTATAATACATGCATGTGCAAGTCATGTGCAAAAAATGGGCTAAATTTGAATAGATTTGAGCAAAAAGACTAAAGTGCCAAACAAAATTAGCTCTGGTCAATTAACAAGAAAAAAAGTTTAGAGATTAATTCTCATATTGAAAAAATCAGTAGATATTTGTTTACAACAACCTTTTACTAATTTTAACTCGTAGATATTCTTAACTGGATTTTGTATTATTCAATTTCAGCTTATGCTGAATAATTTTTTTTAATTAAAACTGTGTACAATAAAAAACCAGAAAACTCCAATAAAGAGGACACTCTAGATCGCCACCGAGTAGGAAAATAAAAACTGACTATCACGTACGAGACTTTATAGATTAGAGAAATTAATTAATGGGCATTTCTAAATCGAAAATTAAGGAATTAAAGCTATATATGAAGATATATCCCGAAGTTTATAGATTAGATTAATTAGTTAATTGCACGGCGCAACCATAGAATAGGCAGAAGCCATACATAAGGAAGTGTGTGTGTGTGTGTATTTATAAAGATCTCCTAAGTGTCCGGAATTATCCCTAAGTAAGGGTATTTCACGATGGCCATGTAGAATAATGAAAATTACAAATACATCCTATCGTTTATGACCACAAGATTGTCAACGGTTGAGGAGTTGATGTGCTTGATCATGACGTTTCGAACTTACTTCGTTAGTGGGGAATGCAACTGTGTTGTCAAATCAAGAAGAGGGGGCAAAAAAAAAAAAAAAAAGAGTTGATTGTATGTACCTAACTCATTTTTGCTTCATTTAATATAGTAGAGATCATTCTCACTTGACCTACAATTTGTTTGCATTTCCAATTTGTCACTTTTTTTTTTTTTTTCCCTATCGAACGGTTGATGGGCAACAAATATGTTATTATAAAAAATGTTGAATTTTTATCGACTTCTTGTGGAAATCTTATAACTTTGTTTGAAATTAGGGTGAAGGTTTTGAACTGTGCTCATTTTTTAGAATTAAATTAATGTTGTTACTACTAAAACTATGCATGTAATCACTGAAATTCTTATGATTAAAACACTAAATTATTAAAAGGGTACATCAAATTGTTATTTCTCGGCTATATTTAATTGAAAATAGGCTTCTGTTGGAAGACAAGCAAAATAAGCATTTTGGGTTTTGCAAAACCACAAGAAATTGTGGACACATTTAATTTCTTCCATTGGAATTAGAAAAAAATAAAAAGAGTAGAGGCAATTAGAATTAGAGAAAGTTAATGCAATCCAATTACAAGTTGACATCCATAAACTACCTTCTCCCGTTCCAAATCTCGTACTAAATTTATTGAAATAAAAAGGAAAAATACAAGAATCACTTTAGAACCGAAGAAAGAAATCAAACAATCACAAAGGGAAAACCCACCCAGACGAAGAGCAAAAGGCAATATTTTCTTTTATTTATACTTATTAATCACATCTTCTTGTAAGTTATGAAGATCCTTCAAATTAGTCTAAGAGCCTCAGATAACTATCTCAATCTCTTTATTTAACAAGTTTACGAATCATATAAGTAACTAGATAAAATTTAACACATATCAGAACGAAACTTTAAACAAGTTATAAAAAAAAAAAAAAGAAACATATAAACAAGATGTTGGCAAAATTATAAAACAAAAGGACAATTTTCCTAAAATATTCATTTATTATCGTTTACATATCTACAATTGAGACTTTGTTCAACAACTTTTTAAAGTTATGGCTGGTAAGGATGATCTATTAGTAACTTAACACTTAATTTTTTTGTCAAAAATTTAATTGTTGGGAAAAATTTGCAAATTTTTCCAAAATTCAGAGAGAAAGAATGTTACAAATTAAAGTTCGGGGGCATGCCGAAAATTAATGGAGAAAAGTGTCTTAAACTATTCATCTTTAATATTTTTTCTTTCAATTATCGCGATTGAAATTTTTTTTTTTCATCCTCAAACATTTATTTTGTTAACTTTCATAGATGCAATTTTTTTTAATAGTTAATCCACAATTATTATTCCTTCGAATATGCATCTACTCGTACCTCTTTTTCCTTCTCATATTACACCTAATTAGTTTTCTATTTCATTTGCATTCAACAACTTTTTTTTTGGTGTCTAAAATATTCTTTACTTATCTAAATATTTATTATTCAACTAAAGAATTGTTTTAATACATACATTTGTTTTATCATGTACTATTTAAAAAAATATAGTTTTTAAATATGCTGCATAGAAATATTCTTTTTTCTCATATATACCGCTTTGAAATAAATTTTCTCGATAAATCTGTCCTACTTGAAATTGTTTTTACTGATGTCCTCTGAAAATGTTTTTAATGGTGCCCTCTGAAAGATATGACTTTCCAAACTTGTCGACACTCGTAATTATTTATCTTACTTCAATGTCGGTTTTCTGGCAATTATGTCAAATGTTATTTCCTAGTATTATCCTAATTAGTAATTTTCTCTCTATTACCACTTGTAATTTTGTTTTTTTGACAATCTGATTCCATTTTTACACAAGAAGTAACAAGGAAAAAAAATATACAATCAAGAAAGAAAAGATATAAATGGAAAAAAGGATAGAAATATATGTCATAATCTTGTATCGAATTAAGGTACATTTTTTATTCAAGAGAAATAACATATTTATATAAAAATATAAATATAGTAAAAGTGATGGAGATAAATTACCTATGCTCTACGTGCTCGTAGTTAAAAGGATTTTAGGTTCTCTCTTTATAATTGTAAGGGAAGAGAAAACATCATAATGATTGATGTTGTTAAATACCAAATCGTATCAAAATGATTTATGGTGTTAATCAACACCATACTTTTTTTTTTTTTTGAGGTAATTCAACACCATAATTTTTTTTAGGTAATTTAACACCATAAATTAGTAGTTGTTAATGTTTAGGACATCATGCACTTCTTTTCACTTTGTGGATATTTGCTACTGACTTTACTACACATATCTTATCCTTGTCTTGTTTAATGGATTTATCATAATATGCATACGTTAAGCGAAATATTTTTCCTGTGTGTTGTGGCAATATATATATATATATATATATATATCAAGAAAGAAAAGATATACCAAAAAAAAAAAAAAGAAAAAAAAAGGGCAAAAAAGATTAAGGCAAACTCTTTCTATAAGATAAGATAAGATTATATATAAGATATGTTTAGCAAAGCTAAATTTTATAATCTTCTCCTTTATTCCTTTAACATATATAGTATAGTATAGTACCAAAGTTGGTACATTTTTAGTTGTCGTCTAGTAGTAGTTTTGACGTTATTTAAGACATGTATGGAGAAGACCATGATCATTTTGCGTACATATATAGTTACACTGTCACAGTAACAACAGTGCCATTAACAACCACTGCATTCAAAACTCCAAGAAACAGATTATTAAGAAGACGAAGAAGTAACGGGATCTGAGCAGCCAGGGACGAAAGAGTCGATGTGATGGTATTGGTCACGCCACCAATGGTGACGTTGGCTGATAGAATGCAGGCAGGATTGACTAGCGTGGCATTCGGAAAGGGAACAATTATAACAAGGGCCCCATTGCTGGGTACTACCGTCGGCAGACCAATCGGAACGCCGTTACAGATCAATGTCACGTTAGCCCCAGCCAAGGCTGTTCGCACACTGACTCCTGCAGTGATGTTGATGAGGTTTGCTGGTGCAAAAATTATGGTTTGGAGTAAGTTTGGAAGACCAGGAGAACCAGGAAGACCAGGAGTACCAGGAAGACCAGGAATACCAGGAATACTAGGAATACCAGGAATACCAGGAAAACCAGGAAGTTGGCAGTTGGCCACAGAAGTTGTGGCGACAAGGAAGAAGGCAATGAGGAGCAGTGAGTTGCGAAATGCCATGGTAAGAGAGGATAATTAGGGATTATTAGAAAGATTAATATTGGCTAGCTTGGTTTGTGTGTTCAAGTATTTGCTCCAAGGCCTTCTATTTATAGGGATTAAAATGAGTCTTGCATTAATTATTTGGTTGGCATGATTTGGCCGTATGAACTGAAACTTTTTTTTTTTTAATTTTTAAATGACGAATTTAGTTTTTAAAATGTCAAACAGTATGCCTGCCTATTTTGAATTAATAAGATTGTGGCATTATGTCTCGGGGTTGGCATCCCTTAATTTATGGTAGAGAGAAAGTTTGAAACTAAAATCATCGTAGATGTGTCGTTAGTAAAATAGGCTTTTTTATTTTTATTTTTATTTTTTTCAGAATTTGGGATAATGAGTTAATAAGTGATAACGGTTATCTTTCATTCGAAGGCCTATAATTTCTATCTTCATACTTCATTGCTGAAATTAAATTTTCTCATAATATTATTTGATGAAAAGGCGTTATTTTTTCTTCATTAAAGAAATGTTGGTTATAATTCTAAAATCAATTTTGATTTTCACTTTTTTCCGAACATATAGTTAATATATTAAGAATAAACAAATAGAAACTAAGAAACACACAACTTTAAGATGGATCTGTTTATGCTTCTGGAAAAAAAAAAAAAAAAGAGAATGTTCACTAGTTTATTAAGCAGCACCATCAAAGGGTGACGATTTTCAAATTGATAGTAAATGTAACAATGTAATTAAAAAAAAAAAAAATCAACCTTACCATATTAACAACGATCAGCCTTCTGTTAGCCCAATAGTCGACAAATTAAGTTGCTACCTAAAGTAACAAACATGCCATGTTTTTTTTTTGTTTTTTGTTTTTTAATATCTGCAGATAAAACAATCTTTTCGGATCAGATACTTTCACCAAATTTATTATCAGGAGTGAGTCCTGTTAGTTTATTCTAAATTCTTTATCATTTTATTTTTATATTTAATTTTAATCTAAGCAACAAAACAGAAAAATAACACTACTCGTAGAAATTAAATATATGTGGCCTATTGTAGAAAATTCTATTTTCCTTCTAAGGAACACAACAAACTATTAATAGAAAAACAAAATTAAAAAATGTAGTCTTTATTAGCATATAAACGAAAATTTATCTTCGCTACTTGGATTCCTTCCATAGCCAAGCGTGAAGAGCATAATTAAATTGTAGAAATAGATGGAAGACTTTCATGATTAGCATCTTTAATATTGTGATATACTTGGCATTTCGCGAGGGGCATTTCATACTTTAATCAATTAGTATGCATATAAATAAGGCTTCGTTTCACTTCCCCAAAAAAAAAAAAATAATAATAAGGAACGGCTACTTTTTCTTTGCTTGTCCAATTGCAAGTATTCGAGCTTGATAGAATTCTTTAAAACGAAAATATTCCGTTTCAGAGTTTTAGTTGAAAAAAACTGAAAAATAAAATAATTAAAAGGACATAATTTAACAATTCGTCATCTATTATCGATTATATAATGTATTGTTCTTTATTTAAACAAATAAAAATTTTCCCCTCCATTTTTGTGTTTTTGAAAAATTAAAAACATGAACGTTTCAATTTTAATTTATCAGGATTGAAATAATTCTATAAAAATATATCCCAAAGTAAATGTTTTTGCCACCCTTTAAAATTTAGTCTGTCAATTGACCTTCATAGACAATTTTTATCAAAACGTGTATCTACTCAAATATTTATTTTTCTTCTCATATTTTAAACCCTAACTCTTTTTTTTTTTTTTTTGGAAAAGGCCGCCTCTTCGTTTTCTATTCGATATTCTTTCAAAAATTTTGTTAATTATTTTTCACTTTGCATACCTATAATCTTCTACCGAAAGAATCATTTTGATTCATACATTTTGTTACAACATTTTTTCAATGTGCTCCATCGAAATAGTTTTTCCTCCTGTAAAACCGTATTACCAAATTTGTTTCTATTATTTTTTTTTCCTTCCATTCAAAAAATAATTCTTGTAATTTCTAATGTCAATAAATCTTTCAGTTACTTTGACGTTTTTTTTTTTCCTGTAGTACTTTCACATACTATTTTATCAACCCTAATGAAATGAATGGATAGACCTACTAATCTGTTGATTCATACAGAGTGTCAGAAATTCCATTTCAAAATCCATTTATTCATAAGAATTACTGGAAAGTGACATCAAAATTCGTTGATACACCAACAATATTGAAAATTAGATATAAGAAAAGTAAACACTGACTATTTCATAACTATAATTCAGTTTTTATTACAAGAGGGTATCCTTATTTATAGGGTTAATACTATCGAGAAACTAAGGCAAAGCAGCCTAACCTAATAAAAAAACAATGAAATATGAATTTTTGCAAAGAAAGTTTTAATGGGAAATATAGCCCCTGCTTGAAGTGTACACTTAAGTTAGAGTTTTGGAAATATTTTGAATGAAAAAAATGAATATTGAAGTTGTGAGTTTTGTTGAAAATGAACTTTTTCCAAATTAAAAAATGTATAAACTTGAAATATATTTGAGAAAAAAAATTGTATTATGGATCTTATTTTATTACTCTCGTCATTTATGCAATTTAAAAAAAGGTATAATTTCCAGTTGAAATAAGAAAATTATAAATGTTTAAAGTTTAAGTTTTAAAAGAGATTTGGAGATGTTAATAGCGAAATTGATTTATTTTTGAAGAAAAAGATATTAAAAAAAAAACTTATTGAAATTTTGATTGGAGTGGGAGCTCCAAATATAGGCATAAATTTAAACTATCTCACTAAAGAAATAAGGAAACGTAATCGAAGTTGGAAATCAAAATTCTTAGGACAACATAATACCAAAAAAAATAAAAAATAAAAACACTGAAAAAGAAAAAATAAATTACCCATTTGAAGGCCTAAACAATATAATTTGGCTGAAAAACAGTGTATGTCATGGGGGAGTTACAAGTATTGCTCATTAGACCCTTTTTACCGAAAAAACACTACTTTCTCTCCTATATCCGAAAAAACGATAATCTCAACGGGCTGTATGTAAACTGAAAAATTACCCTTTTTGACATTATTGCGTCTCAACGCATAGGAAAGGCCAAATCTTACTACACCGTATTAAGTCTATAGAGGTGTTAATCCAATTAGGTTATCTATGTTATTTTTTGATGATGGTAAGTAATTTTTCTAGTTAAAAAAATTATTAAAAAAATGACTAATTGATGATCATTCCAACACCGATTATGATTCTGAAAAGATAATATGATTCTTGTTGTAGATTGTTATTTTCAGAAAATTAGGAAGCGGATTGATGAAAACCGATAGAGAAACTGAGTCATATTGTTTAACACGAAAATTGAAGATATTTCTATTGAATCTTAATAGACGTTTAGCTTAATAATTTCTTGTCCCGGTGAGAAAACTAGTTGGTGGAAGCGTCTTCCAAACTTAAAACGCAACTAATATATAGTTGATTATTTTTACTTATTTCTTTTCAAATGTATTTTAGAATCTTTTTGGCCAAATGTTTGCTTTTGATGATAACTATGTAGTACATCATGCAAATATAAATTGCTAGGGTTTTCATTAATTTTGACTCGTAGATATTCTTAACTGCTACGTACCTATATTCTTTAATTTGCTCATCTTAAAAGATTATTTTCTTCATTAAAGCACAATTAATAAATAAAATAAAAACCCTAGATAACTCACCACCGCCAAGTAGCTAGGAGGTAAAAATAATAAAAAAAACCTTAACTTTAATGATCGCTCCATTAGTGTCTTTGATTGATTAGATTAATTTAACAATGCAATAATCGTAGCACAAAACATAGAGTGGGCATTTTTCATATATAGGGTAGCATAAATGAAGATTCCAATTGCCTGTAGGGATAATCTTTGGTCTTACATACAAATATTGTTAATTTACTAATTCATCCCAAAAGCTCATTTTAAATGGGTTTAAACAGAACTCATCCTCAAATCTTTTAGATAAGTCTCTTAAAGAATTAGAAGGCCTAGTACACTGCAATGTGTGATTTGATAATGATTATAATTTTACAAATTGCAAACTAATTCAAGCAGAGAGAGACTTTATTTCCCATATAAACACCACAATAATCTAGTAACTTAATTACTATGAGACAAATTTACAATTTAAAATTTTTCAAAAAAAAAAATTACAATTTATAAATAAGTTCATCCCATCTATTATCACAAGATTGTCATTGATTAAGGAACTAACTACTTCGTTCACAAGTAGTGGACCTATAATGTAAAGAAGAAGAAGAGGGAAAAAAAAAAAAAAAAAAAAGTCGATTGCACCTAAATCGTTTTTGCATCATTTGACGGATTAATGTTTGGAACTCTCACCTTTTTATTTTTCATGTGAAAAGATAACTGATATCAAGATAACATTAAGCATCCTAATTGAGTTGGCATCCAAAACTCTAACCCAACTACCTAACCCAATTTGTTAAAATAAAAACAAGATTACAAAAGTTTAAAATAAAAAATAGCCAAGATATTATTATCCCAACTAGAAATCACCTAAACTAAAAATCATATAACTAGTAACTGACGACAGAGGATTAAGTCAAAATTATAACTTAAAAAACCAATGCTAATAATAAAACTCATTTAAAACCTTTCTAGTAAAACCCAACGGGTAGTAACTAGCATAGAAAAAAAAAATCTCTACATTAATTAAGCATACAAAGTAAAATTTCCTAAGGAATTTAATTAAACCGCCAAAACAGACTTTACTTAGAAAACGAAATATGAACTCCATAAAACGTATAACAAGATTTAACCACAAAGTATAATCTTTATTAGGGTAAACAAAAATTTATCTTCGCAAATTGAATACCTTAAGGAAGTGATAACTAAAAAGCACATTCATGCTTTTGAAGAAGGTTATAGATAAACCGGTAATAAATAAAAGTTCTCTCTAAATTACCTCTACTATCATTTTCCCCAAAAGAGAGTCCAATATATTTTTATTTTCCCTTAAGTCCACTTGCCAATCCATTTTGTCATTTTGAGTTTATGCTTTGTCTACCACCAAAAACGAGTATTTCAGTTAGTGTTCTCATTTTGGTCCTACCCTTCCCCTTGCTTTTTTATTTTTATTTTAACTTTTTCGAATTTTAAAAATTAACTTTTTTCGAACTGAAATATGAAAGTTATGCCCTTATTAAATTTTAGTTTTTAAAAGAGATTTGAAGATGTGAATAATTGATTTACTTTTAAAGAAAAAGACAAAAAAACTTTTAGAAAAATTTGATTAGAGTGGGAGCTCCAAACGTAGGCATAAATTGAAACTAATCAAAATTCCTAAGACAACGTATTACAAAAAAGGAAAAATAAATAAAAAAACCTTTGAAGGCCTAAACAATGTAATTTAGCTGAAAAACGATGTATGTCATGGCGGAGTTTCAGGTATTGCTCATTGGCTCATTTCTACACAAAAAACACTACTATATCTCACCTATATCCGATAATGTCAAGAGATCTTTTGTAAAAAATAAAAAAATAAAAAACCTTTTTGCATTATTCATTTGGTCCCAACCTATCTAAAGGTCAAATCTTACTGCACCATATCAGATAATCACATGGTTCTGATAATCTAATTAGGATATCTATATTATTTCTTGATGATGATAATATTTTTTTCGTTAAAAAAATTATTTAAAAAAAAACGAATGATTAAATACTATTCCAACAACGATTGTGATCCTGAAAAGATATGTATGATTCTTGGTTGTAGATTGTTCTTTTCAAAAGAGGAATTCCGGAGATAATTTTTCTAGTATCTTTATGGGGTTTAGAGGTAAATGGCCTAATAGTAGGCCCCATTAGTTGAATGGCCTTTTATTCTTTTTTATAGAATGTCCTCTTTCTGAGTACACTATCATACAAGTCCTTGATCTCCTAAAACACTCAAGTATATACTCAACAACCATCCAATGGTTGGGTCAGGATTCGCTTGAGACACCTTAAAATGAATTGGTGCCAGAAAATTGAGAGCATTGATCTATAATTCGAATTAAAATTGAAATGAGCAACAATATTTCTGCTTTTAAAATATAATCAACCAATAGGAAGATTGAGTGAACTCTATGTAGAGATGTTGCCTATTTAATCCGCCTAAAAGCATAAGAAATAACCAAAGGACAAGTGAAGTAGTATTCTTTACAAAAACTACAAGAAGTTCTGAAGATGCCGCTATATACCTTATGAACCAGAGAAACACTAGTTGATCCAGTTATATTAACTTTGATCCAATCCGGAATATATAGCTGGATGCCATTAAGTTCTCCTATCGCACCAAGCACTAACTCAAGTTATTAAGATATAAAGAAGTACAAATTTGATTAAAAAGAAAGCATTGATCCGAAGCATTAGAAAACATTGTCGATTATTGACACCATTATAAGTGTAGAATTTGAATCCCCTAATATCAACAAATTCCAAAAATAAATAAATAAATAATTAGGTAAACATTGAAATATCGAAATGAAACATATATATTCAAGTCGATGACCATGATTAAAAAAAATGGAAAAAAAAAACAAAAAAACAAAACCATTGACCAAATAAAAGCCAAAAAAAAAAAATTGCAATAAAGCAAACGGGAACATGGAAGCTAGGTGGATAAAGCCGCCGATGAATAGTAGAAATAGATTAAAGACTTTCACGATTAGCTTATTTAATATAGTAGCCTAATAGGAATGGTAGTACTAGGGGATCCTATACTTAGTTATAAAGTAACATGCGTATATAAATTTAGCAATGTCCTTCGCTCTAGTTGCTGAAATTTAGAAGTCTAAACGTTTGTTTCTTTGTTTTTGTTTTTGTTTTGTTTCGGTTTTTTTTTTTTTTTTTTTGGGTAAAAAAAACGTTTGTTTTTGTTAGATGATGATGTTTCTAACTTACTTTTCATGAAGGGCAAACACAATAGCAAAGTCACTTATTGGTAACATGTATTGCATCACTTTCAAATAATTACCAAATTTTGTTGAGAGGTTTTCGTCGGAGATGTTAAAAAATATTTATTGATAGGTTTCTGTCGTGAAATATCAATAAAAAAACTCTCATATACAAATAATTTTTATGCATAAAATCGTATGACATACACCGCAAATTGAATTGATAATTTGTAAAATGTATAGATAAAATAAAGGATAAAGTTTAATAGGGGTGTAAATGGAATGTTAGTTTTAGTATGGGAAATAGAGAGGTCACAAAATTTATAAGGGATCAAATTCAAATAAGTCCTTGATCTCCTAAAACACTCAAGTATATACTCAACAACCATCCAATGGTTGGGTCAGGATTCGCTTGAGACACCATAAAATGAGTTGGTGCCAGAAAATTGAGAGCATTGATCTATAATTCGAATTAAATTGTAATGAGCAACAATATTTCTGCTTTTAAAATATAATCAACCAATAGGAAGATTTAGTGAACTCTACGTAGAGATGTTGCCTATTTAATCCGCCTAAAAGCATAAGAAATAACCAAAGGACAAGAGAGGTAGTATCCTTAGTTTTCTATTTCATTTGCATTCAACAACTTTTTTTTTTGGTGTCTAAAATATTCTTACTTATCTAAATATTTATTATTCAACTAAAGAATTGTTTTAATACATACATTTGTTTTATCATGTACTATTTAAAAAAATATAGTTTTTAAATATGCTGCATAGAAATATTCTTTTTTCTCATATATACCGCTTTGAAATAAATTTTCTCGATAAATCTGTCCTGTTTGAAATTGTTTTTACTGATGTCCTCTGAAAATGTGTTTCTAATGGTGCCCTCTGAAAGATATGACTTCAAAACTTGTCGACACCTCATAATTACTTTATCTTACTTCATGTCGGTTTTCTGGCAATTATGTCAAATGCTATTTCCTCAGTATTATCCTTAATTAGTAATTTTCTCTCTATTACCACTTGTAATTTTGTTTTTTTGACGATCTGATTCCATTTTTACACAAGAAGTAAAAGGAAAAAAAATATACAATCAAGAAAGAAAAGATATAAATGGAAAAAAGGATAGAATATATATCATAATCTTGTATCGAATTAAGGTACATTTTTATTCAAGAGAAATAACATATTTATATAAAAATATAAATATAGTAAAAGTGATGGAGATAAATTACCTATGCTCTACGTGCTCGTAGTTAAAAGGATTTTAGGTTCTCTCTTTATAATTGTAAGGGAAGAGAAAACATCATAATGATTGATGTTGTAAATACCAAATCGTATCAAAATGATTTATGGTGTTAATCAACACCATACTTTTTTTTTTTTTGAGGTAATTCAACACCATAATTTTGTTTAGGTAATTTAACACCATAAATTAGTAGTTGTTAATGTTTAGGACATCATGCACTTCTTTTCACTTTGTGGATATTTGCTACTGACTTTACTACACATATCTTATCCTTGTCTTGTTTAATGGATTTATCATAATATGCATACGTTAAGCAAAATATTTTTCCTGTGTGTTGTGGCAATATATATATATATATATATATATATATATATATATCAAAGAAAGAAAAGAGTATACCAACAAAAAAAAAAAAAGAAAAAAAAAAGGGCAAAAAAGATTAAGAGACAAACTCTTTCTATAAGATAAGATAAGATTATATATAAGATATGTTTAGCAAAGCTAAATTTTATAATCTTCTCCTTTATTCCTTAACATATATAGTATAGTATAGTACCAAAGTTGGTACATTTTTAGTTGTCGTCTAGTAGTAGTTTTGACGTTATTTAAGACATGTATGGAGAAGACCATGATCATTTTGCGTACATATATAGTTACACTGTCACAGTAACAACAGTGCCATTAACAACCACTGCAATTCAAAACTCCAAGAAACAGATTATTAAGAAGACGAAGAAGTAACGGGATCTGAGCAGCCAGGGACGAAAGAGTCGATGTGATGGTATTGGTCACGCCACCAATGGTGACGTTGGCTGATAGAATGCAGGCAGGATTGACTAGCGTGGCATTCGGAAAGGGAACAATTATAACAAGGGCCCCCATTGCTGGGTACTACCGTCGGCAAGACCAATCGGAACGCCGTTACAGATCAATGTCACGTTAGCCCAGCCAAGGCTGTTCGCACACTGACTCCTGCAGTGATGTTGATGAGGTTTGCTGGTGCCAAAATTATGGTTGGGAGCCAGGAAGAGGAAGAACTTGGCAGTTGGCCACAGAAGTTGTGGCGACAAGGGAAGAAGGCAATGAGGAGCAGTGAGTTGCGAAATGCCATGGTAAGAGAGGATAATTATGGATTATTAGAAAGAGTAATATTGGCTAGCTTGGTTTGTGTGTTCAAGTATTTGCTCCAAGGCCTTCTATTTATAGGATTAAAAAGAGTCTTGCATTAATTATTTTGGTTGGCATGATTTGGCCGTATGAACTGAAACTTTTCTTTTCTTTTTTAATTTTAAATGACGAATTTAGTTTTTAAATGTCAAAACAGTGTGCCTGCCTATTTTGAATTATAACATTGTGGCATTATGTCTCGGGGTTTGGATCCCTTAATTTATGGTAGAGAGAAAGTTTGAAACTAAAATCATCGTAGATGTTTCGTTAGTAAAATAGGTTTTTTATTTATTTATTTTTTTTTTTCAGAATTTGGGATAGTAAGTTAATAAGTGATAACGGTTATCTTTATTCGAATGGCCTATAATTTCTATCTTCGTACTTCATTTCTGAAATTAAATTTTCTCATAATTTATTTATCTTGATGAAAAGGCGTTATTTTTTCTTCATTAAAGAAATGTTGGTTATAATTCTAAAACCAATTTTGATTTTCACTTTTTCCGAACATATAGTTAATAAAATTAAGAATAAACAAATAGAAACTAAGAAACACACAACTTTAACATGGATCTGTTTATGCTTATGGACCAAAAAAAAAAAAAAAAAGAGAATGTTCACTAGTATATTAAGCAGCACCATCAAAGAGGTGACGATTTTCAAATTGATAGTAAATGTAAGAATGTATTAAAAAACAAATTTCAACCTACCATATTAACAACGATCAGCCTTCTGTTAGCCCAATAGTCGACAAATTAAGTTGCTACCTAACGTAACAAACATGCCAATTTTTTTTTTTTTTTAAATATCTGCAAGATAAACAATCATTACGGATCAGATACTTTCACCAAATTTATTATCAGGAGTGAGTCATGTTAGTTTACTCTAAATTCTTTGTCATTTTATTTTTTATATTTAATTTTAATCTAAGCAACAAAACAGAAGATAAAACTACTCGTAGAAATATATGTGGCCTATTGTAGGAAAATTATATTTTCCTTCTAAGGAACAACAAACTATTAATAGAAAAACAAAAATTAAAAAATGTAGTCTTTATTAGCTTCTAAACGAAAATTTATCTTCGCTACTTGGATTCCTTCCATAGCCAAGCGTGAAGAGCATAATTAAATTGTAGAAATAGATGGAAGACTTTCATGATTAGCATCTTTAATATTGTGAAATACTTGGCATTTCGCGAGGGGCATTTCAAACTTATCCAATTGCAAGTATTCGAGTTTGATAGAATTCTTTAAAACGAAAATATTCCGTTTCAGAGTTTTAGTTGAAAAAAACTGAAAATAAAATAATTACAAGAATTCGTCATCTATTATCGATTATATAATTGTATTGTTCTTTATTTAAACTAATAAATTTTTCCCCTCCTTCATTTTGTGTTTTTGAAAAATTAAAAACATGAACGTTTCACTTTTAATTTATCAGGATTGAAATACTTCTATAAAAATATATCCCAAAGTAAATGTTTTTGCCTCCCTCTAAAATTTAGTATGTCAATTGACCTTCATGGACAATTTTTATCAAAACGTGTTTCTACTCAAACATATTTGTTTTCCTTCTCATATTCTTAACCATAAATCTTTTCGGTTTTTTTTTTCCTGTAGTACTTTCACATACTATTTTATCAATCCTAATGAAATGAATGGATAGACCTACTAATCTGTTGATTCACACAGAGTGTCATAAATTTCATTTCAAAATCCATTGATTCATAAGAATTACTGGAAAGTGACATCAAAATTCGTTGATACACCAACAATATTGAAAATTAGAAATAAGAAGAGTAAACATTGAATACTGCATAACTATAATCCGCTTTTCATATTACAAGAGGGTATCCTTATTTATAGAGTAAATACTAACGAGAAACTAAGGCAAAGCAGCCTAACCTAATAAAAAAACAATGAAATACGAAATTTTGGAAAGCAAGAAAGTTTTTATGGGAAATATAGCCCCTGATTGAAGTGTAACCTTGAGTTAGAGTTTTGGAAATATTTTGAATGAAAAAAATGAATATTGAAGTTGTGAGTTTTGTTGAAAATGAACTTTTTCCGAGTTAAGAATGTATAAACTTGAAATATATTTGGGAAAAAAATAGTATTATGGATCTTATTTCATTACTCTCATCATCTATGCAATTTAAAAAAGGTATAACTTCAAGTTGAAATAAGAAAATTATAAACGTTAAAGTTAAGTTTTGAAAAGAGATTTGGAGATGTAATAGCAAATTAATTTATTTTTAAAGAAAAAGATTATAAAAAAATTATTGAAATTTTTGATTGGAGTGGGAGCTCCAAATATAGGCATAAATTTAAACTATCTGACTAAAGAAATAAGGAAATGTAATCAAAGTTGGAAATCAAATTCCAAGGACAACATAATACAAAAAAACAAAAACAAAACAAAAACAAAAATCACTAAAAAAGGAAAAATAAAATACCCATTTGAAGGCCTAAACAATATAATTTGGCTGAAGAACAGTGTATGTCATGGCGGAGTTACAAGTATTGCTCATTATACCGTTTCTACCCAAAAAAAACACTACTTTCTCTCCTATATCCGGAAAAAACGATAATGTCAACGGACCGTATGTAAACTAAAAAATTACCCTTTTTGACATTATTGGGGTGGTCTCAACGCATAGTAAAGGCCAAATCTTACTAACTTCATATTAAGTCTATAGAGGTGTAAATCCAATTAGGATATCTATGTTATTTTTTGACGATGGTAAGTAATTTTTCTTGTTAAAAAAATTATTAAAAACATGACTAATTGATTACATTCCAACATTGATTATGATTCTGAAAGATATGTATGATTCTTGTTGTAGATTGTTATTTTCAGAAAATTAGGAAACTTAGAGATTATTTTATTGCATCGTTACATGGTTTGCCCCTTACGGATTGATGAAAACCGAGAGGAGAAACTGAGTCATTTTGTTTGACACGAAAATTGAAGATATTTCTGTTGAATCTTAATAGACGTTTAGCTTAATAATTCCTTTTTCCCGGTGAGAAAAGTAGTTGGTGGAATCTTTTGGCCAATGCTTTTGATGATAACTATGTATTACATCATGCAAATATAAATTGCTAGGGTTTTCATTAATTTTGACTTGTAGATATTCTTAACTGCTACCTATATTCTTTAATTTGCCCATCTTGAAAGATTCTTTTCTTCATTAAAGCACAATTAAACAAACCCACCCCCCCCCCCCCCCCCCCCCACCCCCCCCCCC
This sequence comes from Ficus erecta, assembly GCA_008635985.1. Taxonomy (NCBI): domain Eukaryota; kingdom Viridiplantae; phylum Streptophyta; class Magnoliopsida; order Rosales; family Moraceae; genus Ficus; species Ficus erecta. The sequence goes on along the minus strand of BKCH01000136.1, from coordinate 619,324 downwards.
CCCCCCCCCCCCCCCCCCCCCCCCCCCAGATAACTTGCCACCGCCAAGTAGCTGGGAGAAAAAAAACTTATTTTTAATGATCGCTCCATTAGTGTATTGATTGATTAGATTAATTTAACAATGCAATTATCGTAGCACAAAACATAGAGTGGGCATTTTTCATAAATAGGGTAGCATAAATGAAGATTCCAATTGCCTGCAGGGATAATCTTGGCCTTGCAAACAAATATTGTTAATTTACCAATTCATCCCCAAAAGCTCCTGTTAAATGGGTTTGAACCGAACTCATCCTAAAAAACTAATTACTCATGCAGATAGAGACTCTATTTCATGTTTAAAACACCACAATAATCTAGTAACTTAATTACTATGAGACAAATTTACAATTTATAATTTTCAAAAAATAATTTACATTATAAATAAGTTCATCCCATCTATTATCACGAGATTGTCATTGATTAAGGAACTAACTTACTTCATTCACAAGTAGTGGACCTACAAAGCAAAGAAGAAGAAGAGGAAAAACAAAAAAAACAAAAAAAAAATTTTGATTGCACCTAAATTGTTTTACATCGTTTGATGGATTAATGTTTGGAACTCTCACATTCTATTTTTTCATGTGAAAGATAACTGATATCAAGATAAGATTAAACATCCTAATTAAGTTGACATCCAAAACTCTAACCCAATTGCCTAACCTAGTTTATTAAAATAAAAGCAAGATTACAAAAGTTTAAAATAAAAATAGCCAAGATATTTGTATCCCAACGAGAAATCATCTAAACTAAAACCATTTAACTAGTAACCGACGACAGAGGATTAAGTCAAATTATAACTTCGAAAACCAATGCTAATAATAAAACTCATTTAAAACCTTTCTAGTAAAACCAAACGGGTAGTGACCAGCATAGAAAAAAAATGTCTACATTATTAAGCATACAAAGTAAAATTTCGTAAGGTATCTAATTAAACAGCCAAAACAGACATTACCTAGAAAACGTAATAGGAACTCCTTATATGAAACGTATAACAAGATTTACCACTAAGTATAATCTTTATTAGGGTAAACAAAAATTTATCTTCGCAAATTGGAATACCTTAAGGAAGTGATAACCAAAAAGCACATTCATGCTTTTGAAGAAGGTTATAGATAAACCCGTAATAAATAAAAGTTCTCTCTAAATACCTCAACTATCTTTTTACCCAAAGAGAGTCCAATATATTTTAATTTTCCCTTTAGTCCTTTTGCCAATCTATTTTGTCATTTTGAGTTTATGCTTTGTGTACAAACTAAAAAGAGCATTTCAGTTAATGTTCTCATTTTGGTCCTACAATTTCCCCTTGCTTTTTTTTTTTTTTTTATATATATAAACTTTTTCAAATTTTAAAAAATTAACTTTTTTTCGAACTGAAATACGAAAGTTATGAACTTATAAAATTTAAGTTTTTAAAAGAGATTTGGAGATGTGAATAATTGATTTACTTTTAAAGAAAAAGACAGAAAAACTTTTAGAAAAAATTTGATTGGAGTGGGAGCTCCAAACGTAGGCATAAATTGAAACTAATCAAAATTCCTAAGACAACGTATTACAAAAAAAGGGAAAATAAATGAAAAAAAAAAAAAAAAAAAAAAAACCTTTGAAGGCCTAAACAACGTAATTTAGCTTGAAAACGATGTATGTCATGGCGGGAGTTACAGGTATTGCTCATTGGCTCATTTCTGCCCAAAAAACACTACCATCTCACCTATATCCGATAATGTCAAGAGATCTTAAAAAAAAAATAAAAATTAAAGAAAAACCCTTTTTGCACTATTCATTTGGTCCCTACCTGTCCTAAAGGTCAAATCTTACCGCACCATATCAGATGGAGTCTATAGTGGTTCTAATAATTTAATTAGGATATCTATATTATTTTTTGATGATGGTAATATTTTTCTCCTTAAGAAAAATTATTAAAAAAAAAAACGAATGATTAAATACCATTCCAACAACGATTGTGATCATGAAAAGATATGTATGATTCTTGGTTGTAGATCGTTCTTTTCAGAGAGGAATTCCGGAGATAATTTTTTCTCGTATCGTTATGGGGTTTAGAGGTAAATGGTCTTACAGTAGGCCCCATTTTAAACTAATGGCCCAACATTTTATAATTAGTTGAATTGCCTTTTATTTCTTTTTAATAAAACCTAAATGACAAAAATACATTTAATTAAACTAACCCTAAACTCTACCCCTAAACCACTCACTCTAGTCTCTGTAAAAATAAAATGACAGCCCATCTTCTCAAAATTCTTCCCCAAAAACAATAGCTAAGCAGCCATTCACCGTCGCCGTTCCCCATTGCGCTCGCTGTGGCCGCTCGCCATTGCCGTTATCGTCGTTGCTTATCGTCGCCATCATCGTCATTGCTCATCATCGCCCTCATCGCCGTCTCTCACAATCATCACTCAAAACGTTGCTCACCTCCTCTAAATTGCCAAATCTTCTCCAAAAATGACCGTGAACATTCACGTCTCTCCCGATCCGCCTTCCTTGCTACCATGCTACCACCATCACCTCATCCAACATCTTCAATTGTCGTCTCCACCCACCAATCTCAGCCACTCTCCATCCGTCACACCTACCCATCAGTCTCAGCCACCCTAACGTCTCACACCCATCAATTTCTTTATTAATTTCTTTTTTGTTGTTGATGGTAAGTTGATTTGTGTTTGGAATTGAATGAATATTGAATTTTGAGAGAGTATTTGAAATCAATTGAATGATTGAACAATTTTTTCAAATTAAGAACCCTAAATTTCACTAAAGATAATGAAATTGTAAGTCAATCAATTATTGACTGTTTGTTACTGTTTTTTGTGAAGTATGAGATAATGAAATCGTGAGTTAATCAGTAATTAATTTTGAGTCAATCAATGATTAACTTAGAATAATCAGTGATTAACTTAGAGGTAATCAGTGATTGATAACAGTTAATCATTGATTGACTAAGGTTAATCTGTGATTAACTATTTGTTGTGAATTCTATGATACTGATCAGTGGATTGAGTCTTCTTAGAGTCAATAGTGATTAACTTAGAGTCAATTAGTGATTGACTATTTGTTGTGGATTCTATGATACTGATTAATGGTTGATTAAGAGTCAATCAGCGATTGACTAATAGTCAATCAGTGATTGGCTAAGTAATGTGTTAATATATTGTATTATAGTCCAATATCATATTCTTCTTACAAAGTTAACTGTCATGACCCATTTTATGGTGAATGGTGAAAGCAACGGCCCTGAACAATTCATGGTGAACGCAAAAAAAAAAAAAAAAAAAAAAAAAAAAAAAAAAAAAAAGGGGTTACGCTCTACAAAATATAATATATAAAGCAAAGGCCATGAACAATTCATGGTGAAAAAAAAAAGGTTATGCTATACAAAATATAAAATATATGACAAAAAAATTTGTTTTGGGTGGCTAAAGGAAACTTGAAATCGATCAAACAAGAAAGCAATCTGAAATTCAAAAGCGAAGAATGAAATCAATTAAATTCAATCGAGTACAGGGGAGAAGCAGCAGCAAAAACTAAGGGGAACATGAAAGAGGGTAGAAAAGTAATTACAATTCTTCAAATCTCATTAATTGGCCATTTAACTAAATTAAAAAAAAAAAAAAAAGCCATTTATGAAAAGTTGGGTAGCAAAACGGCCACACAGCCTAATTTCTCTATTTCTATTTTGTTTTCTCACAACGGATTTCTCAATATCGATTTAGAAACTAAGTTATTTTGTTGACACGAAAATAATTTTTCTGTTAAATCGTAATAGACGCTCAGCTTATTCCTTTTCCGGTTACAAAACTATTTGGTGGAAAGCCTCTTCCGAACTTAAAACGCAACTAGTTGATGATTTTTGCTTTGCTTTTCTTTCTTTTTTTTTTTCATTTGTGTTTTATAATCTTTTTTGGCCAAATGTTTGCCTTTGAGGATAAATTATATGTATTACACTTTGAAAATATACATTGCTTGCAAATTTTGACTCGTAGATATTCTTAACTACTACCTATATTCTTTAATTTCTGCATACTGAAAGGTTCTTTTCTTCCTTTCAAGCACAATTAATAATATTTAAAAAAGAAAACCTAGATAACTCCAATCGGGAAGACACCGTGCATGCCACAACAAAGTAGGAGAAAAAAAACTTTTATGTGCGTATTAAAGAGGAGTTAATATTGGATTTGTTATTTTGTTTGTAATTATATTCGTTAGGAATTTTCCCAACTCATTTTATTTATAAAATATTTTTATTTAGGTGATTTTTAATATTAGGCAACTTGTTTGATTCTGTGTGATCCAACTCATGCATTCCCTTATTCATGTTCTCTTCATGTTCCTTTAATAATATCATGACATATCAATAAAATATGTATATTTAATTACAATATTTTATCAATTTAATAAAAAGATTATAGTACTTACACACTTGTCATAGTATTATTGGAGATATATAAACGGGGATACAAATTGGATGATATATGAACTAAATCCATGATCGCCCATTCATAATGCTCGTTAATGAATGAATTCATTATATTGTTTTTAGTAATTCCTGGATCATCTTCTTCCCATTAAACCTTTCCCTTCTCTTTTTACTTTTATTGTTCTTATTTAATTATTTAATTTATTGTAAGTACGTACAGCATTCTTTTTTTTTTTTTTTTTTTTTTGTACACACACACACAATTACTCTATTAGTGTCTTTGTAGATTAGATTAGACTACTTAACATTGCGATTAGCGTTGCACAAATCATAGAATGGGCCTTTGTCAGTAATAGGGTAGAATCAAGGATGAAAATGTAGATATTTCGTTTTGGACAAAAAAATTATGTATTTATTTTTCGGTCTTCTGGTTTTTTTTTTTTCGGATCAATTTCTTATTTCTTTTCATTTTAATCTTTTTTTTTACTTTTTTTACAGACCAATTATTTTCATTTTAGTCTTTATTTTTTCTTATTTATTTATTTTTGGTCCTTTGTTTTTTTCTGGATCATTTTTTTTTTCATTTAATTCCTTTTTCATTTTTTTTGCCCATTTTTTTTTTTCATTTTAGTCCTTTTTCATGTTGATAATTTCTTTCATTTTAGTCCTTTTATTTATTTTTTTTTGGTCTTTTTTCTGCACCTTTTTCTTGGGTCCTTTTTTTATATATATATTTTTTACTTTTTTATTTCAATTTCCCCCTACTTAGATAAATTTTGTCAAATTTGTCCAACATGTGAAAAGCACATGCTTTAGACTAGTCTGTAGAAAATTGTATGGGAGTTAAAAAATATCATGAATTTTACTACATTAGGAAAACATTAAAACCGCTATTTTACGGATATTTAGTCGATATTTCCATGGAAGTTTTCAGAAATTTCCGCAACATTTTGTCATTCAAAATTATGATTTTCATGAAAATTGATATTTCCGTAAAATATCGACATTTACATAGTGGAAATTTCATGAATGTTATGCCGCAAAGATATTACACCCATGTTTTCATATCTGTGCTTCTAAAATCTTAAAATTTCCTCAAAAATATTGATATGAATTTTGATTTTTCAATCCCTGGGTAGGATAAATGAAGATTCCAATTGTCTGCAGGTAAAATATTTGGTCTTCCCAAATAAAAGTAGAAGAGTGTTTCGCAATGGCCAACGGGACAATGAAAAATTACAAATATATCCCATCTATTGTAGCCACGAGATTGTGATCGATTAAGGAAGACTTGTTTGACGATGCTGTTTCTAACTTAGTTCTCAAGTAACGGATCTAAAACTGAAGAAAGAAAGAAAAAGAAAAGTTGATTTCACCTAAATTGTTTTTGTATCATTTGATTGGATTAATGGTAGGAATTCTCGCTCTTTTATGTGAAAGGACACTGTAATTAAGACAAGATTAAGCATCTTAATTAGATTGCCTTTCAAACATGGCGAGCATAATTAGTAGTAGAAATAGATGGAAGACTTTTACTATTAGCGTATTTAATACTGTAATTTATTTATCATTGGGCGAGGGGCCCATTTCATACTTTTGGTAGGCTAGCATATATAAATACGGCTTGTTTTTTCCTTGCTTAACCTATTGTAGCCATTCCAACTTGATATATAGTTCTTCTCAATGAAAATATTCTCCTTTGGGTTGAATAAAAAAGATTTAAAATATTCAATAAGAGGACATAATTTCAAAACTAATAATCTATTATCTATTATTTACTTTATATCCAAAAATGACGGTTGTTTAGTTACCGCTAAAAAACTTTGTCAACTAATTTTGTGTTCGTCTTTATATTTATATATATGTTATTTATTATTCCCCTTAACACATTTCTGTGTTTTTTTAAAAAAAATTATAAGACATGAGCTTTTCATTGTTTTTTTTTTTTAGGATTGACATCTTTTGTCAATTTTGATGTCCCAAATGATGTCTACTCAATTATATTTTGACAAATCATTGAAAGAAGTTAGATCTTAAGATATATATATTAAAAAAAAGTTTTATAGCATTTTAAACTCTTTTAAGATGATGTGTCATAATATTATTGGTTAGACACCATTTGAGATACTAAAAATTAGACAGAGAATGTTGATTCGATTTGTTATTTTGTTTGTAATTATATTCGTTAGGAATTTTTCCAACTCATTTTATTTATAATAACTTTTATTTAGGTGATTTTAATATTAGGCAACTTGTCTGATTTTGTGTGATCTAACTCATGCGTCCCCTTATTCCTGTCCCCTTTATGTCTCTCTAATAATATCATGACATGTCAATCAAAGATGTATATTAAATACAATATCTTATCAATTCAATAAAAAAAAAATTATGTTTGTTACACACTTATAATATTATTATTTGAGAGATATAAATGGGGACACAAATAAGCGAACATATGAACTAAATCTATGATAGCCCATTCATAGTGCTCATTAATGAATGAATTCATTATATTGTTTTTAGTAATTCCCGGATCATCTTCTTCACATTAAACCTTTCCCTTCTCTTTTTACTTTTATTATTCTTATTTAATTATTTAATTTAATGTAAGTACGTACAGTATTCTTTATATATATATATATACACACACACACAATTGCTCTATTAGTATCTCTGTAGATTAGAATAGACTAATTAACATTGCAATTAGCGTTGCACAAATCATAGAATGGGCTTTGTCATTAATAGGGTAGAATCAAGGATGAAAATGTATATATTTCATTTTGGACGAAAAACTTTTGCATTTATTTTTTGGTCCTTTGGTTTTTTTTTTTTTTGATCAATTTTTTTTCATTTTAGTCCTTTTTTTTTTTTTACTTTTTTTCCAGACCAATTTTTTCCATTTTAGTCTTTATTTCTTTTTTATTTATTTTTTGGTCCTCATTTTCTTCCGGATCATTTTTTTTTCATTTTATTCCTTTTTCGTTTTTTTTTTTTGTCCAATTTTTTTTTTTTTTTCATTTTAGTCCTTTTTCATGTTGATAATTTCTTTAATTTTAGTCCTTTTATTTTTTTGGTCTTTTTTTGTGCCTTTTTCTGGGGTCCTTTTTTAAATATATATATTTCTTACTCTTTTTTTTATTTCAAATTTCCCCTACTTAGATAAATTTTGTCAAATTGTCCAACATGTGCAAAGCACATGCTTTAGACTAGTCTATAGAAAATTGTAAGGGAGTAAAAAATATCATGAATTTTACTGCATTAGGAAAACATTAAAACCACTATTTTATGGATATTTATTCGATATTTCCATGGAAGTTTTCAGAAATTTCTACGACATTTCATCATTCAACATTATGATTTTCATGAAAATAGATATTCTGTAAAATATCGACATTTACAGAATGAAAATTTCATGAATGTTACGCCGCAAGGATATTACACCCCCGTTTTTGTATCGGTACTTCTAAAATATTAAAATTTCCTAAAAAATGTTAATGTGAATTTTGATTTTTCAATCCTTGGGTAGGATAAATGAAGATTCCAATTGTCTGCAGGGAAAATATTTGGTCTTCCCAAATAAAAGTATAAGAGTGTTTCGCAATGGCCAAGGGGACAATGAAAAGTTACAAATACATCCCATCTATTGTAGCCACGAGACTGTGATTGATTAAGGAAAACTTGTTTGACGATGATGTTTCTTACTTAGTTCTCAAGTAATGGCTCTAAAACTGAAGAAAGAAAGAAAAAGAAAAGTTGATTTCACCTAAATTAATTTTGTATCATTTGATTGGATTAATGGTTGGAATTCTCACTCTTTTTATGTGAAAGGACACTGATATTATGACAAGATTAAGCATCTTAATTAGGTTGCCTTTCAAACATGGCGAGCATAATTAGTAGTAGAAATAGATGGAAGACTTTTACTATTAGCGTATTTAATACTGTAATTTATTTATCATTGGGCCAGGGACCCATTTCATACTTGTGGTAGGCTAGCATATATAAATACGGCTTGTTTTTTTCCTTGCCTAACCTATTGTAACCATTCCAACTTGATATAGTTCTTCTCAATGAAAATATTCTCCTTTGGGTTGAATAAAAAAGATTTAAAATATTCAATAAGAGGACATAATTTCAAAACTAATAATCTATGACCTATTATTTAGTTTATATCCACAAATGAGGGTTGTTTAGTTACCGCTTAAAAACTTTGTCAAGTAATTTTGTGTTCGTCTTTATATTTATATATATAATATTTTTTATTCCCCTTAGTACATTTCTGTGTTTTTTTAAAAAAATTATAAGACATGAGCTTTTCATTGTTTTTTTTTTTTAGGATTGACAACTTTTGTCAATTTTGATGTCCCAAATGATGTCTACTCAATTATATTTTTGACAAATCATTAAAAGAAGTTAAATATTAAGATATATATATATATATTTAAAAAAAAATTATAGCATTTTAAACTCTTTAAAGATGATGTGTCATAATATTATTGGTTAGACACCATTTGAGATACCAAAAATTAGACAAAGAATGTTGATCCTTTTTTAAAACATGAAAATGAGGGATTAGAACTATTCACTTTATGGTGTAGTCATATATATAAATTATTGCTAGACTCTCTCTACAATTACATACAAACTTCTTATTTTTCATTCATCGCAATTGGAATATTTCTCTTAAACATAATATTCAAACGTGATACCATCTAAAATTTATAATATCCTCTCATGCGATGTATATTTTGTTACAATGTTTTTTTTTCTAGTTACTCCAACAGAATTATCTTTCTCAAATCTGTATCTACTCAAGTATATTTTCCTTTTTCATTTTATCCCCTAATTTGTTTTCTACTTGATGCTCTTTGAATTTTATTTTCTTTAATAGTTTTCACTTCTTAATACGTATGTTATTCTACCGAAAGAATCGTTTTGATACGTACATTTTGTTAAATTTTTTTTTTTTTTTTTAAATACAATGTTTTCAATTTGGTCCGGCAAAGTAACGTTTCTCCTATAAGTTGTATTAAAGTAATATTTGAATAATATTTTTTCTTCCATAGAATCACAATTTAATTAGTTGTTTCTCATAATCATATCTCCACCTTAAATCTTATCCATTGATTTTTCCTGGACTCTTTCTTGTTGAATCCTAACCATTGATCATTCCTTGGATCCTCTCGTAGTATTAATCTTCAGGATTTTATTTATTAGTGGCATTCGGGTTATGATTATTGTCGTTCTGGAGTTGATATATATTAATATATGTTTTGTATTTTGGCTTTTAGATTTTAGATTTTGGTGACTCTGGTTATAGGCTCGCCCTCTTGAAGTTTTTGTTGTTCGGCATTTCTGTTTTTCCATCTTTTTTTTTCTCACTCAATTTCCAAAATGGAAAAAAAAAAATTATAAACATATAATTTCAGGATTTGTCCTCTCAAAAAAAAAATTCAGAATTTGTTTGGGTCAGAAATCATGCATTCTTTTTCCTTATTTGGATTTTTATTATCCCTACAAAGGTTTTATAAATGAAGCACTCCTTTTTCCTAGTTGACATTTTGATTTTCCATTTCCTCATTCTTAATATATATATATATATATATGTGTGTGTGTGTGTGTGTGTATGTATATTAAGGTTCTGGGATCGTTGTGTGTTTCCGCGTTTTAGGCATGTTATTTTCTTTAGATTTGTATAATTCTGATTTATTTTTAATAAAGTTTATGGTTTAACTAGAGTCTACATGGAGTCTACATAGTGTAAATAGGGTCTACATAGAGGTGCTAATCTAACTAGGACACCTAAACACTTTTTTGATGGTAATTATCTCTCTCATTAAAGAAATGACAAACAAAACCAAACGATTGAAGACAACTCCAACAGCATTTGCAATCCTGAAGAAATCTGTATGATTCTCGTTGTAGATTGTGCTCTTCAGAAGAGGAAAGTTTGGAGAATATTTTTCTTGCATTGTTATATGAGAGAAAGAAGTATAGTAGTTTTACATAAATAATTGAAGTAAATAGTAGGTTTTAAAAATGTTTGAAGTAAATAGAAGTAAATAATAAATTTATTACGTAAATGATTCTGTTTACTTGTTGTAAATTTGTTATTTACCCAATAAATTTATTGTTTTCTATTTATCTAGTAAATTTTCTATTTAATTTAAATATTTTAAAATCTTGCTGTTTTTTTTTCCCTCTAAATGATGGTATAATAGATATCAGCAAGTGCATCTAGACATCTCAACTATACATTCCATTTTTTATTAATGAAAAAAGAAAAATACAAGAATGTTTTTAAGAAAATAGAGAAAGTGGGAAAAAACCCTATAATGGTAAGAAAACGACAATAATTAAAAACCCTCCATCACTGGAGATCAATCTCAAAGAATTAAGTCAAAATTCGCATCTTGAAATAAAATCTCAAGTATGCCTCGTTAAAAATCCTTTGACAAAAATCCTGTGGGAAAAAAACCAAAGGGAAAAAAGAGTGTATATCTATCAAAAAAGAAACAAAGGTCGGCTACTTTCAAAATCTATAGGAAGGTAACCCCATCATATCCCTAAAAATCTCTGAAAAAATAATTGCTGGACAAGCGAACCACCAAACAGAGTCATCAATATGAATTGCATGAGACGCTAGCTTATCAGCCAACATGAGAAACACAGTAGTTTATATTGTCCAAATAATGCAGGGCATGTTTCCGTCTGGAAAGAAATTTCCATGGCACATTCTTACTTTTGAATTTGAGAAGATCAACTAGCATCATATTCAAACCAAAGTTGGGTCCAATTGAATTGATTAGCAAATTCTATAGCAGTGAGGATGCCCATAAGTTCCGCCTCAAATGCATGCAGAATACCAAGAGGGTTTAGCAAAACAATCTTTACAAAAACCTATGTAAGTACGAAAGACTCCCCTGCATCTCTCATTACCAGGAGAACCACTAGCAAAACCATCCGTATTAACTTTAATCCACCCCGGACTAGGGTTCCTCCATTGGACTTCAATAATTTTTGGCACCTTTGATATCCTATCGGGAACTTTGAAACTTTTCAGGATCAACAAATCATTAATAGAATTATGCATAGTACCAGCATCCAACGTATCTGCTTCATTGATACAACTCCATAAAAGGACAAAAGCTTGGTGTAGATTCGGAGCTTTATCTTCAAACATATATCATCGCGCATTTCTCATCTTCCAAATGATCCAAATTGTTGAAATGATTTTGCAAACCCATAAATTCTTTACCTATGCACTTATATCCATCTTAAATACTGAATTGAGAAGTTTCTTGAGATCACCAGATATATCAATGTGCCCTTTGAAAATTGTTTGCGGGCGACTCCATATGTTAATCACAAAATTACAATGGAGAAAGATGTGATTAATATCCTCTTCAGCTACACAACAGAAACGACAACAACTTGAAATAGCAAAGTCTTTAATCTTTTAAAACTGCTTAGTTGCAAGACGACTATGAAGCGCTTTCCAAACCGTCAGAGAGCGCCTTGGCTGAATGGATCGCTTCCAGATTTTATCTCTCCAATCTGTCTTTCGATCTTTAGGTCTTAGAGCTTAAAAAAAGACCTGCATTTTAGGATGGCCATCCAAGCAGAATCTCCATCTCAATTCATCAATAGTATCAAGAGCAATAACCACTTGTTCGATGTCTTTTTCAATAACTGGAAAAGAATCCTAAAACTGTTCAGGAAGAAGACAATTATTATCAACCATGACGTCTCCCACAGTCAATCTCAGATCTACATTATTCGGCACATGAATATTCTTTCAAAAGTAAACTTTTGAAGACTTTCTAACGATCCAAATACTTTCTTTAAGAAGATGTTGGTATTGGGCGTGAATTGCAGTCCAAATAGAAGACATAACAGGTCCAAATTTGACATGATGAAAGTCTTTGACATATTTACCTCTCCAATACTCACAAGCAAGAGATTTCTCAGTCATCACTCTCCAAGCTATTTTCTTCAGAAAAGCTATATTGACCGCTTCAAGCGATCTAATGCCAAAACCCTCTTCCTTTCTAGGAAGTTTTTTTTTTTTCAAGAAATTTTGTAACAAGCTTCCGTTTACTCAATGCTCTCCGTCCACAAGAAGTTCCTCATCGCAGCTTCAATTTTGCGAATTAGATCAATCAGCCATTTGTAAATCATGAAACTATGATTTAGATTTTAAGAACTGGCAATTACTGAATTAATAAGAGTAAGTCTTCCCGCCAAAGAAATAGTTTTCACTTTCCATTTCGAGAATTTTTCAATAATCTTATTAGCAATTGTACGAAGATATCGTCGTCTAGGTGCTCCTTTAAAAAGAGGGACACCAAGATATCTGAAAGGAAGATCTCCACAACTCATGGATTATTTTTGGATAATATCAGACACATGGCGATTATTAATAGATTTGCCCAAAAAGACAATTGATTTATCTACATTCGCCTACTGCCCGGAGAGTTCTTCATAACATCTGAATTTCTCTCGAATGCTTTTAATGTTTTTATTTGAAGCTCTGCAAAACATGATAATATCGTCAGCGAATAAAAGATGTATAGGGAATGTACCTCCTCTATGAGCAACAATTGGTGTAAGAGCACCCTCGTCCACCTTTTTTTGGATTAGACTGCTGAGAAAATGCTCCACTATACAGAAAAGTAAAGGAGATAACGGCTCTCCTTGTCTAACTCCACGTCCATGCGAAAAGAAGCCCTCGGGTGTGCCACTTATCAAAATCGAGAGTCTGACAGCCTGAAAATTTTATTGAATCCGTTTAATGAATTTAGAACAGAACTTTGAGCACATGAAGAATATAATCCCAATGCATAGTATCAAAGGCCTTTCTGATGTCAATTTTGAGTGCCATATTGCCTCCAAATGCTTTCTTGTCCAAAATGTTCACTCCCTCTAAAGCAAGAACCATGCAATCCTGAATTTTCCTGCCGGGAATAAACCAAACTAGTTTGCCGAGATAATACGTTGGGTTGTCTTTCCCAATCTATCAGCAATGACCTTAGCAATAATTTTAAATAAAAAAATTACCAAGACCAATAGGACGAAAAGCATCAATAGTCAAAGCATCTTTAATTTTTGGAATTTAAACTATAAAATTAGAGTTTAAATTCCGAGGGATATGACCTGAAATAGAGAAGCTACGAACAGTGGCAATCACCTTCTCTCCAATAATATCCCAGGAAAATTGATAGATAGCACCACTAAAACCGTCAGGCCCCGGAGCACTGTTAGGTTCTAGGGAAAATACCGCCCCATGTAAAGAAATTATTTATCACAACTTCTCTCTTAATTAGTATATTGTTCGCCGATTTAGGTTAATGTTGCAGTTCCTTTTTGGCCTCATCTTAAAACAATCTAATTTGCTGTAGTTCGTTCGTTCTTTTAATCCTGAGAAACACAGTTATTTTTCAGGACGCGAAAATTAGAGACATTTTTGTTGAATCTTAACGGACTGCTTATAACGATTAAAATGCTTTTTTTCCCCCCTCTTTTTTGTCTTTGTTATCATAAGCAACTAGTTAATGATGTTAATTTGCTTTTTTCAAGGTACTTTAGCATATTTTCTGGTCAATTGTTTGCTTAATTTTGAGGAGAAATTATGGATTAACAACACCATGCAAATATAAATTGCTTGAGTTTTCACTAATTTTGACTCGTACATATTCTGAACTATTTTCTAAATTATTTAATTTCAGCCTACTGAAGGCTCTTTTTTTCATTGAAACACAGTATTAAAAAAATAATAATAAAAGATAACTCAGTATAGGAAGGGAGAAAAAAAAAAAAACACTTATGACTATAACGTACAAGACTTTTCATGATCACTAAATGAGTTTCTTTAATTGTACATTAGAGGTCAAGAATTGAAAAATTGACATTTTCATAAATATTTTAGTAGAGATTTTTGTATTTTGAAAATATCGATATGAAAAATAACATTTAGTATTTTATCACAAAATATTCATGAAATTTCCATGGAAATTTCCAAATATATTGATATTTTATGAAAATACTGATTTCCGTGAATAGTTTAAAATGACAAAATCTCTTAGAAATTAATGGAAATTTCCATGGAAATATCGACAAAATAATTGTAAATTACCGGTTTTAATTCTTTTTAAATGTAAGAAAATTCATTATTTTTTTTCTTTCACGATTTACTAATTAGACATGATATGTCCAAAATTATATTAAAAATACTCAAATATTAGATCATGGTATAAATATTGTGTAGACTAATAAGGCATTGCAAATAAATTCAAACATCCTAAAAGCTCCTTTAGATAGGGATTTTTTCTTATCATGTATAAAATAATGAATGTAATGAACCTATATTAACTTTCAATTATTGAAATAAATTGGTGAACACTTGTCATTTACTGTACTATTATCACTTGTTAACATGCAAATTTATCATATACTTACTATTTTAATTAAAGGTTTTATTTCATTTATGTGTTATTAACTATTTTAGAGTTTTTTAAAAATTTAGTGTATTAAAATGAACTTCTGTAATTTACATCATTTCAAATTATAATGATATTTCCATCAATATTTCTATAAAATCTAACAAATATCAATATTTTGATCCTTGCAGGGCACAAGCATAGAATGGGCACTTGCCATATACACGTAGGGTAGCATATAAGAATATACCAAATACATCCGGAATTATCATTGGTCGTCAAAATAAAAGTATGAGTATTATATGATGCAAAGGGGACAATGAAAATAACAAATACAACAATCTTCTCATTTATTTGACATCACTTGAGATATAGATGTATCTGATGATCAGTGACGATCCCTGATTTTCACTCACACAAATAGCACCGAAATTTACAAGTTAAAATAATATAAGAACTATGAAAAATTTATTCAAGAAGCAATACACTATGAAAAGAAAAAAGATGAATAGAATAAGGAAAAAAATAATGACTTCGGAAACCGAAGAGGAATGAAAAGAGAGAAATAAGAAGGGGAAAAAAAAAAAAAAAAAAAGAAGGAAACAAAAAAGATACATAGACTAAAACGGTTAACGAATGAATACATTAAAGGAAACTTCAAGGAAAAGAAAAAAGAAAAAGAAAAACAAACTAGAAGAGGCCTATTTTAGCTATAGCGCTCACCAAATAAAGCCAGAGTGATATGCAAAATTGTCATAAATTTGCGAACTCCTTTTATTTATACCTACCATAACATTAAAGTTTATATTTAACTCATTTCTTAATCTTTAATTAAATAATTAAAAGAAAAAAAAAAGTGGACAAAAATGCACCCATCTCCCTCTCTTTTTTTATATTTGTTGGAATAGTTTTTGAAAACCTCCGACTCCAATCACTGGTTGTTGGCCGCTAATTTCCCCGATGAGAGAGTCTGTTAGAATTTAAAATAAATAATTTTTTATATTTCAACGAAGACGGTCGCCGGACGTCCCCAGCTCTGGTCACAGATGCGGTCACTGGTTGCCAGAGAGAATCTGTTAGAATCCAAAATGGATGATAACAAAATATTTTATCTATGTTTTTTTATTTCAACAAAAAAGAACAAATGTTTTTCGCTTTGTTCACTGACACCGGTCACTGGTCGTTGGAGAGATTTTGTTAGAATGCAAAATAGATTCTAGCATAATATATATATATATATATATCTATGTATAAAATTCAACAAAAATGGCTCTGGATCGGGTCACGGGCACGGTTGTCGGAGAGAATATGTTGGAATACCTTTTGAATTCTAACGGAATTTTTTTTTTATTTCAACAAAGTTGACAGGCCGTCTCGCTCTGGTAGCTGACGTTAGAGAGTATTCTAGTCGAATACGAAACACATTATGCTAGAATCCAAATATTATTAGTGCAGATTCCAAAATGTATTCTGTTAGATAATTTTGTTCTTATACATCTGAAAATTATTGTGCTAAATCCGAAAAATATTCGTAAATACAAACGTTATTTTTTTCTGAACTATAAATCACTTTCTTACGAACATTCAAAATGATATATCTGGGCAATCCCCTAAATGGTGAAGGCTCTTGATGGGACAATACGTTCACATATTAAGTATTGGTCATAGTGTCTTAAAAAAGGAAAATGCCAGAGAAAAGCGAGATACTAAGCATATTTACTTTGCATCAAAGAGTAAAGGAATATGAGAAGTTATTTTATCATGAGTTAATTACTTACGAAATGGGGATAAGATCTAAGTGAACCCCACACAATACATGGAATGAAAAAGGGATTGCTAATTCTTCCAAGGTATTGATTCCTTATCAAATGTAATACATATCAAAATTACTTATAAACCCTTAATAAGTTTTTATTTGCCAATTTTTTTTTATTATTATGTAAAAGGATATTGTACTAATTATATTAATAAGATTAATATTATTAAGGTTAGTAAATACTATAAAGGGAATGTAATTATTTCCATTTATACCATTCAATAGGTAAATAAAGTAAATACTAAAAGAGAATCATTGATCCCTCATTTATTTTTTTATTACTTTATTTTTCAATCACATTACCTTTCACATTACATTAATTTACGGTTTAATTAATAAATGAAGAGATACCCTACTCGATAAAATATTTGAATTCTTAATTTAGCTGGGCTCAGGAGGCATCAAATCATAGGTCGTAGATAACCCACTAAATAGTTAGCTACGAACGCATCAAGATATATACCGCCTAACCCACAATCAATTTTTATTTATTTTTTCTTTTCTTTTAATACAAGCTACACATATATGTGGCCCAATATATGAATTGGGGTAACGAAATACCAAGGAATGTGAGAGCATCTTAAAGCAATTCGTCGAAGCTCCCAACAATGTAAACTTGACTTGGGCTACATTTTGCGTATTTAGGTTTTTGAACTTTCTTTTGTGTAAATCATTTCATGTGGATAACTATATATAATGTAAAGACAAGAAAATATGACTGAAATGGAATGTGATCTCTTCCATTAGAAATTTCCTGATATGACTTTGTACAAGCTAGAATGCAAAGGATTAGAAAAGTTACCAGCCCAAAACAGAAAATAATTATTTAGGCTGTAAAGAATATTTAAACGTTAGCATGAGTAATTATGAAAAAGTAAAGTTGAGTAGTAATACCCTTCTGACCCTACATGCTTTCTCACAACAAGATGCAGAGTTGCCAAGCTAATAATAAGTTCTGTTGGCTCCAGCCTAGCAATCATATCTCATTACTTTTGGAACTACTTAGCGATTTGAAAAGTAAGGACAGGGTGCAATTAGCATATGATTTCTAGTTTATTTATTTATTTTATTTTATTTTATTTAACTCAAAACTTTTTTTTTACTATTTTTGTTGGGTCAGCCCATTATGCAAGCCCAAGAAGGGGTAGTTCAAGCCCAATAAATGAGTGGTTCTCATAAATGTTGGTAAGCAATTGGATTGGCCGAGCGGCCACGTTTAGGTCAAATATAGCAGGGGGTCACCATTCATTCTTGACACCTATAACTTTAAGTTGGATGCATCGAGTAATTCTTTTTGTTTCTCCTTATTTGCTGAGAGAAGGTTGTGAGGTGTTTAATATCTTACTTTAAGAGGTTTTCTATTGTTCACTCCTTGTAGAATAGAGAAAAGGTTGTAAATCTTACATTTCGATAATGAGATCCTTCTACACCTGTCACGTGATTTTTACCTCAATCTGTTTGAAGATTTCACGTAAATTCTTGTGTTATACTTTATCTTCAAAATTTTTTTTTCTTATTTCTATTTTTTTTTGCTGGCCTAAAAGTCGTATATTACTAACACATTTCCAGCATTCAAAGAAACAAATTCCTGAAAACTGATGGCTTGGGAGAATAATTTAGATACTGATTAAATTGTTGTTTTCTGCAGAAGTAGACGAATAAATAACAAAATAAGCAACTATTAATTTAAAGCACATAAATAATCAAAAGATGTTTTAAGAACTAGTACCATATAGCTAGTAAACTAGTTTGAAATTATCTCTCTTCCAAATTACAAGTCATATAGGATCCAAATCTCTTTGGGTCCGTTTGGTATACAGGATAAGACCACATTAGATAGAATAACAATAGAGGATTAAATCGAAATATATAGGAAATGATATGATTGAATTTTAACTAATACTATCCTATGTTTGACATCGGTGCATAGATAAGAATTTTTAATTCCCTTCTCTTTTAGAGGATAATCAAATACCCTTTTAGGGTGCATGGGATGGGTTCAATAATCCTATTCTCGGGTAATTCTTTTTGTTTCTCCTTATTTGCTGAGAAAAGGTTGTGAGGTGTTTTATACCTTATTTTAAGACAGAGAGGTTTTCTACTGTTCACTCCTTATAGAATAAAGAGAAGATTGTAAATCCGACATTTTGATAATGAGATCCTTCTACACTTGTCTCATTTACCTCAATCTGTTTGGGGGTTTTCACGTAAATCTTATGTTTACTTTATCTTCAAATTTTATTTTTTCTTATTTATTTATTTATTATTATTATTTTTTGCTGGCCTAAAAATTGAATATGACTAACACATTTCTACCATTCAAATGAACAAATTCCTAAAAACAAATGGTTTGGGAGATTAATTTAGATACTGATTAAATTGTTGTTTTCTGCAGAAGTAGACGAATAAATAACAAAATAAGCAACTACTAATTTAAAGCACATAATGTGACGACTCATGCCTCCATTTGGTATGATATTGTCTGCTTTGGGTCTCGTGCCCTCACAGTTTTACTTTTGGGCTCACCCCAAAAGGCCTCATACTATTAGGAGGTGGTCTCTTTAGTTATGGATCATCACTTATATCCATTTTCAAGTGATATGGGACTGTACATCTTACAATTTTCTTATAGGGACTGATGATTGTTATAATCACCCCTCATTTTGGGACCCAATGTCCTCATTGGCCACACTTACCGTTGGATATAGGCTTTGATAACATTTGTAATGATCCATGCCTTCCTTTGGTGTGATATTGTCCGCTCTGAGTCTCGTACCCTTATGATTTTGCTCTTGGGCTCACCCCAAAAAGCCTCATACCATTAAGAGATTACATTCATTCCCAAGCGATGCGAGACTACACAGCTTACCCTTTTCTTATAGGGACTGATGACTGTCACAATTCATTTGTAACGACCCGTGCCTCCTTTTGGTATGATATTGTCCGCTTTGGGCCTCTTGCCCGCACAGTTTTGCTCTTGGGCTCACCCAAAAGGCCTCATACCATTAGGAGGTGGTCTCTTTACTTTTGAACCATCACGTATATACATCCCCAAGCGATGTGGGACTACACGGCTTACCCTTTCCTTATAGGGACTGATAACTGTCACAATTTATTTGTAACGACCGGTGCCTCCTTTTGGTATAATATTGTCCGCTTTGGGCCTCTTGCCCGCATAGTTTTGCTCTTAGGCTCACCCAAAAGGCCTCATACCATTAGGAGGTGGTCTCTTTACTTATGAACCATCACATATATCCATCCCTAAGCAATATGGGACTACACAGCTTACCATTTCCTTGTGGGGACTGATGACTATTACAATCACCCCTACTTTTGGGGCCCAATGTCTTCGTTGGCGGCCTTTTGAGGTGAGCCCAAGAGCAAAACTGTGAGGGCACGAGGTCAAAAGCAGACAATATCATACCAAAAGTAGGTACGAATCATTACAAATGGTATCAGAGCGGCCTTTTGGGGTAAGCTCAAGAGAAAAGCCGTAAGGGCATGAGGCCCAAAGTGGACAATATCATACCAAAAGGAGCAACAAGACGTTACAAATGGTATCAGAGTATATACCCAACCGGAAGTGTGACCAACTAGGACGTTGGGCCCCAAAAGGAGGGATGATTGTGACAGTCATCAGTCCCTAGAAGGAAAGGGTAAGCTGTGTCATCCCACATCGCTTGGGGATTGATATATGTGATGATTCATAAGTAAATAGACCACCTCCTAATGGTATGAGGCCTTTTGCGGTGAGCCCAAGCGCAAAACCATGAGAGCATGAGGCCCAAAACGGATAATATCATACTAAAGGGAGGCACAAGTCGTTACATATAAACACTCAAAAGATGTTTTGGGAACTAGTACCATATAGCTAGTAAACTAGTTTTTAAATGATATCTCTTCCAAATTACAAGTCAAATAAGATCCAAATCACTTAGGGTCCGTTTGGTATACAAGGATAATATCACATTGGATAGGATAATATCAAGGGATTGAATTGGAATTTATAGAAAATGATATGATTGAATTTTAACTAATACAATACTATGTTTGACATTAGTGCATAGATAAGAATTTCTAATTCCCTCCTCTTTCCGGGGTTAATCAAATCCCTTTCTAAGGGGATTAAGTTATCGATTGGATAAACTCTTATCCAGTCCAGTATTTTAAAATCAAATCCAATCTTGTCCTCCTTAATCTTGTGCACTAAATAGACCCTTATGGAATTAAAAGGTCTTTGACAGAGTGAAAATAGAGAATGAAAGCAGAAATCTTGATCGTACCTTTCTTATCAACAGAAAGAAATTAACAGCAATTAGAGAAAAACATATAGCTATATATATATCACTATGTTATCAGAGAGAGACAGAGGAGGAGAGAAATTAGGCCTTAGTTTGTTATTTGCTTGTCTGTGTCTTTTGATTGATCATCTCCGGCAAATGCACGTTGTGTCAGTTTTGTGGATTGGAGTACCTTTTTTTTTTTTTTTTTAATTTTTCTTTAGGAACTATTAGTTTACCAATTCTCCCAAAAACTTAACATGTTAAGGGGTGGGCCAATAATAGTTTTATATTTCAACACTCCCCCTCATGTGCAGGCCAGAAAATAGGAAACGTGCGGACAAATATTAATTTGAAAGTCTAACACAAATTATAAGAAACCCGAAACATATTAAAAGCCCAACACACAATGATTATAAAGGGGTTAAATAATGCAATTGTAGGGGTTCGAACAAATGATCTTCCACTCTGATACCATGTTAGTTTACCAATTCTCCCAAAAGCTTAAGCTGTTAGGAGATGGGTCAATAATAGTTTTATAATTCAACAGTAACTGAACGGAACCATGGAGTTGACAATGGAAGAATGAGGGTGAGAGGAAGAGGAAAACAATATTTATGAGAGATGAGAAGGTATAAAAAAAAGTAACAAACGAAAAAACTCAGAAGTCCATATTAAGCAGTTACGAATTGGATCTTTAAGTTTTTATATCTGCAAAGTGATCCCTCAAATGTGGATGATTGTACTTCGTTAGACAAGAATGGAATGGTCTGAATTTTACTGGAAATATAGGTATCATATTAGGCAGCGGAGAAAAATTTTGGATACTGTAGAACTGACCTGAAGTACTGTAAATTAAAGAATTTCAATGAATTATAGTGGAATTGTTATAGTAAATACGTTAAATTATTTAAAGGTTGCATATTGCTGATAGACTTGTTTTTCGTGGTGGCATGTTGGATCATGTGTCGTGGTGGACAGTGACCCTAGATTTAATTCTAATGTAGCGAAAGCGTATATTAAAACAATTAAGACAATAAAATAAAAGGGGATAGTTCAGTTAACCTGTCAATTCACATAGAAAAACCGCTTCAAAATCCGTTCACTCACATAGAATACTAGGAATACCGAAAATTAGAAAGAGAAGAGTAAAACTCAAACTTTCATTCAATAACTACTCTATTTTTCATTACAAGAGGGGGTCCTTATTTATAGGACAATATACAAACGAGAAATTAAACAAAAACAGCTCAATATAATTAAAAAATAAAATGAAATATGAAATTTTTAATAAATGGAAAGTACATATCAGAAAGCGGAAATGAAAACTACTAGACCCAAGGAATAAGGAAACGCAATCAGAATATGAATCCGAAAATCCAAGCTCAACTTATCACATAAACGGAAATTATTAAAAACGGAAGAAACGCCCTTTTAATAAAGGTTTAAGTGATGAAATTTGCCTGAAAAGCGATAGACATCGTGGTAGAGCGACGAGTTTTGCTTGTTCGCCAATTTCCGCCCAAGAAACACTAATTTTTCGTCTAAATCTGACGTCACCAAAAGACCGCATGAAAATTGAAAAATTACCTTATTTAGTGCCGGAGTGTTCTCAACGCGTCATAAAGACCAGCTCTTATTGCACCGCATCAAAAACTCTTTTGGTTATGAGAGATAGGTTCCGTTTCCTTAGTATCCTTGTGATGTGTCTTTAATTAGTTGATGTTTGTTTCTGTCGTTTGGTTTGCAAGACAAGCATCACTCTTTACTTTTCTTGGTTTTTCTACATGGGTTTTACGAGAAATATTTTAATGAGCTCCATTTGAAAATGTTAATTTAAATGGCATGGTTTTGGTTTTTCCTTATTACGTTCGATTCTTGATGTAACTGAAGCGTATATTATTAAAATTAATAAAACACTAAAAATAAAGGGGATAGAATAGTCAACCTGTTGATTAACACAGAATACCAAGAAAACCCTTTAAAATCCGTTGATTCATACAGAATACCAGAAATTGAGATTAATATTCATTGATTCACAAAGAAAACCGAAAATTGGAAAGAGAAGAGTAAAAACTCGAAATTTCATTCAAACAACTCGTATATCTTTTTACATATGATGGACTACCATATTTATAGGCTAAACTGTCCCAAATGGAAACGAGAAATTAAAAATAATTAGAAAAATAAATAATTCTGAAAATTAAAAAAATTTGAGAAACTTACTTATTTTTTACCTAAGAATTAAGCCAAAATCAAACATAACTTTCCTAACTGTGTAATTGCTAATTGACTTTTATTATGAATAATTGTCTTTGAGCCAAAAATATGCTTCCCGAATTTCAACATGATTTGTTTACCAATATGTCTTCATCATTCTCCCTAATTAAGTTGGAGAGAATTCGACCTCGAATTCGGAATAGCTTCAATTGATTGGTGTGGAGAACAATCATAATGAATTCGTAATGACCCATCTTTGGTCTGAATGGTTTATCAAATTCTCGAAAATCAACTGAGGGAGAATTTTCTTCAATATTAGATCCGCTAGAAACTAACTTATTTTTTTACCTAAATTTAAGCCAAATTCAAACCTAACTTGCTTAATTGTAAAATTACTAATTGACTTTTCTTCAGGAATAATTGTATTCGAGTTAAAAATATGCTTTCTAATTTCGCTTTTTCATCTCTGGCTAAATAAGTTTCTTGCTCGGATAGTTCCCTTATGGGCGGTTATTATATATATATATATATATATATATATATTATTTATATATATATATAATTTTTGTTTCTGACACATGTAATTTTTGCCTTTTACGTATAACATGAGTGGGAGCTAGTGATGTGCTAGTTCTCTCTCGATGCTAAGGGTTACCTTTCAACATATATATATATATATATATATATATATATCATGAAAAATACATATATATATATATCGAATCCAATGAACCGAGGAAAAATTAGCAGAAAAGACACAAAGGCATAAAATAAGACAACATAACTTTAGCAAAGTTAATTTATTAACTCTTCTTCTTATTGATAATTTCATATATACAGTATACCGCCATAGTTACATTTTTAGTAAGTTGACCAGTAGTAACTAAGACGATAACTAATTAAGACATACATAAAGTATTACAGCTGCTAGGTCAATTGCATGCATATATGGTAACAACCCGCCTGTATGGACCGTTTCTTTACTACTTAAACTAAGTATTTACTTATTAATACTTCAAATACGTAGACTTGGGTACTTGAAAATTCACAATAATTTATTTATTTATTTTTTGTAACTTATCATATACTTGTCACTTCTTAAGAAAATAAATTTTTTCTTTCATATGACCTGACGTGTCATAAACTTTATATAATATAATTTGAAAAGTTTATAATAATAATAATAATAATTTTTGAACTAACTTTTGCGGAATTAATTACGTAGTGGTATCCATATCGCCTTCGCTTGCTCATCATCTTCAACCACACATTGCCCACCATGCACTAAGCTATAGGTTGCTTATCTATATTATGAATATAACTAATGGGTTTTCGCTCAACAAGTACAAACATAGATCTTACATGGCTTAAAAACATGAATGACATGTGTGGATGCATGATCCAATTATGGAATTTAAGACGTGGTCCAATTATATTCAATTATGAATGTCATATTTTCTATTATAAACTTATTATCTTTCTTATTTGTGGGCTCCTATGTGTACGTACCGGGTGCGCGCATTTCACAGAAAATTAGGGTTTTTAAGGTCCCTAACAATTCTTGGAATTAATCTGGAACTTTAAACCAAAATATAACATAACATGACATGATCATCCACTATCTAAAGGGAGGTTGGAACGACATTCTAATTTGTCTCGAATTAGTCTTAGCCTTAATTTAACTGAATTTGAGTATGCCTAATATCATACTCTAACTTAAAGTATTATTCAAATACGACGTCTAGGACTATGTTCCTTAACTCTAATCTCATTAGTCATGTCCAATGACATGACATAATAATCTATCACATAAATTAAAAATCATGGCATAAACTAAAATCATGGCATATTATGAAAGTGTGGCATATCTATAATTGTGATACAACAAAACATAGCATGACATCTTTTAACGTTGCATATACTCAAACATGTAAACATAGGCAAAACATTCCTAACATGACATGTGCCTGAGACATGATTTGAAAATAATAATATTTTCATACTGTAGGTGAGGTTTGTACTTACGTTGCACACATCATTTCCATACTTCAAACTATTTGGTGGTCTAAATCTTACTGCCTCAAAAACAGATCTGAGACGAGTATTAACTTAATACCCCCTTGGATTAAAACTAATCTAAATTCCTTTTTGAAAAAGGAAGTCTTAAAGTAATTTCTTACTAAATAAGGTTATAGGATTATGATATGCTTTGAGTCTCAAAAATAATTCTGTTTTAACTTCATAGAATTTAAATTAAAGAATTTACTCTCATTTAACTTTGTACCAAAACAATAATTTTGACACTCTATAATCTTGAGAATCCAGAAGTTTTTTAAACCTGTAGAATATACTACAACAAAAGCATACATCTATAGAATTGAACGATAGCGTTTTCAAAAAAACATTACCTCTACGCACCTTAATCAATTGAGATGTGGAGGGATTTGGCGCCTTTTTTATTTTTATTTTTTTAATTCTTTTTCCTTAAAAGTACGCGCCTAACATTCTCTCCAAATTGACCGTCTCTTTCTTTACCCTCTCTCTCTCTTCTTTCCTTTTTTTTTTTTGTTTTTTTGTTTTTTTTGTTTTTTTGACAACTTCAAATTAATATTAACGTGAATGTTTCCTTTTTAGTTATTTTTTTCCCCCTCTAAATCCAAGTTAAATTTCAAATACAATAACTAAAAATAAAAAATAAAAAGTACAAAAACTCACAAAAGCAAAAGCAAGATGTGCTCAACGAAACAGGAGAACTCCCCTCATCAAAGCCATTCAGTGCTTATCTCCCTCAAACCCCAAAATTTTCGTTCAAGCTTTGATGAATCTTAACACCCAAAAATTTCCCTAAAATTTTCGCTCACCCATGATTTCTTCTTCCTGTTCTGAACTCCATTGCAGTTTTCGTATGTTGAGAATTATCAATTCGTCTCTGCCTTTAGAAAGAAAATTTTCGGAAGAAAAATCTCTCACTTCCTCCCTCATTCTATTTTCCCTTAATTTCCTCTAAACAAAATTGGATGCCTACCCCATAGAATCAATTTTGGGTTTAAGTTGTCTACCATCCTCTATGACCAAGTTATGCATCTTCGTTGTATACGAAAGGGAAGAGATGAGTGTGCAATGAAAGGTAATTGCACTTTTTTTTTTTGTTTTGTTTTTGTTTTTGTTTTTTTGTTTTTGTTTTTTTTTTTTTTTTTTAAGTTAATTTGTTTCTTTCGTTGGATAAAAATACCAAATCTACCCAGCACGTTATTGTCAAAACCCCTGATATTGTACACACACACATTATTACTGATATATGTGAATTCGTGCTCCAATATTTGCTCTTTTGGGTTTTTTATTTTTTTACACTGGTTATTAGATCCATATTGATTTTGGATGCATTTGATTATTGGACTGCTCTTGTATAATTCGGAGAATGCGAATTTTTTTCTAATACAGTTTTTTTTTTTTTGGGTGCTTACTTAGGAGTGAAGCTCGTGGATCAGATCACCAAGAACAGGGCTAGTGGGATAGTGTCTTATTACTGACAAGAGATTCAAGGGGTAAGTTTTTTTTTTTTTTTTTCCTCCCATGTTTTATAATATAATTTAGTAGTTGTTGTTGTTGTTTAACAAAAATGAAAGTTGCTTCCTTTTTAGTAATCACATTAGCGGGACTTGTTTTGATTTATATATATATATATATATATATATTGTTTATGCCAATTTGGCATATTCAACTTTCGTAGAGCCACATGCAAAATGAAAGCATTTCCATAAGGAGAACACACACACACAAACAAAAACTAAAAGTGAAAAACAGATACTGGTAAGAGAGTAAGAAACTCACATTGTTATCATGAGTTCCAACAATACGGTTCTTTGAGGAGACGCTTCTAACCAACCCACTAGTGGTACCTATCCAACTGAGAGTTGCCTTTCTTTCTCTGAGAATTGTGAGGCTTTTTTTTTTTTACTAAATTTCTGCACTATATATACATATATATGTGCATGTGTCATTGACAATTTATATGTGGCAGAGAACTACTAAAGTGGTATAGTGCTAGTTCTAGAAATCATTAATTGAAATGGAAAATTTCCTCTGTTCTTTCAATGAAAGAGGAAGAAGAAGATTAGAAAAGCTTGTTGGTTATTTTATGGAGTCAAATGAATAGAGTTGGGGGTTACACCTCTAGGTTTCTTTTTCTGATCATCCCACTTTTGTCAGAGATAGTACTTTTTTATCTTCAATTGTGTGTTGAATTTAATCTTTGCTCCTAGTATTCAAGCATTACTTTAAAGGCTCCCATTATAAGGTAAAAGGAGATAATAATTGTACATGAGGTAGGAACGTGAAACGGTGAATGCCTTCAATTTCAAACATTAAAATAAGATAATGGTTGTTTAATATCACCTTTTGAAGTTAATAATGGTCAGACACTATTGGATCACTTTGGATAACAATAAACAATAATTAGTACATATTCTTAATCTCTCTCACTGGTCATAAGTGTTGTTTCTGGGTGTATTTTTCTTGCAAAGGCTGGAGTAAAAGTACCCCATTGTTCTGCTTCGGCAATGCGGATGTGAATGCTTTGTATCTGTCAAAGAGACGCTTGATTTTTGCATGTGTCTCTTTTGGATTAGATGGTGCAACATTAAGTGTTATTTCAACTCTTGTATTTCCTTTTTGTCTTTACTATATTAATATTGCAATTAGTTCTTCAAAATTCTATACTTGTTATTTTCATCTCTTATTTCTCTCTTTCTATTGCAGGCACTAGATTTACATCATAATTCCTATCTTTTGAAATCATTTATAAGCTTTTAGATTTTTTCTATTAGGACTAGTTATCCTAGTTATAGATTAATCCGAGGTTAAATTGTAGGGCCTAGAAGCTGTCATTGTCAATTATGGTAAGATCCTTTTTGTTGCATCTTCAACATCATATTTTGATATGATATCATCTAGGGCTAAGCCACAGGGCACTTTGTAACTACCTCCTTGTAGATTCATTTCTTGTATATATAGTCGATAGCTATTTGGTGAATAATTCCCAGTTGTACAATACAATTTACAGGTATTTTAAGTTTTGTTGGGCAAAACTCCAACCAGTACAATGCAGTTAACAGAAACTTTCCTATTTACTTCTCATCTTTTCTCTGTTTTTTTGCTTTATCGATTGAATGTGTAAACTCTATTTGTAACTTGATGTTGTGTTGTTCTTTAAGCCTCTAATGTTTTTCGCTTTTCAAAGAAAGGCTGATGTTATCAATTTTAATTCTTTTGATTGTTATTTTTACTTTCATGTTTGGTCTCAATTTTTTATTTTTTTTTTTTAAGAACATGTTCTTATAGGAGAACTCTTTAGTTAGATATGTGATGTTATTATAAAAATTACAGAGCTACTAAGGAGTATATAGAAGGAGCATGGAATTTCGTAAAGATAGCAGAGAAAGAAGCGGGTTATCCAAGAAAGATATTATGTCCTTGCAAAGATTGTCGAAACTTGCGTCACCAATCTATTGATAGTGTTTTTGATAATTTGGTCACAAATGGAATGGACCCAATATACACACAGTGGTTTTATCAAGGGATGTAATGTTAAAAGGCACCATCAAGAGGCTTCCATGAGTTGGAAAAAATATGATGAACCCGAAGATGCAACTTCAATATCTCCACATAATCTAAGACCCAAAATTAGCATGGATAATACATATGAAGGAGTTCAATTTGTGAGACAGGATTGTGAGATGAAGCCCTTTTTTTTTTGTTTTTTTTTTTTTTGTGCCCTTTAATTCTTTCTTACGTGAAGAAAATTGGAAATAAGAGTTGAAAAATAAGAGTTTTGTTATATTTTTCAAACTATTAAAGGGGTTTTCGTTTTTTTTTTTTTTTGGGATTCATTGAGCTTTTTTAATAGGACATTTTAATTAAAGGGCGTCTCAAAAATTAATGTAGTTTGAATAGACCTTATCTTTTTATTTTTTATTTTTTTTTAGTAAAAACTTGCTTTTTATTAAATAGTCAAGTCGGCTAAAATAACTTTCCCAATAAACCTGGGAATAACATCCATACCAAAAAAGTCACATTTATGAAATATAGAACTGGCTAAGTAGGCAATTATATTACCACTACGGGGAACATGGCAGTAAGAAGAACCACCAGCAACCTTCTCCAACAACGCTGTAATATCATAAATAATAGGCTCCAAATCATTTGGAGGATCATTGGAAATGATAGCCTGCACCACTAAGAGGGCATCAGTTTCAACCTCTGAAACTCTCACTCCACAAGATGCAACAAATTCCAAACCTTCTCGAAGTGCTAAAAATTCTGCCATCAATGGAGGAAAAGAACCAACCAGCTTCCTCGACAAGCAAGCAATCACCACACCTTGGGAATCACGAACCACCACACCACTACCACAAAACCACACTCCTCTCTATATCCCGCGTCCACATTCAACTTCAGATGTCCCAACGAGGGAGGTTGCCACCGTGGGGGACGATCAGTCAAGACCGTGGTCGATGGAATTTGGGACATCCAGCACCTTTGATAATCACCTAGCATCCTACCAGCTACCTCCAAAATCTCCATAGCACTCTTCCATAAATTCTGAAATACTCTGACGTTACGTGACCACCAAATAGCCCAAGCAATAGACGCTAAAATCTCCACATCTTCCTTACTAAAAAGCCGAGCAACAAAGAGACATACCCCATCAAAACACCTTGCAGAGCACCGCCGGAGCTTATCCCAAATAGAACAACCCTTCCAAGTGAGTTTTGCAATGTCTCAACTCCAAAGTGAGTGCCATCTTGTTTCATCATCTCCATGGCATCTAGCACATCTCACCTCAGTCGACACCACGGCTGCGAAGATTTGCAGCACGGGAGTATATTATGAAAAGCTCGCCACAAAAAGGTTTTCATTTTGCTGAGAATTTTGAGACTCCATAGCACCCTCCACCACTTATAATCCACTCTTACCTCGGAAGTCCCCGAGACCTCCTCCACTCTCCTAGCTAACCCATAGGCGGACCTAACTGACAACTTCCCCTTAGCATCAAAATGCCAAACCAACCGATCTTCAATACAATGGCGGCTCAAAGGATTCTTAAGAATTACCTCAACATCAGCCGGCCAAAGAATAGAGTTTAAGGCATCAACATTCCACTGCCTATTTGAGATTAGGTCAGAAACTGTCCAATCACGACTAACTTCGATATTAACAGTAATCTGTTTGAATGTAGATGGTCTCAGAATCCAGGGCGACTGAAAACCGCAATGTCATTTCCATTCCCCACTCTCCATCGAACACCTCGTTTTAACAATTCTCGTCCCAAACAAGACTTCGCCAAGAATAGGAAGCATTATAACCAACCTTAGCATCAAAGAACATATTATTTGGGAACTATTTGGCCTTGAACACACGATGGACTAATAAGTGAGGATCGTTTAGCAACCTCCATCCTTGTTTTGCCAATAAAGCTTGGTTGAAAGATCCGATATCTCTAAAACCCATTCCTCCGCATAGCTTGGGACGGCAAAGTAGAATTTTTGATCTCCTCATCTTAAGTTTTTTAGCAACCCGCTCCTAGATACTGTTAAAAGTACATCTCCTGTTCTTCCCCATGAAAGAGGGCAACCCAAGATAATTGTCATGATTCTGGCCTCCACTATCCAGCCCCAGCCAGTTTTGAATATCAGTTTTAGTTGCAGGATCGACATTCGGACTTAAAGTAATCAAAGATTTTGAGAAATTGATCACCTGTCCCGAGGCCTTGGCATAGGAATCCAAAATAGAGCAAATAGCCTCACAATCCTGCACCGAAGCTCTCCCGAAGAGAATCGAATCATCGGCAAAGAGTAAATGAGATACTCTTGGAGCATTTCGAGCAACTGCAATTCCCGTCAGCGAGCCATCCATCTCCGACTTGCGAATCAACATCGACAATCCTTCAACACATAAAAGAAATAAATAAGGAGAGATAGGACATCCCTGTCGCAGTCCGCGATGAGAAACCACCTCGCCTACTACACCTCCATTAACAATGAAAGAAAACTTCGCCGTTGAGACAAAATCCGTTATAGTTCGCATCCATCTGTTTCCAAACCCCAACTTCTTCCTCATAGCCTCCAGAAAAAACCCATTCCACTCTATCATAGGCTTTACTCATATCTAACTTTAAGCCCATCGAACCCACCTTTCCACCTGTCTTCCTACGAATAGAATGGAGAGCTTCAAAAGCAACGAGGACATTATCAGAGATTAAACGTCCTGGGACAAAAGCATTTTGCTCCACCGAAATGATAGAGGAAAGTACTCGATTCATACGATTCGCCAATACCTTACTGACAAGTTTATAAACAACGTTACATAAAGATATTGGTCGAAAGTCGGATACCTTCTTAGGGCTCGTGAATAGACCTTATCTTAACATATATACTAACGAAAACTGCCTTCAAAAAATAAGAAATAAATTAAGCTTTACATGGAAAAAAATTTTAAAAACTACTGATGCTTATACTTATATTTTGTTAATTACGTGTACATATATTATGCTGTACGATATCACAATTTTTTGAGCGCATAATATCAATTGTTCCGTAAACAACAAATAACAGGTTCAATAATAAAAAGAAAAAAAGTAATCACGTTCATTAGAGTATTGTCCACTTTTTCACTTTATTTAAGGGTACATTTTTTGTAATAATAAATTTCAACTTAAAAGGGGTGTGTCATAAGTAAAATGAGGTGTGTAAATAAAACCACTTTTTTTATATTGGTTGATAGAAGCAATCACGTTTCTTTGTATTACATAAACGTAGTATGACTTAATATGCGATTTTCATAAGTTAAGCATAAAAAAGTCACACTTTTTGAATATGAAAATGCATGTTTAGACTTAGTATTTAGACTTACCATTTGGTAGCCAACCGGTAACCCGCGGGCAACGGTGGTTACCGATCGGAAACCTGTCGGCAATCAGTAACCAACTGGTTACCATTTGGTGGCCAACCGGTAACCTACTAGCGGTCGTAACCAACTGGTTACCATTTGGTAGCCAACCGGTAACTCGCCGCCGATGGTGGTTACAGATCGGAAACCCATCGAGAGTCGGTAACCAATTGATTACCATTTGGTAACCCAAGTGGTTACATTGTGGATACTAATTAATGCTTATAATTAGTATTTTAAATAATTAAATAAATTATTTATTTATGATGTCATCTATAGTATTTCTTACAAGAGTTTTTTCTTGTGTGGAAAAAATCAATCCAATGCATGATTCTGTGACATTTGTCAAAAGTTCCCGGGAACGAAAGGTTATATGTTAGGAACATTTTTGACTCAAATAGCCACTTAGAAATTCAAATTCTAAGGTGATGTTTTGTGCCATTTTACATATCAGGTCTGGGACGTCTCTTTTGCAAAACAGGTAGTTTGTGTTTTTGAAGAAACGGATCCCTTCCGGGTCAAACCGGCTTTTGACTTGAACACGAAAGTTTTAGAACATGATAAAATGAACACTTTTTGCGAAATTATGTTTGTTTTTAAATACGAAAACTTAACACAAAGAATACAAAGGAACATCAACTTTGATCCCAAGTTTTGAGTACCAACCTATGTGGCATATGAGTTGGTACTAAAAAATTAGGATTGGAGTTGGTATCCCTAGTATTACTCTTTAAAAAAAATGCCACAAATTGAAACCTTAAATTGATTTTTTGTCATTGGAAAAAAGTTGTTGCAAAAAATATCATGACTGAAAATTCCTATTTATTTCTTTAAAATTACCGATTTTTCTCGTTTAAAACAATAAAATTACTTGAGATGTGATTTTCATAAGCTAAGCATAAAAAAGTGAACTTTAAAAAAATGTTTCTAATAGGAAATTCCTATCTATTTCTTTAAAATTACCGATTATACTCTTAAGTTACCAATTAGTATCCATGGTGATACTGGCCAGTCGATGGTTACCGATTGGTAATTAAGATAATAGATGATTATCCTCTAGCTTGATGGTCATAACCACATCCTCCGACGGGATAACATCTATAACAGACTATAGATTTCTCTAGCATGTCTTAAACAATTTCATCACATTCTTACCTAGCTACCACATGTACTCCCACTAGTGATAATGAGATAGTTCTTCAAATAATGTATAGTTCTTCAAATATAACAGACTTAAGAGGTGTCAATCTAAATGTAAAGTCTTTGATTATTTTGATGAAATTATTAATTTTCATCTTTTGAGAAAAAAAAAAAGGTTATTTACTTTTATCATTTATTAAAAAAGAAAAAACAAATCTCTCTTATAAAAAAAAAAACCCCTAAATTCTTTTTTTTTTTTTTTAATTTTTGAAAGGGAGATGGCTTTTTATTAATTATTCAAAGCAAGATTGTGATCTGCTTTTACAAAGCTGCCTATAGATAGAGACACAGAATCAAGCCAATCACACACAGTAAAGTCAGATTAAGCAACAATAGCTAAACAGTGTGCTACCGTATTTCCTGAACGAGAAACGTAGCAAACATTGCCACTATGAGCTTGAGAAATAGCATCTTTGATATCAGTGATAATAGATGCTTCTGGGGCAAGCTGAGATGGGAATTGGACTGCTCACACAACGTTGATTGCATCCGACTCGATCACCCAATTTGGAAAACCACAAACCTCCAACATTTTTGCACCCTCTCGGACAGCTTAACACTCAACAATGTAGGGAGAAAAAAATACCTGAGAGACGTTTGGAAGCTGCATGGAGTACGATACCATTGCCATCCCGAATCACAATACTGATTCCAATGAATCCAATACCTGTTTTCACCGACGCATCCACATTCGCCTTAACAAAACTACCAGTCTGACGAGACCATCTAGATACTACAGAATTGGCCACTCTTAACTTTGGAACCTTCTAAGCCATTACACGAGGTAGTCACCCAGTAAAGCACCAGCTCGTGTAATGGAATCATTAGGAGATGACTATTTCCCTTCAAAAATAAATTTGTTCCAATCCAACCAAGTACTCCACGAGAGCATAGCAAAAACCTCCAGGTCATCCTTTGTTCCTTTGGAAGCTACCAACCTGCATAATTCCCAAAAAGGATCCCAAGTAAAAGCTCTTAAGATTCCCCAAATGGAACTAGCTTGCCAGGCCTGGACTGCAACACCACATCTCCAAAGGGCATGGTTTGAGTTCTCCAATTCCTAATGACAACAAGGGCATAGTGTTTGTAGATCTAGCCCCCTTTTCCTCAATTGGAATCGTGCTGGTAAAACCTCATGGAAAGCTCTCCATAGATGGATTTTGACTTTATTAGGAATTTGAGCATACCATAGTTTTTTCCACCAATTCCAATCCGAGTTTCTCCCGGACCTGCCTTCTTCATTCCGCCCCATCATTTCAAGTTTATAACCCTATTCGACAGAGTAAAGCCCCTTTGAGTCGAAGTGCCAAATGAAACAGTCATTTCTTCTAGAGAATCCCAAAGGGATTTCCAAGACTGCCTCCTTGTCAGTTCCCCAAAGCGCGTAGTCCAGCAACTCAATATTCCACCCTGAATTTGTCATAAGGTCTGCAACAGTTAAATCCACATGCTCATCGCGAGGCAACGTGATCGGCTTGAACAATGTCTACAAGAAAATTGATTTTTAACGGCGACAAAAGTGGTCGTTAAAAATTAGAAAGTCGTCGTTGAAAGTTATTAACGACAAAAAATCATGTCGTTGGCAATTGTCGCTGTACATATGTGTCATTGATTGTTTCAACGACGACTTTCTTACATTGTCATTGAAAGTGTTATTCTACGACAAATAATGTCGTTGATTAAGTACAATTTGCATCGTTGATTTCTTTTAAACGACAATAGCATTTTGTCGCTAAATGAATACAACAACAAGGTAGTTGTCATTGAAAGTGCAAATTTTAACGACAATGTACTTATTTCAACAACCTACTTGTTGTCGCAAAAAAAATTTTTTTTTTTTTGAAAACCGAAAATATATTTTTAACGACTTACTGTTGTCGTTGAATGTCTTATCATTAATGGTACTACAGGAAAATTGGTTTTTTTTCAACCAAAAAATTAGTGGCGATTTCATTTATTTTAGTCGCAGAAAGTTTTTTTTTTTTCTTTTCTTTTTTGTGCTACCAAAATTTTGTCTTCGATGTGTGCAGAAGGATTATCCTCAAATTTTAACAGAATTCCTAAGCAGTGAAGCTGCAATTGCACAAATATCAAGAATGGACATTGGTTATAACCAGAGTATATATGTATATACTATGTAATATCTATCAAGTTAAAACACCAGAATTAACTGGAATTGCTAATGGCATGACCTCTAACCTATTTAAATTCCAGTAACTTTCAAGGAAAATCAAAAGTTAATCACACCAATACCATATATACTCTTTGGACGGTGCAAAGAAAACTGAACACTAGAAATCACAACAAAGAAAACAAATCAAAAATAGAAAACATTAGAAAATCAAACATTATATATGACAGTGCAAAGAAAACAGAAAACACTAGAAATCACAACAAAATCAACAAATCAAAAACCAAAAGGAAAAAAATTGAGATTATATGTAAAAGAACGCATGATGCAACGACCTCTGTTTTCTTTAAATAATATGGTGGACCTGAAAAGTGGAGTTCAACGATCAAAGAGACTCAATAACGGGCAAGAGAATCCGGCTCTTTTAGTTCCACCTGCTCTTCCTAGTGCCAGAATAGGTAAAGGCCCTAATAACCCACTCTTCATCGTTCTCTATGAAATTTTGTTACTGCAAGGTCTTCTCTGTCAATGTACAGGTCCAACCAGTAGCGATAGAGGAAGGGCTCCTCTGTCAATGTACAGGTTCAACCAGTAGTGGTAGAAGAAGAGGCTTCAGAGCTATGAATCAAAATAAAAATATAAAGATTATTGTTGGCGTATTTTAATAGATCAAAATAAGAATACAACCTCTGTTTTCTTTAAATATTTAAATAAGAAGTTATCCCGTAGAGGTCTATCCCTTTCCGTTTTCAATTTGTTTTCCATGTGCACTTGTTGTCCTGACTACAGTAAACAAAAGGAAACATTAAAGAGAATTCCAACCCACGAAGTCACCTCTTGAAGCAAACAAAAGAAAAATCAAAGCATCCCATGAAGTAATATTTTCCAAAAAAAAAAGGGGGGGGGGGGGGGGGGGGGGGGGGGGAATTTACCTTTCAATGCCAAACCATGGTGACTAAAGTCTCTTCCATTGATTAAAACACAGAGAAATCCAAAAGCTTAGCAAACTAAGAACAAACGTACAGAGGGATCCAATATTATAAGATGAATCGGGATGATAGTGGTTCCAAAACTTTGTACTCCTTAATCTTAACACGAAATCATTATCACCCCAAACAATTTTTCAATTTATCAATAGAGAATTTCACAATCAGACTTTGTTAATAAATAATAATATCTGGGGATTAGGATTAACAACGAATTTGTTCGACTCCAATTCCAAACACAAATATCAAACAGATTAATCAAAATAACAAAGAAAACGAATCTGAAAGGGGATTATTTGCCACCCCCAGTATGATCTTTTTAAACTTTTCTAATTACCATGATCAGTTAATTTTTAAGTTCATTAATAAAAAAGGGCAAATATCTCCTAGAGGCCCATTTACATCATCGTTTACATGGGCACGCCTATGTTTTATTCTGATATTAGAGGCGGCTACCTATTTTGGGACCATCGTAGTTGAAAATAGAAAGCCTACCTGCAACATTTGGGCCGGAGACAGCGAGCGCGGAGGAAGAGTGACTGACGGCCGAGCGGCGTGGGTTCTAGTGCGGCTAGGCTGGGGGTTCGGCGCTTTTTGAGAGAGGCAGAGACCAGAGAGAGAGAGAAAGAGAGAGGGAGGCCGAAGAAATCCTCGGGGTGGTGGTAGAGCGAGTGTTGCATCATGTCCTGCTGTTTGAGCGTCTGATGATGCATCTTCCATACAACGATGGAGATTCGAGTTCTGGAAAAAATAAAATTAA
Source organism: Ficus erecta (assembly GCA_008635985.1). NCBI lineage: Eukaryota > Viridiplantae > Streptophyta > Magnoliopsida > Rosales > Moraceae > Ficus > Ficus erecta. The sequence goes on along the minus strand of BKCH01000136.1, from coordinate 582,076 downwards.
AAAAAAAAACAAAAAATAAATCAAAGAAATTTAAGAACAGATAAGAAAAGGAGCAAAAACCAAAAAAAACAAAAAAACAAAAAAAAAAAAAACATAAGAAAAAAGAACTCATAGCAGAGATGGCGAGATGTGAACGAAGAACAAGAGATATGGGTTTGAGGACTTGAATCTCTTCGAAGTTCAAACCAACGGAAGTTGTCTTTTGTGGGGGGTTTTTTTTTTTTTTTTTGGTCTTCCTTTCAAAGGTCTTTTGTGATTTGGCGCACTTTCTTCAAATATTTCAGCCTTTTGGAGGCAAAAACAAGCGCCAACATCATTGAAATATCTTTACTCTAATATTAATTATTACATATATTTTAAATTATTATATTTGTTCATTAATATTTTTGTCTTCTTTAATTTTTAAATATAAAGAAAATTTGAAACTTTCAACCATAAATCAAGGTATTTCTAAATATTCAATTTTATACGTTCGAGCATTCGTACTTTTTTAAATATTAAAGCATTTGTATTTTTTAAATATTAAAGTATAAAAGTATCTATACTTTAAGCAAAACAAAAGGGTTTTTCCGCAAAATTATGAAAAAAAAAAAAAAGGTTAATACACATGCATATATATTGAATTCGTTATATTCTATTAGTTGGCCAATCTAATATTCATAAGAATAATGTAGAACTTTTTTTTTTAGTGACAATAACTTTTCAAGTTATCAACTCTATTAAAATAAACGTGATGTTGAAAATTGCACATAGAAAGTTTGAGTTTGAAGATTTGTAATTGTAATTCAAATCACTTCGGGGGTGTTTGGTGTGTAAGTTTGAGTTAAGATTTGTAAGTTTAAATAGTAAATTTTTTTGAATTTTTTTGAATTTTCAGAAAAGACAAACAACTTTTTGGGGAAAAAAACAAAAAACATGATGAAAAAAGTACAATTTAATTTAAACTAAAGTCATGGCCAAACAAGGCCTTCAAGTTTTGAGTTGAGATTTGTTGGGATTAGACTTCGTCTTCCCATTAAGACGTTAGCTTTAACAGTTTACCTAATGAAAGATGAACTCTCGATTCTAGCATCTTCGTATTTGGGCCGGACCCAATTCATTATACAAGTCAACAACGAATGTCCATCGCTCGCATAAATGGGCCGGACCCAATGACTTCAAATGCGATCAGTTCAGAGTTAAACATCGAGCGTCGAACCAACAGATCGAACTTGATCTTTATCCATTGATTCTACCTCCAACGAACGATAGATTGCAAAAACAGAGTTTTGTTATTTACCCATCGTTCGTTGTTCATATTCAATATAAGAGTATGCTCTTCACAGTTGTCGAACCCAATGATGACGATGATGTATCGTGCCATTATGATAACTGATTAATTCGTAACTGGCAAATAGAAGCACATCAATAACTGCTAAGCCCACGATCTGTGGAATACCACAATAACTGTTGAGTTCATATCGTGACACGTGTCCCCAGAGGGCAACAAGGAGAATAACCGCTCAACATCAGTTATGGATCCTTCTTCTTTAAATAGAGGAATACCCCTCCCCCCCTGAGAGGGGGATCCTCTCTTTTCCAAATTTAACATACCGTGACTCTGCCAAAATATATAGAAATCTCTTTGTACTTGAGAATACTCACATACAGTAAATATCCGATACTCACAGAGGACGTAGCACAGTTGGCGAACCTCTCTATATCTTGGTGTTAATGCTTATTTCTCTCTTTGTTTACTATTTAATTTGATTATTTCACTTCTTTCTCATATCTGATTATTTCAATTCTGCATTGCTTTATGAGTTTTATCACGATGTCCAAGGGCCCAATTAATCAATTGTTACTTTTTTCGTACTAATTTTTCCGTTAAAATTTTTACTGTAGAATTCTAGCATCTACAGTTTGGCGCCCACCGTGGGGCCCTTGGCTATTTTACATCGGAAACTCGTACAGCAACTATGTCAGCAGAACGTGAACACCAGGATGAACTTCCCCTGGGAAGCCCAGTTGATCATCAAGAAGCTTCAACCTCTGAAGCAATTTCTCAAATCACCAACTTGACACGATTGGTGGAGGAATTAACTAAGAAACACAACGATCAGCAGAGTCATATGGAGAACATCACTGCAGAGAACCAGATTCTCAAAAACCAGTTGATGGCGATCAACTCACAAGCCGCTTACTCGTATTATTACAACCCATATGTCGGATATTCCTCAGGTGCGAGCGCTGGGGGCTGGCGACCAGCCACTTCTTACAATCTTCAAGGAGCGAGCGCCGGAAGCCGGCAACAAGCTACTCCCCACTACCCTCAACGTTCGAGGGCTATTTACAGCCCCATTACTCCGATGCAGCCACTGTTCGCATCTGAGGATACCCCAGTAGTAAACGAGAGACAAGGGCAGCCGAGACAGACCGAGCCAGGAACCAGTTCAAGACCACAGACAGTACCAACACGGCGTACAACGCCCGACCTACCGCAACCAGCAGAAGATCTCCTTCAACCAGGGACGAACGTTGAAGAGATGATGCGAAGTATAATGTCAGAGGAAATGAGGACATTAGAAGCCCAGATGCAACAACGCTTCACTTCGCAGATTCACAAGGCCACGACATCGACTCCAGGATTTGACGATCTAGCACGTGGTGTTCGAGAGACACCTCTTACGAGCCGCATCACCAACACCATCACTCCGAAGTTTGGGAGTATTTCATTCCCAAGGTTCGATGGAATGTCAGACCCACATGATCATCTGTTGCAGTACAAACATGTTGTACAATCGACGAACATTCCGACAGGAATGCTCGACGATATGATGTGTAAACTTTTCGCCCAAAGCTTGAAGGGAGCAGCGTTGAGATGGTTTTGTAACCTCCCACCAGAATCAATTGATTCGTTCAACGAACTCTCGCTAGAATTCATGCGGAGTTATTCGGTCCATATCCAGTCAGGGAAGACAACCAAGGATTTATGGGGCGTGATTCAAGTGCCGCATGAATCACTACGCGCTTACATTAAGCGCTTCAGCAAGGCAATCTCGGAAATATCAGGGCTCGACGACGGGACAGCGAGAGAAGCGTTAAAGAAGGGTTTAAGACACAGATCCCTGTTCAAAAATGAGATCTGTGCCAGATACCCTCCAACGATCCAAGATGCCTTACATCGAGCGAAAGGATTCATCGAGCTCGAGGAGGAAAACGAGCGAGTAGAGCGAGACCTTGCGCGGACCCGGGAAGAATTCTCAAAGACTCGAGACAGCCGAGAGAAGATTTTTCAACGTGAACGTCAACGCCCACAACGTCGAACGGAGAATAGAGTCGAACGACCGACCAGACGTGAACATAAACGGCCACTCTCTCCACCAAAATATGCCCTCGGAATTAGTCCGTCAGAGCTCGTCGCCCATCTAAAACGCCAGGACTTCGTCACTTGGCCAAAGAAGCTGCCAGAGAACCCAGCCAGAGATATGACGAAGTACTGTGAGTTCCACAAAGATCATGGTCATCAAACCATCGATTGTAGAGCGTTACGAGCAGAAGTCGCAGAGCTGCTAAAAAAGGGACACCTTCGGGAATTCTTAACCGAAAAGGGTAGAGAAACGTATGGACTTGGCAACGAGTCCAAGGAACGAAGGATAGTGCAACAGATCGAAGATACGCCATCTCCACCACCAGTACGAAAGACGATATGCGTAATTTGCGGAGGCTCGATTTACAATGGAGAAACAGTAACTGCTGTCAAATCTCACCGAAGAAAAGCAATGCAGCCGATCGCCACGATTCTTCCTGATGATCCCGTTGAGCACGCCATCACTTTTCATAGTAGTGAGGCTACAAACTTGAGCCGGCCTCACGACGATGCTCTCGTTCTGACGTTGAACGTCTCGAATTGTGAAGTAGGTCGAATTCTGATCGATAATGGCAGTTCTGCGGACGTTCTTTTCCTTTCAACACTCAGGGAGATGGAGTTATCTGAGTCAGAAATCGAACGATCAACGACAATTTTGACTGGTTTCAATGGAGAATCGACCGCTGCTGTCGGAAAGATCAAGCTTCCTGTCTTTGCAGCAGGAGAGAATAAGCTAACCACCTTTTTGGTTTTGGACTGCCCATCCGCCTACAACATAATTCTTGGTAGGCCATGGATTCACGCAATGAAAGCAGTCCCATCTACCTATCACCAACGTATCAGATTCCCTACGAAGAGAGGAGTTAGAGAAATAAATGGAAGTCAAGAAGTTGCTCGAACTTGCTATCTCCACTCCCTGAAGATGAAGAAGATTGACAACTTGTAGCAATTAGAGAAGAAGGAGAAGTCGAACGTCGAAGCAAGACCGGACGTGGAGCAGTTAGATGAAGTCCCAATCGATCCAGCACATCCAGATCGAACCATTAATATTGGATCACTGCTCGTTCCTGCTATTCGTGATCAGTTGATAAGTTTTCTTCGTGACAATCAAGACTGCTTTGCATGGTCACATAAAGACATGCCGGGTATTGATCCAGAAGTTACAACACATCGACTAAACGTCGATCCAAGCCATAAACCTGTTAAGCAGAAAAGAAGGAAACTCGGAATCGAGCATAATCAGATTATTAACGACGAAGTACGGAAGCTGATTGAAGCTGGATTCATAAAGGAGGTGCAGTATCCGGACGGGCTAGCGAACGTTGTCATTGTCAAGAAAAAGAACGGAAAATGGAGGGTTTGTATTGACTTCACAGACTTAAACAAAGCTTGCCCAAAGGATAGTTTTCCTCTCCCACATATCGATCGATTGGTTGATGCAACAGCAGGACATGAACTGCTTACCTTCATGGATGCGTTCTCTGGGTACAACCAAATCCTCATGCATCCCGACGATCAAGAGAAGACAGCATTTATCACCGAGAGAGGAATCTATTGTTACAAGGTCATGCCATTCGGATTAAAGAACGCTGGTGCAACCTATCAGAGACTTGTCAACGCAATGTTCGCGGATCAACTAGGTCGAACGATGGAGGTGTACATTGATGATATGCTGGTCAAGTCATTAAAGGCTGCGGACCACATCGATCACCTGGCAGAGTGCTTCTCAGTACTTAGACAACACAACATGCGTTTGAACCCTTCCAAATGCTCGTTTGGTGTTTCGTCTGGGAAGTTCTTAGGCTACATTGTGACGCAGCGGGGTATCGAAGCGAACCCTGACCAGATACGAGCAATAATCAACATGTCTTCCCCGAAGAACAAGCGAGAAATCCAGAAGTTGACGGGAAGAATTGCAGCTCTGAACAGATTTATATCACGATCAACTGATAAGTGCTTGCCCTTTTTCAAGCTACTCAAAGGAAACAAGAAGTTTGAGTGGAACGAACAGTGCCAGCAAGCTTTTGAAGAGTTAAAAAGGTATTTATCAAGCCCTCCGATTCTAGCGAAACCATTAACCGGTGAAAGTCTATTTTTGTATTTATCAGTTACAGAAGATGCCGTTAGCGCTGTCCTTGTACGAGACGCGAACGGCGAACAACCGGTATACTATGTTAGCAAGACGCTACTTGATGCAGAGACAAGATACCCGGTGATTGAGAAATTAGCCCTCTCTTTAGTAACCGCTGCGAGGAAGCTGAGGCCATATTTTCAATCCCATTCGATCATCGTAATGACAACTTACCCCCTACGAGCAATCCTCCACAGTCCAAACTTGTGTGGACGCTTGACAAAATGGGCGGTTGAGTTGAGCGAATTCGATATCGAATACCGGGTTCGAACCAGTTTAAAATCACAAGTACTTGTTGATTTTGTAGCTGAACTCACACCAGATCCTTCCATAACGAACGTTGAAGAAGAATGCTGCTGGACACTCATGGTGGACGGAGCATCGAACGTTAAAGGATCTGGAGTGGGAGTAATTTGTAAATCTCCTGGTGGTGAGATAATTGAGCAATCATTTCGCCTGGGATTCAATGCTTCGAACAACGAGGCAGAATATGAAGTCTTAATTGCCGGGCTACGATTAGCGAAGGCACTAGGGGCTCGACGCCTGAAAGTTAAAAGTGACTCACAGCTCGTAGTGAACCAGGTGCTCGGAGAATACATAGCCAAGGACACAAGGATGGAAGCATATTTGAACGTTGTTCGTTCGCTTGTACAACATTTCGATGGATACTCGATAGAACAAGTGTCGAGGGATCATAACACACAAGCGGACGCCTTGGCTTCATTCGGGTCAACTTCAGAGCTACACTCACGTCGAATCATTCCGGTCGGATTTATTGAAGAACCCAGCATCCAAGTTGAAGCCACGCACGAGACAAACGAAATTAAAGAAGATTGGCGAACGCCCATAAGTGTTTATCTGAAAGAAGGAATTGTGCCGGAAGGCAAGCAGGAGGCAAGAAAGATCCGAACAAAGGCAGCAAGATTCTCGATGATCGACGATAACCTTTATCGACGCACTTTCAATGGTCCTTACGCTCGATGTCTAGGCGAACAAGAAGCTTTGTACGTGATAAATGAGATTCATGAAGGAGAATGTGGAAATCATTCTGGGGGACTATCTCTCTGCAACAAAGTCAAGCGACAGGGCTACTATTGGTCCACTATGCTCCAAGACTGTGAAGACTTTGTTAGACGATGCGATAAATGCCAACGACATTCCCCAGTATTTCATCAACCCACAGAACGACTGTCGAGCGTTGGATCTCCTTATTTATTTATGAAGTACTCAATGGACATCGTCGGGCCATTCCCAAGAGCGAGCGGTCAGTGTAAATTTCTGCTTATACTCACTGATTACTTCACTAAGTGGGTAGAAGCAGAAGCTTTTGCTGAAATAAAGGATTCGGACGTTGAAAGCTTCATTTGGAGAAACATTATTTGCAGGTTCGGATTGCCTCAAGAAATTGTCGCGGACAATGGATCCCAATTCATTTCGGGCAACTTCAGAAAGTTCTGTTTGAACTGGAAAATCGAGCTCAGTTTCTCTTCCCCAAGGTACCCTCAAGGGAATGGACAAGCTGAAGCTACCAACAAGACCATTGTACAGAACTTGAAGAAGAAGCTCGAAGCACGAAAGGGAAGATGGGCAGACGAGCTTCATGGCGTACTTTGGGCATACAGAACCACCCCCAGGAGAGCGAATAGTGAATCTCTTTTCTCATTAACCTTCGGAGCAGAAGCTGTAATCCCAGCAGAGATCGGTGTCCCTACACTCCGGCGTCAATTGGCTTTTGAAAACGAAAGTCAGAACCAGGAAATGCTAAACGACAGTTTGGATATCCTTGACGAACGACGAGATCAAGCACTGGTTCGTATGGCGAAGTACCAACAATCAGTGGCGAAATACTACAACTCTAAAGTTCGACCTAGAACTTTCAATGAAGGAGATCCCGTGCTTCGGAAAGTATTCCAGAACACTGCTGAGCCAAACGCAGGAAAGTTGGGAGCAAACTGGAAGGTCCTTACAGGATTTTGAAGGTTGTTCGACCAGGCGTTTACCGTTTGGAGACGAGCGATGGAGTTGAAGTTCTTCGCAGTTGGAATGCTCATCACCTTCGCAAGTATTTCGTGTAATTTTGAGAGATTTTCTTGAACATTTGTAATCTTTCACTTTATTTTTCTGACTCTATTTTGTAAAGGCTAGATCCATTACGTCGAGCGTTCGATACGATATCGAACCCGTAGGTCTACGCCTAAAAGACTTCATCATTTCAAGACACAGCCTGAACTACGATTGACTTGATCCCTAAACACTGGGTACGTAGGCAGCTCGTATACGCTTGTATGAGTTCAGTCAAAAATATCATCAAAATTCAATGTTCGATTGAACTACGAATGGCTTGATCCCTAAACTTTAGGTACGTAGGCATCCCGTCACATTTGAATGGGTTCAGCTATATTACATAATCAAAAATCATCCTCGACGTTCGAAATCATCACAAGTTGTCGTTGTTTGATTAAAACATATTCAAACGGTATTTAAAGTTCAAGCGCAGTATGAAGGCAGTTCGTCACACATGAACGAACTCAACTATACTAATGAGTTCACATCAGCATAAACGAACTCAATCATTGCTCGATTCATTCACAATCAGCATTATATAAAAAGATACAAATAGAAATTAAAATGTATCTTCAATTCGAAAATTAAACTGTCTTTACAATAAAACAAAAAAAAAATCTAAATCTATTCTCGTGGCTCGCTATCTTCGGGAGGAGTGGCTTGTGTTGGGGGCTCGACATTAGAATGTCCCGGATCTGCTGGCCCCAATGAAGGGATCGAGGAGGAACGCCTGGCCTCATCAGGAAAATCTTCCTCGAACATCTCGATTTCCGCCATGGCTTTTCCTTCGTCAAGGAGTCCATCCTTATAATCCATAAGGATGTCATAACGAGCCATGAAGGTCGCCTTCTCTGCAACATCCAAAATTTGGGTAGCGAGCGCTGCATTTTCAGCCTCCAGAGATTTGATTTTATTTTGAGCTTCATCAAATCTCTTAACCATGGTTTCCATCGCCAACATACCCTCCTTTGCCACATCCTTTGATTTCTGGAGCTCGGACATTAATCCCTCCGCGCCTGTCGTGACTTCAACGAACTTACGTTCGATGTCCAGTAACTTCTCCATGCGCGAGCGATCATTCGCTTCGAGCTCTTTTATTATATTGCCTTGATTGACAACCTTGTCAGCCAAGCGATAGAAGAGTCCTGTCGTCCGGACATGGACCTGCAATATAAAATCATAATCTTCTTTAAAAGAAGAAAAATTTGCGAGTTATAAAATATCGAATGAAGAAAAAATACGTGTTAGTACCTTCATGGTATCCCAGATTACATCATCCATATGGTCCTGAAGTGAACCTTGGGCTAAAGTCTCCACGTCCACCTCTGACAATAGCTGGCGCCCGATGTCTACGCTCGTCTGCCTGTCGCTAAGAAGACTTTGACGTGGAGGCATAAAGATTTCAACTCTCGGACCTTCAACGTTCGACTCTGGGGATGCGACCTTCGATTTCGCTTTCCTCTTCGCCGGAATTTTTGTTTTGGCCTTTTCCACCACCTTCCTCTTTTTGGCAGGTGGTGGGCTAGGCTTCGATGGAGGTTCTGGAGAGGACTCGATAATAGGGAAAGGTGCAGGTTCACTGCCCTGGCCTACGTTCGCAGCAGCTGCAGCGGCCGCAGCAGCTGCAGCTGCCCTTTCGGCTTCCTTTTTAGCCCTGCGCTTGGCCATAATATCTTTTGGAGTAGGAATCTCCATGACCAACGAGTCCAGGGCAAATTCTGCGATTAAAGCCTCCTCGTCAGTAAGTGGATCGACGAACAATGGAGTGCCAAAAAGTCTCCTTAGCGCTCCCCTAATTATAAAGGGCCAATCTACCCAGTAAGGAACACGTTTAGGAATACCTGTTGGAATTTCAACGAAGTCCTTTCACAGGCTCGATGCTCTTAACCTCTCTGGGACTTGTATATCGTCCCACTCTCTGTTCGGCAACGCAAGTAAACGCTCGAGCTTCTCTTCGAACAATAGAGTTTTGGGTGGTGGCTTCTTCAATTCTTTGCCTGCAAAACGCAAATAAATTACATCAGAAGACTTTAAATTAAAAATAAATGACAGTCTTCGTTCGATGCTCTTCGTTCGACACTTACGAAGAGTGCCCCACAGGGGATGAAAAGCATTGGTCAGATTGCCCAGTGATTTATCGTTCACATGCATGAAAAAATAGCGATCTTGTCAATATCTGTCAGCATTCTTCATCTCGCCGACCACTTGCTTGTTCCTCCTAGGGTACATCGAGTACCTTCCATGATCCTTAAAATTTTCTTGAGGATAATAAATAGCAAGTACATTGTCGACTGTCAGTTCGACGTTTGCTTCTTCTGCCAGAACAATCAACCCCAAGAAAACCCTCATCCCGTTCGGCATTAATTGAGGGATGGCTAACTGGTAGTGATCCATACACTCAATGAGGAGAGGTGGAAGTGGCAGTCGGAGCCCACACTCGAAGTAGATGGTATACATACAAATCCATCCTTCAGAAACAGTGTCCGCTCGTTCATCCTTAAGTGGCAAACGAAGTTGAACTTCATTTGGAAATCCAAATCGACCTTTGATATCGGACAAGTCATCTTCCGTCAACACAGAACGCGGACTCGACGTTCGCAGAAACGATTGGACGCTCAAACGACGAAGTGTGGTTAAACGGGCAATAGGAGGAATCGATAAAGCTTCTTCCTCTGATGTCGTCGCTGGTCGATTCCTCTCCGAAGCCTCAGTGCTCGTTTCGGCACCTCTTCTGCTTTGAGCATATTCATGCTCGAGCCTCGAACGTCGAAGGGTTGATGTTAGTTCATCGTCAAAAATGTTGTCGCTCGAGTCAGTGCTCGTTGACTCGACGTAAACTTCCTCGATAGGTTGTTTATTTTTATCCATGGTTTATAAACAAAATCCTAGACGAACAATGGGAGAATTTTGGATCTAACAGATTCAACTACACTAAAACCCCAAGAAGAACGTGGTGAACGCGAAGAACATAAAACCCAAAAACCCCAGAGAAAATCCAGAAAAACTCCTCAATCAAATTACTCTCCCAAGAGAAATGCAGAAGAAACTAAACAGAAAGATTCGGAAATAGAGCAAAAATACTATTACTAAATCAAAATTACTGAAGAATGGAGGAGAAGAGAAATCTTGCCTGAATACCGAAGGTGTTGAAAGAAAATTCTGGGTTCTGAAGATTTCAAAATGCTCCTTGCACTGAAATAGAAAATGAAAAGGGGTATGTGAAGGGTTTTATAGCCAAACAGTGCATCTAACGGTCCCGATTTCTCAGGAGATGCTTGATCAAATGGTGTGAATAACGTAACTTTTCGAATTCCTCCTTCAGAAGACCGTACGTCGCAACGGTTCGAATCCCGAAATTTATGCCTTTTCCAGCTCACACTTCTGACGTCACAACGTTACGAATTTCAAAAAGGAGACAATGAATTCGTTTCATAACGTCCATTCGATGTACGCCACGTGTATGAGATATCGTCTCTCACAAGGCTCGAGATTTCCTAATAATTCATTTGTCAGTACGTTCGGATTTCCTTCATCTGATATAACGACTGATGTTATTTTCTCGCTAATCATCAAACACTCTATCGAGGATCCATCGCTTGATAGAGTGGGGGGCTATCTGTTGGGGTTAGACTTCGTCTTCCCATTAAGACGTTAGCTTTAACAGTTTACCTAACGAACGATGAACTCTCGATTCTAGCATCTTCGTATTTGGGCCGGACCCAATTCATTATACAAGTCAACAACGAATGTCCATCGCTCGCATAAATGGGCCGGACCCAATGACTTCAAATGCGATCAGTTCAGAGTTAAACATCGAGCGTCGAACCAACAGATCGAACTTGATCTTTATCCATTGATTCTACCTCCAACGAACGATAGATTGCAAAAACAGAGTTTTGTTATTTACCCATCGTTCGTTGTTCATATTCAATATAAGAGTATGCTCTTCACAGTTGTCGAACCCAATGATGACGATGATGTATCGTGCCATTATGATAACTGATTAATTCGTAACTGGCAAATAGAAGCACATCAATAACTGCTAAGCCCACGATCTGTGGAATACCACAATAACTGCTGAGTTCATATCGTGACACGTGTCTCCAGAGGGCAACAAGGAGAATAACCGCTCAACATCAGTTATGGATCCTTCTTCTTTAAATAGAGGAATACCCCCCCCCCCCCCCCCCCCCCCTTGAAAGGGGGATCCTCTCTTTTCCAAATTTAACATACCGTGACTCTGCCAAAATATACAGAAATCTCTTTGTACTTGAGAATACTCACATATAGTAAATATCCGATACTCACAGAGGACGTAGCACAGTTGGCGAACCTCTCTATATCTTGGTGTTAATGATTATTTCTCTTTTTGTTTACTATTTAATTTGATTATTTCATTTCTTTCTCATATCTGATTATTTCAATTCTGCATTGCTTTATGAGTTTTATCACGATGTCCAAGGGCCCAATTAATCAATTGTTACTTTTTTCGTACTAGTTTTTCCGTTAAAATTTTTACTGTAGAATTCTAGCATCTACAAGATTATTTAAAAATAGGGGTGGAGGGAGGTTAGAGTTTCATTTTTGTCTCTTTTAACTTTGAAACTGTCAACGATTTTCAATAGTTTTTTGAAATATAAAAACATATTTTACAACTTTATCCATTATTTACCCTATTAAAATTCTTTTGATTGTAATATTTACAGATTCTATCCTAAATTTTGAATTTAAAGTATTAATGTTTACAATGTAATAACTCAAATAAATCAAAATCGACTGTATTACCATTAAATTTCATAATTTTTTGAACACTAAACTTTAAAATTAATTTAACTCTATTATAGTCCATGCAAGAAAAAAAAAAAAAAAAAAACAAAGACACAAGTAGATAAAGATGGCAAAAGAATTATTGTAGTTTTGGGAACAAACTTTCTTTTTTTTTGAATTCATGCTCCCTCTGAAACATTTTTCTAACTCCATCGCTTGTTAAAAACTAGCTCATGATATATGTGATAGTCATCAGTCCCGCTAAAAAAGGATAAGTTATTCAATCTCACATTGTTTGGCAAAGGTTATATGTGATGGTTCATAAGTAAAGATATCACCTCCTAATGATATAAGACCTATTGGGTTAAGCTCAAGTGCAAAACCGTGAGGATACGAGATTCAAAGCGGACATTATCATACCAGAGGGAAGCATGGGTCATTAGAAATGATATCAAAACTATACTCAATAAAAAATGTGGCCAACGAGGACAGTGGGCCCCAAAATGAAGGCTGATTGTGATAGTTATCGGTCTCTACAAGGAGAAACGATAAGCTGTATAGTCCTACATCGCTTGACAATTAATATATATGATAATTCATAAGTAAAGAAACCACCTCATAATGGTAGAAGGCCTTTTAGGGAGAGTCCAAGAGCAAAACCGTGCAGACACGAGGTTCAAAGTTGACAATATCATACCAGAGGGAAGCATGGGTCGTTGTAGTATATGTATAATCTATGAGATGCAAAATATGTCCCTTTGTTTATGTGAAAACTTTGCACCTTACTAGTTGGGTTTCCCTTTCTCTCTTTCCCTTTTTCTCCCAAATTTCTCATATCTAGGGTTTCCATTTGTGTGAGACTTCCACTACCACTGCCGCGGATGCTGAGAGTGATCGGTTTGGTGACTTCAGCGGGAATGAAGTTGATAAGTTCTAGATGGGAGTTCCTTGATCAGATTTAACCCGACGATAGAGCTTCCAGCAATTTGGGATCTAGCGATGTCTTAGTAGTCCATTGGTAGGTGCGGCAATCTTTTACCTCGAGTCGACAATCTTTTACCTCGAGTCGATTGATTCCCTCTGAGTTATGGCATGCGGCGGAGTGGTTGTTTCACATGGGTGAGAATTTTGCAGTTGATTTTTTTTTGGTATATTAATGGTTTGTTCTTGTGTTTTAATTTTAATTTTATAATAAATGAGGTAGTTTCCCCACCACGGTTTGTTTTTGTATGTGTATTTCGCTTGAGTTGGTTTTTAGTAGTATATCTCTATTGGTTCCGTTAGTGTTATGACTAAGCATAATTTGTTGCAGTCTTTGTGCTACGAGTGATTATAAATTTGTTTTTCCAAAAAAAAAAAAGAAAAGAAAAAAGGCTTTATTATGTTTATGATTACTAAGAGAGAATTAGTCTCGATTTAATCATTAAAAAAATCTAAATTTGTTTTTCTTAATAAAAAAAGACTTAATACTATTCATGATTAATTAAATTTCTTAATAATCTTAAGATAGATAATAAATTGTTATTGTATATATAATCTAGAGGTAATTATATACTTTCTTGTAAAATATTGAGTTCAATTCTCCTTATATCTACAAATTCAATAAACTAATGTGAATATGTTTATGTCATTCTCTCTCAACAAGGAAACGATGATGGAAAAACAGAGACAAGTAAATCTTCACCTAAACGTTTCAAACCTTGCATCTAAAATGGACACAGCAAAAATTTAGTAAAACTCCAACCATAGGGAGTTTTTTTTTTTTTAAATTTATTTTTTATTTTTTTCCTTCTTCTTGAAGAACGATGGGAAGGTTTTTCTTAGGAAAGTGGGAAGTTTTTTCTTTTTTTCTGATTTACTTCTTCTTCTTCTTCTTCTTTTTCTTTTTTCTTTTTACTTTTTTTTTTGTTGAAGAGAATGTTATTGAAATTTTTTTTCCCTGATTACGACTTGTTTTTTTTTTTGTAAGGAATTAATCCATATTTTAAAGTAATTTTCAAATTTCAACGAAAGTTAAATTCCTTCAAATTTCAATTACGTTTCCTATTTATGTAGCCATTTTTAATTTGAGTAAACGTTGCCAATTTTTTAAGCATTTAATAAAGGGATTTATTCCCAAAAAAAAAAAAAAAAAAAGAAAGTGAAACAAGATATACATATAACTTTTTGGTGACAAGTAAGCCAAAAAAAATTAATTAGAGATCCACATATAATTTTTTTTTTTTGTTTAAATTTAAAAATGCAACTACATTGCTCATTTGTGTTGTCATTTTTTCATATTTCAATTTTTTAATTGAAATGAAAAATTTTCCATTTAAACACTAACGTAAAAATAAATAGTAGGATATCCATATCCGTTAAAAAGAACACGTTCCACCGTTGCACTCAATCCATTAGCCAACGTCACACCAGTCTTTTTTGTTACATTACCTATAGTGTGAAGGAATTTGGATGAGTTTTCGCTCAACAAGTTCAGACATATCTCACAAAACGTTTGTAGGACAATACGCGATTTAAAAATAGCATGAGTTTTTTATTATGCTTGTATAAACTTTTTCCATTTCATTTTCCTTTCACTTCTCTTTTCCTTCTTACTAAACAACCAACCTCATCAATTTCCTTTCACTTTTCCCTCATTCAACTTCCTTCCTTCCTCTTTTCCAGCTTATCAAACATAGCATAAGAGTGCAAAATTACCATTTTGCTCTTAATGATTTTCCATCATCGGGCTAACATTGAAGTGATGTTTATTTGGGTTAAAAAAAATAAAGGAAAAGTGGCGTTCTAAGGTCCGGTCAAAATTCTAATTTTTTTTTTAATTAAAACACATTTTGGTCTAAAAGATAAGTTTTGTGTAAACATCTGTATCTTATAATCCATCGGGAAATCTAAGAATGAGCAATAACTTACATATAATATTTTTCTTTTTCAAGAAAATTGTTAGGCAGTATGTAGTTGAGCAATGTAGGGTATTTTAAATTTTAAATTTTTTTATGAAAAAAAATTAAAACAGGGAAACCTTTTTTTTTCCTTATATAATTTAATGGGGCTATTTATAACTGTGGTAGGTGTAAATATAGTTGCTCTATATTTGATATATATAATATATACTCTACGAATTTAAAACTATAGGAGACGTAAGATTATATCCAAACAATTATTATCATTCATATCTATTTGGCATTATTTTGTAATAACGAAAATATTTATTTCACTACCCCACGTTTTATAACTACTCCTACTCCCTCCATGATTTTTTCAACTTACTTCCGCCCTTTATCTCTCTCTGTCTATGTGTGGGTATATATGTATAGATTTTATATTCCTTATTACTGCATGTTCTCTACATTGTATTACCGTTCCTGTCGTGCGAGTGAGTATCTACACCTAATGTTATGAATGGCTTAATCATTGTTTATCGGTTTGTTGAAACATAAAATTCCTTTCTTTTTTTTTTTTTTTTGCTGATATCATTGCTCATGATTATTATTTCAGAAATGTCTGGATTAGGCAATATAACTCGTAACGAGCATGGATCTTCATCAACAATTGATGACTCCTCTTCTTCAGGTTAGTTGCAAAATTGAATGTTTAGAACCAACTGTTCAAATCTTGTGTAAAGTGTTAGCCACGTTGGTGGCACTTTGTCCATACAAGGCAAGCATCCATGGCTATAAATAGGCCTTGAGGCATGAACTTTAGCTTAAGGGCCGGGTAAATACAATGCAGATGTGAAATAATATAGGTTCCCTTGTATCTAGTTTTTAGGTGTGAGAATTTAGTTGTCTAGTTGTTGTGTAATAGCAAGAAATAATATAAGTTATTACAACAACTAATACATAATTTCAAATCAAAATCATAACACATAGATAAGCCTATCAATATCTGCACAACCTACAACAACATATAGCAGAAACAATATCTGAAGAAAAATACTGAGAACTCCCGGGGGAAAAAAAAACAGTATAATACCGAAGATCATCAAACTCACTATGCTTTTCCTCTTTTTTTGAGTTTTTTTTTTTTTTGGGTACAAAATTCTTTGTTCATAGAGCACAAGTAATAGTAATCTTTTTCTCTATTACAGCTGCTTTGGCTAAGAAGAGAGGCCGAGGACGTAGTCGCGGTGCAAATTTTGATAAAATTATTCAGGAGGAGGGTATGGCAGTTGATGGAAAGTTAGTAGTATCGATACCTGAGAATTTGGGTAAGCCTGTGGGTCCGACACGCCCTTATTTTGTCACTGAGATTGGCGTTGTTGTTAGACAAATGGCACCTCTTTCTGTCAAGTCTAGGGGTGAGATTCCAGCCGAAGTGAAGGATTCTATGTTCGAGAGATTGAAGGTACACTTCGTTGAATATTTTAACTATATGTATGATGAGTTTGTCGCTTGATATTATATTTTTAACTGATCTTCTTTATATATATATATATATCGTAATTAAAGGACAAGTTCATTTTTGACGATACAAAGAAACATATCAAGGCTGCTATAGATAGAAACATGAATAAGAGCTACAGGGAGTTCCGCCATAAGCTATTCAATCATTTTGAAGAAGTTGGAGGCAAAAATAACCCAGAGGAAGCAAAAAAGAAACTGCATGAACAAGTATTCAAACAATCAGATTGGGACTACTTGTGTGATTATTTTAGCTCAAAAGAATATCTTGTAAGTTCCTTTCACTCTTAGAGTATTCTTTTTTACAACATACTAAAATTCTAATTAAGAAAACATATTTTCTTTGAATCTAATTAATTTTCAGGATATGTCTGAAAGGAACAAGAAGAATCGTGCTGAAAATGACAAGCCTAGTCTTCAAGGATCAAAATCTATAATCGCACATGCGTATGACAAGGTAATGAACATTAGCAGATTTTTTATTTATTTATTTTTTTTTCCAACTTGATATGATCTAATTAAGTAATCCTCTATTATTTTCCATGATATGCAGTTCAGTGGAAAAAGAAAGCAATGGGTGAACGAATATGCGGAGAATGCTTATGTATGTTTAGTTCTTTTTAATCTGCCTCTTGTTTCTGAGTTGGGTTGTGATAAAACATGTAAAATGTCATTATTTGCATTGACATGAGAACATTAATATGTGTAGCGTATGAATGGTCTATGAATCAAATTTGATATTGAAGCGTATGCGTTTTTGACACATATTGAGCAGCAGACTCTACATGTTTGCTCATATATTCACACGCACATGTGTACACACACACACACACACACACACTTTTATAAGATAATTTCTTGTATTCTAGTAGACAAGAGAATGTGGGTCTGTAAAGCAAGATTCTTAGGGCAGTAAACTTATTGGCTTTCAGCTTCGAATCATATTGTGATATATTTGGGTGAGGTATGTGGGAGGGCTGTCAGGTATTCGAACTAGAAGTTAACGAAATGATTTTGTCAATCAAATAACAAAATAGAAAATATGACATTTGTTAGTTTTTGAATACAGAGAATTCTTACGTATGTATAAGCATTCTAATTATAATTTGTTGGTTTTTGAATCATATTATTTTCTTCCTTATAATAGCATATATAATTTCCCTTTCAACATGACATCCAATATGCTTTATTATTTAAAAAATTACTTATTTTGTGTGTGTGCAGGACGTGATGTTTGAGTTACAAAATGAGTTACAATCTGTACCTGCAGACGGCTCTGAACCTAAGGCTAAAAATGAGGATGACATTGTTAACGAAGTTTTGGGCAAACGGTCTAGATACCTCAAGTGTTGGGGGCAGTTGCCTAAAAATAATACTAATGAGTCATCACATAAGGCCTCTGTAGCAAGTATCTCAACAGATGTGCATGAAACTCTACATAAACAGCAGAGCATCATTGACAAACAGCAGAGCATCATTGACAAACAACAGAACACCATGGACTAGTTGAGTGAGAAGATTGAATGACTAGAAAAAATCACGGCACCAAACAATATGGATCAACCTGAATCATCACCGACTAATTAGAGTCACATGATTGCTCCCTCACTTTAGAATCAGCAATGATTTGTGTTTTCCTCGTGTTTTCTTAGTTTGTTTGACTTTAGTAGTAGTAGTAGTAGTGATGACTTTTAGTTTGTTGTTTTCTTTGTGTTTTATTAGTTTGATTGACTTTTGTAGTGGTAGTAGTATGACTTTTAGTTTGTGATTTTAGCATTATGCCTTCTCACTAGATTTGGATGATTACTACATTTCAAGTTGTGTGTTAATTTATTGGTGATGACTATAATGGATTTATTTATGTCAATGTTGATTGGTAGCTTTCTCATTTAGAGAAATTATTTAATAGACATGGTATATCACCTTATCGTACTTACGTGGTACACATATCCAATTAAATTTTGACATTTGGGTACTTTATTCGTGCCAATTTTTTTGTTTTAGGTTTCTCTTTACTAATAAGTATTACGTTAATTATTAAATTTGAAAAATAATTAGAAGATAAATATTTCAATACCTATCAACAAGGTTTTTTTTTTTTTCCTTTTCTATTTCTTGATTTTTAGTTTATTTGTATGAGGAGATGTCCTCATTTCAAGCAATAAAGTTTTCGTTTGAAAACAACTAATGGTTCAAGGCGGTTTTGATAGGTAACATAAACGAAAACATCTAAAAATATACAACAGAAATGAAATCAACTAAGAGGGGAAAAAAAAAAAAACTCATAAGGTTTTTTTTTTTTTTTTTTAATATATAATTTGCATTGCAAGGTTGTTTCCCACCTAAATCCTTTACATTAATCCTTTGCGTTAAAGTTAAAAATAAAAACATTGCATTGATGCTGATCGCATCTTAAGAAAATTTTAAAATATGACAATAATTTTAAAAATAAAATACGATATTTCTTCAAAATTATTGACTAATATTTACTTTCAAAAAAAGTCATTCGATCTTTTTCATTAAAAAAAAAAAAAAAAAAAAAAGAGTCATTCGATAGTACCAAAAAAAAAAAAGTTATTCGAAAAGTTATGTTCCCTTTAAAAATTTTTGATTAATATAAGATATTTTAGGTAATTTGGATACGATAACCATCTAAGGAAAAAAAAATAAAAAATAAAAATAAAAACAAAATAAAAAACAAAAGCGAAAATTAAATAGAGAGAAGGAGAAGATTCAATACCTAAAGGGAGAGAAGGCATAACGGCCTGCCGCCATCGTCTAGCCCGTCGCGCCGCCACCAGCCCTGTTGCTGCACCTCGCGAGTCCAACCCAACTCTTTGCCCCCAAATCGGGCGATCAGCCCTTGATCACGCCGGTGACAGACCCCGGCCCCTCCCCGAGCTCCATCGTGCCAGCCCCGTCACCGTTTTGGAACCTCACACCATATCGCGTAACTCTCGTCGATCCCACCGAGATAAAATTGTTTTGAAGCTGCCACCATCCAGACACAGGTATCCGTAGATTTTGAAGAAACTTTGGTTGAATGTAATTGATTTCAGAGGTATTTATTGTAATTCAACTTTATCTTTGGTGTCCAACTGAGGATTATTTGGTGTTATGTATTAAAGAGTCATCATCGACTCTATTTACATCTCTTAGATTATTCTACAGTTGCAGCACAAATTTGCTTCAACCTTATCGGGTAGAAGCTTCTAGATGTCGCCCCTGCATGCTAATTCACTAGAAACTTGATGAAAATTGCAAAGTCGGCAACAATATGTTGTTTGATTCTAAATTTGTGTGAGATTGCTTGAAATATCGATAAAAATATGTTCAAGTAACTATATTGATAGGTTCAAGCCAAAAAAAAAAAAGTAGATCTTTAGAGGTGTTTTGGTGGTTTTATCTTCAAAATAATTTTATGTTTCTATGGTTGTTTTGGAGTGCAGAGCTGAATGGGTCTGAGTTCATTATCATCCCTGTGCGTTATTTTTCACCAAAAATGCCGGAAGATAGGAGTTGGATGCAAATGAGACGATCCTCTAATGAGTACAAAGCTGGAGTAAAGGAGTTTATGGAAAAGGCTAAACTTCATGTGAATGAAGAAGGGAAAACACGGTGTCCTTGTGTACATTGTTTGAATGTGTACTGGTTCATTCCGAGGATAGTTCAAAGTCATTTGTTGCAACGGGGGATTAGAAAAAACTATCAAACATGGATCATGCACGGAGAAAATTATCCAATCGATGATATTGAATTAAATGATGATCGCAACACAAATCTAGAGAGTGAAGAAATTGATGATATGATCCCAACCTTACATAACATCATTAATGCTCAGAACATGGGAGAAGATGATAATAACGAGGATGAGATAATGGCAGAGCAAATATTTAATCAAGGCAAAGGGAAATTTCACGTCGATCCTATAGAAAGACAAAAAAGGGTAGCCGCTGAAGAGGCTTTTAATTTCATATGCGATGATGGTGAGGAGGATGAAGTACTTGAAGATTATGAAAGCGAAGAAAAAATAACTAGCGATGAAGACAGTGATCTTGAGTACCATATGCAAGGAGATCCTGATGATAGTGATTAAATTTGTAAGGTATTTCTCAAACTCTAATTTGTTTGATAATTTTTGTTGTCCAGCGTAGATATTTAATTCTTATATTGGTGGCTATTTCAAAGCTCTAGGCACAATCTTTCATTGGGCGAGCATTCAGTATTCATTGGTGGTTGATATTGTGATTCCTAATATCCCTGAGAAAACTGCTTTGAGTTGAATAATTAAGGTAATTTTACTGAACTTTGATTTATAGATAATAAATTCAAACTTTTGTGGATATGAAAGAGAGAATCTTATATAAATGTCTAATGTAGGACACTTGAATAATCGTTGGAAGCAACTGTTTTTTTTTTTTTTTTTTTTTTTTTACAACATTGACTACTTGCGGTTTTGCTTTTTGATGTTAATGGATTTGATTATTTGTTTAGAATGTATTTCACGGTTTTTGCATGCTCCATTTATCTCCCAAAAAAAAAAAAAACACTTGAGGTTGTCAAATGTCATGTATTTGAATTATTATTATAAAAAGAAGAACGAGTTACCTAATCTAAAAGGGTCTTGAGGTATATATATTCACACCTTTTAGCGAATGTTGGATGGTAAATTAGAAAATGAAATCATACAATTTGGTTGTAACATCAGCATTAAACATCGCTCTTCTAATAAGTAAACTGTTTTTGAATAAGTTTTTTATGTGTGCTTTTATTAATTTTTGCTTATAACTATTTTACGTGTATTGAACATCAGATATTACTTTGAAGGACGCCGGGGTTGGATTGCTTCAGTTACTGATTCAATATCAGTACTTTCATCGACTTGTTTTTTATCTTAAATTTCTCGTTCAATTATGCTTAATACATGATTTCACAATTATTTTTATAAACCAGGGCATTAAATGTGTTTATATTGATATAATTTTGCAGCATAGATGACTCTATTGAGTTTTTTTTTTTGCCAAAAATAGTTAAAAGCAAAAATATACAAAAAAATTTTTTAATTTAAAGCTTTCAATGACAAAAATTATACTCCTTTATAAAATTTAGACTTTTAATGATGACAACGACCGTTGTCGTTAAATGTAATTAGACAACTCTTTTACTGAAAATTTTTAACGGCGATTAATGTATCGTCATTAAAAGTTGATAATTTATGACAAAAACTGGAAAATTAATGACAAAATTGATTATCGTTAAAAATCACTAATTCATTAGATTTTCAATGACAATGACCTTTGTCGTTAAATGTGATTGGACAAAACTTTTATCGACAACTTTAAACGGCAACAATTGAATCGTCATTAAAAGTTCATAATTTACGACAAAAAGTGCATAATTAAATGCAAAATTAGTTATCATTAAAAATCACTAATTCTGAACATATTCAACGACGACATATTATTGTCACTAATTTATATAAGTTGTCGTTAAAAGTTTACCCGCCAATATGAGGGTGACAAAGCTCGTTGGCGCCAAAAATCTCAAATTTTTAGCGACATTGTGAAGAAAAATGTCGCCAATAAAAGCTTTTTAACGACAGTATAGTTGTCGTTGATGCTTGTATTGCATCTTGTCGTTAACAGCGCAGTTTCAACGACAACCTGTCGTTGAATGTCACTTTCAAGGACGAAGTTTTAGTCGTCACTAAAATTGTTGTCGTTGATTCTTATTTTTCTTGTAGTGATCGGTCTCGGAATCCATGGGTCCTTAAAAACCTTGATATCCCTACCATCGCCCACCTTCCATCTAACACCTTTTTGGAGCTAGTCTCATCCCCACAAAAGACTACGCCACACATAGGGCTGATTGTTCCCAGTTGAAGCTTCCAAAAAGTAATTGGCAGGGAAGTATTTTGCCTTTAGGACCTGAGACAGTAAGGAATGCGGATGCATTAAGATGCGCCACCCTTGTTTGGCTAAGAGTGCTCTATTAAAAGCCACCATGTCCCGAAATCCCATACCACCTTCGAACTTAGGCTTACACAACTTATCCCACGGGAGCCAATGAATCTTTTTCTCATGTACTCCCCCTCCCCACCAGAGTCTAGCCATAAGGGATTGGAGATCGTCACATAATGTAGAAGGCGATTTGAAAACACTCATAGCATAGGTGGAGGTAGCTTGGACTACGGCCTTTATAAGAATCTCTCTACCCCCCACAGAAAAAATCTTGCTCTTCCACAGCTGTAATTTCTTCCAAAACTTTTTCCCTAATGCTATTAAACAAACGTCTCTTGTTCCACCCCACAAAAGAACGCAACCCAAGGTACATCTCATGAGAGTCACTATGAGAAATACCAAAGTCGGATAAAATCGCATCTTTCCTCTCATCATCTAAATTCGGACTAAAAGAAGCTGCCGATTTCTAGAAGTTTATTACCTGCCCAGATGCTTGCTCATTTGTCTCTAACACCTCCTCGATAGCAAAGCAATTGGCCTCATCCGCTTTACCAAATATAATGCTATCGTCTGCAAAGAGGAGATGGTTAATCCTTGGCGCTCTTCGAGCACATGCAATTCCATCAAGCCGTTGCTTTCTTTCCATCTTCCGTAGGAGTGCCAAGAACCCTTCTGCACACAAAAGAAAGAGATATAGCGATAAAGGACAGCCCTGTTGTAATCCTCTAAGCGGAGCCACCTTCCCAACAGCTTCTCCATTAAAAAGGAAAGAAAATTAAACCGTAGAAACACAATTCATCACACAAACCACCCATCTTGAAGAGAAGCCTAGCTTTATCATAATAGCACGCAAGAAGGACCACTCCACCCTGTCATAAGCTTTGCTCATATCCAATTTTAGCACCATTATTCCCTTTTTTTCCACCCGTCTTCCTCCTTATTGTGTGCATAGTTTCAAAAGCAATGATAATGTTATCGGTAATAAGGCGTCCCGACACTAAAGCACTTTGTTGATTAGAGATAATATCTGGGAGGAAAGCCTTTAACCGATTTGCAAGAGCCTTCGTCACAATCTTGCAAACAACGTTGCATAAACTAATCGGCCTGAAATCAGAGACTTTCTTCGGAGTTTTGACTTTAGGAATTAGGACGATGTGAGTTTCATTTAAATCTTTGGCCAATCGGTTTCCATTAAGCACATCCAAGCAAACTCGAGTAACATCTAGTCCCACTAATTCCCAGTTCTCTTGGAAAAATACGGCATGGAATCCATCTGGTCCGGGCGCCTTCCAAGGAGCCATGTCAAAAAGCGCACTCCGGATTTCCTTAGCAGAGAATGGGGCGTCCAAACTAGCTCATTTGTCATCCGAGATCCTGCAATTGACGTAATCCAAGACTGCCGCCAAACAATTATCATCGGGTAGAGTGGTGGAGAAAATATTGCTAAAGTAATTTTCTAATTCTTCCACAAGTTGTCCTTTCTCTATCACCCAAACACCATGCAAATTCTCAATGCCTTTTATCTCATTTTTCTTCCTCCGCAGCGAAGCTTTGGAATGAAAAAAAATTTGTATTCTTATCCCCTTCACGAAGCCATTCAGATCTAGACCATTGTCTCCGGTAGTACTCTTCTAAAGCCAACAGCCTATCTAACTCTTTTTCAAGCTGATCAACCCGATTTTTATGATGGAGTCCTCCCAAATCCTCTCGGATATCCACCAGCTCCTTCTGAGTTTTCAGCACTTGACAAGGAATATAACCAAAAGTATCTTTTCCCCAACTCTTGAGAGCTTCAGCACATCTATCAAGAGTTCTCATAAGTGCAGCTCCATCCCCTCTTATTGCTTCACGAAACCAGATGCCCAAAACCACATCTTTGTACTCCTCCTTCGACCTCCAAAGGGGTTCGAAACGGAATTGTTAATTACCATGATAATCCCTCATGTTGTCCGCCCCTTCATCAAGAACCACGTGAAGCGCTCTATGGTCCGACCGGAAAAAATCCTTGTGATAAACACGCCCGAAAGCATAAAGGATACGCCATTCTCCATTCACCAAAACTCTATCCAACCTGTCTTGGATATTATCCGGGACGCCTTGGCCATTGTTCCACGTTCGCACTGCTCCCTGAAAACCCAGGTCTTGGAGATCACAATCTTCCACCGTTTGCCGGAAATGGGACATACTACTATGGACTCTATGGCTGCCCCCCATTTTTTCCGACAAATAAAAAATTTCATTGAAATCTCCAGCCCCCATCCAAGGCAAAGTAAACAAACCTCGAAGTCGTCGAAGAAGATCTCAAGAATGATGACGTTGGGCCTTTTGCGGTTGACCATAGAATCGAGTCAAGATATAAGTGAATACTAAACGAAGAGAGCAAGGCTCTCGCAAGGGAAGCAAAAGTTAGCCTTGCTTCTAATATCAAATGGTCCACATAGGCAAGAAGACGATTACGTATCGAAGAGGTTTATAAGTAGGCTGGTTAGCCTCAGTGCTTGGACCATGTCTCTCGACATGGTGGACAAGTTTTCATATATTGTAGGAATCAAATTTCAATCACGAGCGAACATGGGATGCAAGTACGCATCAAATTTCCTATGATTGAAAATAGGCAGATGTTTTGGTAAGGAAAGTATTACGTATCCTTACTTTAATTTAAAAAAAAATTTGAAGATAATGGCACCCCTTAATTATACAGGTATTTTATTGTCAATGCATCCAAATCAGATATGGTTTGGGGAGAGCTTGTATATTCATCTTAGTCTCTTAGGGCCTCTTCGGTTTTCATGATTGAAGAGGATAAGACTGGACTGAGTTTTAATTCAATGTTTGGTGAGAAATTTTAAAAGACTGCACTAGATAAGTGCTTATCCAGTCCATAACCTAATCCCCTTGGAAAGGGATTCAACTATCCTATGCTAGAGAAGGGGATTAGAAAAGCTTATCTCCTCTCTCTCAAGTTTTCTCTGCAAGTCACTCATCTAATATGTCAATTTCTAAGGATTTCAATGCTAATCAATCATAGGATAGTATTAGATCAAATTCAATCCTATCATTTTCTATACATTCCAATCCAATCCCTTCATGTTATCCTAGCCAATGTAATTCTATCATGTAAACCAAACGGACCCTTAAAGTGTGATCGGTAGAAGAGAAAAGTGGAAACAAAGGGAGTGATGACAGGATTAGTGGAAGTTTTTTGACATTCATTGTTGTTAATATAGAGAGAAAAGAGGAAGTAATAGATTAGAGAAGGGACTCAAAATCCTTCAAATACCCTAATTTTGATATCTCCTGGGAGAGATTATTCGAGGGAATCAAGCATTTTAAAAGAAAGAACCTTTCACTCTTTTTTCATATCCTTCATCACTTAGGTAATTTTACCATTCTCTCCTTCCTTTTTTCTCTTCTCTCTATACCAAACATACCGTTAGAGCACGCTTGGTTTAGTGGTGAATGATAATGGTAATCCTTTTGTTTGAGAAAGAAACGTTTGCCAAACTTTCGGTCATTGTTGAAAATGGACATTTAACAACAGTTTTTGAAAAATTGTTTTAGCCAAATTATTGAATAAAACGATATTTATAATTTAACCAATTATAATTCTCAATCGTCATCAACAATTTCTTAAACATTATCCTAAGATTAAAAAAGGTCATCATATTTTTTTTAACAGAATACAAATAACAATTTCTAAATTACAATTCTTCCTCATCACAATCATCAATATAAGATGCAAAATCCAAATCTGAACTCATACATAAATTCAAACAAAAAAATTAAATATAAAAATTTAACAAAATCAAAATTCAAACTCAATTAAAATTTACTACAACAACAAGAAAAATCATAAAAGTACTCGTATGCTAGCGATGGGCTGGTGAAGCCTTGATGGTGATGAAGGGTACGAATCACATGAGTATTGGTGGTGATGGCGATAGAGCCGGCGGCGGAGTTGGGTGAGTGAGGAATGAGGAAGAGAGAGGGAGTGGAAGAAAGAGAGTGAGGGTAATTTAGAAAAAGAGTGCATTTGATAATTTTAAGTTTAAAACTTTAGAGAGAGATTGAATACAGAGAATTAGAGAGAAATAAGGCTGATTTGGATGAAAAAATAAGAGAGTTTTCAAAATTAGATAGTGTTTGAAAATTTCAAAAGTATTGAACAGGAAAAAATCTGTCCATTTTTTTTTTTTTTTTTTTGAAAATTTTCGGACTTTCCACCACTTTTACTAGTTACGGACTTTAATTTCTGCTAATAGCTTAAAATCACATCTTCCTGCATATGCTTGCTCATATGCTTAAATTTAATTTAAGACTCGATCTAAAGTCTTGTTTTTTTTTTTTTTTTTTTGTAATTTGCTTGTGAAAGTTTTACATTCAAATTCATGATATCATAAAACTTTGACACCAAGTGCATGAATCGAATCTTTCATTATATGACAAATAATCACAGGTACATGAGATGTATTTGCTCTAGAACATCAACATCAAACCCAGCACGAACGACGTAGCCCGTCCTTCATCTTTTTTTTTTTTTTTTTTTTTTTTTTTTTTTTTTTTTTTTTTTAACTGCACTATCTAGTTTATAGTAAAATCTGAGAAAATTATGGACTAGCTCATCACATTTTATTTTTATTTTTATCTTTATTTTTTATTTTTTATTTTTTGTTTTTTATTTTTATTTTTATTTTTTTTTGTTTTTTATTTTTATTTTTGTACGTTGTTATGAGTAGCTGTGGTACTAAATTCTGGTCATAGGTGTTTTGGTCGGATCCTGATAAAGAAGGTTTACTTTAAGGTTTTGTAATTCCCAAGCCAAGCGAAAAGTCGTCTCCTTGCAAAGTAGATGGGGGTAATCTAGTGGTCCTTCCTGCTCTAAATTCATATTTAGTAAGTTCATGCATAGCTTGCAATTTTTGGTTTTTCTACTCGTGACTTTCGTTGTGTACTTTGATTTGGCTTCTTTTTTCTTTATTTATGAATTGATGCATCAAAACAACGCTTTTTTTTTTTCTTTTTTTTTTGGGAACTTTTCAGATTTTGTCATTTAGTTCCTAATTTTTTTAATTAACAATCAACCCCTTGAATTTATAATTTCTAGCACTATTAATCATTCTTACTTATGTCCGATAAAATTTAGATGGTTTTTTACACATGACTTACACATTATAGCCTAAGAAAGCATTCCTAATCATTTTACTTAATTTCAATACAAATTTCTTTGAAAATTTAATCTAATTCAATTAAACTCACTTTTTAACCTTTTCAAAAAGAATTATTTGTATTGAAGTGAAGTAAAAATAATAATCAACAATGCTCTTATTGAGTTATAATGTGCAAGTCATGCACAAAAAATCATACAAATTTTAAGGGATTTGAGCAAGAAATACTGGCAATGTCAAAAATCATAAGTTTAGGAAATTAATTGTCAAACAAAAATATAGAGTTTAAATTGCTAAATTTGAAAAATTCAAGAGATATCTGCCCAAACTATGTTATTAATGTCAATTTCAACCTTGAATTCTCTAATGTTCCAACAGTACCAGTAGTAGAATGTTAAAAATGATAAAATAGAAACAAATACGCATTAAAAAAAAAAAAAAAAAAAGAAATTTTACCTTAGAAATTTAGTAAAAGGAAATGATAGAAAAGAAACCTTGCAAATTGAACTACGCAATCATCATGCAGAGCAAAAATCTTTTTTTTTTTTTTTTGGTCAATTTTCATACACAATCAGTCGTCATACTTTTTACTATGTAGTTCATAGAATGCATTAACTATTAAAAACTAGCTATATTTCATGTCACACTTGGTCAAAACATTCTCTGAAAGCATCTCGCTACGGATGATCGACACTAACTCGGCAGGTTACTTTGGTGACATCCAGCCTCGCCTACAGGATTTCTATTGGTAGCTTGCAACGAAGATGAATTAACCAGAAACTGGTGCAAGCCGTAGCCTGCCAGGTTATTACAATGGTACTGTCATAAAGGTATGTCTGCCACCCCCCCCCCCCCCCCCCCCCCTAAATGTGG
The DNA here is from genome assembly GCA_008635985.1 of Ficus erecta. NCBI lineage: Eukaryota > Viridiplantae > Streptophyta > Magnoliopsida > Rosales > Moraceae > Ficus > Ficus erecta. Next base: position 553,367 of record BKCH01000136.1, on the reverse strand, counting down.
CTCTCGAAACATGACCTAATGAGCACTTGTGAGGCATAAAGTTCTCGAGATTATTAAAAATGTGCACTTTTTAATTCTTTTTTTTTTTTTTTTTTTTGTGTGTCCTTTTCTTATTATTTGTCCTTCTTAAGTTGATATTTTAATTAGAAAATGATGGCAGAAACCTTAGAAAAGAGATGAATTTTAAGCCCTTCTAGTGAGGACTAAGCCAATCCAATAGTTTGGGCTTTAAGGCTATTTTGGGTAAGGATGATTTGGATTAATATATTCAAGTCACCCAATTTCAGGTTTTAAACTGAAAGACCTGTGTAAATCAAGTTTGGACTTCTTGCCGAACCTTCAGATATTCTACTACGAGGAATCTAAATACGTGACTAAATTCTAAAGGACTCAAAATCACGGATTAGATGACATAATTATGCTTAAATGTGTAGTTCAATCTACAACCTTTGAATTAGAAAAATCTTAATCCATTATCAATCTGTTAGATCCTAATCCATAAACATTAGATTTGACATATTAGATTTGCATATTCGATCCATAATCTCTAAAAATTAAAATCAACATACTTATATTAAAAAAAAAAAAAAGTAGTTCAATAAAATAAAACTTATCAGAAGAATATCAAAATAATGTTTTTGATTTTAAAACAATATAGCATTAAATTAATCTGTTACAACAACCAAACAACAATAATGTAAATTCAAAATAAAAATGTTTATCAGTTATCAATATTAAATTTGTATATTTATGTATATGTTTAGTTCGGATTTTACTGCTTATGAAATCCATGCAATTCACAATCCAATTCGTAATCAATCTATTAGTGTCTCTCAATCTCGTCGAATCCAACAGATTTTATTAAATTAAACGGGTTGAACAGAACCTATTTATCAAAGTGTCAAACAAAAACACTACATCTTACCATGATATGAGCTTAACTCAAAATTCCCATCATGTACAATCACCTCATTTTAATTTTAAGTACATCTTATTGAACCAATCTGATTTAAATTGCATTTTCCAACTTCAAAATCAATCTAATTTTACTGTACAATAATCCAGTTTACTATGTCGAAAAATTCACAGGGCCATGATAGTTCTTTTGCAGGGTAAACTATATTATTATGCCTTCTAGTTTCAATTATTTAACAATTTATCCCTCTATGTAGAAATTACAACAAAAATATCTTTCAAGTTTTTTTTTTTTTTAATTCTTATTTATCTCTCATATATTCTGCGAATGGAAAGCAATTGAGCGAAATGACATAAATAACGTTCAAATAATTTGCGAAAAAGTACTTTATACAATTAAAAAGCACTATAAATCATAAAAATCAAATCCACTAAATTAGTAAATAATAAGTTTAATATCACTAGACTATACCAACTTGAAGATGTTACAACAGAAATCAAGAAAAGTAATAATATCACCCCCAAAATGGTGGAGAGAATAGAGACCCCAAATGCAATTCACGAAAAAAGAACAAAAAATCATTGGAAGTGAGGTCATGGGAAAGGGGTTCTTGTTAATGAACAAGTACAAAGTTGGGACCTGAAAACGACAGGTTGTGGTCAGAATCACGCCCTGCCTTTCCAGGGAATTAACGTTTTCAACGGATAGTGCTTAAATTTGGTTCTTTGCAACAGAAGAGAGAGAAAGAAAAAAACAACACAACCAATTAGAAATAGAGAGAGAGAGATAGAGAATAGTAAAGGTTCATTGCATGGTGTAACTAAAGAGTCATACGTCAAGCAGTCAAATATTAATTAGAGATCAGTTTTGCCATAATTGAGCTGGGTGGCCGTGTAGTCGAATACAGCAGCAGCTGCACAAAGTCTTTGCCACTACTCTGACGTGTCGGCTTTGACACGAACACCTTCCTCTGACCCCCCTTGATATCTTGACAAAATTTTGGAGAAATTTCATTTTTTTCCTTCTGAATTTTATTTTTATCACAAAATACCTTTTAAATTTTAAATTGTAAAATACTTTTCTCATTGACTTTTTGACATTTCGAAATTTGTCCCTTCAAATTTAGTAAAGTAATTGCGACGTGTCTTTTGCTGAGACGTGCCAAATCAACCATGTTTGGTATAAGACCTTTTTCAACCCCAAAATATCTCGTAGTAACCAAAATTAAAACAAAAAAGAAAAGAAAATAAACTTTTTTCTTGGCAGCATCCGTTCTTCCCACTTTCTTCTCTTCATTGCATCTGAAGTTATTATTGACAAAGCAACCAATTAAGCAATTGATAAAACTAAATAAATAAAAATAAAACACAACCTCAATTGAGGGTTGCAGCAGTCGGTCTCCGGTCAACATCTTTGACATTGCAAAGTGCACACACCTTCACCTCCGACGAGATCCGTCCACCCCACCCCGCCCCGCCCCGCCCACCGGTGAAGCACAAACCAAACCAAACCAAACCTCCAATTCTCAAATCATCTCTGAAGTGTGTGTGTGTGTGTATATATATATATTTAAAGAAAATCCATCCCTGAAGGTTGGTTCTTTGAAATGATGGAATCTTCTTTGATTGAATATGCCATTTGCTTTCGGTAAAATTGATTTTTGTTTGCTTTTACTTAAATGCCATTGAAATTGTGTTCACATGCATGACATGCGAGATTTTCCATTACTAAATTTGACAGAAAAGAACAATTTGCAAACGTTCAATATTATTTTCTTTTTTTTTTTTTTTTTGGGAGTGAAATTTGTCCAAAAGTTTTTGATCTGACATTTCATTTTAAACCCAGTTTTTAATTTTTTTTACAGTATTTTCTCTCATAAAAATTTAAATTTACTGTTTAAATTATGAGTTTGTATCTATAATCCAAACCAATCCTTTTTTTTTTTTCTTGATTTAAATTTGGGGAATTTTTTATCACAACTAACACCAAAATCTGTGGCTTTTAGCAATTTATGGCTAAAACTTTTGGGTGGGGGGGGGGGGGGGTTTTGGGACATACATTTTAATTGGTGTTTTTGAAATGTTTTGATTGGAAATAAATGAATATTTAGAATTGTACGTTTGGATGAAAATGAATTGTGATAGTTAAAAGTATTAAAATTTGAAACGTTTTTTTTTTTAATTAAAAAAAACAGCAATATAGATCTTATTTCGTTTTTCTTGTCATTCTTTGTAATTAAAAAAAATCATATTATTTCGACTTGAAATGAAAACGTTATATGCAAAAAGATTAAAACAAACGTTTGGAAAACTTCAACTGGAGTGTATGCTACAAATAGACCCAATTTTAACAGGTTTTTAAGATTTTCTATGTTATTACAGTGTTCTTTTTTTCTTAACTTCTTATTAAATTGATGACGAAAAGTCAACATACGCTATAGATCAGTATGAATCTCATAATTGATTAAAAATTTTCAAATCCAATACAAACTCTAATACAAATAATCCAAATTCAAATTCCCAATTTAATGGAAACTTAGCAAATGAGATACATAAAATAATTTAGAAAGTTCGGGAGTAAATTTTTAATGATAAAAAAATTAAGGGACAACAATACTAAATGATGAAAAATATGGTAAATTTCATAAATAGCCCGTGAATTATACACTCTGTGAACTTTTCTATTGTTACACCAATGATCTTGATCTGTCAATATTATGTATATATATATATACACACACACACAAATTGCATAAGTTTTGATCATATTAGCTTTATTTATAGAAAAAATCATAACAAAATATACTTTTGAAGAAAATTATACATGACTCAAAATATATGAAAATTTTACATGACTCAAAATATATTTTGAAAGTAAATTGTGCTTTAGTAAAATATATTTAGCGCAAATTTTACGTCAAAGAAACTATTTTGGTGGTACAATTTCTCTAACAATAATATTTGCTTATGATTTTAACTTTAATTAAGGCTCACGTAATCTGAAAGTTTTTAATTTACGTTCAATTTTTGATGAAATATCAATATAGGAGTTATTTTCGTAATAATATAAAAATATGAGATAGTATGACACATGAAATTAAAAATTAAGGATCAATTTTATATTAAAAGTATAATTCAATGATCATTTGTGAAAATAATAAAAATAAATGATAACCTTTGGAAAAGGAAATGACACTGGTCATTTCATGAAAGCTGAAAAATTACTTTAAAATCTTTAACGGCTGAAATTTGAGGTTGCTCGTGAATTTTTATTTTATTTTATTTTATTTTTTTCTCCTTTTTCTCAAACGTCAGTTGAATTTGGTGGGACAATGGCCCGTGCAACACTCCTTGATTTGTATGTGGTTCGTTGCCTTCAGCATTAATATTGTTATGATGGGAATCATTTCATACGTTTAGAATATGTCAAATCTGTAGGAAGATAAATCATAGACATTTGTTGCCAGAGGGATTAGCCTACTAAATACTAATAATATAGCTCTTGGTTCTAGGAGACGTTGGAGTAAAGCGATGTGAAAAAAAGTACTTTTTATGTTTTGATTTTTTATTTATTTTTTTATGTAAATGTGAAGAAAAAGTATTCGTTTAAGGGAGATGTATTTATTAGCTTCCACTTCTGTTTTTTAGCTTGCTACCACCGGCCGTGAATGCAAGTACAGTCACGTGTATGATTCAATAGTGTCCATTAATCTGTATGAAATTGGCTGTCACCCAAAAAAAAAAAAAGAAGAAGGCTGTTCTATTTCTGACCTAGCTAATCTACATTTGAGCCAAAATAATTCATTTAGGTAATGTACAATCCTAACAACTATATATGTATCCATGCATGTATCAGAGAGCTCAAAATGAGCTAATATACTTGCATTTTGAGGAAAGAGAGAGAGAGAGAGTGAGACAATGAGAGTGAGGAAGAGAACTTGTTTTGGGGTTCTGTTTTCTTTCTGACACGCGTAAAGAGTGGCGAGAGAAAGACAGAGAGATAGAGAGAACTGTTTTAATTATTTTTTTTTGTTTTGTTTTGTTTTGTTTTTGTTCACTGACACACGGAAGGGAAGGTGGGAGGAGAGAGAGTGTGTGTGGGGTAGGCTTTTCAGGCCTTCATTTTTTTTTTTTTTTTTTTTTCTATTTTTGTCCTTTTTTTCATTTTAGTCGATTTCTATATAGGTCTATGTTTAATATTTTAATCTTTTTTAGTCTTTTTTTGAAGTTTTTTTTTTTTTTAATCTTGAGGTATTTTTTTTTGTATATTTTTTACTTAAATATTTGTTTTAATATTTAGATAAATTTTTTTAAATATGTCTAATCATATGCGATGAATATGTTTTTAAATTAGTATATATAACGAGGAGGAACTTAAATCCCTCACTTAATTTTATAATTAAAAATAAATCAAAACAAAAACAAAAATAAAGAAATTTAAAATTCAATATCAATGACAAGCAAAACAAAATAAAATAAAAGACAATAAAAAGCCATTCTTCAGAGAATGCAATGCACTAAATTAAATATCGGTGTCATCTATACATCTTAAACTCATTTCTCTTTCGAACACGGTATTTATAAAGTTTTTTTTTTTTTATTTTTTAGTTTTTTATTTTTACAGAATCAGTGAATAGGTATTTTCCACTATTTTTAATACATGTAATTATCACTATACTTTTTTTATACAAGTTTTCTGTTTTAAATTCATGTATATTACAACAGATTTTACAGGGAAAAAAAATCCAAATATTTAGTGGCACAAGATGGGTGCATTGTTTCAACGCTTAATGTTGGTTTTAGGGAGGCAATCCTACTGGAGTAGTCAATGGCATGCCTCTCTAAGAGAAGTGAAATATTAATGGAATATTATTGTAGCATCACTATATAGATATATAAATATATATATATATATATATTTTCTCTTGCTAGAAAGTTGTAAATCACTACTTGTACAAGAATTCATTTCGTGACTTTAATTTCCAGTGGAAGATATATATGTGTCCTTTCGGCACCTCCAACAATCATTTCTTGGGTGCCCGTACATTAATGTTTTTGCTCGCCAAAAGTCTTTGTAATAATTAATTATTTGATTATGACACTCTTGCCCTGTTTGCTACATTAAAGTCTAGGTTAATTTTTAATCTGACCATCAAATAATAAAAGGCTAGTTTACTTTCCTGCTTTAACTCAAAATAAAATAAAAATTAAAAAAAATCCTCTATGAATTTATCATATATAAATTACAGTTTTAGTAATTTTATCATTAAAAGGTCAATTTTTTAATTCTTTTAATCATGTATATTCATCGGATATGACTCCGACACGATTGAAACCATTAAAAAAATAAAGGACAAATATTTCTAAAATACAATATCTTTTAGTTAAAAATATCAGCTAATGACTTTTATCAACTTGCTGATCAACACAAAATGTGAAGAGGATAGATGTTAACTCCATTGATTCCACATAATACCAAAAGAATTGAAAATAGAAGAGAAAGAGGAAACACTCATGTTTCATTCAAAATAAAATATCCACCTTTGTCAATAATGACTGTGATGCCCCAAAATGGGGTCAGTGACGAAAGGCTTAATTTTGGAAAACCGGGTACGAAAGAAAAAATAGGACTTTGGAGAATAAATTTCGTAAATAATATGTGTTAGCCCCTAAAATTGTGGAAATAGCCCCTAAAAATGTACAAGTTTTTTTTTTTTTTTGTTCTCCATTAATACTAGCTTACCTTTATAAGCCCCACTGACCCCCATCCCTCAGCCCTCTCTCTCTGCTCGCCTAGAGATCTGCTAACGACGTCGTGGTTTGCGACTTTGACGTAACGACGAACACAAGAGGACCTTGGTGATCAAATCTATGAGCGATCATCGACTTCAATGACCCAATCCGTCCGTCTCTCTTTCTCTCTCTCTCTCTCTCTCTATATATATATATATATATATTCCAATTAAGTGATTTTTGTATTCCTAAAGATAAATTTTGGTATTCTGATAGATTAGTTTTTATATTATGACGGATTAAATTTTGTAAATCTGAGCTCTTTTTATGCAGAATACTCCAAACGAAGACAATCAGTGTCTCATGTTAACTCCGATGACATCTATTAAATTACCATCAAACTATCATGAAAATCTATCAAATTACCTTTCTAGATAATTGGGGATACTTTTGAAAAGACATAAATTATTAACATTTAACTTATCTTATAGAAAATTAAAACTCCCAAAACCACCAAATATAGACAGAAAATATTTTAGAATTGTACTCTTTTAGGGGTGATCCTCAAATCACCCTTTCTTTTTAGCTTTTTTTTTTTTTTTTTTTTTTTCTTATTTTTTCTTTTTAGTTTTCCCATTGGAGTTGTTTTATTTTGTCACTCTCTTTCAAACTCTTGTGTATTCTCCTCTCTTACTTATTGAATTACAGTGAGAAACTTTACATGCAATAATTACTTTAACAGGTGCCGATATATACTAGAATAATTCAATGCTACGTGCATCATATTTCTTAGTTTAGTTGAAAAAAATAAATAAAAGAGTTATGTCAAATTATTTATTATCTTTTCTATTAAGATAATTTTCATTTTAACTGTAAACATTTTTTATTATAACAGTAAACATATTAATTCTATAAGATTTTCATAAAATTAAAAATTCAAAAATATAATTGTGATTACGAGTTTTCATTACAATAATTACACTCACTTCACTTCATATATATATATATATATATATATATGTGTGTGTGTGTGTGTGGTGTGTATTTATTTATTTATTTTGGTTAAGCACTCTCTTTAAATTATAATGAGCGTGCAACATTGTTTTTGCAGTTACCCTTCCCATAGCAAAATTTTAAAATCTTGTTCATAAAAGTGGCATCGATATGAATTATATTTTTACATTGATTTTTTATATGACTAGAGGGGAATACGTGCCATGCGTCTTAGAAAAAATATAGTAATAAATATAAAATTAATTATGTGGCATTATAAGAAAATATTGCAAATGAGAGTACTGTTGTAGAAAAATTTTTTAATTAGGAATACGTCTGAGAAAATAATTTCAACAGAGGTAAAAAAAAATTTGGAACTAAAATTATGAATAAAAGAAAAATAAATTGTACTCTGTCAAATGGAGGAGTGCAGAAAAAAAATATTTAAAAAAAAAACTGCCACAAAACTGGATAAGAAAAAGGTACAAGTTTAGGCCAAAAAGGCACCAAAAAAAAAGGAGATCGAAATGTTAAAAAAAACAAAAGTTAATGAAGGATTCAAAAAGAAAAATGAGAAATGAAAAAAAAAAAGAAAAAAGAAAAAGAATAAAGAATAAAGAATAAAGAAAACGTATTACCACATGTCACACGGAGGATGTGTAAGAAAACAAGAGCTATTGGCTCTTTAAAAGATATATTGTAAAATAAGTTAAGATATAAAGATTACAAGTGTAAAGTGTTTTCTTTTCTTTTTAAACAAAAAATTAGGTAAATAGATAATTTTTTTAACACTTATTTAAATAAATAGTCAAAAAATTTTAATGATTATTAATTAGTGATTGATCATAATCAATTATATTAATTTTTTTTACCGTTAATCAGTTATTGACAATGGTCAATAAATGAAAAAATATATATTAATATTACTTAATCATCGATTAGTCATGATCAATTATTAATAAAATGATTAACTAATTGATTATTTTTTAAAAAACAACTATTTTACTAATTTTATAAAACTTCGATTATTTATTAAAAACTTCCTAAAAAATGTCATTTACCTATGTATATGCTAAAAAAATGTAAAAACAATCACCAGATCTTCAAATATGTATAATTAAAAAAAAAAAAAAAAACTGTCAATCTACAGAAATATCAAAAAGAAGTTCTTCATTATCGTATTCCAAAGTATCTTTATAATAATGATTGTCCATTATTAATTTTTCAACTTTCCTGTTGTCTTCTTTTCTTAAAGAACAAGTTTCAATTTTAGGTTTCTTTCTTGATATACTGTTCGAACTTTTAAAATTGCGCATTCGGATTGTTTATTATATTCTTCAATCTTTTTTTTTTTTTTTTTTTTTTTTTTTTTTTTTTTGTAATTAGGGTTATTAACTTTACTACTTTAGATAAATTAATCATATCATAAATTTGTGGACAGTTTTCAAAATGGGTGCGACATTTCACGTACATATTATTGATTGAAAATTAACGTTAGACAACCAACACTCCGAGTACTGTCATAAGACCACCTATGACATATGTGCCCATACCCACGTGATATCCGGAGAGTTTTTTGTTTTTTTTGTTTTTTAAAGGAAAAAAAAAAGATTATAATAATGCCCACGCATATATAATGAGATTCGTGTAATTTCATATATAGTTCACCATGTAACGCATACCAACATTTTATTGTATGGCTAAGGTTTTTTTTTTTTTTTTTTTTTATTATTTTATTTTATGAAATATGACAGAAAGAGTATTTTTGCCTAAAAGTTTAAAGTTCGAGAAGAGTAAACACTAGTTTTCAATGTTTGGAAAATTATACATATGCTAAAATTTGGGAACCAAAAATAAAATTTTTTCATGTCTTACATGGCTAAAATATGACATACAGGGTATTTTTATTGACAATTTAAAGTTCAAGGAGTATTATTGTTAATCGTCAAAGTTTAAGAGGTATAAACACCAATTTTTAAAGATCAGATTGTAAAGTTATAAGAGTATTAAGAGAAATTATATGATGGGGTAAAGTTATTTTACCGGATTGAGGATGTAAAAAATTTACACTCCTACAATCCAAGTGTTAAAAATGCTTAAAGACCACCAAATTAAAATAAGACTTCCAACACTTTATAAAACTTCCCTTTAAGAATTTAAAAAAAAAAAAAAAAAAAGAAAGAAAAAATGGGAAAAAAAAAAAACAGTTGGAGGAGTTCACGGCAACCTCGCCGGTTTCTGGGCTGAGGGGAATCGACGCCGGTGAGCGCGCTATCTTGTGGACGCCAGCTTGCGCTCGTGCTGGATCTCCAAATCGAGCGGCAGCAAGGGTACAGCAGGGATGCTGCATCCCGCCGAGCCGTCGAATCTCACGGACCTCCGAGTCGCCCTCCAGTATGGGTCATGACATAGGCGTCGTCCCTTCTCCGAATGTCGAGCCCACCGATTGGATGAAAACAGATCTGGTGCGAAGTGCGTCGACGAGATCTGGACAATCGGCTCCTCCCCTCCACTGCATCGGTGCGACCCTCGGCCTCCCCCACGCCGTCGTTGCCGTCAGAACTCTCCTGTCGCGCCGTCGCCGCCGGTCGCCCACCCTCCGTCGTGAACCCGTCACAAAATGGGAGCCCCTCCTTCGCGAGCCCTCGCCGGAGAGCCAGCCTGGTTGTCGGACTCTTGGAAGAAGATGGAAGGAGAGAAATTTTTATTTTTATTTTTTAATTTCTTCTTGTTAGGTAATATATATATATATATATATATATGTTATTTATATCAATGACTAAATTAAAAACTACAATTTTAAAAAGGGAGAGGCTGTGGTAGAGCCTCTCCAAATGACTCTATCGGTAGAGTCACTTTTTAAACCGTTCAGATTTAATCGAACGATTGAAATGTTATTGGTGTACCATATTTATTATACACCTTACCTCATATAATCTTTCTCACCCCAAGTATTCTCCGTCGCCGGCGACCTTCCCGCTGCCGGCGACCTTCCCGCCACCCGACGGACCCGACGACTCACCCCCGACGTCGGCCGCCGGCGACTCCCCTTTTCTCTCCTCTTCTCTCTCTCTTCCCCTCTCTTTCCCCTTTTCTCTCTCTTCTCTTCCTCCCGACCCACTTCGGCACCCCCCCCCCCCCCCACAGCCCAGCGGCCCTAGCCTCAGCGCGCCCCCCACCCTGCCGGCGACCCCCCTCCCCCTCTCTCTCTTCCCTCTTCTCTTCCCTCTTATCTTCTCCTCTCTCTTCCCTCTCTCTTCTCCGACCCTCGGACCCCCAACCCCCGGCCGTTCGGCACCCCCTCCCCCTCTCTCTCTTCCCTCTGCTTCTATCTCTCTCTTTACCTCTCTCTCTCTTCCCCTCTCTCTCTCTTCCCGACCCTCGGCCCCCCAACCCCCGGCCGTTCGGCACCCCCCCCATCCCACCCCCACCCGTAACTCCCCCTCTCTTTCTCTCTCTCTTCTCACGTCGGGGGTGGTGTGGGGGGGGCCGGGGCCGGGGTGGGGTAGAGAGAGAGAGAGGGGAAGATAGAGGGGGAGCGGGGGGTGGGGAGGCCGGGGGAGGGGGGCTGCCGGGCAGGGTGGGGAGGCCGGGGGGTCGGGCTGGGGGCCGGCGGGGGGTTCGGTGGTGGGGGGGTGCCGGAGGTGGGTCGGGAGAAGAGAGAGAAATGGAAGAGAGAGGGGAAGAGAGAGAGATGAGGAGAGAGAAAGGGGGGTCGCCGCGCCGGCCGGCCGGCCGGGGCTGGGGCCGGTGGTGGGAGGCCGGAGGTGGGACGCCGTCGTTGGGGATGAGGCACCGGCGTCCGTTGCCGCGACGGAGAATACTTGGGGTGAGAAATATTATATGAGGTAAGGTCTATAATAAATATGGTACACCAATAACATTCAACCGTTCAATTAAATCTCAACGGTTTAAAAAGTGACTATACCGGTAGAGTCATTTGGGAGAGGCTCTACCGTAGCCTCTCCCTTTTAAAAATGTCTATTTTTCCTTTATTTACATGAATGTTAAAATTGATATTTAGAAAGACCACATTATCTCTTTCATTAAGAATTAAAAATAAATAAATAATTAATTAATTAAAAAAAGAAAAAATCTAAAAAATAAAAGAAGTCAACCTAAGCAAATCTTTCATTAAAAAAAATAATTTTACTTGATTTATTATAATTAAAAAAAAGGACATAACACATAACAGTAACATTATGTATGAATAATAATAATTATGATAAATAATTAGTTATTAAGATAAAGTTCACAATATATGTATATATATAAATTAAACAAATATTGTTAAGGAATATTAAACACTTTAAAAACTAAAACAGACATCACAATTATATAGTAATTATCATTAAAAAAAAATCAAAATGATATAACAGTATCATAAAGAAAAAAAATACCATATGCATTTAAAAAGCATCTTACTGACATAGAAATTATCATAAAAAATATAAACAATTTCATATCACATTTAAACTTTAGAAACTAATTATTAAAACAATAATACTAATAATAGAAAAAAGAAATTATCATAAAAAACCTAAATCTTATTTTAAAAAAAAAGGTTTGAAAGAAATCTAAATTATATGATTATAAGAAGACCTATCTCATACTAACACATTAACAACTAATCACTATAATAAAGAACTAGTAATTAAAATAAAGATGCAACAATAATAAATAAATAAGGGAAAAAAATATGAATCATATTGAGGAAAAAATGATGTTGAATATAGTAAAAAGATAAAATAGGTACTACAAGCGATTGTTTCTTTAAAAATAGATATTTATGTAATATTGTTAAAATATATATATATTTTAAAATGAGATTATAAAAATAGACCTTTTGTGTAATTATTTATTTTATTTTTCAAAATAATCGCATGTAAAAATTTTTACCCTATATTTGATGTACCTTTCAATCTTGACCATTAAAAGTTAATCTAATGGTTGAAAAAATTTATCCTGTCAATGGAGTAAAATCATTTTACTCCATTGTAGAATTCCCCTAAAATTTAAGGGATAAAAATAAAATTTATCTAAATTTATGTGCGCATAGAAGTGATGAAAAGAAAAAAGAAAAAAGAAAAAGATAGGTCCATTGACAAAAGATAAAAATTTGAAAAGTAAATTAAAGAGTAAAAGAAAAGTCTATTATTACTTTAAAAAAAATTCTATTATTCAAAAAAAAAAAAAGCTATTATTAATTCATGACCCTGCACACAATGAATCCTATAAATTAAAGCCATCATTCATTAGACACATATCCATTATATATTTCGGTTGGTTGAACCGGGACAAAATATCAAAAAAATAAAAATAAAAAAAGGAGTGGGTGTTTGACGGTGACTAATTATGCTAAACCCCACCAAACCTTACTAGTTTTCTCTCTTCTTTAACATTCATACGCTTTCCCTTTTCATCTTTTCTCTCCACATTCACCGTATTGTCTCAATAGCTCAAATACACACACACACACACATATATATAAACCTCATCTCCTCTCGCAATCTCCCATGATTCTGAGAGTTCAACAACCCTTTTAAAATCTCATATTTTAGGAGAGAAGACAAAAAAAAAAAAAAAAGTCCATAATTAAGGTCGGTTTGGTTTCGATGCTGCAACGAATATGGATGAAAAAGGACGACGTTGCATGAGTACTGGGATTCAGGGATGGTTTTATGTTATCGGAGGAGATCATCAGCAGATCAGTACTACTGCTTTGTTCATGGTGTAGAGTTTGATTTTGATGGTGTTTAGCATAAGATCGGTGATGGTGCTCATAGTTCTCACTCTCTTCCTTCTCTTGCTGCCGCTGGTTCTTCCGCCGCTGCCTCCGCCGCCGGTTCTCGTTCTCTTCGTGCCCGTGCTCATCATGGCGGTTCTCATCTTGTTGGCCTTCTCTCCGCTCTCCAATAACTCCAATAATATGGTCGCCATTTCTGTCTGATCATATGTTTCTCCTTCTTATCTTTTTATTTTCTGTTTTTATTTTATTTTTTCCTTCCTTTTTTCCTTCCCTTTTTTTTTTTTTTTTTTTTTTTAATTAGTCCGTGTGAGAAGTATAAATGATGTTAAATTTGTAAGAAATGCGAGTTAAACTACTCCTATAAGTACAGGAAAAATATGGACGCTTTTATGAACAAGTTTTGTTTTCTCCCTTTTTTTTTTGGTCTTTATTAATTTAGAAATTAATTATGTTCTTAATTGTTATATATGAGGGTGTAAATATCGTTGTTGAAGTCATGATACTCCAGATTTTAAGAGTTTAGCACAAAATATGGACATGAGTTGAAATATCTGGAAAATATATATATATATATATATATATGAATTTCATATGGATTTTTGTGTTAAAACTCAATCTTTGTTGTGGATATTTCATAATATGATAAAAATTTAAAAATATATAATTAAACAAGTTTTACATAGAAGTTTTTATATATGAAATAGAAATCTCAATATCAAGAGAAGTCCGCGCGAAGCTCAAACATGCATGATTGATATCGTTTCATCGTGATTCAAGTAACGTTTCATCGTGATTCAAGTAATTGGAACCATGATATGCTAATTTGTAATGTTTCCTTTGTTAAAATATTTATCAAGTAAAAAAATATTTACATATTGAAAAAAATGAAAACACATTGAATTATTTTCTATATGTTATTGATACTTCTGTGATATATTTACTCGATATTTTCCGAAAAAATACAGTATATGGGACTGACCCATTTAATTTTGGTAAAAAGATGTAATGAAGAAGGTTGATGGAGGAGCGTCTCTCTGTGCACGGTGCGGATGCTGGTGAAAACACTCATAAGGTCTCGGGTCGACCGGATCGGATCCGAATGGATCTTGCCTCCTTCAGACCCAACACCACCTGCGCTTACTACTCCACAAGCCTCAGATTTTCTCATCATGATTCATCATTATAAAATTGATCATATATATGTGTGTGTGTGTGTGTGTGTGTGTGCATACAAAAAATATATATATATATATATATATATAAAGAGAGATAGAGAGAGATCTAGAGAGAGTTTAAGCAAAAAGAGCGAAGCACAAAATCACAGAGGTAGCTTGTGTGTCTCTACGAGTGTGAGTGAGAGTGAGAGTGAGAGTGAGAGTGAGAGAGAATAATGTGTTTGTGGGGTTCTGTGAGAATTTGAAAGTCTGGTGGGGTGCCTATTTTGAATTTTTATATGATTGCAAAAAATCATGCAAAATGTATATACATTTTTTTTATTTTTTATTTTTAGAGACATTTTTTTTTAAGTTAAAAAAAAATCTTAGAAATAGTAGATGATACTTTTGGGTATCAATTCTTCACTCATTTTTTTAAAATAATTACACAAAAGGTCCATTTTTAGGGTCCCGTCATGAAATATGTCCATTTTTAAACAATATTGAACATACGACTATTTCTTATGCAATATATATATGTAATACCTATTTTGCCATTTACCATAATTGACTTTATTTCATTTAATTTGTACAAAATCGCATATTTTCCTTTTTTTTCTCTTTAAAGATATTTTTTTTTTCTCACAAATGAGAATTACCTTTAACAAATGCAAATTAGTTTTTCCCTCTTTTTTTTTTTTAAAATTTTAAATTGATTCTGAAAAATCCAATGAATTCTTTATGAAAAAACCAATTTATTTATGTAATTCACTTCACTACAAATCGGATGAATACCATTTATGCCTCAACCAAATAAATTTAAGAATAATAAAAATGATATCTAATTCTTTATGAAAAAAAAAAACACTATTATTTATATAAAGTAGTAGAAATTAAATGAAAACTATCTTTATGATAAAGTCTGAGTCATTACAAGAAAGATGAATTTTTTATGAAAAAAAGCTACTTATTTATGAACTCCACTATAAATCAAATGGAAACATTGTATTCCTCAACCAAACAAATTGATGAGTAATACACCAAATGGTATTGAATTTTTTTTTAAAAAAAAAAGAAAAGAAAGAAAAAAACACTATTATTTATATAAACTAGTTGACATGAAATCAAAAATAACTTTATGAGAAAGAATGATTCATTATACGAAAGACGGATTCTTTAATTTAAGATAAAAAATTCTTAATTATAAAGTTGATTTCAAAATAAAACCATTAAAAAAACTTCACATTGCTAATAGTATACCGTACATTTGTAGAAGACAAACGTTTAATTAGACTTTTTTTTATATTCCTTTTTTTTTATTTAGTTTATTCTTATTAATGTGAAATCTAATTTTACGAAAAAATTCTCATTTTGGATCATTATGAATATTCACATATTTTTCACAACAAATAAAAAAAAAAGAAACTTTCCTTTTTTTTTTTAAATAATATTTAGCTTTTTCTTCTTTCCTTTTTTTTTTTTTCATAATTCTTTATACGGTAATTCTTAATTCCTTAAGAAGGGTAACATTGTTTTTATATTTACACTTTTAGACATATATGTAAATAAAATAAAAAATGGACATATTTCATAACAACATCTTTAATTTAGATATCCATGTAAATATTCCCTTTCTAAAAAAAAAATTATTTAAGGGAAAAGGCCCAAGTTATATATGATCCTCTTCTAATAGTGAATTATCAATTTTTTTTTTAATTTCTTTGAGTACATAATAGAAATGCACCAAAAGTTTGTAATATGTGACCAGCACATTCTTTTGTTTTTTAAGTACAAAAACCCTAACAAGAGGAGATCAGTGGAGACAAATCATTATTTAGGTGGAACAGATATAAATTTTGAAGTTCAAGAGCACTTGTGAGACAATCTCCAATACAGGGTCTCGAATTAATGTGTCCATGTGAAATTTTAAAAATTTGAAAGGAAAATCAATCTGTAATAGAAATTCCTTGTCAATTTGAATTTATATAGTGCTTAGTGCTAAATTTGGCATCAAGTTTATTGGACCATCTCCAATGCATTTGTATATGCCAATGCTATATTTTTTAGAAAATAATGTGAAGCGTAGTATTAATTACTTTATACTTCAATGTATTATGATATTTCTAATGCTATTTCTACTTTTTATCATTATTATTGTACTTTGAAAGTTGTAAAAATAAACTTTTAATATTTAAATAAATGAATAAGAATATTGTAATAATTACCTCACACAACAACCAAAAGTGAAATTTGTTATTGGTTATATCTTGTGGAAAATTTGTCACAGTTTAGCATATGACAATTTTGATATGAAAGATAGCACTACATTAGAGAGTATTTTGTTTTTTTATCTAAATGTCAAAATTTATCATTGACACACTAATTTAGCATTGCATTAGAGATCCTCTTAGATACTAAATTATGACATTCTATTGTTAGTGGGCATGTGCTGGAATTTTTATTTGAGTAAAGTACACCATTATCATTTACAAATCATTCAAAAAATTAAAAGTTTACTTTTACAAATTTAAAAGCTCAATGAATAATTATATATATATATATATATATAATAGATATATACCCTTGGAGTGTAAAATCATATCATATGTCTGAGTATATTTTTTTTTTTTCGTACTATTTTTGTGTCAAACATAATATTGACATAGCCATTTTCACTTTAGAGATATTGATATAAATATATAAAGGCTCAGCAAAAAAGAAAAAAATCCTTAATATAATTTCGCGCCATAACCTATATAAGTTTAACTACATTACATTAATTAATGATCTATTACAAGAAGATTTGACATTTTTTTTTTTACAATATAGGATATGGGTTGAATTCAAACTCTCATTTTATATTGAGAAATAAGATATGAATTTATCATAAAATTATATCTGTAATCATGCCGTTCAAAATAAATGTCACAGTTAAGTTTTTTGTTTTGTTTGTGTTCATTTTATTTTTTACTTTTAATTTATTTTTGGCCGAGCGACAATAATTATAGAAGTGGGACTAACTGCCACCAAACATGATGAATCTAAAGAAAAAGGGGTGATTTTCAAATGGAAAGAGAGAGAGAGAGAGTTATAGATTGATACGTAATACATGATATGCACATCATGTCTTGTAATAATTAATAATATTATAATACGTCAATCTAAATATAAATTAATTAAAATATTGTCTCATATTAATTTTAAGTATTATGATAGTAATTAAATATTTTAATTAAAATAACATAATGTTATTGAAAGTCATAAAAAGTATAAAAGTATACATAAATTATGAGACAAATGAATCAAATCATGTCATATATACGGATAGAGCTTTTTTAGCCTATAATAATTTTGACGCTTAATTACGTAAGGAATTGAGTTGAGTTCCGTGAGCCGCCCCTGGACATGCTACGTTTAATTTAGCCGTTTCCTATTATTGTCAGCATTATAGTACAAGTAAAAGACAAAAAGTCAAAAGAATATAAAGAAACACTCTCTTTCTCTATCCACTTTGTGAGCGATACCGGATAAACATGGAATAACAATTTGCACATAAACATGTATGATATAAATCGCACTAACCCATAATTTTATTTTTTAACGTGAATGGGATTATGTGCACGGTTTTTTTTTTTTTTTTTTTAACATTTAATGAGGAATATAATAAAGTAATTATTGCTTATTATTATTTTCGTTAATTTTTTTTTGTGGTTGAGAACTAAGGGGGGACAAAGTAATTTGAGCCATTGCTTTTTTTTTTTTTTTTTTTTTTTCAGTCTGTCGCTTTTTCTTTTTCTTTTCCTTTTAGAATTTATTGGCTCTTTGAAAATCATGAAATTAAGTGGATATGGCCTGGTGTAATATTGAAAATATTGATGTTTTTCTTTTTTTTTTTTTTTGGCTAAAATATTGACATTGATGATTGTTTCTAGAGAATCATGACGACGAAGAAGCAGAATTATAATCATTTTGAAAGAGAAATTATCTGTATATATTTATATATATACATGTTAGGATAAAACTGAAGTCTTCTTCATAAACTTTTCTAACCTTCCCTATATTCAGAACTACCGAAATAAATAACTTTTAAGTTTTTCATTTGTAGTTTTGTCTTCTTCAATATTAAAAAAAAAGACTAGAAATTATCAATTTGACCAATTTTAAAAATCATCAAATGAACAATTCAAACATTCTATTGAAAAAAAAAAAAGAATAATTCAAACCCAAGTTTTCTGAAGAGTATTCCTTCATTTTAAAAAAAAAAAAGACCAGGTATTTTTTGAATGGTATGCAGTGAACTAAATATTTTAGGATTACACAAAGACAACAGTACTGAAATTGATTAGTCTTTGTAGGAGAAAACATAAATTCATTTGCAAATAGATATATAGAATTAGCAATGCCAATACGAATAGTTAGTAAAACACAACTACCATGTCTAAGAAACATTTTCTAACATGTAGAGATTGACGGAAATTCCCTGAGTGTATACTTCTGTGATGATGTCTACCATCTTTTTTTTTTTTTTTTCCTTTTATTACTATATAATACAAATCTAACGCACATTGTATTAGGTTAATGCATATCCGTCTATGCAGATAAAATGTGTTTACTTACAAAATCAATATATCGAAATCTAATAATGTGCCCCACATAACATACCAAATGAGAAATGATCGAGAATGTCAATCCGTACATCCTTTTAGTATTGACTTCTTGTGTAGATGTCAAAGTTTACTAATTATGTAATCTCTATAAGTTATGGATCAATATAATTTCCTAATTGTGTAAAATACATTTTAGTAATTACATAATATATAATATTACTATCCTTAAATTAAGTAAACACTAGAAAATGAATTGAATTGTTTCTCATTACACCATCTGATACACAAATAAATACTACGAAGGGATCAATAATTTTCATTCTTATATTTTCTTTATTTTTTTTTTCTTATGAGGCCCTATATGGAAGCACCTTAACAATTTGAAAGAAAACTCTGAGATTTCAAACCTAAGACCTGAACTTTGAACCCCGTTCTTACCACCCGTTGAACATCATTCTTATTTCTTTATTTTCATTTTTAACATCAACAATACATTTTCCAAACGTTCTTTTACAATTTGATAAATGGACCCAAACTTCCCTCAAAAAGAAAAAATAAAATAATAAGAAACACAGATAGTACACTTATAAATGTAAGGAAAAAAGAAGGGAGAGTACAAGTCATGTTTATAAGGTTTATAAAGTCATTAACTATGATTATATAACTTAGATTTGACAGTGTTATTTTAACATGATGGATATGTCATAATTTTTCGGACAACACTATTACGGTTTTAACACAATTGACTCCTAAATTTTTCGACTTTTGATGACTAGTCCACCAAATTCTAATTTCGACAATTTTATCTTCTGGACTTCTTAAGTTATTGCAAAATGTTATATTTTATTTAACTTCCCATAAATTAGTAATATATAAAGCACATGTGTGCCATTTGAGAAAGGAAAATCTCGTGTCTCGATTTTGATCAAACCTTAATACAAATCTTATAAACTCAAATCCTCAATTCAACAACTAGTTAGTAAAATGGACCACATTGTAATAATATTAAAAATATGGGAACAAAGAGTGCTGAAAACCCACACCGTTATATTAATTATATGGGTAAATTGCTCATTTGATCCATGATCTTTTTACGAAGTTGTTATTTGGCTCCTAACATTTTTTTTTTTGGTGTGGTTAAAAGGTCGCTAAATTCCTTAAAATAGAGTGCAATTAATAATTTGGTTCTTTTACTAAAAAGAAGTTAAAATTTGTTGGAATAAATCACATACATGATACATGTAAATTGAATTGTGTAATATTTTTTCTTACTTACCCTTATAGTAAATCATATGTGATTTAGGTGGTATTTTTTTTGCTAAATTGTTAATGTCCGTTAACAAAAATGACCCTTTCATGCCTTTTTAAAGAGTTTAGGCATCTTTTAATTAGCTACAAAAAAAAAAAAAGTTGGGATCAAATTGTAACTTTAGAAAAAGATTAAGGACCAAATAAAAAATTCACCCTAATTCTATAAGTGTTGTTTTATATTTAAATTTTGAAGATCAAAATCAATAGCCCTTACGGTAGAAACATCACACCTTCAAAAGAAGGAATTTCCCCTACTATAATTTAGAAATTGGACCTTTTTTTTTTTTTTTTTTTTTAATTTGAGGTAGGGGGATTTAAACTCCGCACTTTTAAATGAATTTAGATATGATATTACTTTTAGGTTATATTTGCAATAAGAATTGGGTCTTATTTTCTTGGGGGAAAAAGGGCATGAAAACGGCAATCTCTCTCTCTAGATCGGATTGTCTCTATCTCTGTAACAACAATTTCATGTGGTTTCCATGCCCTCCCCATGTAACCCACTTGCTTTTGTGTCTGTAAAAAACCCGGAAGAGAAACATAAGGACACTACGACACCCACCAACCTTTCATCAAACCAACCGAACACCACCTTTGAAGTTTTTGCACGACCCATTAATATATATATATATATATGCACACACACATGATATAAATATATGTTCGGCTTATAACTAAATTATTTGTTCCTTTAACTTTTTAAGGTTTCAAAATATCCTCACTTTATCTTTGCAATATACATGCCCAACATGCCACATGCTAACTCATCAAAGCCATGATCAGCAGTCCACAAACGGATTATCCAACATTTATAAAAAGTGATTTAATTGTCTTTTTCTTTTGTTTCCTTTTTTAACAAGTTAATTAAAAGGTAATTGCTAGATGCTTTCATACTGGATGACTTTATGTTGGCATAATTTACATTTTTTTTATATCAAGCTAATGAAAGGTACATATAAATTCTTTTTTTATTTAAAAGACAATTGTATTTAAATTAAAATAATATAAATATCAATATTGACTTGAATGACCTCATAACAAAAAAAAAAAAAAAAAAAAAAAAACTTAACCTCAATTATAGATTGGTTCCACTAGTAAATTCTAATGAAATGTACAAAGAGATAAAACGTGCACCAAATTTTAGCAATAGGAGATCTGAATGGCACACCACTTATTAACGAGCACAAATATGACTCTTTCAAAGACAACATTATAATCGATGGAAAACTCGAGATCTATACCAAAAATTTCACCTCCAACATCACATAAAAATAACTCTAGCAGATTGAACATGCAATCAGTACGAGAATGTGAGAATACCACCTTCGTTATTACAAAATAGAAATAAAAATATAACGACAAAATGCAGCACCTATATGGCGTAAACAATATTGTTATTAAAAGAATTTTAATTCTAATTATGTCTATCAGCCTATGTTTGATAAGAAGTAAAGAAAACAATAGAGAAAGGAAAAATGGAAGTGAAAGAAAATAAGAATACGAGAAAAGTTTTTTTTTCTTTATGTTATTTGGTATCATGAATGAAAGAAAATAAAAAAAAATTATACAATTATTATTATATCCACTTATTTATATTACTTTAGTTTTAAAATGAGGATAAAAAGTAATTTTCAAGCATCATTGAGTGGATTTTTATTTTCTACCCAATGTTGAAAAGATAAAAATTGGTGGGTCACAGTCCATTTTTTTCAATCATGTTTTCTTTTCCCTCCTTTCTTCTGTATTATTATTTTTATCTAATTTTCCCTCCATCCACGTCCTTCGTTTTTTTTTTTCATCATACTAAACATAGCATTAATTATCGGGGATTTTTGTTACCGTTAGATTATACTCTCAAATAATTATTTGTGTAAGCACTTTCCTATCTATACTTATAAAAACGTAGTTGGGAAATCGGCTCCAATCCTTCTTAAGAGGAAAAAGGATCTTTTGTGTTTTCGTTATTGTTTTGCTAAATTAAACGATTATGTGAGTGTTGTAATTAAATAGGAGCATGCGTTCTAGTATGAAAGTTGTCATTCTTTTACTGATTAATCGATAAACCTAAAAAAAAAATTATATTTATAAGTGATAAAATCTTTTCGAATGAATAATATTGATAAGAATTAGTAAATGTACTAAGATATCCTGATTATATCGGTACTCCTCTAGTTACATCTTCATTTTCTTATCCCACTGAAATATAATTCTATTTAAAAAAGAAAATAAAAACCGTTTGTAATACAGAAAAAACAAAATGACAAATGCACGCACAGGCCTCAGGACAAGAAACTGCACGCAGGCAGCAAAATCTGAAAATTAAAAAAAGAAACTAAACAAAACTAGAAACCAAAGCTTGGTGGCTATCGTATTGCACGAAATTATCTCCAATAACGGGAGATGATCCCACAAGCCATATCTGAAACTATTGTTAAGCCTCGTTAAAAACCTTTTGGCCTCGTTAAATTATTACTTTATTATCCGAAACTATTTGTTTTGCTAGCATTTCTAGATAAATCTCATTAAATTAAGTGATAAAATGACAACTTACAATCACGTGAATCGGTATTTAAAAAATTGGGATAATAATTGATGGCCTTGATACTACTCTTCCTTTTTATATATGGGTACGAATGTAATTGGCCATTTTATGCCGTGAAAGAACCTAAATTTGAACTTTTTTTTTTTTCCCTGGCTAATTCTAATTAATTAGTGGTTGACAGAAGAACCGCCGCTATGTGAGACAAAATAGAAGGGGAGGGCTGAAAGAGAAAGGAGAAGGTAAAAATTAATTTATGTATATTACAAAGTATCCAATCTTTTTCAAATCCACATATTGGATTATTAAGTATATCAATAATGGTACGAATCCATGCGGAGATAATCTTAGTCAAAGAAAGAGACAGGTTCATTGAACTTTGTATAAAGGGCTAGAGAAAATGATGTCTAGCTACTTGTCTTTCACCTTATTTATCAAAAAATATATAAACCTATCATTAAAAATTGAAATTAAGAATATAGTGTACTTATATATATATATATATATATATTCATCTCGTACAGTGAACATATGAATTAGTGGTCGATCTAATTATTTAGATAAAATTGAAGAAAAAGCATTTCCTCGATGGTTCTACTATATAAGGTAAATAAAATTAACCGATCCAAACCAACATAACTCGCTAATGAACTGATACCCCTACGTTTAATCATTTCTATCATATCGTACTTTGCTTGCGTAGTCAATTGGGTAAATGTTTTGACATAAACTCGGGATGCAAGAGACGTAAGACACAAAATAGTGGAGTATCTGTACATGGATAAGAAAATACGATATATTACCGGCAATTCGAAGAAATCATGGAATTATCATGCATCCACGACTTTTTAATCGTCCTCTTCAAGTGAAAGTTCTTTGTAACAATCATAAAATTCAACAAAACAAATATTTTTGTTAATGCTAAGTGGTGCGATGCTGACTCTCTTCGTACTTGCATCTCAAGGACAAAAAGTCAATAGACATATATGGGATTTTTCTGATAAAGTCATAGATGATGCCCGGGTCTTGCAGGACAAGGACTCCAAAATTTTCCAAATGGAAGTTGAACTACTTGATTTGGACTCTTTAACATTTCATCGATCTGCTGTCGACTCCAATGTTGTGAAAATTGTGACTGCTATGTTAGTAGACAACTCAACGATTAGATTTCATTGACGATCATGATGCGGTTGATGAAACATTAGAGGACTGTTGAGGATGAGGCCTCTGAGCCTAAAGAAGATGATACGATTGTTATGATATTGCAAACATAAAAAACTAATACGTTTGTAGTGTATTTGACTCATATATATTTTAATATACTATTAATGCAATATACATGTTAAAAATATGTTTATATACCAACAGGCTACCATTTCTAAGCCAGTAGCTGCATGTGCTTGTTCTGCATGGGGATCAAAGCCTCCATCAGGCATAAGGAGATTATCGACACAATGTCGATAAGGTACGATTTTGATTTATAAAGTACTATTGCATTTTATTTTCAATTATTAAATGTGTATTAGCTAACGGTCGTTTTTAATAATAAGTACATCACCGGAGGGGAGGCATCAGTCAAGAAGTGGCATGGAAGAGGCTAGGGGACTAGAAATTTCTTAGCTGCCATAGTGTTATTTCGACTAAACACATGTCGTATGACGGGTATTATCTCACAAAAATTTGTAGGTATGTTATCCCTAATTCTCAAGAAATTTCACATAAAATGTTCCGATTTCAATGTTTATAAACCTAGTTCAGAAAACCAAAACCACATTAATTGGGAATTGATTGTCTTCTGCTTGTCCCTAATTTAATGGTTGTATACTTTAATACCTCACTACAAAACATGAAGAATTAACGCCCACATGTAGTTCCCTCAGAAACTGAATGTGCTAGGATATACATAAATACACACACACACACACACACACACACACACACACATACATATGGATGTCGAATCCGGGTTGTCGATAGGAGATCAATTTTGTGTGGTGCATGGTGGACCTGTCTCATTGCATGCATGGATTGGGATCTCATATATATATATATATATATATATATATGTGTGAAGTCATCTAGCTATCTGGCAACCGTTTGATCCTGGTACATGAGATATCAAGACTAATGTCTTGTAATACTAACTCGTTAACATGTCATATTTTCTGTTGGTATGTGTCACTTGTAATTAAAGTTTTAGGATACAACTTGTTACACATAAAATTACATAAGGTTAAATATAAATCAAATTGTCAACTAATAATTATATGAGTATGAATGAAAAATGTTACATCTCTCTTACATGTACAATTAGCTGACGAGAGACTCATCATATATATAATATATGTAATATTACAGATTATATCATCAAGCAAATTGAGAGCATGAACATACTCAAACAGAAATAGGCTAAACAAATTGGATGTATCTTGTGTTTGGCAGAGCCAGAACTCCAAGATCGAAACTTAATAAATGGAGGTAACGTTTAAAGCAATTTTACAATGATCATACTTCGGTGCTTATAGTCCAATTTAATTAGAACTTGCAGCATATAGTCCACAAGTACTTAAAAATAATTCGATTTCGCTGCTGTTATCAATTGAGAATTGTTGACTGCGTAAAACTGCAATATATATATATATATATATATATATGAACTCTCTCGTTACCTTATCGAATTTGATTGCCCATTTTGCGTGATAAACTAGTGCATGACAAGTGAAAAAGGAATACCAAATTTTAAAGTGGTTCAGCTTCAATGAGCAAGTTTCATTAACTAACTATATCAGAAAATTGCAGGGAAGGTTTTGAACTCTAAGTGAGAAATTGGCAATTATCTTTTGTGACAGTGAAAATCTACCAACTCAAATCGTCCTCACAAGGTTGCACTCAATATTATCTCTCTCGCCTCACTGGCTGTAAGTGTTCCTTCGGTCCCCGAGTAGGAGATGTCTCACCGTGTTTGTATTCGCTCCCGGAGGTCTCCCCTGTTATGGACCAACGCCGACTCCCCGGGAGTAGCGTCTCTCCTCGGTGGCCTTGGTGGCAAGCCTGGGTAATCTCTACCTTGGTGGCCACTTCCATTTGTTGTGGCTTCCCTTTCTTGGGCTCTCCTTTGGGCCCTTCTTTGCCTGCTCCCCATAGAGCCTCGAGTACGGGTTCTTGACCCATATATTTCCAGTCTTCTTCCAACAGTCTCTCTAGTTCCCTCAGTATGGGTTTCCTGGCACCCACTACACCGTTACCACCCACCGGGTCTATTGGGTTCTTGGCTAGGGTTGGTTCCCTTGGTTATTGGTCACCCAGTTTTGGAAGGTGTTGACCAGAGTACCAACAATCTGTGTGATAGTCAGTCAATCCTCTGGTCTACGTGAGCAGGTGGCCTCCCTATTCCTCAAGAAACCGCCTTCTGATTTCCTCACTACTACAAAAGTTGGCTTAGACGACGGAAAATACACGGCGGTTTTACAAAAACCGTCGTCTAAAACTAAATTACACAACGATTTTGGAAAACCGTCATGTAAACCTGTGATTACATTACGGTTTTGGAAAACCGTCATGTAATCTCTCAGATTACATGACGGTTTCGGTAAACCATTGTGTAATCTCCAAGATTACTCATGTAATCTCTCAGTTTTTACAATCCCTACCAGCCCTCATTTTATCTTACAGAATAGTTCCGCAGCTGTGAAAAACATTACAAAGACCTGTGAAACCAGATCCTCCGCTGCCACCGTCCACCAAATCAACACTCTCTTATAGTCATTATTTGTAAGTAATGATTATTACTTACTTTTTTGAGTTATTTAATCTGTATTAATTCATTGTAGATATTTTAGATATCTAAAACTATAGATTCTCATTTTTTTTAAAAGTATGATTTGTTAAATTATGTCCAAACCTTAATATATATTATTTTAATTGCAAAAACTTGATTATTGAATGCATTGTATGATCTTTAATTTGGATTTATTTTTGCAAATGGATCGAAAATGGATGTGGGCTAATAGATTAACTAGAAAATATGAAGATGGTGTTGAAGAGTTTTTGTCATTTACCAAAACTCACATGAAAAATGATAAGATTCGATATCCTTGTGTGGATTGTGGAAATCATAGATCTCATTCAGTTGATGAAGTTAGAAGACATTTGTTTGCCCGTGGGAGTATTTGTTCATACCAAATATGGTATTTACACAGTAAAATTTGTTTGAATTAACATTGAAGAACAAAGGAGAAGAACCTATTGTTGAGGAAGATGTATGAAATAATTTGTTTGATATGGTTAATGATTTGTAAGATCACTTTGTGCATTGTCCGGAGTTATTTGATGCAATGATTAATGATGTCGAGATGCCCTTGAATGACGGGTGCACTAAATGTACGAAATTGTCCGCATTGGTCAAATTATGGAACATGAAGGCATCGGGAGGGTGGACAAATTCTAGTTTCACGACTCTTTTAGAATTTCTAAGAGAGGTTCTACTGGTTGATAATAAAATACCAGCTAGTATATATAAAACTAAGAAGACATTGAGCACTTTAGGAAAGGAATATGAAAAAATTCAAGCATGTCCAAATGATTGCGTCCTTTACCAAAATGGGTATGAGAATTTGGATGAATACCCGGTTTGTAAGGAGTCAAGATGGAAGAAGGGCAAGAAGCCAACGAATGGTAGTAAATGAGTGCCAGCAAAGGTGTTATGGTACATTCCTCTGGCACTGCGTCTGTGGCGTTTATTCCGTAATGCCAATCATGTCAAGAATTTGACTTGGCACCATGATAAATGTGTTGAAGATGACATGCTTAGACATCCAGCCGATGCACCACAATGGAAGACATTTGATGATGATCATCCTGAATTTAGTGCGGAACCACAGAATCTACGTCTTGGTTTATCAGCGGACGGAATGAACCCACATGGTAATATAAGTAGTAGGTATAGTACTTGGCCCGTCATACTTGTCAACTGCAATCTCCCTCCGAAGTTGAGCATGAAGCGGAAGTTCTTGATGTTGACTTTATTAATCTCTGGTCCTCAACAACCAGGGAATGACATTAATGTATACTTGACACTGCTAATCGATGATCTAAAGAGCTTATGGGAAAAGGGGATCGAAGTTAGAGATGCTTACCGTCAAGAGACATTCACACTTCGTGCAACGTTGATGTGGACAATTAATGACTTTCCCACTTATGAAAACCTATCTGGTTATTCAGTAAAGAGTTCTACGGGTTGTCCCGTTTGTATGAAAGAAACATCTTCCATTCGGTTGAAGAATGGTAAGAAAACCGTTTACCTTGGTTATAGGAGATTCTTACCAAAAAAATCATCGATACCGCAAACAAAAAAGGCTTTCGATGGTAATACCGAAGAAAGAATCCCTCCCTGGGTTTTGACGGGCGAATACGTTTTTTAGATGGTTAAAGATTTGAAAGTAGTGCTTGGGAAAAGAAAACGGAGTAACAAGGATCCGGTGGTTGATGGACATTGGAAAAAGAGGTCAATCTTCTACGAACTTCCATATTGGAGGTCACTTTTCATTCGTCATTGCTTGGATGTTATGCATATTGAGAAAAACGTTTGTGAATCAATAGTGGGCACGTTGTTTGACATTCCTAATAAGACCAAAGATGGTGAAAAGACACGGTTGGATCTTAAGGATTTGAAGATTAGACTTAACTTGTTCCTTACGAAAAGAGGGAATGCCACTTACTTACCTCCGACAAAGTACACATTATCAAGACAAGAAAAAAGAAAGTTTTGTGAGTGGCTCGCTTCTGTAAAAGTGCCCAACGGGTATTCTTCCAACTTCAAAAGGTTGGTGTCTATGAAGGATTTGAGGCTAAATGGAATGAAAACACAAGATTGATATATCTTGATGCAACAATTATTACCGCTTGCCTTGCGAGGTGTTTTAACGAAGGATGTGAGATTCGCAATTACCAAGTTATGCTCATTTTTCAATTTGATATGCTCCAAGGTAATTGATCCATTTACACTAGATTCGCTACAATCAAAGTTGGTTAAGACATTGTGCTTGCTTGAGAAGTATTTTCCACTATCCTTTTTTGACATAATGATTCATCTAACGATGCACTTAGAACGAAAAGTTAAGCTATGTGGACCGGTGTACTTGAGATTGATGTATCCTTTTGAAAGGTATTTGAAGGGTTATGTCAAGAACTGAAATAGGCCGGAAGGATGTACAGTGGAAAGCTATATAGCAGAGGAATCGGTCGAATTTTGCTTCGAGTATTTGTCCAACGTGGAAGCGATTGAGTTGCCAAAAACTACAAACATTGACTCGAAAGGACTATCCGTTGGCATTTCTTATTCGGTAAATCGAGATGAATGGGAGCAACCTTGTCTCTATACTTTACATTATAGGGTTGAAGTGGAGCATTTATTGAGGTTCACCTACAGGAATTAAGAGATGCAAATCTAAGAAGCGGAAGAAATGAAAAGTGGTTGCAAGATGAACACAATCAGACATTTCGTCTGTGGATACGAAGACATGTCCTTCAAAAGGCCGACATTTCGCAAGACTTAATGAACCTATGTAGAGGACCGTTGACGATAGTTACACGGTATACATCATACTTTGTCAATGGTTATACATTCTACACTCATGAAAGAGATGAAAAGTATCCCATTAAAAATAGTGGCGTGAGTATCCGTGCTGAGGCTATGTATATTCATCCGTAAAGGACAAGAATCCAGTATATGGAACAATGAACTACTTCGGTTTCATTAAAGACATTTGGGAACTTGATTACTGTGGATTGCAAGTAGCACTCTTTAAGTGCAAGTGGGCTGACAATAATTATGTCAGGATTGACAGTGATGGCATCACAGTGGTGGACTTTAGATGATTGAGATACAAAAATGATCCATTCATTATGGTATCATAAGCAATCCAAGTATTTTATACAACGGATCCCAATAATTTAGAGTTGTTCTTAGTTATGCCAATGAAGCAAAGAATTATTCGTGATAGTCGAGAAGATGAGGAAGATTGCACCGACATTCAATCATTCACAAAGGGATTGCCACCAGTTGAGGAGATTGATGATTTCGATGATGATGTTTCTCACTTGCTTCGACCCAATATTGAATCGACATGTGTTGAGAAAGGAAAGAAAAAAATAGTAAAACTTGAACATTTTGTCATTTGTACATCATTAATATTTTATCTTAATCCACGATGTATTAGATTTATTTTGTTATGTTGCTTGATCTATATTGACATTAATGTTGAACATTGATCAATACTATGGCCGTTTGGGTCAGTGTTTAAATAACACACACGGGGTATTAGGCCGTGGGATGACAGAAAAAAAAGGATATTGGAAAAAGTGTATTGAGATTACACGACGATTTCTGGCCGAAACCGTCGTGTAATCCTCCTATTAGTAGGGATTACATGATGGTTTCTGACTAAAACCGTCATGTAACCCTAAGATACGATGACGGTTTTTGCAAGAAACCGTCGTCGCATCCTAGTGGATTACATGACGATTTCTGCAAGAAACCGTCGTGTAATCCCCACTAATAGGAGAATTACACAACGGTTTCAGCAGAAACCGTCATGTAATCGTCCGAAAATGAAATGAAAATTTGAAATTTTATGCTTTAAAATTTGCGCGCAAACCCTTAACTTAAATCTACTTTCTTCATCCTTTCTCATCATTTTCATCCTCAACCTTCTCAACTACTCAAAAATTTCTCCTACCTACTCTATCCTTCGCCCTCCCGCCAACAACGCCTCCGCCTTCCCCTCTCTCTTATTCTCCCGCCGCCCTTAACGCCGCCCTCCCCTCTATCTCCTTTTTCTGCCATCGCCACCTCCACTTTCTCCTGGTGTTCCCATCAAGACCATGACTATTTTGCATCAAAAAAAGGCAAGGTGATTTCCATATTGCTCAATTTCTTGTTTTCCCACAAAAATACGAACACACAATTCTTTAATAACTTGCTTGGAGTGTAATTTTTGTATTTAGTGTGCTCAGTTTTTTAATCGTTGCTCTTTATAGACGAATCTTTTATGCAATTTTTTTGCATTTTACGATATACGAACACACACTATTGTACGCATTTTTTTCCGCCCACCACATGCTTGATGAAATGTCAAAATTGAATTTTGTTTGGATAATCATATGGAATTAGTTTCTAGTTAGTGTGCTCGGTTTTTTTATTGGTGAAATTTGTAGACGGATCTTTTGTGCAATTTTTTGGCATTTTAAGATCTTCGTATACAATATGCTACGAATTTTTTTTTCGCCCACCACATGCTCGATGAAATGTCAAAATGGAATTTTGTTTGGATAATCATATGGAATTAGTTTCTAGTGTAGTGTGCTCGGTTTTTTTATTGGTGAAATTTGTAGACGGATCTTTTGTGCAATTTTTTGGCATTTTAAGATCTTTGTATACAATATGCTACGAATTTTTTTTTCGCCCACCACATGCTCGATGAAATGTCAAAATGGAATTTTGTTTGGATAATCATATGGAATTAGTTTCTAGTGTAGTGTCCTCGGTTTTTTTATTGGTGAAATTTGTAGATGAATTTTTTGTGCAATTGTTTGGCATTTTAAGATCTTTGTATACAATATGCTACGAATTTTTTTTTTGCCCACCACATGCTCGATGAATTGTCAAAATGAAATTTTGTTTGGATAATCATGTGGAATTAATTTCTAGTGTAGTGTGCTCGATTTTTTTAATGTTCCTGATGGTGAATGTGAATTTGATTTGATTAAATTGGTCCGCCATACTTGTTTTGTGTATTTGTGTTGCCATAAATATAGGTGAGTGTTGGAATAAAAAATGACACAAAATAGAGTTGAAGAATGCAAAAAGGGAAGAGCACGAAGAAAAAAACCCGTTTAATCCCAATGCCGATGACAAACGAAATGTAACTTTAATGAAACGAGTCCATATGGTAAGGAAAAGAGGTGAACGAATTGAAGTCACCTTTGACAAGAAAGGACAACCGGAAGGGAAGCACGATGATGAATTGATGAGTTGGATTGGTGTGCTCGCTCGAGAGCACGTTCCAATATGGATACAAGATTGGAGATCCCGTGATTTAGACGGAATGAAACAATTAATTTGGAAAGAAACTGTTACTTCTTTCAACCGTGGATGACTAGTTTCGGAGTGCTTGTTTAAAATTATGTGGTGAAGCTGCAAAGAATTTTTGACATGATCTTTACAAGACTTTTGTCGAGGACTTTCTATCAAAAGAAAGTGTGTGGACATGGCCTGAAAAAGTTATTGACAACTACCCTAATACAGAAGAAGATGATTGGGTGAAATTCGTTCAGTATAGAACATCCTCATAATTCCAACAACTTTCGGATCGTGGAAGCGAAATAAAGGCCAATATCGAATATACATCAAGAGGAGGCGAGACGGATATAAAAAGCTTGATCAAAAATTGGTATGTCATTAAATTTTGTTTCTAATAAATCGTAGTAAAATTATTTTTTTAATTATTCATGTATACTAACGATGATAAATTATAGTTTAAGGAGACTGGGAAATGGAAAAAAAGAGGTGGGTTGTGGCTAGAATCATGGACAGGAAAAGATGGAGAGTTGAAGGATCCATCATGTCAAAAAGTTGACGAGTTGATAGTAGGTTTACTAATTAATAATAAATTCTTCATCACTAAAGCCACTCATAACACTTTTATTTATAATGCGTGCTTTTAATTCTCCCGTAGATGCAGCACAACACACAGGAGAGCCAAGGAAATTTCAAATCAGTTGACACTAATGATGTATTGACCCAAGCATTATCCAAAACTGAACACCCAGGACGTACCCATGGTCAATCGAAGTTCGTAAAGCAGTCTCAGTACTTCAACCTAAAGTGAAGTTCGAATAGAGATACTGAAATACTGTCAATGAGACGTGAAATTGAAGAATTAAAAGACTTGGTGCGTGGTCTATGTGCGAAGAAAGATGCGAAGCCGTCGTTTTACCAAGAGAATATGCCAACCGTTGACCAACACAATAGCTTTAAGGCTAGTTGCACTCTCCAAGAAAAATAACCTAGAGTGTCTGATCCACCAACCATGTGGTCGATAGTCAGGAGTGTAAGCTCTATATTGTCGACGAACTTCATGGTGGGCAGTTGCTTGTTGCATTTGGAAGAGCATTGATAGAGAAACTTCCCATCGATATAGTCCATGGGATACCACTGGGTGAAGGGAATGCGCGAGTGTCAATCATTGTGCCAAAATTTAAAAAAGTAGCACTACCTATTCCGACATACGAGGCAACAACTGTGGAGGAGGCTGTGAAAGGTTTTGTAGCTTGGCCTAAAACATTAATTGAGCTCGACACGAGTATGAACAAGGCGAGTCGAGGGCCTAGTCACGTTGCTGACCAAGCAGCTGAGGGAAACAATTGCCAAAAAAAGCAAGGAAAAAAACCGATTAACTCTCGAACTGAGGTACAATAAGATGCGAAACAACAAAGACCTTCATTCGACTTTAAAAAGATGAACATGGAGATGAGGCCTTTGGCTTATTATGCACTTAGTTCCATGCGTGAAGGTAATCAGATAGAGATTCCAATACCATACACGATCAGTGGTACTAACGTGCCCGTATTTCTAAACTTTAATGATATTTATGAGTTCATTAATTTTCAAGAAATCAGTGCGAATTGTATATTAGTATACCTCAGGTATGTCATTCTATCTCGAAATTTAATTTTATTTTTATCTAGAAAATATTCTATATGTCGTCCAGAGTAACAATTTTGATATTCTTATGCAGATATTTGGAGGAACTATGTGCCATTAACAGGCAAGCTGAGAAGTTTGTGTTCATGTCTCCAACCTTGATCTCACCAGTTAGAACAAATACTCTAGATGCTGGCCTGAGAGAGCGAGTCGATGCTCTTGTCACCTTTTTGCGTGACGCACTAAAATGACGACTTTATCTTGTGCCACATAACAGAGGGAGACATTGAGTCTTGGGAGTTATGGACCCATGGGAGGACCTAATCCTTTATTTTGATCCTCTTCGATAGAAGAAACGGGACGATTTTACTAATCTAATGAATATGTAAGTTAATTTTCATGTGTTAAATTTTGCTTTAATCTTAATTATAAGCATCTTAATTATTTTGAATTTTACAAACTTGCTAGGGCCCTAATAGATTGGAAGATTATAACCGGAGAAGGGATTAGAAAGAGACGAGACTATAAAATGAAAATCTCGGACCGTCCTTGTCCTTACCAAGAAGGAAGTATTGAATGTGGTTATTTTGTCTTAGGTTTTATGACGGACATATTGTTGAATAAAATTGACGTACTTGAAATAAAATAATTTTTTACTTCTGATGATATGGATTTGATTAGGGGAGAATGGACTAAATATGTAATACAATTCATTGATTATGATATGTAAACTTGTAATGTAATTGATGGTTTTTTTTTACTTTGATACAATGTAGCTAATATTTTGTCAATCATATCCTGGGCCGTGTATTGGATAACACACGGGTTAGGCCACCTGTGGGAAATCACCAAAAAATGCCAAATTATTTTTTAATTCATGTCGGACTTTAGACGACGATTTTTGAATCAGAACCGTCGTGTAAAGGCCACTTTACACGGTGGTTTGGTTCAAAAACCGTCATGTAAAGGTCACTTTATACAACGGTTTTGCTTCAAAACCGTCATGTAAAGACCACTTTACACGACGGTTTTTGAACCAAACCGTCGTGTAAAGTTCTCACTTTAGAGAAGTTTGCACCCTTTATTTCTCTATTTGACGATGGTGTAAACCGTCGTGGAATATTGAGATACCACAACGGTTTATTAACCGTCATGATATCTCAAAAACATTTCACGACGGTTGTCTAGCCGTCGTGTAAACTTTAGACGACGTTTAATAACTGTCGTTAAATCCACAATTTTTACTAGTGCCTTCTGGTGCATTTTCCATATATAAGGATGATTTGCAAAATTCTCTTTGGATGTGGACAACAAATCTGGGGCTTGGGTCCTCTTTCTAGCGCCAATTGTTGACAATGAAAATCTGCCAACTCAAATCTTCCTTACAAGGTTACACTCAGGATTATCTCTCTCATGAATCAATGCAAGAAAAAGATAAACACAGAAATATTTATAGAGGTTAACCTCGATGGAGACTACATCCTTTTGTGTCCGAGTGTGTTTGGGAAAGTACAAGTGTCTTCTCACTTCTGAGAGTCATTGTCCTCTAATGGGACTTTTCATACAATAAATATCCCTTTTCGCCTGTCCAAGGCGGATACTCTTTCCAACATTATAACTGTCTAATCTCTTTGCACCACGTGTCACTTACATTATCCATGTATGGACGCCCCAACGATCATTTGAGGATTGTCATCCCGAATGTTTCGGGGTAGTGGATGGGTGGCTAAACTCCTAAAATTATCCTCGACTCTACGTCGACACATTTATTATCACCAGTTGGTGTAATAGTGACATCATCATTGAGGCACCCTAATTACTCGGAGTAGGTAAATAATGTCCAAAGGCCGGTTCCTTGCAGATACCTCATTAAAGATCTTCACGTTTCTTTTACTAGTCAACATTGAGGTTGAGCTATATCTCGACGGTGGTGCAACACCTTTTATAGTGGGATTTAAATCCCATTTATAGACTACAAAGAAATAAATACAAAGATTGAATAAACATTCTTATATCTACTTCGACAATATTACCTTGGATTCAACATACTCGGAGTTCTCACTCATCCTTAGCTCGAAATCGAGTACATATATGTAACACCCACTAGCCTAATATTTAATTAGGTTAATAAATGTCACCAGTAGCTCTCCATAATAATATAATCAGGGGGAATTTTTTTCATTTAAAATAATAATAAAATAAATAATCTTGTTTCATAATAATAATCCTTAATCCTTGAATAACAACTATTTAAATCGCAATATTCAAACTGAATTTAAGAGAATAAAAGTTCTTAAAAATCCAACTTTAAACTTTCAAACACAAAATTTCTTTTATTCAATAACCACTATGTTATGTAGCCATGTCATGCCTCGCTGACGTCTAGTCTCTATTCATTCATCATCTGAAAATGTAAGAAAAATAATTTAGTGAGCTATGGCGTAGTAAGTAAACCATATGCATCCATAGAATAATTGTATTAGTTCAATAAATGCTCAATCCTTTCTTAATATCTTATACTTTAGTTTAAACTTTTCATTATAAACATTTGTGAGCACTTAGTGTCATGCTAATTAACGCTCAAAGATGCACTCGCAAAGTGGTCGATTGTAGGATAGATCGGGTGGTCGTATCTACAAGGAGGTGAAAACAAAAACAAATAATATTGTTAGAGATAAACATTCAAAGGACAAGGAAATGAAATAATAAAAAGAGAAGATATTTTTAGTGAATTTTTGTGATAAAGGAAATGAAGGAAATACGAAAAAGATAAGATTTAGGTGGAGAAAAATTCAATAATAAATGAGGCAAGGCATCGTGAATTTTTCATATACTTAGTTCTCCAATTTGAATCCAATCTTTGATTTATGACTCAATTATACGTTTCACATCCCAAAGAACAACCAAAAAATGTGGAATTAAAGATCAACAAAAATACAAAAAGTGTCTCGGTGGAGTAAATCTTTATGTTGAAACCAAACGGATTCATCATTACAAGTTATCCAAAATTGACAAAGTACTATTTTTAGCAAATTGCAGTAAAAGACAACTCATAAGACAAATCTTTGTCAAAACAGAATGTGATAATATTACATAAATAAAGCATGATTGAATTTATATTAAAGATTGACACAAAATATTTTGAACAGAAAAATGAAATGAAGAAATTCAATCCACGAAAACATATAATCTTTATAAACCAAAACAAAATCAAACTCAAATTGGATCACTTCACACATGAGATCATCACTAGCCTCACCAAAGTGTCTAGCCTAGCTTACAATTCATCTCACAAAATTCTAAAAAGAAACACTCCAAACTCAGCCAAAAAATGTTGAGGGAAAAACATTTTTAAAGTTGTTGAAGAACTGGGTTTATATAGACATGAGGTTGATCAAGTTTGAGAGATTTTTTCCCACAAAATCATCCTCACGCACGCGGGAGAAGCAGACTTGCGGAAGAAAAAGAAGGAAAAGAAAAGAAAGAAAAAAGGGAAAAAGAAAAAGAAAAAGAAAAGGAAAGAAAAACAAAATAAAATAAACCAAAATAAATTGAATATTAAATATTTCTAAAGTAAAATATTATGAATTAATATATATTATGGAAATACTCAATTAAAACTTAAATTATCTAATAAATTATACGAACAAAAGTGCATTTTTATTCATTTATCACATGCCTATACTTTCGATAACCAGTGGGCCATGGTTTTCGAAACCTGTTCAGTAAATTCGGCCAATATAAAAACATTAATACGGGTTTTCCATATTAGTTTTTCAACCTCAGGTATTAACCGTATATCGTATTTATTCTTTGTGACTTTTCCATCTTGGCCTTTCAACCTCAGATATTTACCACAATTTATCAGTCATTTCATTCATTCATGATGGATCCGCGGGTCCTCCGCATCCTTTGTCCACTCAGCCCTCCAGTATAAACACACACCCATTTCTTTTTAAAGCAATTCTTTCATAAACTTTAACATTTAGACATTTCACATGATCATATAATTTCATAAAAACATTTAAACATAAGGAGTAAAATCAAGTAGGTTTACTTACCTAAACTCCAAGCAACGTAATATAATAGCAAGTGATAATGTCCTCCAAGTGCTCTTGACTTACGTGCCCTTAAATTTTAATAATTCATTTTTTATGAGTGCATATTTAGCAAAACAAAATACTCTCATGCACCAAAAATATATACTGAATTTGTACTTTTTAACCGTGATGTACTTTAAACGAAACCATAAGTGCAAATATGAAATTAAATAGGTAATCATAGTGAAAAAAAAAATGTAAAATATGAATAAAACACTTTTACATCTATAAACTTAGATTTATACATAAGAAATCTTTTAAATGAGGAAACTGAGGAAATAATTTAACACACAACAAGTGATACCGGTATTTTTATTGTATTATAGGAGTATCCAATCAACCCCAAATTTTTATAAGTCTAGAATAACACATATGTCTTTCACCATAAACTTTTTTAGAATTAAATAACACTCTTAAGATGGGTTTTAGGAATTTTTAAACTCACTAAACAAATCTGTTTAGTTCTTCAAAAATTCAGACAATGTAGGAAAACGTATTTTTATCTCAAACATCATAACATTTTAGGAACTCAAAATTTATGTAGAAATATAAGACATATATATCAACCTGTGAAAAATTTAGTGGACACAAAATGAATAAAAACCATTTATTTGATATTTTGTAAAGTCGGATTTGACAGAGTCTAACACGAAATCACAGTGACCCAACATGATTCCAAAATTCATATCAATTCAAGAAGACAATATAAAATCCTATAAACATTATAGATCATAAAGAACATATATTTCAGTGTCCCATATAAATTAATGGAAGAAAATAGTCATAAATATTAATTAACAAAAACGTGAAAAACAGTGAGTTTGACAGGTTTAGACTATGCATAGTGAAAAATCAATAATAATTCCAAACAAGCATTAAAAATTCCAAGAATTTTATATAATAATATAAACACACTGAAACATCGATTCCAGAAAGTATGACTCAAAAATCAATTTTTATGTATTTATAAAATTCGTCTAATACAGAAAATAACATTTTTCAATAAGCAATCATGACATAGTAAAAATAATATTATTTGATACCTAATAATATAATATAAGACAAAGCATTTACCTAATAGAAGATTGAATCAATCATTTGCTCTACTATTAGTCTTTCAAAGGGAAGAGAAAGTGGTTTACTATTAGTCTTTTAAAGGGAAGAGAAAGGAAGACGTGAGAAAGAACAAAAGGAAGATAGAAAATGAAATGGTCAAGGAAAAGAAACAATGACTGAAATAGGGGCTGCTGTAGGTTTTAAAACAAAAATGAAAACATATAATAAGACCTTAATTTGTTTTTTTCCATAAAATGTCAAAATAATTATACGAGGAAGTAAACAGAGATTTCCCAAAAGAAAAAAACATATAACATATTACTTCGATTGCTATCAATTATATATACAATATCAAAGGAATAAAAATACGTCTCTAGTTTGTAATTAATATGTCGAAAATGCAATAACACCATTCCCAAAATAGGTTCATATTCTGGTGTTGACCTATTTAGATGGTGTGTGTGTTTATATATATTTACACGTTTGATTAGCATAATAATTAATATTTCAATCCTAAAACTAAAGGAAATACATGTATACACAAATGACAATTCTTTCTATAGTTATATATGTATATACGCATGTACATAAGGAAAGTATCACAATTAAACAATCAATAATAATAAAAAAATGGTCTAACAATGTAGTTAATACTTATAATGTGCATGAGAAATTAAAATATTATCATGCACAAAAAAAAAAAAAAAGAAAGAAAAAAAAAAGAGAAGAGTCAATCAAATAAATTGTTTAAATTCTCAATTACAATATATTTCTTTTATATTAATTAAGGCACATTATCGAGTTACACGTCGGATTTTTCACTGCATTAGAAATACTTATTAGGGCATAAACATAAATGCATAAATCAATTAATGCAATATTAGCACATATGTATTAGTAAAATCTGGGGCACTTTAAAAAACCTAGGTGCTACAATATATATATATAGGGACCACGAGTTTAGGGATTCTTTAACGACTTCACGCTTACGCTGTCTCCATATTCCTTAGTCTCAACGCCGTGTTGAGGCTTGTTTTCTACACAAGACACCGAAACTTCTCAACTGGGTCCTAACCTAGCTGGGTTTCCAACTGGCCACCATTGGGTTACAAGCCTTGTCGAGAAAACCAGCATTACGGTGTTACGTACAACAAGAATTATTACAAGTTTCAAGTGAAGAGAGAATTTCGACGAATATTGCGGTGTAAAATTAAGCTTAATTTAATTCAAGGATTTGGACGTTCTAGTTCGTTAATGGAATATATATACACATATCTATATATATATATATATAGACACACACATCAGTGCGCAGAAACATCAACTTTATATAATCTACCAAGATCGATGTGACTACTTTTGACTACATGAAAACTAGTCATTATCATAATAAGAAAACATATGGGAAATTTGGACACCAATAAAGTTGGAATATTATAATTATCTTGTCTGGTGAGTCTTTTGTGATCTTGTCTCCGCTCTACTGGTCAGTCTTATTTTATGAATAGTAAGTATAATCAAGTATGCACGGCAGATAAATTAGTTCCTCTCTCATTCAATGCACTTAATTCCCTGCTGAAAGTTATTATTACTATAGAGAAAAGAAGGTGTGACAACTTATTATTACATCTTTTTGCTTGATAAAAATTTGGAGATAAATTTGTCTTTAGTGAAGAGAGAGGACAACTTCATCAAAGAATATGTAGTATATCATATTAATACGTAGAAAAGAAAGTAAACGAATCAGTTACAAAGAAATAAGAACTCGTTTGAATATAATCGTTTTGATATTATAAAAAATAAATAAATTAGAAAATAAAAAGAAATAATAGAGCATAAACATTTAATATGGATATTTCTATGTCTAAAGACTAGGAAAGAGAAGAATTAAATAACAATTAGTACTTTTGATGGGCTCTATATATTTACAAATTAGAAAGAAGTTAGCAGCATTTTGATGATAAATAATTGAAGTAAATAATATATTTTAAAAAATATTTGGTGTAGAAATAAATAGTAATTTTACTTTTAGTAATAAATACTACTAAGCTAGTAAATTAGCTATTTACTTAGTAAATTTGTTATTTACTTTCAATTATTTTTAAAATCTTATTATTTATTTTATTTAATTTCATAAAAATGTTATTTGTCATAATTTTTCACTAAGGGAACACAATTAATGTCTCGATACAATACATACAAATTTAAGTGAAATTCTAATGTAATCAAAATTTCTAAAATCTGAAAAATAACAATATTAGAGTATCATTACAATAAATTCAAATGTCTAACTACTAATAATTACAGAATTCAACTTTCTTTAATCATATCATAACCAAGTTGACATCTACTAACGAAACCTATCCTCTATTCGATATATTAAAATTGGAATTAAAAATACAAGATTACAAGAATCCAAAAAGTTGCAGATAATATAAAATACTAAAAAGTCACGGATTCGAAAAAGCATTTTGCACCATTGGAAAGAAGCAATCAATTACGGATAAAAATTATATACCATAAATCAAATGACTGAAGAAAAGGTGAAGCTATATATATACACACACACACACACACATACATTTATAAATGGGAGCTCTCCCGTGTGGTAGCCGTATGAAACACGTACAACAGTGGTAACTTTTTTTATATGTCATTATAATAATTAATAAATTGTAATATAAAATTTTTCAGTAATATTAATTTTTACACTAATAATTTTAAATAATCAATGTTACAAGATTATAAATATATTACATGTAAATCACGTAATAGTTGCACGATTCAAAATAAAACATTATAAATGCCGCTCCTATCAGGTGAAGTAGAGTTTTCTTTTATATATATATATATATATATTTATTTATTTATTCGATTGCTGATTAATTATTAATTCCAAGTTGGGAAAATATATGCGACAAGATTCAATGTATGCATTTAATTTGGTGTTGAAATACCGAAATTGGCCGGAAGCAAAAGTACTGCAACTTGATGATTTGTATTTTTATACATAATGAGTGCTACCTAGTTTGAGAAACAAAATTCTGCGGATAATTACAAAGACAACAAGCCGAAAATCCAATACGAAAAAGTATGAATTCAAATATTGGATAAAATTATATGTATAAGAAAAATAATTGAAAAAATGATCAAGCAGCAGATAGAATATATTTTTGAACTCATCGTTAATTGTATAGTTTACAGTAAAATTATTAATTATGACGGTACATATCACTTTGTTTCTTTTTAATTCTTGATAAGTCTCACTTAGTTTCTTTTTTGTCATCATTGACGTTATTTTGCTGAAACATGTTAAATATTATACTTCTTTTTGAATTTAGAGCGACAATTCAAACATTATATCTCATAATAATGTCAGATGTAGAATTATTGTTGATCATATCTATGTAACTTATACTAATTAATTTGGTGCGATTTGTAATTGATTTGGAATTTTTATATTTGAATTAACGTATGTAATATAAGATCATACTAATTAATTTAGTACAATTTGTTGATCAAAATTGTTTGTCAAGTACATTTAAAATATGAATTTTAACCAATTTTGATGAATAAAAAAGGATATGGGGTGGTCTTATCATTTTCAGGTTTTCAACCTTACAGATAGAAATCTTTTTCTCTAGGTATGACAGAGACAAATTTTTTATATTAGTTTCTCTTAATCGGTCATCTGAAACTTACCATGTCATCATCAGATCATATTTCAATAGCTGAAATTGGAATAAGACTTAAGAAGAAGCATTACAAATTAAATCAGGGTGGACGAGGAGGAGAAGCGGTGTAAATGAATTTTAATCAGTTAGCTGTAAGACATATATATATATATATATATATATATATATGATGTCAAATTGAAGTGATATGTAGAGTAATTAATCAAGTGCATGAACTTGGGCTTTTCTTTGGATCAATTGTCAAAGTAAACGTAGCAGCAACTTGGTATTTTTCACACCACAAATTATTCTACATAGTACATATTGATGTCAGCGGTTCCCCAGAAGAAGATCAAAATTAAATAAAAGTGGAGACCAGAATTAATATGTCTCTTAATATTTATATATATATATATGTATGCATATATATACTAGCTGTATTACTTTGGTTGATTGGTTGTATTCAAGGTTTGAATTTGATCAGCTTAATTTCTAGATAAGTTTTGAAAAAAAGGTAGATGACTAAAAAAGTCAGGATCAGAAATTTCGTTCCATATAATTTCTGTCTGGAATAGCCCTGGAACAAGCACAATCCTATCCGTTGGGATCATAATTTACGTTTCAATGTTCATTCAAATTAAATATTACGTTTATATATAATATTCATTATGTATTCCAATAAAACATGTATTTGGATATAGTCTTTATTAAAAATAATATTTAAATAGTGTAAAGATAAAAATAAATAAATAAACGTGATATAAATTTTTAAAAATTGAAATTTTGAATTCTTATTTAAAGTAAATTATAATGAGATAGTAAAATATTTAAATAGTTTTACTTCATAAATGATCCAACCAAACGTTAGCTGTCTTTGAATACAATAAATGGTTATTCCAACGACTCATACAAACATGCCAGTAGATGCATGGAACCTAGTACTACTTTTAGTGACGCATGTTTTGATGTATGTGTTTTGTTTTGTTTTTTTTAAACCAAAAACTCGTATATATATATATATATATATATATATATGTATATGGTTATATATGGCAAGAAATGACGAATTAAGCTAGCAAGTAGCAACAAGTAGTTAGTGCTTCTGGATCAGTATCCCAATTCCCTTCTTATCAGAACTAGTAGAGGCACGTCCCGTTAGTAATACAAGTTTCTCCTACTATTTTTTTTTTTTTAATTTATCACTTACATTTCTAGTTGTTTCTTACTGTTAAAATATATGTAAACATGAGTAAATTTAATCATCATATTGTTGTTTTTCAAATTAAAACATATAATTATATTATTTTTAAAATAATAGAGTAAAAAATTGTAAAATTTAACATATATAAAATAAACGTTAAACAACATCAGTAACTACCATAAACCTCTCCCAAAAACCCAAAAAATATAATGTAGATATTAAAAGAAAAAAATAAGTTAAAAAAAAACAAAATAAGGAGGTTACAGATATAGCCTAGCGATTATATCACACCTGAATCTACATAAAGGTGCAGAGTTTGAATCCCCCACCCTCAAGTTCAAAAATTAGAAAAAAAAAAAAATAGTAAGAAAGTAATTGACTTCCTCTTGCTTTTTTTTTTTCTTTTTTTTTAGCACACTCTAAGAAAAAAAAAACCTCTAAACAGAAAAATAAAAAACCATTTATTCGTGTTAGAAAAAATATATATTTGAAAGAGTAAGGAAAATTTTGTTAACAAAAGACAAAAAGAATCGAAGATTTACTCTTCTTTATGAGTAAGAAGATTTGCTGTTAAAAAAAGAATAGAAGATTTACGGGAAAACAAAAAAGAAGCAAGAAAGAAAATTATCTCCAAGGTAATCAATTAAAAAAGATATATCATAGTATCATATTTCACAAACTATACACAAATTCTGAAAAGATTGTATAGAAAACTATTAAATAGTATAATTTCAGAAATAATGCATTAAAGAGTAAATTAGGAACAATAATTTAACAATAAACATTTTAAATGAATTGAGAGGGAAAAAAAAAAGACCTTAAAAGAGCAAGTTAACAAATATTTTGCTGAGTACTAATTTCAAAAATTAAAGAAAAGAATAACTTCATTCCAAAACAATGCAACTAATAAAAAGTACATCGATAAAAGGAAAAAAAGAAAAAAGTTGAAGTATGATCACTTTAACAAAAAGACAAAACAAAGTCTAACTACAAAATAGCCTACTCCACACACATTGATGTGTCATGTGTGAGGTGTTAGAAAACTAAGAAGACATGTGAAAAAAAATCGAATCATTTAATCTAGACTAAACAATGAAAAATGAATTTGAGCCACTGGATAAAAAAGATTAGCAAGCGTACAGGTTGGAGCAAAAACTTTTGTCT
The DNA here is from genome assembly GCA_008635985.1 of Ficus erecta. Lineage (NCBI taxonomy): Eukaryota > Viridiplantae > Streptophyta > Magnoliopsida > Rosales > Moraceae > Ficus > Ficus erecta. Next base: position 508,469 of record BKCH01000136.1, on the reverse strand, counting down.
TTTCCTGTCTCATTGTCCTTTCTATAGATATTATAGATACCTAGTCAATCTCTTTCTGATCTCTGCGTAACTAGATAAGAGCCTTCGATCTAAAACCATCAATTGTTTACATCAATATTATATTTATTATAAAAATATGTTAAAAATAAAATTATTCTCCAATAATAGATAATGTCATTTCTAATATTATTTGATCTATTTTTTATTATTGTTATTATGAAGTGAAATTTTAGTACTTAAATAAATTTAAATTAAAGTAATGTTACAATTATATGAAATAGTCAATGCAACAGTCAATAAAACTCAAATATAAAGGCTAAAATTTAAATTTACAATTGACATAATAATTTAAATTTACACGTTTTTTTACAATTGACATAATAATTTAACATCACATTGAAGGTACTCTAATGACATGAAGAGAGGGGTCGGGGAAGGCTTGGAGTGGGATTGGATATCCCATTTAGAATTTTATTTTTTTCATTTTATAGGATGGTACGTATATGTACTGCATTTCTTATATATATATATATATATATATATGTATGTATGTATGTATGTATGTATGAATCCCCTTCTCATATCATTAAAGATCAGGAAAATCATATTAGGAAGCATAAAAATATATAGATGGAATAAGAATTATGCACAAAAAATTCGGATAAATATCATGATCAAGAGTCCTAAAATTTGCATCCTAATTATATCATACCAATACAATTTGGACTTTCCAAATTATTATGGTAATTCGTTAATTTATGGAACGACAAATCACATTGAAATTTATAATTCGAACTCACTTTTTTAGTTATTTTAAGCCTAAACTTATTTTCGCACTATTGTGATATGTACCCAAACCTTTAGCAATTAGAAATTTTGGCTTGCTTGGAAGAATTGTCATGCTTTACTTTCGTGCTAGATGTTTTTTTCACACAAGACTCCAAATTACTGGGTCTAATAAAATTTTCATGTAGCCAAAATCTGGCTTGGTTCGGTCATGAGCATCTTATCCTGTAACATAATAGGCTATAAAGCCCAAACTCCATATTTGAACAGTCAGTTTTGCATAGAGATTTAAAAAAAAAAAAAAAAATATATCTGATAAACTGCCCCACAAAAGCACGTACTCTAATTTTTTTTTTTTGGGCCCTCATAGGTTAATATTAGTTTGGATTTTGATCAGTTGATCATTGATGTAATTTGACCAATTATTAAAATGATCAAACTAAAAATAGGCACCGAAGTGCGTAACAGGAAGACAAAAATTTTTAAACAATATTCAAATGATAGAAATTAACTCATATTGTTATATACAATAAATTAATTCATGATCATCATACTTCTTAAAGATAGGAACTGTATTTCTGACTGAATTTTCATTTAGACGGTATCAAAAAGATCCTCAATCAACTGATCTTTTTTGTCCTCCCACAGAACCGATGTGTGTGTGGACACACGTTCAATGCCTCTTCATGTAATCAGGTAATGATATTGTCCTTCCAACCACAATGGCACCAAGAAGAATTAATTGCTAAATGTAAATAATCTTTTTTTTTTCTCGAGTCTCCTAGAGTCTCTTGTTTTTTGCCTCGAGTGATCTAAGTTTAATAGTAACCTAAGAGGTCTATTTATAGTTGTGGTTGGAAGCCCTACGAGACAATTGATAATTATCACTTGTTTCCTATTTTAATAATTTTATCACCAAGTTTCTTGTTTAAAATAAAAAATACCACTAGGGCTATTATCTATTAAAACACTTGGTTGTTATTCAAATATTTTTTAAAAACTAAATGAATTAATTCAATAAAAATTTTCAATAAATTCTGCATCCATTTAGACGTGCTACAATATGTTCTGGTTGACCGGATAAAGGCATTAACACAGTTATATAAGGGCCTGTTTGGCAAAGCTTTTGCTTTTGCTTCTAGTTAGTAGAAGAAGAGAAGCAAAAGCTATGACTTCTCAGTAAGTGTTTGGAACCAATGAGCTTTTAAGGTCAAAATGATCTTAAAATTATTCTAACAAGTAATAAAAATGTTAAAATAAAGTTTATAATATCTAATTTAAATTTTGTTACAAGTTTTAAAGTCTACTCAGAAGAGTTTTTGTCATAAGCCATATTTCTGGCATTGACAGGAAGCACTTTTGGATATTAGAAGCACTTATGACAAATCATTCAAATACTTCCAAAAGCTGCTTTTGGACCTAAAAAGTCAAAAGTAGCTTTTAGGAAACTCTGCCAAACAGGCCATAAATCCTCTCACATACAAGATTTAATCCAGAGACAGCTCGATTCAAAGGGAGTTTATGAACAAGTAGTGGGACACGTTGTTGGGAATGCCCGAAGAGTGAAAGATATTTTTGTTGTACTTCATTTATTTTGAACTGATTAATAATATATTTGAGGTTTTTTCATTACATATTTGCTATATTGTCTTCGTCTAGATTTACATGTTAAGGTAAATGTAAGCAAATATGGTTCATTGACTACTTAGTATTTAAACTGTTAGAATGTTATATGCAATGTTTTTTTGTATGCGAGAAGACAACGTTCTAAAGTAAATAGTCTAAATCCATAGTCTATAGTCTATGGGGTTAGAGTGAGCATCCAACTCATATGAAGATTATTATGTTGTCTTAAGCCAATTGGGGAGATGGTTTGTCTTAACCATCTGAAGCGAGCCCACTCCCAAGTAGAGACATAGATATATTGCCTAGTGATGGTGATATATTGGACTGCACCAAAATGTAATTACTCTATAAATCCGCTTGATTTGATCAATTCACTTTTGATGTTTTTTATGCAATAACCTTAATCCTAAGTAAGTAAATGACTTCAAGTTTATGACTTATGTACTTTGATGTTCTAAAGGCTAAAGCGTCTCAGAGTAGTAAGCTATTAGACCGATTTGTTGGGTACATGACTTATATTCGATGTGAGCTTTGCTTATAGATATGGAATCATAGCTCCCATAAAGAGTAAAGGTTATCCTCTTAAACGAAATTATACAGGATGTGAAAATGGACGAGGCCTTGGGTCATTTACTAGGCAGATGACTAATAATTCACTTTGGGTGAATAATCATTTTCTATTGGATGTATAAAGGACCTTTAAGATAGCGTGATCAAAAGGTTGAACGGATTTTGACTTTAAGTTGATAATGGATATCATATAAGGGTATTGCATATATAACAAGGTCATCGGACTGCGGCTACACACTGGCTTACGTAATACGGTATATAATAGGGAGTGTAGTTTCTAGTTTATAGTGGTGTAACTCTGAAACTAATAATTCTGTAATTAATTTTTTTAGTATAGAATAACTAATTACATAGATTATTGGAGCTCATATTATATATGTGTCAAATTGGTCCCTTTACAAGCTCAATATAATTCCTTAACAGATGATAGTCAATTGGTATATTCATTATGACTTTAATTCTTGAACTTAGTGAAGAGAAAAATATGAAACACCTCCTACAAGGTGTATGCATTTTTTTGCCAAGGGTAGAATGAGAATTTTGTTTCATTTAATTAATTGGATAAATCTTTAGTTTGAATAAAATTTATTTGAAGATAAGATTTGAAATTCGAAATAATTATATTTATCTTTTGTGATAAATATGAGATTAATTTAAATTAAAGAGATATGGATAAATTAATTCTTTGGATAATTAATTTAAATATCTAGATAATCTTATTTAAATAAATATTTTTAAATTAAAATGGAGATACAAATTTGAATCAAATATTGAATCCCCTAGACCTATTGTGGGCACTTTTTTGGTCTCCCAGGCAAGAGAAAAAACGCAGATAAGGGAAGGATGTGAGAGAAAAATCTTTTTCAAGTGTCCTATTCGAATTCACATTCCATCAAGTCTATTCACTATAAATAAGACCCTAGGGCCTCCTATTTTATTTAGACTACATACTCTAAGGTGAGCGAGCTTATTATTATTCTCCTATTATTGTAATAATAAGCTGCAAGAGTTCTAGGTGGTTGGAAGGAGAAAGTTGCGTATGAATACCGATTGAGAGACCGAGTGCCCACACTCTACCATCCGGGAATTGGAGAATAGTAAAGAATGCTAGTTGGTTGAAGCTCTCTTTGATCACATCCTCCGGCATTCCTGTTGTCTTCTATCAAGGTATGTGGAATGTAGAATAATTTATTGTATATGGCAACATGAGTTAGAACGATCTTAAGAAAAAAAATTTAAAATTCCACTATGTAAATTACTCATTTTTCCTATAAGTGGTAGCAGAGCCAACACATGATTATGCCATATATAAAAATTTGACAATCTAATTTTCTCCTTAAACTATGTATGGATTTAATATTTTTTAGAAAGTGGCATTCTAGGGTTTCTATTATATTGTTATCATGGATTATGTATGACATATGTGGTTATTTTAATTTTATTATAAGCATGCTCAATTTTGCTGGTCATGGTTCTTTAGAATTTAGAAAAATTGTATCTAGGATTTTTCATGTAACCATGGGAGCGGTTTATCATCACCGTAATTTTCCCATGGATTTTTTTTTATTTCTTTGAATATTTAGAAAATTTGTACAATGGAAACGGTATAGTTTTTTTTTAACGTAATTTATTTTTTCCAAAAATTTTTTTATTTAATTTTTGATATTGGATGAATTAATATATGGAAGTCCTAATTCAATTAGTTCGTCATAAAAAAAAAACCCTAATTGGAAAATTAGGACAAAGCACAAAAGGGAGGAACCAAACCCTACATAGGGGCTTGGTGCACAAACCTGGTGCATGCTGGCCAGACCTATGGGCATTAGCTTGCGAGCTGGGAGCAGAACGGGAGCTAGTGTGTGCGCCTTAGAGCACACGCTGTGCCCGCAGCTCTGCTCGCCAACTGTCGCATGCACAACCTTGACTATACGCTTGCAATGCCCCATAGACTAGGGCCTGCTGGGTGGAGTGGCTTAATGCCCAACTCGAGAGGGTTGGGCGAGCTCCTCATGTCCGGGTGTCAAATTTTAAATTTAAATTATGTATAAAAATTTGTAATTTTAATTATATTTAAAATTACAAATTTTATACACGAGATTTAAAATTGCTTAAAATTTTAATTTTTCCTATATTTAAATTTTAAAGAATTTGTGGGATGAGAAATAAATGGTGGAGATGCGTGTAGATGGATACATAAAGATGGAGCAAAATTCAAAACTAAAGAATGCTTTGGCTATAATTTTGTAATCTTTATTTTTCTTTTTTCCAGGATGGGACCATGGCTAGGTTATTTATTTTTTTCGTCATTTGTTTATTCTATGTTTTGTTATGGATAGATGAATATGTTTGATGGATGTTTGTTGTACATATTTGATAACATGTCATATAGAATAAATGAATGCCGCTCATGCTATATTAATCATACATGTCATCAAAACCTTGCATTGTTTTAAAATAATGAGTGGGAGAAGGTTTCAAACAAAACCCACGGCCTCCGTTGTTGATCCATATATGAAAGTATGGTAACACGTCGCGTCAATTCTGCCCTGACCACACCCCTTGGTAGGTGTTTACCACGGCCGGTACACTAAGTTGGATCTCCTATGTTGGAAAACATGTTTGAGCATGTTCTATTCAGGACAATCCCTTGATGGCTCAAATAACACATGGATCAAATTTCATAAACAATGATTACACACTCAAGACTAATTCAATTATAAACCTCCCTAGAAGCTATATTAATTAAATTGATGGCCAAATAAACGATTATTAATATATGTCTTAACCTTGGAGGATTTAAGGCAACGTATATTAATTGGATGGGGTCCATGTTTTTGGCTATTTGTTTCATGATCACCCCTCGGTGGCTTGGTGCAATAGATGCTAAAAATTACCGTTGCAATGCTACATGTTTTTTCTAAGTTTTTCATATAGGAAGATATTTATGTTTTATTTGCTAAACATTTTCTTTATATTTGCTTGTGCATTGATGTGATGATCATATATATTTATTTTTAGTTCCAAATGTCACTGAAACCTCTGATTTCAATTCTTACTAAAAACAAATTAAATGGCAATAATTATGAAGACCGGAAAAGAAACATGCTAATATTTCTCAGCTGTGAGAGACATAAGTTCGTACTAGATGAATCTTGCCCACCCGGACCACTTCCTGATGTACCTCTTGAAGAGGTCCCTGTCATTTTTACTCGTTGGGGAGAATCCAATGAGATAGCTCAATGCTACTTTTTGGCTAGCATGACATGTGCTCTACAAAAGCAACATGAAACCTATCAAGTTGCTAGGGAGATCATGGATAACTTGGAGGACATATTCGGAGGCCAAGAAAAATTGGCTCGACAATCCGCTATTACAAGTATTTTGAACTCTAAGCAATAGGCGGATACTCCGGTAAAGAATCATATGCTTATGCTTATGGGTTTCACTGCTGAAGCTGCCAAAAATGGTGCGGAGTTGGACTATAACACCCAAATTGATATGGTGTTTAAAACTTTTTTAAAGGATTTTGTCGGCTTTAAGGCCGCATATAACCTTGGTAGCAAAGAGTTAGGACTCACCAAGCTCATGAGGCAATTGCGAGCTTATGAGCTTATAATCAATGATGGGGTACCGGTCTAATCCAAGGGAAAGGCCAACTTTGTGGTTGCTACATCTTCTGGTCCTTCAAGGAACAAGAAGAATAAGCAAAAGCAAAATAAGCAGGTTGGTCACTAGCTCTTCCATTCCTCCTGTTTCTGACGGAAAGAAGAAGAAGAACAAGAACCCTAAGAACCCTAAGAAGTCCAAATGCTTCCATTGTGGCAAGGTTGGTCACTTTAAAATGGCTAACAAGAAATTCCTAACCGCCAAAGGCAAGGAAGGTAAGGGTCTTCTTTACTTAGAAGCTTATTTAGTGAAAGATTCAAAAGACACTTGGGTCATTGATTCGGGAGCCACTAATCATGTTTGTATTTCTCTGCAAGGGTTCAAGAAAACGAGAAGTCTACATGATAGGTGTAACAACCGAAATTTTTACGGACTTGTGATTCCCTTATATGTAAAGGAATTTAAATCCGTACTCTGTGTTTATGTAATGTTTCATGGAAATTATAAATATCAATGTGAAATTCGTAATTTTATTATTAGAGTATGTTTGAGTTCTTATAGTATCATAAGACTCGATCATGATTTATGATTTTATTCTGGCTATGTATGAGCAGGATAATTCATGACTTGAATAGGACGGTACTGTAGTGTATTAAGAAGTATTGAAATTATGCTGCAATCAACCGTCATTACGGATGCAAAGTTAAGAATAAGGTATGAGATTACTCTAGAAAAAGCAGGAATAATATTTTGAGCAATGAAGGCTAAGTAGTTTCAAGTCTTAAGAAAATTCCATACGCAGTCCAGTTAAGTGCAGATGAATTTTGGACTACAGTTCAGTATTGCAGTATTGTTAATAGTTAAAATAATATTGATATTATCTGGATTATTAATAAAATGGATTGTGTATATTAGGAGGGAATTCCAAACATGGCATTATTTGGAGGCCAAGTAAGAAAGGATAAATCCATAATTTTGGGATTGTTTGAAAATATGAAAAATGGATAATTATGTAATGATTTTAACCGTAAAATCAGCCACATGGCCGGCCACCTCAAGGGTCCCTTTAGCAAATATTTTATTTTTGGGGTTAGATATGCTATTTTAGGAATTAAAAAATTTTAGAAAAGAAATTAATTTTCACCTATAAATAGGTGATGTAAGGTTGAGTTTGGACCATTTAGTGAAACCCCAAACTTTCTAGTTCATTCTCAACTCTCTCTCCCTCTCACCCTAGGAACCGAAGCCAAAGAAAAAAAAAAGAAAAGAATAAGGGTCGGATTTTTGGAGAAAGTGAAGCAAGGAGGAAAAATTTTGATCCAAGGTCTAGATCCACTTTCAAGGTTTAAAGGTAACCTTCCTAAACCCCTTGAGCATTTCAATCAAGTTTTGATTCAAGAATTTAAGTGTATTTCATGTTGGGCTTGTAAGAGCATAAGCTCACCTTCTACTTTCATGCAATAAGTTTAAATGTCTAGTATGTGCTTGATTAGGGTTTAGTGGCCTTGATTTATGATTTGGTGTATGTTTTTGATGCTATGTGTTAGGAATTATGTGGTATGTGTGAATGTCTAGTATGTGTTTGTAATATATCCCCACATACTCAAGAAGAAGTATTGTATGATTGATAATGATGATGATGATGTATGATGAGTGGAGGGTTAAAAATTAACCCAAAACCCTAATTTGGTAAAGATTACCATTTGGGTTTGTAAAGATGGGAAACCAATGCATGATGATGGAAACCATATGTAGCGCGCTGCATGTTTGTCGTAGGCTCACGGTTTCAACCGTTTGAGGTAGGATGTGCATAATTTTACGTAAAAATCAACCAAAGTTGAAAACTGCCAGTTTCGAATTAAACTGGGTAGCAATTTGGAAATGGAATTTTGAGGCCTTTAGAGGCCGAATTGGGAAAATTTTTAAACTAAAAAGTTGTAGAAAATTGAAAATTCTAGGAGGCCTCATGGACGGTTTTCAAAAAATAAAGCTCCAAAGGCTTCCGTTTTTATGAAAATCCAAATCTGGTCTGCCCAGACCCTATGCACGGCCAGGCAGTTTCAACAAGGAAAAAGGATAAGTTAAAGGCAGAATTAGGTTTTGAGAAAAAACCAAAAGTTGCAGGACTCATTGAGGTCTACAACTTTCGTAAAGAAAACATTTTCAAATTCAAAACTGATTTTAAGATAAAACTGGATCTTAAAAACTGTGCAGGAAACATGAAATTCTTGCACAGGATTTTAAAAACAGTGCATGAATAGGCAATTCCTGCACATGCATAAACAACTGAAATTATGAAATTGTTTTCAAAGAATGCTTTCAGAATTTGACAGTTTTTTTAAAAAAGTTACAGTTTTATAAAAACACGGTTTTAAAATATTAAAGTTTACAAAAGATTTTTAAAAGAAAAATTAGACAACAATACTAACTCTTGTTAAGAAAAGAGAATAAATAAATGGGCCAAAAATTATTTTGAAAACATAGTAACAAAATGATGACTAATAGTAACCAGATAGGATACCCAAGCTATTGGGTTGGACCTACAACTCATGGTTACCAATAGTAACCTAATAGGGTATTACTTTAAAAGTAATTGGGCCTTAGTAACCTAATAGGGTATTAGTCTAAATATGATTGGGCTTATACCCAGGGTTACTAATAGTAACCTAATAAGATACTAATTAAGTCTAAATGAGCCTTATACCCAATGTTGCATTAAGTAATCAAACAAGATACTGTTTGATTATAATTGTGTCATGTGCCCTAGGGTTACATTTAGTAACCGAATAAGATATCATTGTAGTGTGGGGGACATATGTAACTAGGGTTACTTGTGAATGTTGGTTGGGATGCCAGCATTGAATGTAATGATTTAGAGTAAGATAGGATGATTCTTATCTTACGTCCTTTTTGGAGACAGGAATATAACATGTTGCTTCGTCTTGTCGTATGTTAGGACAAGTGCTTAGGACAACTGATAAGTACAAACCTCACCTACAGTATGAAAAATAGTAAATTATTTTCAAGTATGACATGTTTATATGTATGCCATGATATGTCATGTTTTACCATTATGCCATGGGTATGTATATGCTATGTTTTATAATAATGCCACACTTTACTATTATGACATAGTTTACGATAATGCCATGTTTTAAAATAGTGCCATGTTTTATAAACATGCCATAGTTGTTTTATGTCATTGATCTTTATGTTAAGTCATATTCATGTATCACATGCATCATGACTAATAAGATCACAAGTTAAGAATCTTAGTCTTGAAACTAGTCTTTGTTAAAGACTTCATGTAGAAGCAAGGTTTTAAGCATCCTCATCAAGAGTTAAATAACAAGGCTAAGACTAAACTCAGACAAGTAAAATGTCGTACCAACCTCCCGCCAGATCGTGGAGGATTATGTATGTTTAAGAAAATTCTCAGACCTTTCGTTGATGCGTGAAGGGTTATGTATATGATTCCCAGAATTGTTAGGGACCTTGCAAACCCTAACTTTCTGTGGATTGCGTGCATTTGGTATGTACACAAGAGGCCTATATGTTAAGCAAGATAATAAGTTCATAATAGAGCATAAGACATTCATAATCAATCATAAATGGATCATGCATAAGTTATATGATGATTGACGTGTTTTGTGAGATTATGTTTGTACTTGCTGAGCGTAAGCTCATTAGTATATTTCATACTGTAGGTAAAAAGCCTGTAGCTTAATTGGTGGGCCATGTAGACGATGCGGCAAGTGAAGGGCGGTGTGAGATACCACTAAGCAAATTTTTCCGCAAGCTCTTTTGAACTGAATATATATATATTTAAATAAATTGTGTTATACTATATATATATGATGTTTGAAGACTAAAGTTAAATGTAAGGCGTATGTATATCTTTATATTTTAGTATGTATGCACGGAAAGTTTATTTATATGGACTAGTCTATTTGTATATGTTTTTTAAAAATATTTATTCTAAAATTTTCAGTAAGCTTAAATATTTAAGATCGAGATTTAACTTAAGTAAACATGGTAACGGCCCTATGTGGTTGGGGCGTTACAATAGAAGCCTCTCGTTGCGAACCGGGGATGGTAGCTTGGTGTTAGTTGAAGCAGTGGGAGATGTGCATCTTTATTTTGATGAATTTAGGTTTATTTTATTAAAAGACTGGTTTTATGTTCCTAATTTTAAGAGGAACCTTATTTCGGTTGTTTGTTTAATTAAAGATTCTTATTCAATTTTATTTGATAAAACAGTAGTTATTTGCAAAAACAAGTCTTTTATCTATTATGGTTGCATAGATAATAATCTTTACTTTATCAAACTTGAGATGTACTCACTGCCTGACACTGAATTAATTGATAACTCTAAAAAGTTAAAACTTCTCACTCTAACAAGGCATATCTTTGACATCTAAAACTTGGTCATATTAATCAGGAGATGATTCAAAGATTGGTGAAAGACGATTCTTTGGATACTCTAAAGGAGGTACATCTTCCAGAATGTGAATCTTGCATTGAGGGAAAAATAACTAAGAGGTCTATTGGAGCTAAGGCTATTAGGGCCAATGATCTCCTCGAGATAGTGCACACTGACGTATGTGGCCCTATGAACGCTAAGGTGCGTGGAGGGTTCGAGTACTATGTAACCTTTATAGATGACTATTCAAGATATGGATATGTATACCTAATATGCATCGTAAGAGTGAAACCTTTGATAAATTCAATAAGTATCGTGTGGAAGTAGAGAAGCAATTGGGTAAATCCATAAAGACACTTTGATCCGATTGAGTCAATGAATTTCTAGGATATCTTGTAGAGAATGGGATTTTATCCCAATTGACTATACCAAGAACTTCACAACAGAATGGTGTAGCTGAGAAGAGAAATAGAACCTTGCTGGATATGATACGATCCATGTTGAGTTATTCAACGCTACCATTATTTTTTTAGGGATATGCACTACAAACGGCATACTATATTCTATATCAAGTTCCAACTAAATCAACTCCTAAGACTCTGTACGAGTTATGACATGGCAAGATGCCCTCCCTTGGTCATATGAGAATATGGGGTTGCCCCGCACATGTATTAGATAGGGATGCGAAGAAGTTGGAATCACGCTTAGAATTATACATGTTTGTAGTGTATCCTAAGGGAACTAAAGGAGGTCTATTTTATAACCCAAATGAATAAAAAGTCACTGTTTCAACCCATGCGACTTTCCTTGAGAAAAGTTACATGAATGACTTTAAGCCTCGAAGTATAGTGGTGCTAGAGGAATTATCGGATGATGAATTGCTCGACAAGTTTCGGTCTTAGACCCTAGTCCAAGTTCTAATGAAAGACCTGGAAACAATCAACAATCTAGGGAGTTTCGATATACTGGGAGAGTTTTTAGGAAACCAAGTTTCTTCATGTATGATGCTGAAGTTCACCAAGCTGAAACTCATGAACATGATGATGACCCTAGTACCTACGGTGAAGCTGTGAATGATGTTGATGCTAAGCTTTGGAAACAGGACATGAACAATAAGATGAATTCAATGAAATCCAATTCTGTATGGGAACTTGTAGACCTACCTAAAGGGATAAAGCCCATTGGGTGCAAGTGGGTTTACAAGAGAAAGAGGAATGCTGAAAGGAAAGTTGAAACTTTCAAGGTTAGACTTGTAGCAAAGGGATACACTCAAAAGGTCGACGTCGACACTGACGAAATGTTTTTACCTGTTGTGATGCTAAAGTGTATTCGCATTCTTCTATCCATTGGTGTGGCTTTCGATTACGAGATCTGGCAAATGGACATCAAGACGACATTCTTGAATGGCCATCTTGATGAGAGTATCTATATAGTACAACCCGACAGATTCATGGTGAAAGGCAAAGATAAGAAAGTTTACAAGTTGCTTAGATCCATTTATGGATTAATGCAAGCATCCCACTCATGGAACCAAAAATTTGATCAAGCAATCAAGATCTTTGGTTTTGAGCAGAACATTGATGAACTTTATGTTTATAAACGTATAAAGGATGGCAATATGGTCTTTCTGGTTCTCTATGTTGATGATATACTACTCATTATGAATGATGTAGAGAACTTTGGCTGTCTCAACAGTTTGACATGAAGGACTTGGGAATAGCTAATTATGTTATGGGAATTCATCTCTTTAGAGATCGAATGAACAAAATGACAGCTTTGTCCCAAGCTTTATACATAGATAAAATAATTGAAAAGTTTGCAATGTAAGAGGCAAAGAAAGGTACCCAACCTTCTATTGTCGGTTTGACTCTTTCATTGGATGACTGTCCCAAGACATCGAAAGAAAGAGAGCGTATGAGTGAGGTCCCTTACGCATCAGCTATGAGTAGTCTCATGTACGCTATGCTTTGCACTCGCCTAGATATTTGTTATGCAGTGGGTATAGTGAGTCGATATTAGTCGAACCCCAGTACCAAGCACTAGCAAGCCATGAAGCATGTACTCAAGTATCTTAAGAGAACGAGAAACTATATGCTGGTATATTCTGGAGGGGACCTAATACCCGTAGGATATACGGATTCAGACTTCCAAACTTGTAGGGATTCGAGGAAATTGACTTCAGGATCTGTGTTCTTACTTGGAGGAGGCGCCAATGTGTAGAGAAGTGTGAAACAAGGTTGCATTGCTGACTTTACGATAAAAGCGGAGTATGTGGCTGCAACTGAAGCTTCTAAAGAAGCAATTTGGCTCCGCAAGTTCTTTGAAGACCTTAAAGTCATTCTGGGTGTTGACAAGGCTATCACACTTTATTGTGATAATAGTGTGGCTGTTGCCAACACAAAGGAATCTAGGCACCATAAGAGGACCAAATACATAGATTGGAAATACCATATAATTAGATAGTACGTGGAGGATGGACTAGTGGGTGTATGTAAGATCGCGTCCGAGGACAATATTGTTGATCTCTTTACTAAGACTTTGGTGGCTAGAAACTTTGAAAGGCATGTAGAGGCGATGGGGATGCGAGACATGACACATTTACTAGCTGAGGGCAAGTGGGAGATTGTTGGGAATGCCCTAAGAGTGAAAGACATTTTAGTTGTATTTCATTTATTTTGAACTGCTTAATAATATATTTGAGGTTTTTTTTCATTACATATTTGCTATATTGTCCTCATGTATATGTACATGTTAAAGTAAATGTAAGCAAATATGGTCCATTAACTACTTGATGTTTAAACTGTTAGAATGTTGCATGCAATGGGTTTTTGTTTGCCAAAAGACAACATTTTAAAGTAAGTAGTCTAAATTTGTAATTCATAATGTAAGGGGTTAAAATGAGCATCTAACTCATATGAAGACTATTATGTTATCTAAAGCCAATTGGGGAGATGGTTTGTCTTGACCATCTGGAGCGAGCCGACTCCCAAGTAGAGACATAGATATATTGCCAAGTGATGGTGATATATTGGACTGGACCAAAGTGTAATTAATCTAAAAGTCTGCTTGATTAGATTAATTCAATTTTGACGTTCATTATGCAATAACCTTAATCCTGACTAAGTAAATGACTTCATGTTTATGACTTGTGTACTTTGATGTTACAAAGGCTAAAGCGTCTCAAACTAGTAAGCTATTAGACCGGTTTTTTGGGTACATGACTTATATTCGATGTGAGCTTTGCTTATAGATATGGAATCATAGCTCCCATAAAGAGTAAAAGTTATCCTCGTAAAATGGACGAGGTCTCAGGTCGTTTGTTGGGCAAATGCCTAATTATTCACTTTGGGTGAATAATCATTGTCCTATCAGATGTATAATGGATCTTTATGATAGAGTGATCAAAATGTTGAACGGACTCTGACTTTAAGTTGATCATGGATATCATATGAGGGTGTTGTATATATGACAAGGTCAGTGGACTGTAGTTACACACTGGTTTATGTAATATGGTATACAATTGGGAGTGCAGTTTCAGGTTTATAGTGGTGTGACTCTGAAACTAATAATTGTGTAATTAATTTATTTGGTATAGCATAATTTTTTAAATAAAATATTGGAGCCTATATTATATATATATATATATATGCAATTTGTCCATTTACTAGCTCAATATAATTTCTTAACGGATGGTAATCAATTGGTATATTTATTATGGCTTTAATTCTTGCACTAGTGAAGAGAAAAATCTGGAATACCTCCCACAAGGTTTATGCATTTTTTCTACTAAGTGTAGAATGAGAATTTTGTTTCATTTAATTAATTTGATAAATATTTAGTTTGGATAAATATTTATTTGAAGATAATATTTGAAATTTGAATTAATTATATTTATCTTTTGAGATAAATATAAGATTAAATTAAATTAAGAAATATGAGTAAATTAATTATTTGGATAATTAATTTAAATAAATATTTTGAATTAAATATGATAATTATCATATTTGGATTTGAAATTGAAACAAAATCTTATCCTACTCTACTTTGTGTAGCCGTTTTTTATGAGGATAAGGGAATAAAAAGATTTTCTCATTATTGATTTTATTTGGATAATTATTACATAATTATTTAATTCAAATAAAATTGCCATGATTTTATTTTGAATTTAATTTGGAGTTATGGAACATTATCCATGGAGATAAAATCCATGGAGATAAAATCATAAGATAATTGGAGATAAAAATTTGAATCAAATTTTAAATCTCCTAGACATATTGTAGGTGATTTTTTGGTCTCTCGGACAAAAGAAAAAACTCAAATCAGGGAAGGAGGAGAGAGAAAGATCTTTTTCAAGTGTCCTATTCGAATTCAACTTCCACTCAGTCCATTCACTATAAATAAGACCCTAGGGGCTCCTACTTTATTTAGATCACATACTTTAAGGTGAACAAGCTTATTATTATTCTCTTATTATAGTAATAATAAGCTACAATGGCTCTAGGTGGTTGAAAGGAGAAAGCCGTGTACAAATACCAATCAACACACTGAGTGCCCACACACTCTACCGTCCGGGAATTGGAGAATAGTAAAGAAAGCTAGTTGGTTGAAGCTCTCTTTGATCTCTTCCTTTGGCATTCCTGTTGTCTTCTCTTAAGGTACGTAATTTGTAGAATAATTTATTATATATGACAACATGAGTTAGTACGATCTTAAGAAAAAAAAATTTTAAAATTTCGCTGCATAAATTACCCCTTTTCCCTACACCCGGTGAAAATATATATTCAAGCTCCAACATTTATAGTCATATCAACGTCGGGTTGATTTTCTACTTAATTATTAGCAACGATATTAGTCCACTAAAAACTCAAAGCTAGACTCTAGATTAGATAACGTACGTTTATGAAAGATCCAAATATCTTTTGTCCACAATACATCATTTATGTAACATCCCCAATGGCTATCCATGATCGACATAAGGCTATGTTATGTTCTATCTTCCCAATCATTAACCATTACACTAACTCTTCATAGAAGAGCTATGAATTTCATATTTACAAATAATGCTCCATCATTTACAAGTCATGGCCTCAACATACGGGTATGCAGACCTGTAGATATACCACTATGGCGTACATCAATGTATCTATCTCAGATCAGCTACGCTCAAATAGCCAAAATAAGTCATCTCCCTAACTGGATGTAGAGACACTTACAATCTTGACATGAATAAATTGTCATATTTATTTAATCGACTGTAGAATATGTATTTAGACTATTTTCTTGACATTGTATCTTCCACATATAACCACCCCTCACTACTACAAAAATTGGCTTAGACGAGGGAGATTACACGACGGTTTTACAAAAACCATCGTGTAAATCCGAGATTACACGACGGTTTTACAAAAACCATCGTGTAAATCCGAGATTACACGACGGTTTAGGGTAACCGTCGTGTAATCTTGAGATTACATGACGGTTTAGGGAAACTGTCGTATAATCTTTGTGTAATCTTCCGAAAATCACTCTAAAAATTTGAAATTTTGTGCTTTGAAATTTAAAATCGCTCTAACTCGAGATTACATGACGGTTTAGGGTAACCGTCATGTAATCTCCAAGATTACGCGACAGTTTAGGGAAACCGTTGTATAATCTTTTCTTCCAAAAATCACTATAAAAATTTGAAATTTTGTGCTTTGAAATTCGCGTGTAAACCCTTAACTTAAACCCACTTTCCTCATCCTTTCTCATCATTTTCATTTTTCTCCCTCTCGACCACTCAAAGATTTCTCCTACCCACTATCTCCTTCGCCCGCCCGCCGACAGCGCCGCTACCCTCCCCGCCGCCGCCTTACCCTCTCTCTTATTCTCCCAGTGACGCCGCCGTCGCCCTTCCCTCTTCCTCATTCGACCGTTGCCCGCAACGCCACCATCCCCTCCCTCTCATTCTCCCGTCGCCCTCAACGCCGCCCTCCCCTCTCTTTCCTTTTTCCGTCGCCGTCGCCACCTCCACTGCCACCTTGTCTTCCCATCAAGGCCGTGACTATTTTGCATCAAAGAATGGCAAGGTGACTTCCATATTGCTCAATTTCTTGTTTTCCAACAAAAATACGAACACACAATTCTTTTATAACTTGCTTGGAGTGTAATTTGTGTATTTATTGTTGCTCAATTTTTTTTATTGTTGCTCTTTGTAGACAAATCATTTGTGTAATTTTTTGGCATTTTAAGATCTACGAACACACAATATTCTACGCATTTTTTTTCCGCCCACCACATGCTCGATGAAATGTCAAAATGGAATTTTGTTTGATTTAATCTTAATGATATGCATCTTAATTATTTTGAATTTTGCAAACTTGCTAGGCCCCTAATGGATTGGAAGCTTAGAGCCGGAGAAGGGATTAAAAGGAGACGATACTATAAAACTAAAATCTCGGATCATCCTTGTCCTCACCAAGAGGGAAGTGTTGAATGTGGTTATTTTGTTTTAGATTTTATGAGGGATGTAGTGCTGAATGGAATTGACGTACTTGAATAAAAAGAATTTTATACTTGGGATGATATGGATTTGATTACGGGAAAATGGACTAAATTTGTAATGCAATTCATTAATTATAATATGTAAACTGGTAATCTAATAAATGATTTTTTTACTTTGATACAATATAGCTAATATTTTGTCAATCATATCATGGTCCATGTATTGGATAGCCACCCGTGGGAAATCACCAAAAAATACCAAATTATTTTTTTAATTCATATTAGACTTTACACGACGGTTTTGAACAAAAACCACTAGTACAAAATGTGGATACCACGAGGGTTTTTAACCGTTGTGGTAACATTTCCACGATGGTTTTCTAACTGTCGTGGAATCCAGGGCCGTGGAATCTTTTCAGATTCCACGACGGTTTTTTTACCCGTCGTGAAATACGCAAAAAATAGGGCCTAAATTTGGACATTTAAGAACATACCACGACGGTTTTTTCAAAAAACCGTCATGGTAGGCGGACCCTACCACGATGGTTTCCTTGAAAAACCGTCATGGTATGGTTCGTCGAAAAAAAAAATTGCGAATTCATTTCATTTCCCACGGGTGGCAAATCCGGAAAATTTAACTCACAAAATCAACATTTTTTCCGGAAAATTCTCAAATCCGTGCCTTACCCAATCAATTTTAAAGCACTTTAAATCACAACGACAATCGACAATCACCCAAAGGACGGATGTTGGATATTTTTCTACGAAAAATTCTCAAATCAACAATCAACCAAATCAACATTTTGGAAGAAACATTGTGGATTTTTGACATTTTGGACGGAAATTTCACAATCAACAACTACAATCAACAAAATCAACATTTTGGACAGAAAATTTCCAAATCTGTGCCTTATCCACGCAAGATACATTTCAACTTACCGGACGAGCGGAATGGTAGAGAATGTAGGGGACGGAGGAATGGCGGCGAGAGAGAGAGAGAAGGGAGAAGGCTCGGAGTTAGAGAGAAAGAGAGAGGAATGGCGGCGAAAGAGAGAGGGAAAAAGGGTCGGAGTTAGAGAGAGAGCGAGGAATGGCGGCGAAAATGTATAGAGGGAGCAGAGAGAGATAAATGGAGGGAGGATATGGGCGGCTTTGGGTTTAGAGTTAGAGTTTGTATTAGAAAGTGAAAAAGGCTCGTAATGTAATGGGGTGGGAAAGAGGGTAATTTTTTGAGTTTTAATCTACGCTCCAAAAAGTTGAACAATTTAAAAAAATTTCAAAATTCCCGCCTTCATACCTACCACGATGGTTTTTCCCAAAAACCATCATGGTAAGTCACAAAAATTTAAAAAAAAAAATTCTTGGGACCTACCACGAGGGTTTTTGGGGAAAACCATCGTGGTAGGTCACAAAAATTAAATTAAAATTTTTTGGATGACGGATAAGATTCGACGACGGTTTTTTAGAAACCGTCGTGGAAGATTCATGCTTCCACGACGGTTTCAAAAACACATCGTGGAAGTCCCGGCCTTCCATGACGGTTTCTAGAAACCGTCGTGGAAGGCTCGGCTTCCACGACAGTTTTCGGAAACCGTGTTCCGCCCCGTGTTTTTGCCTCACTTTCCACGACCGTTTTTTAAAAACGATCCTCGAACCTCCGTCGTGGAATCTGCATTCTGTAGTAGTGAACCGTCGTGTAAAGTTCTCACTTTAGTCAAATTTGCTCTCTTTTTTCTCTATTCGACGACGGTGTGAACCCGTGGAATATTGAGATACCACGACGGTTAATAAACCGTCATGGTATCTCAAAATATTCCACGACGGTGGATTACACGACAGTTGTCTAACCGTCGTGTAAACTTTAGACGACGTTTAATACCCATCGTCAAATCCATAATTTTTACTAGTGCCTCCTACTCATTTTGTGGTTGAGCTTAAGACTGATTACCATAATGACGACAATTAGCAATTGTAAATCCAATAGTCTTGCAGTGCTTATAGAAATTTGGTAAATTTTCGTATTCTACTGAAACAAAAACTGAGATGCCCTTTCTTTTTAATAAGAATTGTTTCCTTTAGATCTCCAGATATATAAACATTAACTAGTGTCCAAAAATTCCATTAGCATTATTGTCATCCAAACATATACCAGTCACCAACATTCCCTTGCAAGATCGTATAAGGACTGAAATATGCGCTCCATTGTAGTAGTCGCAAAATGCTCGGATTGAAAGAGTAGGATCCAGCTGCCCAACCTCTATTTTTCTCCTCTATTGAAGGAAACTGGAATCGGAAAAAACCCCTTGCCAAGTGAAAATTTTTTCCATTCACCAAAAACTCCCCATATATCTACAGCAATTTTAATTTGAGATATGTCGCGTTCCACAGTCGATCACTGTTGTCTAAAAAGATTCTTCCAATCAAAGCAAGTTTACATATTTCCACATATTCTGCCGGTTTCTGATGCTTGTTCATGATAGAAATCCTGTAGAAAATAACGTAGTAATTAAGCGGCGGCTATAGCCAGGGTTACCAAAACCAAAACCACCTAATATAGCACAGACGTAAATGCCACGCTCTTAAGCAGATTCACTATCATGCATGGACTCTGAGAACTTTTTTTTTTTTTTTTTTTGGTTTCCGTAGTGTTATGTCTTTTATGACACAAATTAAATGTATTTAGTAATAGGCTGTCGCATTCACACAAGAATTTCTAGTTCAAACGTCTATGTCAAATTTCCCTTAATGTTATTCATTCTTTTATTTTGCGTTACTTGAGATGATGTGACAGTAACACCAGTATACCTAGCATGTGTCTAATTTTAGAACATTAAGTGTGTGTGTGTGTGTGTGTGTATATATATGCATAGATATTTATCAAAATCTTTATTTTTTATACCATCACGTAATTTGGGAAAAATTAAACGTTTTGGCTCAACACTTAATTTGGACATTTCAAATAATTTCGGTCTATTGCTTAACCAAAAAGGAAAATTGCTTCTGTGTTTTGTACATATTATTATACTTGAATTATTTTTCATTTACTGAAAGTCAATAAATAGGTTTGCAATAGAGCTCACTAGGTCAAACAACAAAATGTAACGTATTTGGGCTTGGGAAAACGGGGATTCAATCCTATGTTATATAACCGAAAAAAGAAAAAAAAATTAATTCGTTGAGTCACATTGTAGAAATATGGGAGATAGATTTACACAATTAATTGTATTACCCAAAAAAAAATTTGTTTTAGGGAAAAATATCTTTTAAAGAACATGAAAATTGATATAATAAATCCCCTGACAAACTAGCATTTAAAATCGATTACTTAGCTTTTTTTTTTTTCTTTTAATGTTTATTTATAGTAAGAATGATAGCAAGTTACTAAAGTTAGGTAGGGTATTGAATAATATGACATATATCTTCTTCTTTATTTTTTTTTAAAGCATATCTTGTTTTCTAATATGGACTAAAATTTCACTAAAATAAAAATTACCATTATAAGCTTAGAAAAAACAAAATTGACATAACAGATGATCTATTACAATAATGAAAACAAATTCAAATGACAATTTATAGTAAAGAATACATTTTCATACACCATTGATCCACTTGCACGTAACTTTAGAAAAAGGATAAATCTAGCTCAATTGGAAATAAATCTTCAACTTTAGAAAATGAAGCTCAACTAAAAAAAAAAAAAGTCTTAAAAAAAAAACAAAACCGATGTAACAGATCGTGATATATGGAGCTCAATTGGAAATAAATCTTCAACTTTAGAAAATGGAGCTCAACTAAAAAAAAAGTCTTAGAAAAAAACAAAACCGATGTAACAGATCATGATATACTATAATAACCGAAACATTCAGACTATATTTATATTAAAGAATAGGGAGGATTTTTTTCGTGTAAACTTCGCTGTAAGTGTAAAATATTCAAAGCACATGCATGCTACAAATAAAATCTTCGACTCTTTCAAAACACCCTCCGCCTTTAGTGTTGACTTTATACAACAATAGACAAGTTATAAATGTCAATCTTCACTAGCCTAAGATCCTCCAAATCTAAAACTCAAAAGCTACAACTCTAGCAAGAAACCACACAAAAACAAGAAATATAAAAGTAAGCACAATCATATTAAGATCTGAGTGTGATAAATTTATTAACGTCATAGAATGAGATCTAAGTGGACAAGTATTTTTACATATGCAAAAAAACATTATGACTATTTAAAGAAAATGGAGAAATTATCTTACTGAAGAGAGAAATGTTAGAGGATCTCCACCTTCAATGGAAAAAATTGTAGAAACTTTGAGACAAAAGTAGTAGATTTTTTTTTTTTTAAATCTTTATTTACTATATGTCCAAACCTCTTTTATGTTTTATCGAAATATTACGTTTTGTCTTCAAACAGGATAAGAAAGGGTTTAGCTAATGGAGATATTAACTCTTCCAGGAACCAGTAACGCAATGTTCTAGTGAAATATCACATTTTGTCTTGTGATTTCAGGAATGCCACACATCCCTTGTGTTTTTAATTTCATGTTAAAGATCTCCCTTTTGATAGAATTCGGACAAATTTTAATGTTCAAAAAGATCATTATGGTCATGAGTTAACCAAATTGATCAAATATAATATATTTTTAGGTTACGAAATCTTTTTTTTTTTTTTTTTGGCACTTCAAATTTGGCCAAATTTTGTCAAAAGTAGGGGTGGTAATCTTACCCACATGGTCAGGACTCGCAGGGATTCACCTCAAATGGGGTATGGATGTGATAAAATCTTTAGATATGGGGTGGTTATGGGGACAAAGTCGGCGGTGGGGATAAAATCTGCCGATTTACATATTTTATACAATTTTCTTTCTCTATGTTAAATAAATAATATACATATAATAAAGGAATTAAAAATAATCAGTTATTTTTACAATTCGGTCTCAATCAATTGCTAAGATACAGTTCATATATGTTTAAAATTAATTTGATTTGCATTGTACAATCTTTGAATGTGGACTAAATTTCTATGAAAATAGTTGTTTAATTTTTTGTTTTAAATTGCTTTAGCTTTCATATGCATAGTAATATCAAAAGGGGATTGAGACCCGTGTTGGGAAGACTCTCTCAACAAGAAATTCCCTTACCCCACCTCTCTTAATTAAACGGAGATGATGACAAGAATAAGAATGGAGATGGGAAAGTATTCTTCCGCTCCTCCCCTCCCAATAAGGTTTTTAATATAAAATTAAAAACACAAAAAATATTTTAATATTCCTGAAAATTACACGATAAAGTTGACTTTACCATAAAAACAAGGTAAGTCGGGTACTTATAAGAAAAAAAGAGAAGGAAAATAAACAGTAAAGACAAGAATTCTTAGGCAGCAGACAAAAGGAAGGCACTTACCAACCTTAGGCCAACATCAAATAAAATACTTAAGAAAACATGTCCTTCTATCCGGAATTTACATATTTACCCTATCACCTAATTGAAAGTAGGTTTTGATTTCTCAATCATTACTTAAAGGGAAAAAACTAAAAAACATAGAAAGCATTTTGTGAGTGGTTTATAAACATAAAAAGCATTTTGGACATTTGGAGGGGAAAAAAAAAAAGAGAAAAATAGTATTTAAGCTAAAGCGAAAATACAGAGAGGTGTTTTTGGTATTTTCTCTGTGAAGTTTTGTAACATAAAGTTTGTAATTGTACGCCATCAAACATTGTCCAAACCTAGTTTGTTCTTTCTCGGTATTTGCCGTAAGACGACTGATCTTGACATCTATTGACGAGTGAATAACAGAAAAAGTTTAAACAATTTAAGTCAATGTTACTCTTTCATCGAAGTAGAGATTTATATTTCCTTTCAAAAATAGTAGAGACTTTCTCTTTTTTTTTTTTTTTTTTTTAAATATCATGCTTGTCAAAATTGTAGAGATTATATTAACAAACTTATTGTTTTCCAGCCAAAAAAATAAATTATAATAACCAAAATAACGAATATTCTATCTCGAATCCATCAGTGAGAATATCACCAAAAGATCTGTTGTTAGCTAGAGGCTCACTTCATCTCAATCAGTTGACTTACCTTTTCAAAAAAAAAAAAATTGAAGTGTAGCGAATTTCCCTAAGAAACATTTAACAACAAAGAGATTAATTAATTAAACTCATTTTGATCTAATGAGTAATAGGACACAAGATTTATAATGATGATGATGATGATGATGATGATGATGATATTATTAGTAGCAATAATTATTCAATATGCATGTGTTAACTTTTGGACGCCGTCAAAGTAGAAATTTTTTTAACCTACAAATTAAAATTATATATTACTGAAGTCATGTGATTTGACAGTGTGTCTAGAAAAAGAAAGAAAGAAAGAAAGAAAGAAAAGAAGGTGTCATTCATGGAGAGATGGAAATTTTAAAATAAAATTGAAAAAAAAAAAAAGAAAAGGAAGAGCTAACTACTAGCAAAATATATTTTTCATGTTGTTTAGTAGAACATAAAGAAAAAAAAATTGTCTAATCTAGTTTATTTTATAAACATACATTTATACAACAAACGGAATCTTGAATAACACATAGAAACAAAATGAACCACTTCTATTCTCAAAGCTGTGGTTCATGAAGAAAAATGATGATTGATTAAGGTCAAATCAACTATTTTATATTTTAATTATTTGGTAAAAAGATTTCTCATTTCTTTCCTTTTGTTAAATTGTTGCCCCCCCTAATGATATACTTAAGCTTTCGAGATAGACTGGTAAACTAATATGGTATAAGAACAGGAGGTCCTGAGTTAAAATTCATGCAATTGCACTCTTTAACCCCTCACCACCCCCCCCCCCACCTTTATTATTATTCGCTTGTTGGGCCCTTAATATTTTGTGGGCTTCTTATTTATATTGGAATTTCAAATTAATATTTATAGGCACTTTTGATAAAATGCCACAAAATCATACCTTGGATTGACTTTTACGACGTAGGAAAAACTCTTGCAAGAAATGTTATAGATGACATAATAAATTTTTGTTTATTATTTTATTTAAAATTCCAATTATAATTACTAATTAGTATCCATATTGTAATTACTTGGGTTACCAAATGGTAACCAGTTGGTTGCCGGTAGGTGACGGGTTTTCGATCAGTAACCACTGCCGCCGACGGGTAACCAGTTGATTATTGATTGTCGGCAAGTTTCCGATCGGCAACCGCCGCCGCTAGCGAGTAACCAGTTGGTTATCAAATAGAACATAAGGATATGCTTATATCACAAAATAATAATAAAGAATTAATTAGTAAGGAGCACTATAAATGAGCTCACATATAAATACAAGTTACTATATACAAAATTGAGTAAGTTGTCTAATACTAACAAATTTACTAAAATCAAGATATATCCCAAATAACAATAATTACAAATAAATTAAAAATTCTTAACAAAGATAAGTGTATTTGGCCTAAATAGTTAATGAACTCTTGCAAATGTGACGATTGGTCCCTATTCTTTTTTTTTTTTTGGCCGAGATGATCCTAAACTCTTTTTTTTTTGTTTTTTTTTTTTGCCATTATGGTCCTTTCCGTCAAAATTCGTTAAATTTTTAATAAAATCTTATTGAAATGATTATTTTTATAATAAAATTACTAAAATACCATCCCCTCTCTCACCTTCCCCCATCCCCTCTCTTTGTTCCGCCCACCCTTCCTCTCTCTCTCTCTCTCTCTCGGTCTGCCCCCCCCCCCCCCCACCCTCGCCGTTGTTCGCCCCCCACCCCCCCTCATCTCTCTCTCTCTTGGTCTGACCCCCCCACCCCCGCCCCCCCCTCCTGTAGTCGTTCGGCCCCCATCCCCCCTACTCTCTCTCTCTCTCTCTTGGTCTGGCCCCTCCACCACCGCCGCCTCTCCCACTGCCGTTTGCCCCCACCCCCACCCCCCCTTTTTCTCTCTCTCGGTCTGGCCCCCCTCCTACCTCCGTTAACCACAAGCCCCCACCACCCCCACCCCCCCCCCCCACCCCCCCCCCCCTCTTAAGAATCACCAATTTGTTTTCCCCCTTGTCTTCGCCATCGTCGAGCCTCCCCCCCCCCCCCCCCCCCCCCCCCCCCATTATATTCGCCCTCGCCGAGCTTTGCTCAAAACCCAAAACCGAACTGGGTCCCCCCCCCCCCCCCCCCACCTCGCTGCCATCCGAGCACTTCAATCTGAATTCCTCTCCCCGTCGCCGAGCTTGCCCCGCCCCCAAATCTGGGATGCTTTGTTTTTGAGGAGAGAAAGAGATCGAGGAGGGGAGAGAGAGAGAGAGATAGAGTAAGGGCTTTGGTTTGGTTTGGAGGAGAGAGAGAGGAGAGAGAGAAAAGAGAGAGATTAAATTGTTTTTAAAATTTTTTAAATTAGTTATTAGTAAATTACTAAAATATCCTCTAATTTTATTATAAATTAACAGATTTTGACGAAAAGGACCATAAAGGCCAAAAAAATAAGAGTTTAGGGTCATCTCGGCCAAAAAAAAAAAAAAACCAGGGACCCAACCATCACCTTGGCAAGAGTTCAAGGATTATCTAGGCCAATTACTCTAAAGATAATTACATTAAAAAAATTATCTTAATATAAAATCCTAACTTTCCCTAATAATATGGTCAATGTGCAAGAGTATTGGTTGACATCAATCTTTCAGTTATACTTTTTAAAAAAAAAAAAATTCTTGTTGAATGCAAAAGAATTTATTAATAAGAATATTTTGGTTTCATTGTAATCCGTTAAGTCAATTCGTAAACACTCTATATTTTAAAAAGAAAAAACACCCTAAATATCCGGTGTGTTTATTCGAAGCATATCATATTCATCTTGTTATATAAAATACTTCCGGTTTTGAAAACAATCTAAAAGTATCCCTTTGACAAAAAAATTTAAACAATTTAAACAATTTGACTACGCTCACGAATCACTATTAAATACAGTTTTAAATACTAATTAACTACAAACTAAGTAATAGTATATTTTAAATCTAAGAAAAACTCAAAATTGCCCTCGATCTCCTCTTCTTGATTTTGCTTTTGGAAATTTTTGCATTAGCTAACATTTAAAATAATATTTAATACAGATTATTAAGCATGATATTCATGTTTTTAAAAATAGGATATCTAATTGGTCAAAATGTTGTCTTTTTAATCTTTGTCTAGTTACAAAGAATACTTTTTAATTAATAATATTTGTGTGGGATTCTTTTCTTCGTTTGTATAGAAAAAGAAAAACATGATATTTTGAATGATCATCGTAGGAAGGAGCAAACTCAATCCGGATTCCATTAAGCTATCTAAGTTAACAAGAAAAGTGTGGGTATTTCCCACAAAGTCAATGTACTCGCTAGTATCATATTTACTTAATTAGTTATTTTGAAGATTCAGAAATATATAATAATATGAAATACACATCTATACAAGACTCTGCGTCGAAAGCTAAAAGAAAACAATGAATTTCAAATTTTCATATAGTATATAACATAACAATATGATCTGGTCGTAGTTAATTGCACATCTGACTTAACTATAAGGTGAAGAATTTGAATCCCTCAACTCTCAAGTTCAAAAAAAAGAAAACTAATAACAATATGCTTAAAAAAAATTATACATACTAAATGAACATTATGCTTAACTAATTTAGTTTCAAAAATTACTATATAATTACACATCTCGAGAAACCGGATAATCTGGTTGGAGAACTATCTTGCTATCTTGCGATAGGTTAACAATTTAACACATTTACAATTCTAATCCGTTTAGACTAGATTTAGCTCGACTTATTAAATAGATAACCAAGTTTATGGATTAAAATTGTCATCCCAAAACACAAACAATAGTTAAGGTAATTTTTCTGTTTTGAAATATGACCATTGTGGATTCTGACATAGAAACAAATTGCCCCCTCACAATAAATAAATGGCTTACCAACCCACCTATGACTTTCTTTTTCTTCTTAAGAAAACAAACTTAGGGGGTGTTTGGTGAATGAGTTTAGTTTAAGATTTTTAAGTTTCAATAGTAATTTTTCAGAAAAGACCAAAAACTTTTTCAGAAAAAGATAAAAAAACATGATAAAAAAAGTACAGTTTAGTTTAAACTAAACTTCTTACGAAACAAAGCCTTATTTTGCTTGTAACTTCTAAGTAATAGTCACACGTACGTTTGAATAATAAATAGGATAAATTGTTTATTTGATCCCTAATCTTTTTACAAAATTGTAATTTAATATTCAATCTTTTTCTATTGTTTAAAAGGTCTCTAAACTTTTTAAAATAGTATAAAATGATCCCTTTTTTTTTTTTTTGTTAACAAATTTTAAAAATTTAACAGAAAATATCACATTAATCACAATGATTTACTATTTAAGGATATTTAAGAAAAATTTTTACATAATTTCAACTCATATGTATACATACATGACCTATTTCATGCTATTTTTTAATCTTTATTATTAAAAAAGATCAAATTATACCGTTTTAGAGAGTTCAAAAACCTTTCAAGCACCAAAAAAATAATAATAATAATAATAAGATTAGGCATCAGATAGTAGCTTCGCAAAAAGTTCATAGATCAAACAATCAATTTATCCAAATTAATATAAAGAAGCAAGGTCGTGAAGCATAATTACAAAAGTGCCCCTGAATGCGTCAAATCCTAAATTCCAAAGAGGCCAAAAAACACAAGAGGAAACGTGTACGTACGCTATGGTGGGATGAACAGAGACATGGTTTTCTTCTTCTAAAAGTTGTCCATTTAATACCCGGTCTTACTTTCTTCTGCTTTTTCACCGCCTTTTTGCCCACACAAAAACCCACTCCCCTCATTGCTTTCATAATTCCCAATACCCATTTAAATCGTTTCATTAATTATATTAATATCTCTCCCTCTCTCTCTCTCTCTCTCTCTAGCCTAAAACCTCTAGCTCTCCCCCCACCTAAACCCTCCTCTCTTCATAAATATCACCTCGATCACATAAACTCACCACTTTTATACATACATATATTTTTATATAACCTTCCTATATATATACATGTGAGGGCAATGGAGTAGAGGAGCTTTCTGGGTTTTGCATGCTTAGTGATATTTTTATATATAAATCACATATACATATATGGAGGAATGGTTAAGTTCTTCAGCCTGAGATCAGCGATGATAATGGCGGTGTTCACGGTCTCTCTTCTTGTTCTTCCGCTGGTGTTGCCGCCGTTGCCGCCGCCGCCCGCGATGCTTCTGCTGGTGCCGGTTCTCATTATGTCGCTTCTCGTCTTCTTGGCCTTCTCGCCTGCGGCTCACTTGCCTAGCGTTGTCATCGATGCTCCTGTTTGAATATATATATAGATATTTATATATAAATATATATATACACATGCAACAAATTGACAATATTCATAATGCCAATTTTTTGTTTAATCAGGTTCCTTTTTAGTTTAATTTCTCTGTCCTTTTGCTTAATCCAAAGGGTATTTTGCTTCTATATAGCCAGGTTGGTAAATGGTGATGATTGATTACTTGTTACCATTTTTATGGCTTTTCGGTTTTTTTTTTTTTTTTTTTTTTAATGTGCTTCCTTAAATTAAAAAAAAAAAAAAAAAAAAAAAAAAAAAAAAAAAACCATCTTTTCTGAAGATGAGGTTGAGGTAACGACGTCCAGAGTTACTACGCGTGAATATATATATATATATATATATGGAGTGTTATATATTTACATGTAATTTTATCAAGATTTGTATTTTTTTTTCTCTCTCTCTCTTTAACAAAAGAATGTGTAGGCACAAAAATGATCTGATCAACAGTCTACTGTAAAAATATTGTAAATATGAAAATGAAAACTCCAAAATAGTTTTGTAATCATTAGTCAACACAGATATGGAAAAGTCTCTTTTTATTTTTTCTATTTTTTTGCCTCATTCGTTGTATCAAAAAATTCCACATTTTCGCAGTGCATAGTTCAGATTTCCTGCCTTTGAGCAGCCAGAGAAAACAAAACAAAACAGCACATTAATTTTTCCATAAAGCCTGCTGTGTTTTGGTTTTTGTATGCAATGCAGCGGAAATCAAGCTCAACAAACATAATCAGTCTCCTACCAAAAAGTCTCTATAATTTATTAATTAATTAATTACTTAATTAATTAAAGTTAAACGTAAACAAAGTGAAGAGAAAAATGGGATGGAAAAAGGGATGTATAGAGAGAATAAGATCAAAGGAAAGGAAAGGAAAGACACTCTCAAGGTACGACGTTGATAACGAGTAAACATGACTAAAGAAGGAAAGACGCCTAGAGAGAGAAGAGGAAAAAGGAAAAGAGAGAAGAAAAGAGGATGTTTCCTTTTTTTCTTTTTTTTTTTCTGAAATTTATATTTATTATCTCATTTTTCTATCTCAATGTGTATCTCTTCAATATTATTCTGATAACTAAATATCAATTGGCTTAAGTATTTTTTACGTGGTTAAATTTAAACATTTAGACAATACACATGACCGAACATTATCAGAGGAACAACGAGTAAGACAAGAAATTCAGCGAGTAAGACAAGAAATTCTGAATAATAGATCTTGATTATGTTTTTTTGGGATTAAATTAATAGTTTCAAGCCGACATGCAAAGGGAAAACATGAAATGGTATTGCTTGTTTTGGCGGCCTAGAGACAAATAGATTTTTAATTATGGGGAGAGTTTCTATGTTACTAGGGGCGACAGTTAGATACAGATGTATCTTATTATATATATGGAGGAGAGAGGAATCAAGAGGATCACCTATTGGTGGGATGTTCTTTAGTTTACTTCAGGAGATTTCCTTCTTTTTTTACTCTTTCGATCATCTTTTTCTTTCATGTTGGATGTACCAAATATAATGAGGCATATATTCCCAACTGATTATATGCGTGTTAGTTGCAACTTGCATATGGTAACGTTGTGGGGTTAATTAAGAGCTGTAATTGTGATTATGAAGTTAATAAAAAATTCGTTATGGGGAATAGAAAAAGTTAGAGGGATTGCAACTGTTCAATTTTGATGTCTCAAATTTCTATCAATTATGCCCTTTTTTTTTTTTCAAAAATAAAAAAAAAATTATAACTCAAAAACATAATAGGAAATAATGGATACTTGGTTAAATAACATCACATAATCTGATTGGTTAGGGGACACCATTTTAGACACAAAATTAGACAGATAATTTGAATCCAAGGATTGTGACCAAGAAGAAAAATTATATAATTACATTATTTATCCTTTTGTGTTTTCATATATATTTGTTTGTAATTACATTATTTTTTTTTTTTAACTATAAAAATATTATTCGAATTTGAAATTTTTATTTTAATTTCACCAGTCACGAGTTTGTGAGCGAAAATAACATGAAAAACATAAAGATAAAGATGCCTTAACTAGTTTCTGAAAACAAATTCAAATATTTAAAATATAATGTAAAAGACAAATTGTTTATAAATATTTTTCATAAAACTAGTTAAGGGCGATCTTTGTCTTCTTGCCTGTTTTTATGTCTGTAAAATGCTGAGGGATGAAATTGAAACAAAATTTTCAAATATAAAGGATTTTTTTGTAATTTCTAAAACTAAAGTAAATTAAAGGAAAAAACGGTACATCCGACAATTAAAAGTTTTATTTAAAAAACGTATAACTAGTTAATTTATATGTCATTTTCTATTTAAAATCTTGTTGTTACATGATACTATTTAAAAAATAGTACAAAGAATAACTATCACTGAAAATATTAAATTGGAATCACTTGACTATTCTAATATCTTCCAAAAAAAAAGTTACAACGGGCATTTTGTGAGGGTGCTGGAATACAATAGCTCATCCCTATAAATATATAGAGAGAACTCTCCTTGAAGTAGCTCGACAAACGAGTAATGAATGGTCTGGATAGAAAATCAGGATTCGAAACTTATAAGTTTTTTCGTTGTTTTTAATATTAGAAATGGGAACTATAGGTCGAATATGGTAATATATATAATAATAGGTTAAAATAGTCCATGGATTCTTTAAAAGGTAACGATTTAGTCCTTTTTTTAAAAAAAATTTTGGTAACTCTTTAAATGTTTCCAATCTTAGTCATTTTCATCCAAATCCGTTAAGTTTCTAACGGAATGAGTCACGTGACCCATCACATAAGCTTAATTAACCATCGAAAGACGAAAATACCTTTATTCACACCAATAACATTTAAAAAAAAAAAAAAAAAGACCAAAACGCCACTACCTCTCTTTCTCTCTCTCTCCACTACCCCCCCCCCCCCTCACCACCATCGCCGCCCGCCACAACCACCACCACCACCACCATCACCATCGCCACCACCATCACTGGATGTCGCAATCAAGCCTAGCCTCACGATCTCCGCCCAAATCCGGTGATCTCCCCACTATTGCATCGTTGTTGGACCACTGACCCATCTCCACAGATCCGCTCATTAGAGATGGTGCGATCTCTGAGTCCTTGCAATCTCATGCCCCCAGGAGCCATACCTGAGCAAGAACTAGTTGGGCTTCGGGCGGATGCGTGACAGCGATGCTTATGTGGTGATTTGGCCAAAGTGCATTGGAGTGGCGACGAGTTCCTCTAGGGCGGCGATTCTAAGGATTTTTTATTTTCTATGAGTTTGTTTTTGTTAAATTAAATTTATTATTAGATTACTAAAATACTCTCTCAAATTAGATCGTATGCTTTGCACATGACTTATGCTATTAAAAACTTAACAGAAATAGACGGAAAAGGACTAAGATTGCCAACATTTAGAGAATTTAAGGTCTTTTTGGCCAAAATTAAAAAAACAGAGACCAAATCGTCATCTTTTAAAGAGTTCAGGGATCATTTTGACAAATTATTATATAAAATGTGACTTTCACAAATTCTTTTTTCTTTTAATATTAAAATAATTGTACTCTTTATGTGATTTTTTATTGCATTTGTTCTGAATAAAAAATATTTATAACAAAGTATGTAATAAATTTAGCAAGATGAACACACATGTGCTTTTTAACTCGTATATATATAAGGAGAGAACAAAACTATGGAATAAAGAGTGTGTAATTAACATAGTAGCCAAATTGAAAATTTAATTAAAACGTTATTTGACAGAGTTGTATATTAAAAAGAATGAAGAGGAAAGAAATCATGATTAAAATCATGTAGTACCTAAGTACTCGTTCAAGTCATCAAGTGTGAAAGTGAGTTATGAGAAAAGTAAAGTTAAACAACAGGCACGTTCAATCAAAAGAGTACTACTACTCCCTGTTTGCAAACTATTATTATTATTATTATTATTATTATATATTTTTCATAGCTTGTATGTTTAACATTGTGAGCAAATGTACCTTGTTACGAACAATCTCAAATATTCTTTTCCTTTAACTTCAAGAAATAAAGTATAATTCTTCACAATGGTGATGATTATTTCACATATATAATTCCCTGAAATTCCTAGATTCATGTCTCCTCGCAATCGCCTAGTGATGGATATCTTTTTTCCTCATGATGTGTTTGATTTGTCGGTTGGAATTAAAATTTTTATGTTAAAATTAGTTGATTTTTTTAAAAAAATAACTATAATTTTAATTGATTTTTCATAAAAAAAAATAAAAACTGAGATAAAAAATTTTAGTTGGAGTTAAAACATCAAACGAAAACTTAGTCAAAGTTTTTTATATATGTTTTCAATTTCTCAACCAAAAAAAAAAAAAAAAAAAAAATCCTTGAGAAAAACCTTATAATCGTGATTTGAGCAATTCTCATAGTCCTAGTTGTACATACATGTACATCCCACAAAATACAATATAGTACGGCCATAAGGTGAGCAGATGAAAACACGTGACACATGTGAAAACCAAAAAAATTACAAACACGTGATAAATGCCTGAGTTATAACGTCACCTTTAAATTTGTGACTTGTCAAAACATGTGCAAGGACTGGAAGTGCAGCAAGTTAGGCAAACAAACCAATTCCAGGAAATTGCAGGAAAATTGAAAAAGGTAATACAGAGCATTCTCCAAAAATAATAAAAGATTTAAAAAAAATTTCACGTTTAACCCATAAATTTTTAATGTCATTTCCAGCGCCTGGCTGCGTTTCCGTCACATGCATAGTGAAGTTTTCAATGGTACAAGTTAATTTCATTCAGATTTTTTTTTTTTTTTTTTTTTTGTATTCACCCAAGCAAGAACACGTATGTATTTCACGAAATAAATCGACCACAAATATTCATACAGACAATAACACATACATATCTCACAAAATAGATCGACCATCAGAGTTTTCAGGATGAGAAATTTTTTCTCGTCATGATGGAAACTTCTCCTTCATTACATTTTATATTCTTTTATAAAAAAAATTACCTAAGTAACCATATTTTTTTTTATCTATTGATCAAAATAACACAAATTCTCCTTTCTTGACCAACATGACATAAATTTTAATTAACTTTAATTTAATTTTGTGTCATATCGGTCAAGTGTTAATCTTTTGTGTCATGTTGGTGTAATAGTCTCTAAATTTGTGTCATTTAGGTGATTTCCCCTATTTTATATGTAGATATGTTAAATCCT
Source organism: Ficus erecta (assembly GCA_008635985.1). Classification (NCBI taxonomy): domain Eukaryota; kingdom Viridiplantae; phylum Streptophyta; class Magnoliopsida; order Rosales; family Moraceae; genus Ficus; species Ficus erecta. Next base: position 474,395 of record BKCH01000136.1, on the reverse strand, counting down.
TGTGTCTTTAAGAATAAGAAAGCGTGCAGGTGGCACATTACAAAGTGTAGTCCTCGATGTTCTGAACAAAAAAACTATAGGATAATTCTCATCTACACCGCTGAGCTTTAGGGTCACTTATAATTTGCATTCTGAATTTTAAAAACTCAAACTTTTTCCCTTAATTTTGAACTTAACCTCACTTTACCCCTTCTATCAAATTTTTAGTTAAAAGCTGACAGAAAACAAAGTGAGTTAAGTGTACATATGTGGTTTTTTTTCCATTTGTTTTTAATAGAAATCCTAACAAAATAGGTTTAGTAAAAACTAATTCCATTTTTTTCTATCAATTTTGCACTGAAATTCAGAAATTTTGAAAGTGAAGTTAAAGTTAAAGTTCAAGGGGTAAGTTTCCACTTTACAATTTATGGGGCAAAGTGAGAGTGACCCTAAAATACCAGCAGTAGACCCAAATGCTAAAACTCTTAAAATAGGGAGCAAAGTGTCACAAATGTAAAAGTTTAAGAGCCTGTAGCACAATATACCCTTTAAAAAATCATCATCATGATTGTTGATAATAAGGGTAAAAATACCAAGAGACTTTTCTCTCTCTCTCTCTCTCTCTCTCTCTCTTTCTTCCTCCTCTAATTTATCAATTTTTGAGAAATTAGATGAAGTGACTGACTTTTTCTATCTCTTTTAACAAATGTCAGAACGTTTTTTTTCTTTTAAGAAAATCAATAATTGACTAATAAATCATATAACGCATGTTAGATAGACCATATTAAAGCATCAATATTGGATAAGTCATTATATTATCTAAGTCAACTCATAGTTAAATAACGATATTGATCTCCTAGGACACAGGATCAGGGTCTGGCTTTGGTTCGAGACCAATTTCTTACGAACCCTCAAGTAGCCAAGTACTTTTCTATCATTTAGATATTGCCGAGAGAAGAATACTGAATATAATCATCAGCCCTCCTTTAAAAAATAAAAAAGAGAGAGTGGGGCAGAGAGATCAGAATATAGACATTCACCTAAGACTGTTCTGTGTTTTGTGGGGCACAAAGCAAAGAAAATATAATAATAAAGACAATCAAACAGACCATCCTGAGTAAAAGAAAATGTTAAAAAATTATTTTTAAAAAAAACCCTAATTTCTGCAGATGAATCTGTTCACAAATATGATATCCTCAGAACTGATCCAAGTCTGTGAACATATAGAAATGTTTGCAACAGAAATTTTCTATTTCATAACATTTCTATTTCCATCTTCATCTTCATCACCCAGCTTAAGTAGCGCAAATAAATACAAGTAAATTTAGTCTCCAAGAAAAACATATTACAAAACAGACAGAGCTCATTTGTTCCCAAATTCGAGGAAAAAAACTGCAGATAATCTCTGCTGTCTATTTCCACCAATCATGTTTGAACTCATATCATGAAAAACAGTTGCCAACAAGAAACATCATACTATTCATTTTTCCTCATATACAGATTTGCATAATCTTATTCTTAATCTTAATAGCGATTTTCATCCTCTTTAGGTATAAAACATAATTAGTTACTAATTTAACATGACGAGCTACAGAGAAAAAGTTCGAAGCTTGGAATGTAAATAAGAATGTGGGAACATAACAACTGAAATGACAATGTGAAGAGAATGAGAACACAAGAAAATATGGCAAGAAAGTGTTTATTTTGCAAGATTTATTTATTCATTTTTTTTTCCCAATTCTAACAAAAGATCATAAGTTCATTAGAAGTAGCATAAAAAAAATAGATTATTGACATTGCCCGATGCTTCGGCAACAGTTGAACAATCTGAACTAGCTTCAGTTCATCAACAGAAAGAGCTTTTCACAAGACTGGAAAAATATGAACAAGCTTGTATTTACTTACAATTTATGCCCCCAATCAATATGCAACTCCAATGTTATTGTTATCATTCTCCGGTAGCAGAACTTCTTGTCACCTCGTGGTAAGTGAAATTGATACTCTCTCGTAAATACCAAGCTAAGGCAGATGTTCAACTGAAAATTCAATCTCATCAATTTCCTTTTATCTCTCACCTGTACATCATGGAATGGGAGCTTTTTTGTTTAACTGATGGCCTTCGCGATCGTTTGATTGTTTTACGCTACGCGGACTGCAAAGTCACCTCCCCAGCAACTGCCTTGTCATAGTCCATGCTGGCTTCCGGTGTGTCTTCTTCGCTGGGTGGAACAAACTGCCAAAAAAGTGGTAGGTATTTGTCCCATTCCTTCAAAATAGTCGCGCCTTTGCTGCTTCCAGTTTTTTCCTTCACCAAATGAAATAGCAAATCAAAATAATTTTTTTGGTAATGAAACCTTGAGGACAATGTAATCATATAGAAAGTAGTAAAAAATATCACATGTTGATTAGATTTCTTTAGAAAAAAGCGTAGAAAGTGTTAAAAGTCGGGAAATCAGTAATTTGGTGCACTTACAACGTGGGCTTCTATTAGGCTCTTCAACTGCATCTGCCCAACGGAGGCAGTCACTCTCTGGATCTTTACAATCTCTTTATTTACCTGTTCAATTATAAGAACATACTACTATCGTGATTTTATATATTAAAAAAACAAAAAGGGTGCAAGTAACACATATGGATGTCCTCCGGTAAGAATTGTTGCATATAGGTTTTATCATAGAAGAATTTTATCACTAAGAAAATCGTATAAATAATATTGCTTTCCCGACATTAAATTTTGAAGGTCATAAGCAGGAAATGACACAAAATACATGTCTGGGAAAATTTGTTATCCCATTTGTTGGAAAGATGGGAAGATTACGTTAGGTAATGTTTCAAGTTAGGAGATTATTTAGGAGTTGTTTCTGTTTTGAATTTTGAATTTTAAATTCAGTTAGATTAGATATTTTAGGAAGTTACTTTCTGCAGGATATTCTTTATCCTATATTTGTGTAATTTCCCAATTACTCAAGTGAGGGTGAAAAATAATTTTCTTTTCACAAACTAACAATCAAAGCCATAGGGATTCCTTAACCCTAATGGCAAAATCCAACGTACCGAAGCCGGCGATGACCGGCGCTGGTAGTTCCCCACCGGTTTCTAGTTCCCCACCGATTTCTAGTTCTGGAAGCTTTACTAGGATCGGCAATTCTTCTCCTGCTACTGGCAGTGTTGATCAACTGTCTTCTGGATCTTCTCTTCAAATTACCATGCACAAATTGAATGGTAAAAATTATCTGGAGTGGTCCCAATCGGTCAAACTAGCCATTGATGGCTGTGCCAAATTAGGTTATTTGACGGGTGAGCTAGTGAAGCCCACAACAACCGATCCAAGCTTCAAACTTTGGCGATCTGAGAACTCACTGGTGACGGCCTGGCTTCTCAATTCCATGGACGCAACAATTGCAAAACCAAATTTATTCCTATCGACAACAAAGGATGTCTGGGATTCGGTTCAAGAAACCTATTCAGATTTAGAGAATTCTACTCAAATCTTTGAATTGAAGTCCAAGCTCCGGCAGTCTAAGCAAGGAGATCGTGAGGTTACTGTCTATTACAATGAGATGGTAACCTTATGGCAGAAATTGGACCAATGCTATGAGGATGAGTGGGAGAATCCAAATGATTGTGCGAGGTTTATGAAATGAGAGGAGAACGATCATGTGTACATGTTTCTTGCCGGTGTCAACTACAGTTTGGATGACGTGAACGGATGAATCCTTGGTCAAAAACCTCTACCGTCCATTCGTGAGGTTTTTTTCTGTGGTCTGCCAAGAAGAGTGCTGGAAAAGAATCATGTTGAATAAGACAACACCCAGCACCCATTTGGAGACCGATAGCTCAGCCCTTGTTTCTCGTGGATCTGATGTTGACGGTGACCAAAAGAAGAAGCCGTGGTGTGATCATTGCAAAAAACCAAGGCACACAAGGGAACTTGCTGGAAGATTCATGGAAATCCGGCACATTTGAGGAAGAAATTTGACAGACGAGCTCTTCAAACAATGATTGGAGATTCCCAAGAGCAATCAGCCAACTCAGAAATGTCTCCTTTTACGAAGGAGCAATTAGAGGACCTGTACAAACTCTTTAAATCTCCACAATGTTCTGTCACTCCTTGTTCTCTTGTACACCAAGGTAACCCTTTTGTCATCGCCCTTTCTAGTGACAAAACTGAGCCCCACCGTTTTTGGATTCTTGATTCGGGAGCAACAAATCATATGACAAGTTGTTCACAATTGTTTTCTTCTTATAGTCCGTGTGCAGGCAATAAAAAAATCAAAGTTGCAAATGGATCTTTTTTGGCTATAGCCGGAATGGGTTCAATCCAAATCTCTCCCTCATTAATCCTCCATAATGAGCTCCATGTCCCCAAGTTGTCGTGTAATCTTTTGTCCATTAGCAAATTAACACTAGATCACAATTTTTTTTCCTTCTTATTGTGAGTTTCAAGACATAACCTCGGGGAGGACGATTGGCAATGCTAGGGAACACGAAGGACTCTATTTCTTTGAAGATGGACCACGTCCGAGTAAACAAGTTCAAATTTCCAATTTTCAATCTGTTTCTATTTCTAGTATTCCTGAAATCATGTTGTGGCATTATCGGTTTGGCCACCCTAGTTTTCAGTATTTAAAACGATTGTTTCCAAAATTGTTCCTTGATAAAAATCCATCCTTGTTTCAGTGTGAGATTTGTACTTTAGCTAAACAACATCGTGTTTCTTATCCTCCACGACCCTATAAACCAACAAAGCCTTTTTCTTTGATACATAGTGATGTGTGAGGCCCCTCTAGGACACCTACACTTTCTGGAAAAAAATGGTTTGTCACCTTTATGACGACCATACTAGGGTTAGTTGGGTTCACTTACTCAAAGAAAAATCTGAAGTGGAAGGGGTTTTTAAAAATTTTTACACCATGGTACAAACTCAATTTTCTGGAAACATTCAAATTTTCCGAAGTGATAATGGCAAAGAATTCTTTGATAAAGTTTTTAGGCATTTTTTCTTGGAAAAGGGTATTATTCACCAAAGTTCATGTAACGACACCATTCAACAAATTGGAATAGCCGAAAGGAAGAATAAACATCTTTCAGAAGTGGCTAGAGCATTACTTTTTACAAATCATGTGCCAAAATATCTATGGGGTAAAGCAATTCTTACTACAACTTATCTCATTAATCAAATGCCTTTGAAAATTCTCCATTTTCAAACTCCAATAACTGGTTTTTATAAATGTTTTTCTACCTCACGGATTTCAGCTGATCTCCCAATTAAAATTTTTGGTTGTGTTGTGTTTGTTCATAACCATGATAAAAAACCATGGGAAATTCGATTCTAGGGCACAAAAATGTGTTTTTCTCGGTTATACTCCAGCCCAAAAAGGCTATAAGTGCTTTGATCCTACTTCAAAAAAATTGTTTGTTACCATGGATGTCTCTTTTTTTTAAACCACTTCGTTTTTTGGGTCTCGTCTTCAGGGGGAGAAAAAACAGGAAGATGCCTTGTTTCAACAATCTAATTTTTCAGATTTGGTAGTTAAAAATTCGAACCTATTTGAAAAACCAGATTCTATCTTTTAGAATTCAATTGAAAAACCAGATTCTATCACTGAAAATTCAATTGAAAAATCAGATTTTGTTTTACTTAATAAATCCGATTCTGTTTTACTTCAAAATCTGAATTTTGAAAAATCAAATCTTCCTCACTCACAAGAAACACGTTTTCTCAGCATGATATCAATTCACAATTATTTCATGATGACTTTATTCACACAGGACAACGTTTGGATTCAAACTTAGCAAATCCAATTCAAAAAACAAAACAGTCGAAATAGTTTTTGTTGAAAAATCAAATGTTTTAAATACTAAAAATTCTTTGGAGCCATCTGTAATGTCACCACGAAATTGTGATCCTACCAAGAAACGAGGGGCAGACATGAAAAAATCTTTGGACTGACTTACTCGAAAAAGCCACAAATTCGAGAAATTGAGTCTGAGTGTTCCCTACAAAACCATGAGTCCAATCCACAGTGAGAGTTCCCTACAAAACCAGGGGTTCAATCCACAGCAAAACCGTGACTCACTAGATATGTCCCAGTCATGTCCAACCTCTCAAGATCAGCCTAGTGATTTCAATATTCCTATTGCTATTCGTAAGGGTGTTAGGTCGTGTACAAACCATCCATTGTCAAAGTTTGTGTCCTATAAAAATCTGTCATCATCCTTTTCTGCATTTACTTCTCAACTTTCTCTTGTGGAGATTCCAAAAAATGTGCAAGATGCTATACAGGTTCCTGAGTGGAAGGAAGCAGTTTTAAAGGAGATGAGAGCGCTCGAGAAGAACAGGACTTGGGAGATGCTAGATTTGCCGAGAGGAAAGACAACGATTGGGTGCAAATCGGTATTTGCTGTCAAATTTAATTCAGATGGTACGCTTGAGAGATATAAGGCACGGTTGGTGGCTAAAGGTTTCACTCAAACCTACGGCATTGATTACACAGAAACCTTTGCACCAGTGGCGAAACTAAACACTGTGAGAGTTCTGCTTTCTATTGTAGCAAATCTCGATTGGCCTCTGCAACAATTGGATGTCAAAAAAGCCTTCCTTAACGGAGATTTAGAAGAGGAAGTCTATATGGACCCACCTCCTCGCTTTGAAGGGAAATTTGGCTCGAAAGTATGTCATTTGAGGAAGTCATTATATGGTCTTAAACAATCGCCGAGAGCTTAATTTGAGAAACTCACTCGGTCCATGAAGAACCAAGGCTACAAACAAGCTCAAACCAACAATACAATGTTCACGAAACATTCGGATAGCGGGGAGAATAACGGTTCTAATAATTTATGCAGATGATATCATCTTGACAGGTGATGACTTGGAAGAGATTAACCGGTTAAAGGGAAATTTGGCCACGGAATTTGAAATCAAAGATTTGGGAGCACTCGAATACTTTCTAGGAATGGAGGTTGCAAGGTCAAAAAAGGGAATTACTGTGACTCAAAGGAAGAACATCCTAGATCTTCTCAATGAAACCGGAATGAGTGGAAGCAAACCCGTGGACACACCAATAGATCCGAATGTCAAGTTCAAAGAAGACAAGGAGGGAGAGCCTATAGACACTACACCGGTACCAAAAGCTAGTGGGAAAGTTGATTTATTTATCCCACACTCGGCCAGACATAGCGTTTGCAGTTAGCTTGGTAAGCCAATTTATGCACTCGCCAAAAAAGGAACACCTAGAAGCTACCTATCGAATTTTGAGGTACTTAAAGAGTTGTCCGAGAAAGGGCCTATTTTTCCAAAAAAGTTCAGAACGGGAGGTTGAAGCTTATACTGACACTGATTGGGCAGGTTCGGAAACAGATAGAAGGTCCACAACCGGATATTATAATTATGTGTGGGGCAACCTTGTGACTTGGAGAAGCAAGAAGAAACATGTGGTAGCTCGGAGTTGTGCAGAGACAGAGTACAGGGCTATGGCTAATGGTGTTTGTGAGTTATTGTGGCAGCAACGAGTCTTAGTGGAGTTACGGAAGCCTATGAAGACACCAATGAAGCTCTATTGTGATAACAAGGCGGCAATAAGCATAGCTCATAATCTTGTACAACACGATAGAACCAAGCATGTGGAGATTGACCGACACTTTATAAAGGAAAAGCTCGAAACAGGAACCATTTGCATGCCTTTTGTCCCAACGTCAAAACAAACAGTAGACATCCTTACAAAGGGACTGCTCAAGCCCAACTTTGAGTCTCTTGTTAGCAAGTTGGGTTTGATCAATATCTACTCACCAACTTGAGGGGGAGTGTTGGAAAGATAGGAAGGTTATGTTAGGAATTGTTTCAAGTTAGGAGATTATTTAGGAGTTGTTTCTATTTTGAATTTTGAATTTTAAATTCAGTTAGATTAGATATTTTAGGAAGTTACTTTTTGCAATATATTCTTTATCCTATGTATGTGTAATTTCCAAATTAATCAAGTGAGGTTGAAAAATAATTTTCTTTTCACAAACTTACACCATTTAATCATATAGTGTGGCAACATATGAATCAAAACTACTTGGAAGATGTTAAAATGAGCATGCGCAATGAAGTTCAAGTTCAAGAGAACATCAGTCATGTGCACACCCTCTACAAAAAAACATGAATTAAAAACAAAGGAAAAACTCTTGTGATGATGCTACTGGAGCTGGAAAGAACACGATAGATACAATGGGGAAAAAAAAAAGTAGGATGGAAATGGACCTTGGGGATAAGAGTGTCATCTTCATCAAGAATGTATGCCAAGCCACCGGTCATTCCAGCGGCTACATTTCTTCCCACTCTGTCACAAGTCAATGTAGCAGTTAAATTCCAATTCCTTCCAGTTAAAGTTCCTGAAAGAGTAAATATGGCAGGTGAAGAGAAAAGTCACTCACTTTCCGAGTACAATTACACATCCTCCAGTCATGTACTCACAACAGTGGTCTCCGGTTCCTTCAACCACAGCATACGCAAGTGAGTTTCTGACAGCAAATCGCTCTCCAGCTTTTCCTCTAACAAATACTTGACCACCAGTTGCACCATACAAGCAGGTATTTCCTACAATAGTTGCATCCTCGGGGCAAAACCCAGTATTCTCCACTGGTGTTACGACCAACTCACCTCCAGCCATACCCTTGACACATTTATTTGCCAGCACCAGATTTATATTAGTGACAATGAACACAATGTACTCAAATTATTTCTAACCGTAGACTCGAGCAAATGTTATCTAATATGGTTGGAAAATCAAGTTATCTTCACTTGAGATAATTCAAGCGTACATCGCTCTTAGTGACATGCTAGCAACTCTTAAAAGAGTCATATTTAAGTATGGTTCTTCAAAAAAATAATCTTCCAGATAAGCAACTTAAAACGTAGTTCCCTAAACGGACTAAATGATTCAACCTTTTGTCATGTTAGCTTATATGAGAGAAGATTTGATCAACATACTTTTCCCACGTAATCATTAGCCTCTCCAACTAGCCGAATGTTCATTCCAGGTGTCAAGAAGCATCCAAATGACTGCCCCGCACTTCCTTCAAACCTGAACATAGTTAAGAACACTCATTTAGTTTGCATCTAAAGCAGTCCGGGCACCCTTTAAAAGAAAATAATACAGGCAAAAAAAATTATATAACTTCTTACGTTATGTTTAACTGCCCAGCAAAACCAGTATCCCCATATTTCTTAGCAACCACACCAGCTATACGTCCACAAGCAGCACGATCAACATTGTATATCTTTGTGGTCTTATTGACCACCTTTTCATTCTCAATCGCATCCCATATCTACACAAATACAAACAACAAAATATCACCAAATGGCTGAAGGTAGCAACTACTAGCAGGTGAATTGGCAGAAAGTAAAACGTCATTTTAGCACAACTACTTGCATTATAAAAAGAATAGCAATTAATCACAACAATAGTAAATTAAGATATTCAAGGGCCCTCTTCAAGTCAACCTCTCATACCGACTATCTATCTCAGATGTTCACAATTAACTATCTGGCCCCATTATCTTTGCAATGCAATAGATAGATTGGGTTCAACACGGTTTAATCTAGAGGTTGTAAGCAGCTAAATGCATCATTAATAGCTGAAAAAGCGTGCATCTATTATCAAGAATCTGCTACCTCTGGATCTGCAAGTAGAACGTCATCTAGAACAGAACCGTTAGTGTGAACATCCTGATTCCTAATTTCAGTGCTGCTCCATTTTGGTAACCCGACACTCTGTAATCAAAATGAGAAGAACCATATCATCTTAAACAAGGAATCAACAAACATGCAGAGAAAAGAAAAATGACTTGAGTGTAAAAAACCTACAGAGGTTATGTAACTGAGATCCAGATGCTGAGTTTTCACCAGAGATATATCACGTGGTCTTAATAAATCTGTCCGTCCAATAATATCATCCAACTTTTCGTATCCTAGCTGTGCCAAGATGCCTCTTACCTGGGAACATATTTCAGAAGAAAAAAGATTAGAAATATAGCGGAAAAGACAGGTAGCATGGCTGAACCAAAAGAATACAAAACACTAAAGAACTAGAATTGCATATTTACTAAACTAAGGATCGAATAAAAACCAGAACCAAAACAGTAGAAAAATAACACCACGATGGACAATAAAACTTCAGGTGGTAGATTACCTCCTCAGCAATGTATAAGAAGAAGTTAACAAGATCGCCTGGCACTCCAGGAAACCGAGCACGTAGTTCTTCTCTCTGAAAAAAATAATAATAAAATAAAATAAAATCACCAAGGGAATTACTAAATGCACACCCAAATCTAACAGGTGGTGGACAATATTAAATAACGAACTTCCAAATACCTGACTGGCAACACCAACTGGACAATTATTTGTGTGGCAAATACGAGCCATAACACATCCAGTGGCTATCATCGCAACAGAACCAAAGCCATACTCATCGGCTCCCATGGCTGCAGCCATCATAACATCTACTCCACTTTTCAATCCACCATCAACTCTGAGAATAACTCTTTCTCGAAGACCATTTACAATAAGTGTCTGTAAAACAATTGCAAATATTAAGTACCAAAAGTGTCTCCAAAGAAAGCAATCAGAAGTGAAATCAACAGTACATGATTTTTAATTTTGATATAATAACCTGGTGTGTTTCTGTAATTCCAAGCTCCCAGGGACCACCGGCATGCTTAATGGAACTTATAGGGCTTGCTCCAGTTCCACCATCATGTCCTGATATCTGTCGAGGCAAATTAGAGATATTTGTTTTAGGCCAAATAGGGAATGGTGGAATATTAGAGGGACATGGGTCCAACTTTAGTTGTTGTTCTAAGGTTTCCTGATATTACAAGTACTCGCAAAGAAAAATGTTAACTTTAAAAGTGAAATATTTTATTGAAAAAAACAAGGTTTTGTTGAGGACATAGTAATGATCATTGCAAAAAGGCATAAATACAGACATTGAATAACAAGAATTACGAGGAAAAAAAATGAAGTGCAAAGAAACATAAATGTTATCACAAATTTTTGGTCTCCTCATCGTATAAGGATGAATCTTTATGTGGCATTTCAAATTTCAAATATAAGTTGCCAAGTTGACTGACAAATCTTGTCCTTTCTCTCAACTATTATTCTAGTTTCACCCAAACTATCAGCAATATAATGATAATAATTATTGATAAACAAATGGACCAATTAAAGACAGACATATCACTTAAAAATGGATCTGCACCAACTCTACAGACCTAATTTTTATTTGATAATTATTTTCAGCTTGCTAACCCATAAAAGGGACTGAAAATCCTGTGCTAATTCAGACAATTACCTGTATGATATCAGCATTAGCCTTCGCAACCCCAGAAGCAACTGTGCCAATTCCAGCTTGTGCTACAAGTTTTACGGACACCTTAGCCTTGGGGTTCACCTGTCCACACACAATACATTGTTGATCTTTTCTCAGAAATTGCAAATATCTGTATAAACAATTAAGGGCATCCAATCTTCTGTGGTCATCACCTGATGCAGGTCGAAAATCAATTGTGCAAGATCTTCAATGGAATAAATATCGTGATGAGGAGGAGGAGATATAAGGGGTACTCCTGGCTTGGAGTTTCTTAGCCTTGCAATATATGCACTAACTTTTTTACCAGGCAATTGCCCCCCTTCACCAGGTTTTGCACCTTGTGCAATCTTGATTTCTAACTGATCAGCATTCGCCAAGAATGTTGGAGTAACACCAAAACGTCCTGAAGCAACCTGAAGATACAATAGATTCTGGTGAGGAACTGCTTAATGAAATTGCAGAGTATAAACTAACTTGACCAGATTTTAGTTTTTTTTTTTTTAAGGGAAGAAATAAATATTTTTCAACACCAACCAATTGAACATAACCACTTCAAATATCTCTACTACTTATAAATTACACAATAAGATAGACATAGGTGTAAGCAATACAGAATTTTCAGATTGACCAGAGTCACATCAGGGAGAACATATTAAGTTAATAAGTCACAGAAATGTTTCACACAAAAAAAAAAAAAAAAAAAAAAAAAGAGTTCGAAGTGGTGACCTGCTTGATAGCACTTGTAGCTGTATCCCCGTTTTGAAGACCTTTGAGATGTGGAAGTGTGGGAGAGTACCCATCAACAACATCTGTAAGTGGTTTCCAGCGAATAGGATCCTAAACAGTAATCATTGACATCAAATAATGCTTCATGCTTTCATAGTAATTATAATGGTTAAAGACAGAGCTAACAGATAGGATTGATACATCTTTAAAAGACTGCAAAATGCCAACAGAAAAGGTGAACAAACTACCTCGCCACCTTCTCCTGAATTAGATTTTCCTCCTATTCTGTTCATTGCAATGGCGATTGCCTCATGAGTTTCTCTTGAAATAGCTCCAAGTGACATACCACCAGTGCAGAACCGCTGAACAATGGATGCCGCTGGCTCAACCTTTCCCACAGCAATTGGGGCACGATCACTTTTGAACTCAAGAAGATCGCGGAGAACCTATTGTTAAATATACAAAATATGAGTGAACCTTGCAAATAAATTCCTCTCCCAACTCTCGTCTCACAATTTATAACAAAATGAAAGCACATGTATGCAAAAAATAAATAAAAACAATAATAATTCATGGACTCACATTCACAGGTCGATTAGCCAAATGTTGCTGATAGACTGAAAAGGCACTTTCATTCTTTTGACGAACGGCTTTGTGGAGCAATTTTGACATCTCCGGGTTATTACCGTGATACTCCCCTTGTGATTAGTAAATTTGCAGAAAGTAGGAAAAATTTAATATAAAAATTCAAGAAAGACTATCCGCAATTGAAAAACTTTCTAAAATTTAGACACAACTAAACAATTTCATGAATTTTGAAACAGATCCTTGTTTTACAACCAAACCCAGTATGTAGTCAACCTTAATAAAAATGGTTACTAAAAATTTAACTAGGTTAGTTGACCCAAAAATGAACTGGACTCTACAAGTATACCCATTAGGAAGTATTGAGCTGCTACTGAATAAACAAGCATCTATAGTAAGACGAATACCTCCTGGTCTGAACTGTATAAATCCAAAATTCTCTAGTCTTTTAGCTGTGTCCTCAGAGAAAGCCTTCACCCAGAAGGACAAAGTCTCCCTTGCCAGCTGTAGGAATTAAAAAAAAGTACTAGGAAGTGAGTTACAGATCTCACATAATAACTTGAGAAAAATATGGACATAAGAGTGAATCAAAATGATCGTCTCAAAAGAGAACACAACTAAATCAATTGACATGATAGTCCCAAGTTTTCTATTTCAATTGCATTACATGTTCCTCTACAAATCACAAGTTCATTGCAAATTTCAACTGAATCATCCTGTATGCTCAATTTACCTGGACCAAATGAGCAATGAATTTAAAAACCAGAAGTGTTCGGACAACGCTCCACAAGGGGCCAGCACAATTGTCCACGAACAACTTCGTCCCATACCCACCCGAAGTTTAAACCAGACTGTCCATCTTTAAATTGCAACTATTGAAATATTCCACAACTAAGGACCTCCATATAGCACTCAACTATATAACATAGAAGAGATTGAGAACCTTCTAGAAAAGCTGAAAATGTACCCAGAGACATGGAACTTGTAGCAACTCGAATACTTGAAAAGTTTTGTTTCTTGATAGTAACAGAAACTTTGATTAAAAAAACAAGATGGATACAGAGAAAAAAGGAGAAGAACATGATTTACTCTTCAATGGAAAGGGGAGGAAGATAAGATAATTGTACAATCTCCAACAGACAAGAACGTAACTTCAAACCAAACAGGAGAAAGTCTGCATTTTAGTTGGGAGAGGAGTACAATTATGCAATCTAGGTGCATAGTGTTAATAACAAACTCCACAGCAATATACTTAATAAAACTGGCACTCCAATTCTTCTTTTCAGGACTTTCTCATCAACCAGGATAACTCTTCAGAGCATATTTTGTGTGAATTATATTAGTAAGTGAAATAACTTTCTGCGACAATATAAAGACACACACAACAAACAAGTATCTGAAAATCTCGTTCATACACATCATGATTACTATATGGCCAACTTAAAAAAGATGACATCGTTTTGCTGCTGTTTGCCTTACCTCATCAAAGGTCAATCCACCAATGCTCGACACACTCCCACAGAATGCAAAATCAACAACCTCCTTCCCTAATCCATAAATCTCGAAAATCTGTGCACCGCAATAACTAAAAACAAGAAGCCGGTTAGTGCAATTATCAATGCATGCAAGAAACATTCTAGAAAAAAAAAAAAATGAATGCAGCCATAATCTAGCCAATTTAATTAAAGCGGTAAGGAAGAAACTTTCACTTACAAGACAAGAAACAAAGGAAAGATGAGAAAAAATCAATATTATACCTTGAAAGCAATGAAATGCCCATCTTCGAAAGAATTTTGAGAAGACCTGATTTAATAGCCTGAGATAACAAGGAGCAGTCAGTTTAATATTCTCAACTATGTTTCTGGTGTAGGAAGTAGAAAAACAAATCTCAATGTTCATAATTAAGAAAGAGTGAAAACCATGAATTCTAGTCCAGAAACCAAGAATTTTGATGATATTAGACAAAGGCAGTAGTACATGGAAATTCCATTTTCATTTTAATCTGCAACTAAGTCACTGTTCCTAAATGTGCATAGATTTATTAGTGTCTTCACACCCCCATTTTTCACTTCAGTCTTCTCCTTTTTGTGCAAGCTTGCATGTATATGTATATAAGAGTACCATTCCTCTCTTCTCGTACATATTTTCAAACATATGGCAGAATAATAGATCGCTCAACAAAGATCAATATACCATGCATGCCATGGTATATAACCATCAAAATGTTAAACAACCGTTCTACACCAATGCATCTTGTTCAGTGACTTCTTCAGTGACATAGTAAACATCGGTTCATGCACATTCCTCTTAATCTCCGGACCTCAGTCAAAGCTGTTTTAGTGTGCTCCATATGAAAACTTACTGAGTAAGAGAGACCAGATCTCTAACAACATTCACTAGAAGACCACAGTCTGTGCAGAAAAGTTAAATCAAATATTTATTACTAACATGTGCCATTTTTTTTTTTTTTTTTCAAAAAGAAAAGTGTATAGCAGAGGTGTCCTCGCTAAAGAAAAACAAAATAACAAAGCCCAATACAGGATGACAAAAAAACCAAAGCCCACTAAGACATGCTTCATAGCTTGGTATGAAGACCAAATCTGAATGACAGCTCAAAAAAAATAATTATAGTAACATTGAACACGAAATAATTTTCACCACATGTTTGGTGCATGGGTTTCGATTGTAGAATTTGGGTTTTGACTCGAGTTGTGTGTTTGATGAGGCGTTTGAATTTGAAGTTAAAAAGTGAAAAAACTAGAAATGTGTTCGGAAAAAAATATATATATGTATCATTATGCAGCTTGTTTCGTTCGCTCGAAATTCTATGCAATTAAAAAAAATCATTTCATTTGGACTTGTACATGCAAAGTTATGGACTTTTAAAGTTTGCGTTATAAAAGTGTGATAGTAACTATGAATAGTAAAACTAAGGTTGACTTTTTCAGAAAAAGACAAAAATTGAGTTTTACTTTTAGGCAAGCTGGACGTCCAAACATGTGCTCAGAAAGAAAATAGACAAACTCTGAAAATCAATTTACTTACCTTGGAAAAGTTCTTTTGAGCCTGTTCAATAGTCACAGTAGGCATTTTTCCGTTGCGCATTAGATTCACTGTTTTATTACTCAGACGCCATTGCCGACATGTCTCCAGTGCCAAATACGGGCATATAGCACTGAATAATATCAAAAGTCCAATGTTATTCATTTTTTAAAGGAGTGCATACAGCAGTGCCGCCATGTCTCATAACAACTTGAAATAAAGATGTGAGAGGGCGACAGGGACCTTGCACCATATCCAATCAAGCAGGCAAACTGATGTGTGCTGAAGCACTGAGCAGTGTCTGCTACAATAGAAGCTGACATTCGCAAGCCATTCTGGATAAGATGCTGATGAACAGCTCCAACAGCAAGAAGAATTGGAATTGCAGGGCGAGTTGGTTCCTGAAGATAAAAATTAAAGTCATGAGCATATTAAAATTCAACAAAAAGGCTCCTGTCATGCATTAAAAGAAAAACGAAATCACCAGTGAAAAAGGAAAATGAATGTGAATAAAGAAAAATCGACGTATACTGTTTGTGGATAACGAGGAAAGAATCCAGAAACGTTCTCATTCTAGATGGTAGCTATTAGAAAGTAGATCAAATCATAAGTCCACCATTTGGTTTGACTGTTCATGCAAGATGTTATCTTTCATTATATCTTTGTAGCTTACAAGTACAATGCAATGGACATCTAAGAACAGCAAAGTGCTGGTCTAGAAAAAAGAACCAAGGAAACAGAAATTTTGGTAATGCCCAAATAATTTCTTTGAAATGAACAACTAAAAAAAAATGAGAAAGAAATTCCCAGCTCAACTAATTTTCCCTCCTGGAAAGAAACAATAATTCAGAATACGTCTCTTATCAGCTCATCTATTTTTCCCTCATGGGAAAGAAATATAAATCTAATATTAATTTTGCCAGCTCAACTTTTCCCCCCTCATGGGAAAGAAATAAGGACTCAAATTTATTTCAGAACAAAGTAATGTACTAGTGCCGAGACAAATATAAATGGAAGTAAATAATGCCAGTTTAGGTTTTGGAACAAATTCTTCAGTTCTGGGTTTGTTTCTTACCCCCAAAAAAACAAAAAAAAACAAAAAAACCTTAAAAAAATAAAGGATAAAAGATAAATATACGTCAAAATAATAGAATCTTACCAGCTCATCAGACTGGTCAGAGAGAACAAGCAATTGGGAACCATTTCGCACTGCTTCATCAGCAGCTTCACAGAGTCTGTTCAGTGTCTTTTCAATGGAACCTTCTACTCCTTTACGAATATCAAAAAATGTCGGTAAAACTTGGGCCTTCAACAGAGGATCCTTCAATAATGACTCAAGCTCCCCTTCATTAAGTACGGGACTAGACAAGATAACCTTAGTACAAGAAAACAAATTATGCTCAGTCTCATATAGAGAATCACTTTGTAACCTTATTTTCAACAGAAACATTATATGTAACAGTTACCCTTCAGGATAAAAGTATATAAGAATATCTAACTAACCTGCGAAGCATTTTCAGGTCCAACTTCCAACATATTTCTTCGTTGCCCAATGTTGACTTCAAGGGACATAACTAACCCTTCTCTGAGAGGATCGATAGCTGGATTTGTAACCTGCAAAAGGGAAACCAAATGAAAACAATTTATCTTAATATGTTTACAAGGAGCGAAACTAATGCAAAATGAAATCAACATATTTACAGAGAGAAACACATTGTTAAAACAATTTATATGATGTGATTAATATATTATTAGTCTGCAACCGTCAGGACTTGGGAGAGAACAACATAAGACCTGCTGGTTTCTACTGGACAAAAAGCATAACATAATAAACAAAGTAGACATTGTAGTGCAATATCTTTTTTCCCATATAAGATATTTAATTGTTTATGAAAAGACAAAAAACTTATGCAAGGTAATAAGGGATCCACCTAAAAGAAAGGAACAGCAAAAACCAAAACACTACAGTGAAAAAAAAAATGATGATAAGTAAATAAAAACTCTGCTAAATTGTTAGGAGGTGGATCAACAGTAGTTTTGATATTATAAAACTCCCTCCTCACATGTGGCATGACAATGGCCAATTGTGTGGGCAAATTCATTCGACAAGCCCAATACATGAAAATTTTAAGAGCCATTGTAGTAAATGGCCCTGTTTTTCTTTCCTTGTTTAAGAAAATTGTCATATTACAATGAAGAAGTGCCCGGATTTACACGATAAATATGAGATTCTCCAATTATATTTGTCAATAAATATGAGATTTACCGAAAATAGCCAGTTTAAGCAAAAAAAAAAAATTCAGTTTCATTATATCGGTCAATATATACTTTATAAGCTAGAAACATTATTATAGGTCTTACACGTGATGACAATTATGGAAAGTGCAATTATAAGGTTAGGAACTCAACACCTCCTTAAGGAGTTTTAGGGTCAAAAGATCGACAGAAGTTGGATTAAGAGATGAAAATAATTGATATTATCAAGAGATTTGATTGAACAATTTCTAGCACTTATTCTAAAATGTACCTCTTAGACTCGCATATTTTCCTAAAAGAAATAGAAATAGGATACAAGCATTAAATGTAGCAGACGTATTTTGACTAATAAAATCAAGCCGAAGGCCAATGTGAACCTCATTACCCAATCGAGACTTAAGCAGGCACAATGGCACATGTCCCCCAAAATGATAATATATGTAAATATGTATATAAACCAAACCAACCTGTGCAAACCGTTGTTTGAAATAATCATAAAGCAAATGGGGCCTTTGGGATATTGCAGCCAATGGAATATCATCTCCCATACAAAATGTTGGCTCCTTCCCTTGTGCAGCCATAGACTCAATGACCATCTGGACGTCCTCACTTGAGTAACCAAATGCCCTGCTCCACCAAGACAATCATTTTTAAATGAACATCACACAAGAGATGCAAAAAAATATAAATAAATAAATAAATTATTAGCCATAACCAAATTACTAGAAACAAGTATCATAGACACCTCATTAGGAACTTGATAATTCAGGTGGATGTCAATCTACCCAATTTCAGTATTGCATTATGATTTCATTATATTTTACTAAGTACTCACAATAGAACTCAAAAATAACAAATATCTGTAAATATGGGCATATACAAATGTCACAGTCACATCTCTAGAAATCAGAGAAGACTACATACAACTTTCTCTTTTTTCGTTCAACAATTTTCTAATGGATATTATCTTTTATCGTAGATGAATCCATTTCATAAAATTTTAGTTTGACAAGAAGTAACCTCAGAATGTCATTATTTTTTAAAGTAAGTGAAGCTAAATGATGGTCCAAGATCTTGAATAAAAAGAACATGTAAAGCAGTTCCAAGACTCGACAAGAGGTGAGTATAAGAATGGCAGGTATTCTAATATTCCAGCTAATATCTCCAAACTTTAATAAGTAAATTTATCTAGTCTTTTCATTTGGCTTTTGCAGCAAACAAAAAAGGACTCCAAATATTTCGAAAATGTAAGAGAAACAAAAAATCTGAGGACCCTTCTTCCAAATAAATGTATTGTGTTTCAATCATTTTTACCTACCTAATATCGAGTGTGAGTTAACAAATATAATTCTCTAGCACATTTGAAGTAACAATTATCAGCAAAACAGTGTGTTTGTTGCATTTGTGATAGCCAATAAAATAGAACACTCACTGTTGGCGTCTCAATATTGCTTCATTGTCCATTACTGTGGTGGATAGGAAGTTTTCAGGCTTCAAGGACCGGAGGTTTTCTGCAACCCACTTCCCGTATGGATTTGACAAGGCGACTCGTTTTTTAACCTCTGTATTTTCATATACCTGCCATTTGAAAAGCTTGTTAGGCTTATTATACAAATATCTATACCTTTCAAACATAATGAAAAACACCTCTCAAAAGTCATGTTAGGAAAAAGTGTCAAAAACACACTTGTGCGGTAACTAACGTACATCTATTCTTCTCAACTGATTGGCCTTATTACAACAGAAAAGAATGTTGCAAAACAAAGAAGAACTGCTGAACAAACCTGTCCGCTTGTTAAATCAACAGTTATCATCATTCCAGGACCCAGACGGCCTTTCATTATAACTTTGGACTCATCCATAGGTACAACACCAACCTAAACAAATTAAAAAGATTTTAAATCTTAAGCACATTGAGTAAACCCAGAAGCAACAGATTCAGACTTCAAAACAGCAGGAAACCTCACTAAGCGACGTTAATTTAAAAAAAAAAAGACGCTGCAACATAAAACATCTTTTTTTTTTCCCATGCACAGGAAATTGGGCAAAACTTTTTTAACAAGTAAATAAATCTCACTACAATCAAGTGATGACAAAAATAAGATTAAAAAAAAAAAAAACTAACAATACATCAACCTTATGAAGTAAATCCATGTGGTTGCATTTAATTAAAATTTCTCATACTTATCCCTAAAATATATCTTCTTTTGAAATTCAAACTTATTTCACTCCCCTCGAGGCATTAAACCATTCTAGTTAGAAGGTTCAATAGATATTTTACATGACTTAGGACCTGATGATCAAAATGATCACAATGAACTCGACTCTTGAATGTTCTGATAAAAGCAGAGCCAAAGGGTGGTTCCCTAGCCAGTGAGAAAAAGTTCTTATGCATGTGTGTGTGTTATTTCTTAAAAATAAAATAAAAATAAAAAAATCTTACTAAAAAAACACAAAGGTGCTACACATGTTTGTTAGCTCATTGTTCAGTAACAGCTGCAAACTTTATTTTAGCCCCACATATAGGATTAAGTAATATTAAACACAAGCAGCTTCCTCGCTGTCTTTTAGCCTGACAATAGTATCAACAACATCACGAAAAAAATTATGTGGTATCTTAATTGCATGATTACTTGAAGAAAATTTTTATTAACAAGTCAAAACATGCAATCCATATGTAAGATAACAAATGGCCAAGTAAACCCAGCTTAGCTTAGCTAAGTTCTTAAGTTCTAAAAAGCAAGAAAAAGACAAACCGCATCTCAAATATGCCTGTAATATAAAGCCTGTTTTCGTATATCTCGTATGAAACCCATGAAAACAGTGCGACACATTTGTGCTGTAACCAATTTCACAGGGCAATATTTCATCAACCAGAGTCCGTAAGGACAAATCCCAAGCATTTAGAAACATGACTCACCTCGGATGCAACATAAACAACATTATCAGCAGTCCGCCAATACCTAGCCGGACGAAGCCCATTGCGATCAAGGGTGGCACCCACTGTTTTTCCATCACTGCTCCATACAGAAGACTTCGAATAATTAGAGATAAATACTTTCTAGGGGGAAGAGAGAGAGGAGAGAGTTTATATTTTGCTACCATCTACTACAATCTGCCATTTGATACTCTTAAATTCATTAAACCATTAAGGACCATTATTGGGTGCGTTCAGTTAACATTCTCCATTATGGTCTATTAGCTACGCTCACATGACTAAGACTCTCATTGAGACCATAAGAGTTATGATCCCCTTCAAAAAAATAAATAAATAAAGCTAAATAAAAATGTTCATAATATAGATGGTGACAAGTTTTATGCACTGCTAATTCTAGCACCTCAAAGACCATTTCAATCATCAATCAAAAATCTATTTTGTCCAAAGAATTGCCACACACAAGGCTACATTCTGGTTTATGGACTTCATAACCTGTGGCTATCAAAACTCTTTTTTACTGAATCGACTCTAAACAAGATAAATACTAATCCTTTTAGATCGTTGGGTTCCCCCCACCCCCTCCTTTTTGCTAAATGATTAGATCATAGGTTGACTTTGAGATTTTACCTGAATAAAAGTAAGGCAGGCCCATCCCAAGTTTCCATCTGACCTTTGTAATAATCGTAGAAGTCAATTACCTAGATTAAAAAAAAAGAAAAGAAAAAGAAAAAGAATTGAGTATCTTCTTCTTGTATATTGTTTCGAATAAGATTTATGTTCCTAAATCAAAAGGCAAAACAACTTCAAACGCGTAAATAACTAAAAGACTGTAAAGGAGAATAAAGAGTGCCTTGACAGAGGAACTGAGAATGGATATCAAGAAAATAACAGAGCAATGGAAAAAATTCAAGCTTGGGAATGTAAATAAAAGTTCATGAGATTAAGTAATTGAGAATGAACAATAACTTTTCTAAGTACACATCCATTAACTTTAAATAGTTATCCCCAACAGTTTCCATATTAAAATAAAGAAGAAACTGATCGTGCACCATTGAGTGGAGGACTTTTTTTATTACAAAAAGCCATGCCTGGTAAACAAATCTCAATTTCAGATACCTCGGGATACTTGATCGTCAAAGTTGGGTGGTTTTTGTATGCCTCTGGAACAAGAATCATTAAAGCCTCATCAGGAGTACGACCACTTCTAATGAGCAACTGAAAATACACAAAATAAGTAAGTATATGGTATACGTATACCACAACAATAATATGCAATAATCAAATTGTGTGAATTTAACGGACAAACTGCATAGCTTTAATTTCACACGTAAACCTTGAGTTTTGACCAATTAAGTTGACTTCATGTTCATTTTTTATGACATTCCATGATTGCATTCACAGTGAGAAGACTAGGAAATATTTTGTCAGATGCTAATGTAAAGTTCTAAAGAACACTAGTTCTTCTCCTTTATGTCCGGACAGCGGAACATGGCTCCATAATTATGCTATGTTCTTCATTCATGTGTGTGTATTTAAAAAGCACTAGTATAAGCTAATGGATGAAAACATCTGTTACCTAAACATTTTTCTCACGCCATATGAAATTTATAATTAGAAACAGCAACCTAAAATTTAAAAGAGCAAAAAAACACTCTAGATTGACGGCTCCAAAACATTTTCCACCATAACAATTTTCTTGAATGCAGCAACTTGGTTTATCATTTTTAGCAAGTCATTTCAACTAAGCCTTCAACATAAAAATAACAACAAGTAACAGAGACAAACTTTATGAAGACAAAATTTACACACGAATAAGAACATTGAAGACTAAAGAACGATGTGGAAAATTAAAATAGCTTATAAAATCTAGCATTAAATGACTATATATAAGGTTAGTATTATTCACTTGTCAAAAAGAAAAACAAAAAGGCTCTATTCTATTACTTATATTTCTGTATATGTGTCCACTAAATAACTATTTTTCAGCACTATGCACCAAAGCTATGACAATAATAGAAAGAAGTGGAAGACTCGTACTTCTGCTGCACTATCAAGATTTGCTGAGTCCGAGGCTTTTGGGTTTCCAAATGGACGAATTTCATTTTCACGACCACGCCATACAGGTGACTTCAATGAGGTTTCTCGGGATTGCATCCAGTTCAAGTTCCCCTGTATATAAGTTTGGCCTCTAAAGGTTTTAATTATTACTATACAAGCAAAGTAGAACATGTTATTTCAGACTTGTAAAGTAGAAACAGTTATAACCTGTATGGTATTGATCTCTCCATTATGACCAAGGAACCTCATTGGTTGTGCAAGAGGCCATCTGGGACTAGTATTTGTGCTATACCTCCGATGATAAATAGCAAAAGCAGACTTATAAAGATCACTTTGAAGGTCAGTATAAAACAACCCGAGAACTTCAGAGCGAAGCATTCCCTTGTAAACTATTGTTTGATTGGACAAAGAACAGAAATAAAGTTCATTTCCCCAACTCTCCAACAAGGCTGCTTTTTCAATCAGTTTCCTGCATATGTACAATTCTCGTTCAATGTCATCACATTCTCCTCTTTAACAACTTTTACAAATACCTGCTGCATATTGGGAATGGTTTCTTTTGCATAGTAACCAACTACAGACACATTCACGGGAACAGGCCTCCATCCTAGCACTTCAAGACCTTCTTGTCTAAAAATATTCACAATAACTACAAGAGCAATCAGAATTAAGAGTCAAATAGCAGATTACAAGTACAATTAAAAGACTTATGACAATACCTGAGTGACAGCAAGTAAATCCACTGAAATATAGATAGAGAGACACAAGCAAACAAAGAAAGAAGAGTGAAAACCGAAAAGCACAATGTTTGTGTATAAAGATGGAGATAAACAGAGAGAGAGAGAGAGAGAGAGAGAGAGAGATGGCACATTTTTGCACCAAAATTTATGATTGATTCTATTTGCCCACGTATAGATATGTAAACATATTTGCATGCATTAGCAAACAACTGTAGCTTTCAAGCATTTCATTAAACATATTACAAAGTCAAAATAGGAATCCTTTCTTCTCTCATCAATTTTAAGCTTTCAAATATTTTAATTAGTATGACAGTAGACAAGAGAAAATCCAGTGATGAGCTTTGGATACAATCGAATAGGCTAGCCCGCTAAGCTAATAGATCATGAAAAATTCCAAGCTAGCACGTAGAAGATTGAAAATCTGTGTACTAACAATAACAAAAGATACTTGTATACATGAAAATACAAAGTAGTCATCGAACCCTACTTAATTCTAGGACGTTTAAACAGATACCTTTTTTGGCTTCTTTCACAAGTTCCTCATCCTTGGGGAAGAAAACCATTCCAACACCAGTGTGCAACTTATCAAATGTAGCTATTCCTTGACTGTTGGCCCAATTGTTAAATAGATCCCAGGGAATTGAAGTCATCACACCTGAACCATCACCAGATTCATTATCTGCTCCACAACCTCCACGATGTTCCATGCAACCAAGAGCTGTAAGTGCATCCTCAACGATTTGGTGAGATGCTATGTTGTCCAAATTGGCAATGAATCCAACTCCGCAAGCTCCTCTTTCCGATAATATATCTTTCAAGTCTGCAACCTGCTATGCATAAAGTTCAGATTGTGAGTAGAGATGGAATCACTTTTGACATTTTATTCCACAAGTGCAATAAATTAAGATGACCAATAGCACGTCCACATTTTGACTGCTTAATAATAAGAGGAGTATTTCATTGCAAATGGGGATTTTTCGATTCTCATAATATACTGGCAAAGCACTATAGTATCAATATGAGGCACTCAGTCATGTTGTTCAATAGAAACAAACTCACAGAAACTGAATCAACCATGATAAAACACTGACCCACTAAAATGTAACTAGAGCAAATAAGTATATATACATAAGAGAAATTACTAAGGGGGCACAAGTAACGCACACAAGTAGCTAACATGACCAACAAGATTAACTACACAAAAGGACTTTAAAAAATCAAGAATTGCTTTAAAAAAGTAGTGCTTAGTTTTGGCAGAAGTCAAAATGGCTGGAAAACAACCACTAAAAGTTTATCCGTTAATCGAACAATATAGAAAATGTGACAATAGAACCGAATCCTATAACCAAATACTATCTACTAAATAATCCATGATGTTACCCTGAACACTAGTCCGGAGCATTCAACTTTAAGCTGGGCGTGCTGGTGGCCTCGGCCGAGGCATTGGGAGTGCTGGGGGCCTCAGCCACGCCCATGAAGGCCTCGGCCGAGGCACTGGGCGTGCTAGTGGCTAGGCCACGCCCATGATGGCCTCCAATTTACAAGACCAAACTTGCAGGGAATTCAGACCCGAAAAATCGATTCTACAGATTTGACTATCATTTTCGAAGGAACTTCACTTCTGATTAGCTCTTTAAAGGGAAAATCAATCTTTTAAACAATTTAACGTACTGTTAGGTTGGTAAAAAGCATTGTTCCCGTTTGATAGCAACATCAAAGCAGAGAAGCGAACTTATACGTATATTTATATTTACATATACGCGGGATGGCCAAATTCTGTGAAAATGAATAACAACGGAGAATTTATTTATGGTAGGGAAATATTATACCTGCTTAAAGTTATTGTTATAATGTTCATGTTGTGCCTCTTGTTTCTATTTTTCCGTCCTTGCGAACAATCATAACAAATCCAAAAAAAAAAAATTTTAAAATGAAACAAAAATTCACACTTTAAGCAAAAACAAAGTGCTACGAACACGTTTGGTTCTATTCAGAAACCAAAACCACCTCCTTTCGCGAAGCGAAGTAACTGAAACAGCCTTTTGATAACAGAACCAAACACGGCCTCTGCATAACAATTTCACTCGAAGAAGAAGAAGAAGAAGAAGAAGAATAAGAACCGATAATCGGAACCAAACGAACCTTCGGTTGAGAGGCGAAATCGGCGGGGCGTTGGAGATCGAGAACCGCTCTGACCGGCGACGACGACGCTGTCTTGGAGACGAATTGAGGAACGACGGCGCGGGAGAGCGGAGAAGAAGAAGAAGCTCCGAGTTTCCTCCGAGCCCGCTTCGATTTGCAGTGAAGTCCGACGAAATCGACAAGGAAGAGGCCGTTCCGGAGGGAATATGGCGGAGTGGCGTTGGAGTGCAGAAGCTGGGAAACGGGAGACGACACCGACTGCGACGCCATATCAGCCGCAGAGAGTGAGAGGAGAGAGAAAGAGAGAGAGAGGTTCTAGAGAGAGAAAGTGATCAGAAGAAGAGGATCGTGTGAAGGAGAGAGAGAGAGAGAGAGAAGATAAAAGGGAGAGATGTCCGGAGCCACAACTAGAACTACTGGTCACTGCCGTTCCTCTCTTTCTTCTGGGGCGTATTGCTCTTACTTACTACTACATCTTCTCCTTCGTTTTCATGTGAACTTGATTTTTTTATAGTACTCTCGGCCTACTCTTCCGCACTGCGTGGGTTTTTTTCCCCTGCTTTGTGGTTCACTAGGATCGTGTTTCTCTTCACCGTTCATATTGGATTTTAGCTCACGCATTCCGTTAAAAATAACGGTTTTAGATGAAAATAACTATAATTATCAATATTTAGAGAATTTACAATCTTGTTGGTCAAAATTTTAAAAAAAATACAGAGATTAAACCATCACCATTTAAAAAATTCATAAACCATTTTGACCAATTACTCTTTGATGGTGTCGCTTTTTAGGGGAGAAAATGAGTAAAAATAATAATTTTTAAGAAAATTAGGTTGAGGGGCCTTTGTAATCACATAGTCTAATAGATGGCCCGAATTTTTTTTATTTAAGAAAAAGGATCGTTTGTCAATTTTCAGATTTGATCAATCAGTGATTGACTAATGATCAATCATTAATTGACTAATGATCAATCATTGATTGATTATGAAAATTGATGATTTACGTTTTGATTAATCAGTGATTTACCATAAGTCAATTACTAATTGGCTATTATGTGGTCAATCAATGATAGACCATTTAAGAAAATTAATTAACCATTTTAGGAAAAAAAAAATGGACTTTTAGCTAATTTTTAAAAACTTCAGTCATTTATTAAAAAACTTCTTAAAAAATAAGACTATTTAGCTATAAATCTCTATTTTTTGTTTTCTTTTTATTTCGGTTAGATTTTCTTTTTCTATTTTTGGTG
The DNA here is from genome assembly GCA_008635985.1 of Ficus erecta. Classification (NCBI taxonomy): domain Eukaryota; kingdom Viridiplantae; phylum Streptophyta; class Magnoliopsida; order Rosales; family Moraceae; genus Ficus; species Ficus erecta. The sequence continues at coordinate 447,329 of BKCH01000136.1, read as the reverse complement.
CACACAAAGCAAGTTTACACACATGGCAGATCGACAATAATGTCATTTAGAAGGACATGCCAATAAATTTATAAGTGGACCCTATTAATCTATAATTTCTGATCAATTGCTTATTGAAAAAAGAACTCATGACACTTATAAATCACTTGAATTTCTCACTTCTTCTTCTTCTTCTTCTTCTTTTGTTTGTGTGTGTGTGTGTGTGTGTTTGATTGGGGTTAGATGCACTTGACTTGAGAAATTGGCGGCTAAAGAAATATTTATTAACATAAAATCCCCTTTTATAAGCATTGATTAGGAGTTTAAATAATTTAAAATTTAATAGTAAGTGGAGAAGTAACTATTCAAAAAAAAATGTTTAGAGGATTTTCAAATTTTATGTTGAATTTTGATATGTCAAATGATGTCTATATTATCGTACCAAATCATTTTAAAAAATTTAAAATATTTTAAAATTGATTTTTAATATCTTAAAATAGTTAGATAGGATTTAAGATATTAAAAATTAAACAGCATATTTTAAACTGCAATTTAAACTCTAAATCTTAGGATGAAATTAGGTGTTTACCGATTGATTGTTCCTTCAATCATAAAGACGTAGATTGGGCATAAATAAAGATTGGGTAGTTACTCATCGAATATATGAGATAATCATTTTTAAAATTAATTTTAGTTTGTCTTTTTGTATTTGGGTTTGTGCCACTTTTTTTTTTCCCCCCTAGCTTGTTGAAATGTTATGGTATATTAATATAGAATGACTTTTAGCTTAAACTTTGCGTGTTGTGCATCCTTTAAGAAATCAATTTAATTTTCAAGTCAAAATCCTATCAACGTAATGTTTTGCTTACGTTCTACAAGGAAAAAAACGAACTTATATATAGCATTTTTCATAGCCACAAAATTTTACAATTATTCTTATTTGGCGGTCCAAACTTCAAGTACTCTGACTTCACTCGTTAATTTTGAACTAATCCTATTTAATCCCTTTTGTTAGAATTTTCATTTGAAACATGCCAGTAAAAAGGAGTTTAAGTGTGATCATATGGTATTTCCCAATTATTTTTAATATAAACCATAATAGAATGGTTTAAGTGATACTAATTCCCCTTTTCTCACCTCAATTTTTAATGAAAAATTTTAATATAATAGATCAAGTGAGACTAATTACAAAATTCATGTGGTCAAATGAAAGTTTTTAATATTTAAGTGACAAAATGAAAATAATTATAAAGTCCAAGAATGTAGATGAGATTGATCTAAAAATACAAATGCGAACCATATTGGTCAATGTGGTTGTAGGTCTAGAACATGAGGAGAGAGATAGAGAGAGAGATGCAATTGAGATGAGAGAGAGAGAGAGAGAGATGCAATTGAGAGGTTGTGGTCAGACTCTTCGTTCAGGTTGGATTGCAGGCTTCACCCCTCTTTTGCTATCAGTAGTGCAAGAATACATAAATTTTAGTGGAAATGTCGATTTTTTTAATTCTTTAAGTTGCATGGATAAAGAAAGACAGATTTTAATTAGTGGTAGTAATTGATGAAGAAGATGGTTTTAGGGTAAAGCGAGGGTGCGTAGGGTTTTAAAAGATTTGAAAACTGAAAGTAACGGATGAGGTGGTGCTTTGAAGAAAAAATCGTGTCTATTTTTGTTATATTGTTGACCAAACAACATGCATTTAGGATTAGGTTTTCTTTTCTTGTTAACAAAACAATGTCATTTCAATGCAATTTATTTTTCCAATAGAAGTGGAGGGGAAGAGATTCAATTTAATTAAAATTGTTGAAAATCAAAACCGCTCACCACATAGAAAATGGCAAAAATCGGTTTCAACATGACATTACAATTGCGGATTCGTTAGGTCTTATCAACTTTGATATAATACCCATGGTGATCTAGAGTTTGAATCTTACACCCAAGTTGATAATATAATAACAATAATAGTAGTCATAATAATAATAATAATAATAATAATAATAATGGTAAACCTTTAGTTATATAAATAAAATATCTATTCTATATCAAGTGCCTATAATGATGTATATGATTCCGTGTAAATAAATTATCTATATGTGGACACTCGTACACCTATATAATTTTAAATATAATATACAAATTCATATATGTATTAAGCTAATCACGTCACTTTTGGGACCAACATAACAAATACGGAATAAAGCTACAAATTTTGTGCTTAGAAAGCGATATTACATTTAATTGTCAACTTGGAAGCGTCATTCACAACAATTAAATATCTACATAAACTAACTATTTGGTGACGTGTTCCTTGAAATGGCATTTTGTAGGTAAAGTTGTCACTCATAATTATTAATTCTGTAGTTCTCTTTCTTTCTTTCTTTTTTTTTTTTTATTTTTTTATTTTTCAATTCCTAACAAACATTTTTGAAACTTTTATAGGGTGTTTGGTGAATGAGTTGTGTTTGAGTTGAGTTGAAATTTTTAAGTTTGAGTTGAGTTGACTTTTTAAAAAGTAGTTATAAACTTTGTTGACTTTTCAGAAAAAGACAAAAATGATGAAAAAGTACAGTTTAGTTTGAGTGGAACTTTGTTACCAAACAAGCTCATTATTATTATTTTTTTTTTGACCTTACGACGAATGGAAAGCCTAATCAATAATGCATATTTTTTAAATATTAAATCTAATCAAATCTTGTTAAAATAAAAAAAAAATTAGTAGGACTAACGACAATTAAAAATATAATCATGTTGTCATTTCATTTTGTTTTTCATATTTTATTGTAGAAGCCTTCATATTCTTTTTTATATAGGATTTGACTTTTTAATGAATGTGTGGTGCTCGCTAAAGTTATCGTTCTATACTTATTTATTTATTTATTTATTATGGAATTATAATATAATAGAAGATTGGAGTTTTTTTATTCTTCTTCTTCTTGCTTTTAAAAGATTCAAGTAGTTGGCTAATTGACTAGTCTGGTCTGGGATATACCAGATTCCAGCTCAAAACACGAACCCGACAAAGATTCCCAATCTAATGTATGCTAATCCACCATAAAATGCTGCACCAAGCGGCGACCACCTCTCATCGCTAATAAAAATAAAAAAAAAAAGGCCCAATATTTGACGAAGTATTTTTTTTATTTTTTTTAATAATTTTTACAAAGTAAAAAGTTTGGCTTTGGACATTGGGGAAGAGACCTTTCCAACACCCTAAAAGACACCAAATTCAGACCTCAATCAGTCGAAAACAAATGAAGAAACGTTGTTTCCCCCATTTTATTTTATTTTACTTTTTTTTTTTTTGTGGTTCCTAATAATGGTGGGCTCATAATTGTTTGGAATTTGGTGCCAGAACAATTTTTCATTTTCCCTCATGGGACTTTGACAGTTTCTTCGTATCAACACCACAAGCACTTTATCCATGCTTCTACATCGTCCACCTTAAATCACTTACCACCCAGAAAAAGAGCTATTCTTCTTTTACAAACTTTTTTTTTCCCCTTTTACTTTTTCACCCCCTCCTAATTCCATCACACATTGTTGGATTTGAATTTATATACTAATTAAAAAACATTTTTTTAAAGTTTTTTTGCAGCGGAACTAACTCATCAGGTGAGAATGATAGTTTAGAATCTTAGGTTATATGTTTAAAATCTGAGAGGTTTTACTTTAGTTTTTCAAATTTATGAAGTCTGATATTCATAAAAATTATTGAATAAGACCAAATATGAAGGGGAAAAAAAACATAACATCACTCTACTGTATTTTGAACCACATAATTACAAATTGAACATAAATTATAGTACATCATAAAAAAAATTTAAAAGATAAATTATATCATATATTTCTGATAAATCCTTAGATTTCCTTGGATTTTCTAAAAGATTTCGGATTTATGGTTAATTTTTAACAATAAATTTTTATGAATAGTTTTATGTTAGAAAGAGATAGAAGAGGAAGGAAGATGGTTTTTTTTTTTTTTTTTTGATATTTTGTGTTCATAAATTTAATTATATTATTTATTATCATGTTTAAAATTTTATGTTAATTATTATTATTCTTTTAAAAAAAATTATTTTGCCTTTCTCCCTTAGAAATAAAGGTTTTCATTAAAAAAAAAATCACTTTCTGGATGAGTTGATATTTTTTAAGTAAAGAAATTATTATTGATATTTAAAAAAAAAAACAAAAACAAAAACAAATAAAATTGTACGGCTAGCTTTGGACGAAATTACTTGAAAACGGTGCATGAACAACTCTAAGGGAAATATCACTTTCTAAGGGGAAAAAATAATAATAAAAAAATCATAATAGTGTATTTGACACACTATTTTAAATGTCAAGAAAATTCAATTTAAATTTAAATTCATCCATTTTTTCTCTTTTTTAAAAATTCGCATGGTACTCATTTTTCCTTATTTTAAACAAGCATTCATCATAGATTCTCAATTCAAATTATTATTATTATTATTTTGTTAAATTTAAGACAGTTTGCCAAACAATGTGATTTCAGATGAAACCTTATAAGTAGATCATTTCACACAAGTTTTTGAAATCTAATCATACCAACCCATCCAATTCCTTTATGGTAAATTCACCACCCTGATTGGACTGAATTTGGTTGAAAAATGTTTAAAATTCCGACTTAGCGTAATGTAGATGCATTATTAGAGAATGCAAAATACCTTCATACAAAATGGCAACATTTCAAAGAAACAGAGGAAAAACATACAAAAGTCTCATATTTCGGCTGTCATAAGTTAGATTTGTGTTTTATGATTCTTCAAAGTTAGATTTACGTGGGTTTTTGATGAATGCCCCTCAAAGAGCATACTTTTGGAATATTGTCAGTGTTTCAGGAATTTTAACCTTACATAAGATAAATCAAAGATCAATATCATATGTATTTTCAAACTTACCCCCGGTAAGCTTAAAGAGTAATTTGGTATATTACAATCAGATTCACTTGAGTCAACATAGGTCATTAACGGTATTGATGGCCAGTACCGGTCTATTATCACCTGATAATATTCTGATAGATTACTTTTGTAATATACCGGATGTCGCTTGAGTCAAATGGGCCATCGACCCGTCAGTGGAGAGTATTCTAATGGATTACTTTTAATTATCTATTTAAATATTATTATTTTTTATTTTCCATACAAAATGATCGGCACTCCAGTTGCCAGAGAGTAATCGGTAGATTATATTATCATCTACCGGGGAGTAATCTAATGTAATCTAGCAAAGTATTTTTTATTTTTATTTTTACATTCTATCAGATTGTTAGTATATTTTATCGGATTGTTTTTATATTCTATTTGATTTTTTTTAATCAAAATCAGTAAAAAAGAAATCATATCACAAAAAAAAAAAAAAAAAAAGTTTTTTAATTTTTTTTAAAAAAAATCCTAACCTCAAAATTGAAAAAGAGAAAGTACTTGAATGACACAAATTTGAAGACCATTGTACCAACACGACGCAAAAGCAACATTAGATCAATATGATACAAAATTAAACTAAAATAAACTACAGTTTGTGTCATACTGGATAAAAGAGGAGAATTTATGTCATGCTGATCAATAGATATAAAAAAAAAATTATTATTTAAGTAATTTTCTCATATATGAAATCCCCGATTTAAAAAAAAAGGAAAAAAAAAATACGTAAATGACACAAATTTAAAAACTAATACATCAACATAATACAAAAATTAATATTAAACTAATCTGATACAAAATTAAATTAAAATTAACTGAAATTCGTGTCATATAAGAAATTTATGTCATGTTGATCAATATATTAAAAAAATAAAAAATAAAAGGTGGTTAGAACCACGAAAAGAAAGAAATGCACGAACCCAGACCATTTGTAGTAACCAACCCAGAATCTCGAATTGGTCTTGACGACGAATCGAACGAACGAAAAAAATAAATAAATAAATAAAAACTCTACTAATCGTAGGCTGGCTAGTATAGCTTACGGGTGAGCATCGGATCACAACCAACAGATCATGTATAATATTATCAATCCAAATCAATCTACTGCAATCTTGATTTTTCATTAGAACTTACTAAAATCTAATCCAGACATTTTCAAACGCACTAGAAAATTTCATATTTACACAAATATAATCCTTATCCAAATTAAACAAACTAAAAAGTAGTTATATATATATATATATATATATAAGATTAGACACTCGTTTGTGAAAAACTGCAGCTAGCAATTTTAAGTCTAATATTTTCATTGAAATACAACATACAAAATATACATATAACAATATAGGCCCTAATTATAAATTGCGGAAAAAAAAAGGGTTCTGTTTTTATTGGATTTTAAAAATTTTAAATCCAAGAATTCAATGCAATCGAATTGAATGGATTAAAAAAAACCTCCAAATTCATTCCAATACTTTAATTTGCTAACTAGATCTTTTGCCCACCCTAGTTCTCGACAATTTCACCATCGAATTCCGACAATTTCACTATCGAATTCCAATCCATAACCGGTTTCTCAAATGCCAAATGGTATTTTGTAGTTTGGAAAGGGAACGGAATATAGATATTTTTATGTGTCAATATATCGACTGACCTACCTACTGTTTCTAGTTTCTAGCAGACCAGCAACCCCAACAAAATGGCAAAAAGAAAAACTCTACCATAATTGCAAACTGGTTAATACAAAAATTATAGCTCTCTGCGAGTAATATGAAAAATACATTAAAGTCGAATGATTTTAAATCGAACCAAAAATAAAGTCACAAAATTATCCTAAAAGGAGTAACAACTGAAACAACCTCTTTAAAAAACCAACTCATGAGGCTTCATGCCTGCCTTAAGAGAGAATCTTGCTCCGAGGTACGTCTTCAGGTCGGCGACCGCCTCGATGGCCTTTATCAATGGGGTATCCACGGCCTTCTGATCATCCTTCTTTCCTTGTGGAAGCTGATTCTTCTCCTGCAAATCTCGCAACGAAAGCCAAATCAACGTTCGGTAAAATTCCTACATATATTGCGTTAAAAACAGAAGATGCAAAAGGAAAAGAAAACTGAACAAAGGCAACACTAACCTCCTTCTCAGCCTCGAAAAACTCTCCCTCGCTCTTCTTCTTCTTCTTTTCACCTTCCTTGGCGAAATATTTGTCATCAAACTTTTCCACATTCACAGCAGAGATATCAACCTTGGTGGAAGTTCCAATCACATAGGACTGATTCACACGTCTCAATGGAACCCCGTTGATCTTGAACGGTCCTGTAATGGCAGAAAAGAACCAATCAAGCAAGACCCAATTCATAACAAAATAAACGAAATATGTGAAGTTTGATTACAAGAATAAAAACAACAGTAACAAATGAAAACTAAGTCTCCAAAAGAGTTCCTCCATATCATAGAAAATTGTTTTTATCAGGAGAAGAAATTAATCTCATAACAAAATGTCGCACTTCTTTCCAAAATTCAAATCGTTTTGTCGACAGAAAAAATCAACAAAACGTTAATAAAATTAGCATCGACGAGCTAAAAAGAAAAAAGAAACAATATACTTTACCTAGACATCCTCAATTAAAGTTCATTTCCATTGTTTAAGTAAATATAAAGCGATTCAACTGATTTATATGTCTGGGATTCACATTCACCACTATCTCATACACATTACAACTCTACTATCAACGTGGTAAAAATTTCCATTTCGACGTAAATATGTTTAAAAAGACAATAGAACAATCAAAATCTGTATGCAACTTCGGATTTGAAACCGATTAATTTTTTTCTAATTACCAACTTAGAGACAATTTATTTTCAAACAAATTTTCCAAATTATGTAGGTGAAAAACAACAACTATACACATTTCATAACAAACCCAAAAACAAAACAAAGAAACAAAATCAAGAGATACTTTTCCAATATTTCCGAGCATAAAAAAGATAAATAAAGTAAAATTAATTCAGTCATTAATAATCCGAGAACCAACAAAAGAGTTCAAACACAGATTGAACAAAAAAAATAAAAACTAAAACAAATTAAATCCAGACATGAAAAAATAATTTCATTTCCATTTTAGCAAAATCGCAATCTTCCAAAAATGAAATTTAAAAAAAAAAAAAAGAGATAGAAAAGAGAATACTAACCAGTGACCAAAAGAAGCCCAGAAGAGAGCTGCTTGAGGAAGACGACTCTCTTTCCCTTAAATCTCCCAGCCAAGATGATCAGAACTGTTCCCGGTGTAATGCTTGCCCTAAAATTCACAAAAAAAAATTAACAAAACCAAATGAAAAAAAAAAAATTTTTTTTAAAAATATATATATATATATATATGCATATATAGAGAGAGAGAGAGAGAGAGACGGACCTGAGCTTGGTAGGCTTGGGCTTCCGCTTGTTGATGAGGGGTTTCTTGACATCGTCAGCGGGGTAGAACTTCGGCGGCTTCTGCGGCGGAGCCTCGGCAGCCGGCTTGGCGTCGTGGCGAGGGAAGACGCCGCCGTTTTTGGCCTTGATGGCCCAGAGACCACGCTTGTGGTACATCTTGGATCGGGAGTATTTTCCGACGCCCCTGATAAGATCGGGGTTTCTGGTCTTCCTAGGGTTTCTCGCCTTTGCTGCCATTGGAGAGAGCTTGGAGCTTTGCTCGAGAGAAAGCTGTTCGGCGTGAAAATGGTGAGGAAGGAAGGGAGGCTTCTGTACGAGTGAAACCCTAGCATCCTTCTTATAATTCTCGGCTTTTGGGGTTTTTTGCTTTTTGGGTATGCGATCTAAGTGGGCCAAAATTGGGCTTACTTTGCCCATTTTAGACCATTAAATTCAGCCAGCTTGCCTACTGATTTTGGGCTAGTTTGGTAATGTTTTTTAAGTTTCCAAAAGTCCATTACAAAAACTACATGTAAATATTGTATTTGATAAAAATTTTCAAAAGTTATTTGCATAAAAAATTATGCATTTTCATAATATTTACATCTTAGTATTCTAAAGGACTTTTAAAATTCCAAAAGCATAACAACTCCAAATTAATCTTTAGACTGACGAGGGAATCTGTTAGTAACACTAATTTTAATGCTAACTTTTAAGTAATAATTTATGTAATATATGAGTTGTTGATTTTTAATTTATACATATTTAAAGTATTGTCACATAAATTGATTACATTTACTAATAAAAATATAACATATGAGTTGGTAATCAAAAAATTTAGACTATAATTGGTGTCACTAACACTACTCATTTTTAAGAAAATATCACCCCTCCAATTTATTTTTTGTTTTTTCCTCTATTTTTTGGTTTTCTTTTTCTTTTTTAATTTCCTTTTCCTTTTTTTTTTTTTTTTTTTTAACCTCTTAGAAGGCATTATCGTCTTCAATTTAGTCAAAATTCACCGAAGCTTACTCGCCCCACAAATCTGGACGGTTGTCCAAATGTTATTGGAGAAAAATAATTGGAGCAATAAAAAGCCAACACGTGGGCGTAGAACAACTAAACTCAAGAAATTGAATTTTCCCATTCTACCACATTGAACCCTAGTATTTTAAATAAATTCTTAAAGGTGTCTATTAGAGTTAAGGTCTTCATTGACCTTCAACTAAGCGTTGTTAACTCTCATCTTTAGGGTTAACAAAACCATAGCCAAGAAAGAACTAATGTCGAAAAAGATTCGATGATTCCCATAGACAGATTGATTATAAGAGAGAAGAATAACTTAGAAGATCATTAGGTAGAGAAGGTCAACCGTAGTAAGGACACTCGTGGTAAATTGAAGATGAAGAAGACAATAGATATCATTTTCAAAAGGTATCTCCAATGAATACATGATTATTTTATATATTATCATAAGTTGTATTATGAAGGTTCTAGAAATTTTTTAAAATTTATGTAGCTACGTTTTTCTGTTTCAGCCTCTAGACTCATCAAACATAAGTACACTGTACACACTAAATTGGGGATCTAATGTTTCAAACGAGAAAAGCGTTCTTAAAAATTAGACATTCTTATTTGATATTATCAACAATATTTAAAAAAATGAACACAAACATGCAAAATTATTAAGGATTCATCCAATATTATATTATAGTCCCTTTTAGTAGGCAAATTAAGAATAATAGTTCGCAACAAGCTGAGCCAATCTTGATATAATTTATGGAATTTATTATGCAAAATAAAAATTTTTACAAGAAAAATTCGCTCACCTCTCTATCTCTATGTTTTTTTTCCCCCTCCTATACTCTCTACTAGAATATGTTTACGATAGCACCTCTGTTCAAAGTGAAAATCTAGAATAGTCGAAATTATAAATGTAAAATTTTCAAACTACCCCCAAGGTATATTGTCTTTGCATCAAAACATTAATTAGGCTTTGTTAAGTAAAAGTTTAGCATCTTGCTTCCGTGTAAAGTTTTCTATCACTCTACATAATGAAGACGTTGTTTTTAGTATACAATTTTACTATAATTTCAGTTGAAAGAGGATATTTGATTTGTTGTCGTCTAAAAATTGTTTTAGTTAAAAACGACATCGCGTTTCTGTTTAAAAGTTTTGCTACCATTCATCGAGTAGGAACATGACATGTACCCTGCTGGCCCGTCTTTTTCATTTTCCCCCTTTCGATAAGTTACTCAGAATATTTACCAAAAAAAAAGTTACTCAGTCATTAAAAAATGTCATTTATTAGCGATCTTTGTTTAATGAGAAGGAATTTAGATAAAAGAGTATACATGTGTACGTTCCAAATCTTTTTTTTAAGAGAGAATTACATTGATACCCTTATTATTATTATTTTTAAAAAATAATAGAGATAACTCCTTGACCAAAACAAATAACGTCAACACTTCCTAACTTTTGAAAAAAAATTACAGAGGCACCCCTTCTCTTAGTTGACCGTTAATTATGTTAAAAGACAAAAAAAAAAAAAAAAAAAAACCCCTCCTTTCATCAGAATATATATTTGAAAGTATAAAATGACATTCTTATCCTTATTTAACATCAAAAAATGAGTTTAATCAATTTTTACACATTTTTAATCATATTTTGCACTTTTAGGAATATTTTAGATAGCTCCATTCTAGCCATTAAAAGAATCTTTTTTTTAAAAAAAAATTTTAACTGAGAAAATGAATCTTTGTTTTTATTTGTTTTTTGTTTTTGTTTTTGTTTTGTTTTCCTAAACTAGAAAATGAATCTTTGGCTGATCATTCTAACCTGAAGTCTAAAACACATGGAATTCTCCGAGCATATTTTTCATACCCTTCTCGTCTCTTATAGATTGATCATAAGAATTGAAATTTGGTTCAACAACAAATCAATAACATCGAGTTCACCAACAATATACCCAAAAAGAAACTAATTTCCTTCTGAGTCTCTATTATTCGTGTGTGTGTGTATATAAATATATATGTATTTCAACTTGCTTTGTGCAAAAAGTTTTTTTTCCTACTATTTTTTTCTTCTTCTCAAAATAACTTCAAGACTCAAACTTGGCAGTCTATAGCCAAGTCCAGCAGGAAAAAATAATAATAATAAAAATAAATACAGCAACAACATAGTCGAGACCCAAAAACCCACCAGCCCTGCAAAACCCAAAAAAGCGTATTTCGGATTAAGGCAGGCAATGTAATTCTCTCTCTCTCTCTCTTTTAATTTATTAAAAATATAAACAACAATATTTTATAAATATACTTGAAGTTTAAGATCACTCTCACTTCGTCTTCTTAATTTTAAAAACTCCTACTCAATTTACTCCTCTGAAATTTGAATTTAACTTTAATTTAGCCCTTTTATTAGAATTTCAGTTAAAAAAAAAAAGACGGAAGAATGAGAAAATTATTCTTACTAAACCCATTCTGTTAAGATTTCTGTTAAAAACAAATGGAAAAGACCATATGACTGATTTATTTTGTCGGTCCATTTTTAACTAAAATGCCGATAGAATCTATAAAGTAGGGTTAAATTTGAAATTCACGAGGACAAAGTTGGAGTCTTTAAAGTTCAGAGACCAATATAAGAATGATCTTAAAATTCATGGGAATTAATGAAGAAAATCCTAATAATATTCGATGATCCAAGCAATAAACAAAAAGCAGTGAAAAAAAAACTAGCAATACAAAATTAGAGGCTCAAGAAATACAAAATTTTATCAATAATTACGATTGAAGTACACTAGCAATGATTCTATTTACAGAAAATTTCTCTAGAACTCACTTCAGGGTAAAGGTATATTTAACTACATCAGTATAAATTAATACATGATAAGGAGAAAGTGGTAATTAAATTAAAAAACTACTAATTAATCACAGTAATGTAAATGTCGTCCTGGTTTGATGAGCATGATTCGATAATCAATGAGTTGTTCTACGTGATAAATTGAACTTGATGGCTTGTTCAAGTGTCTTCGGCAAAGATTTTGAATATGAAATGACAGAATCGCTTCGAGTACTGCTTCGGATCGACAGGGGAAGTAATGGAGCCAGGATTTATTAGTAGGGGGGAAATTATTTTTTTAATCAATATTATACTAACATATATGTAACCGTTTTTGTTTATTAAAATTCAAATTATTTACCTAATAAGATGTAGAGAACTATTAATGTAAGGAGACTAAGATTAATTTATACACATACCCTCCATATTAAAATTAAAAAAACCCCACTATATCAAAAAAACAAAAAAAAAAAAGCTAAGTGGGCCATGGCGCCCCCCTCCGTCGTTGGACGGCGGAGATGGAAGTCGGGTCGTATTGGATGGATTTGTAGGCATGTTCAAGTTTCTTGCTAATGTCATGATCTTGAAGTATGTCAATGATACCAAAGAACATTATGACTTCATAGTATTCCCCAGTTGGTTCTATTATGAGCTGAAGTTCACTGTCAGTTCTTATTGTCTTTTCAACTCTTGCGGGCATGTTCAGCCCCAACTTAAACGCTAGACCACCTGCAATGCACCGAAGAAAAAGTTGCATAGAAACCATTTTTTAATAAAATTTTATTTATACCTCTTTCAACAGAAAGAAAATTCCAGGAACCAAAGGCGGGTATTTTAATAATAATCCAACTTTTTGAATTCAACATAATTTCATCTCCTTACATTTTTTTAATGTGAAAAAAACAGTAGCAATTTTAATGTTTACTTCATCTCCTCAAAATCCCAAAAAAATAATAATAATAATAATAAAAATAAAATAAAATCTTGGATGGTTAGAAGATGCTCGGGTTTGCCCACTTCCAGAGTAGGAATTTCAAATTTTCAGAGCACATTTCTCTTCATTTTCTAAAGTATATAGATAATAACCAACTCATAATCGAGAACAAAAAAAAAAAAAAAAAAAAAAAAATCAGCCAATCGTCACATATACTACTAATTTTGTATTCTGTTTAACTAAGTTTGGTATTTATTTTAAGTTTAACCGATGCTGTCTATAACATATTTTCTAAACCACTATTATCCAATGTTATCTAATGGCCTTATTCACTATTACAAAAAGGGGATTCCACGACGGTTCAAAAACCGTCGTGGAATCCAGAGTTATGGAATATTTTGAGATTCCACGACGGTTTTTTAACCGTCGTGTAATATGGAAAAATGACAGATTCTGGCCGATTTTAAGAACATACCACAACGGGTCCACAAAAAAAACCGTCGTGGTAGCCAAGGCTACCACGACAGTCTCACCACGCGACCGTCGTGGTTGCCAAATGTTAAAAAAAAAATATATTTTTTTTTTTGTAAATTCGTTTCATTTCCCACGGGTGGTAAATCCCCTGTGTTAATACGTTAGTACACATACAATCTAATTTTCCAAAAATATTATGTAATTACTTGGATAACAATGTACAACAACAACTAATATAACGAGAGTGAAAATTCTCTATATTGTTTCTAGTCAATATTGTATAAACCGCATGACAAATGTAGCCCACTCGTACCTAACCAAACTCATGTCAGCATCAGTATAAAAATCCTTTGTTTGAAGCACGGCTAGTCCATCAACAGTAAAGGTTATTTCTCGCATGTAAGCTAACACAAAATAACCGCATTCTACATAACCTTCCTGTATTGGACATCGAACGATATCAATCAACGTCTGCCAGTTGCGTCGCTGTCTCATTCCGCTTCCCACCAACACTTTCAAATCATTAAGTGCCCTATCAATTTGACAAATTTCAAAGCAATTACAAGAACAATTATTTTATGTCTAATCATAGATATGAACATATAAAAGAATACTTACGTCGTAATTAGGTCTTTAAAATCATCACCCGGTTCGTTTCCTAAAGGATTAAAGTACATGATCGAGTCATCCTACGGATCAATAACTACCAATATCCAATGCTGGCCGCTGTTATATGGCATAAGAAACCGCTTTCCCTTTGGTGCGTTTCTTAAGATCCGTAGAATATATTCGGCTCTCTCTCGAACGTAGGTGGCCCGATCTACATTCTGCTGGACTGGTGAGACAAGGACTGGTGAAATAAACTCGAACCGTTGATCCATACCTGTTCTTGCACAACACTAGACTAAGTATCTGCAAAATAATTGGGCACACTTGTTACGCAAAAACAACATATATAAGATTAAGAAGATAAATAATTAAATTATTTAAGGATAAATGTATTACCTGATGTAAATCATTATGTTGTTTGCACTAATTTCTTTAAATGAAATGAAATGATATACATCTTCAAACCCAATATATATGGGCATCTCATCGCCCATGACGAAGTGTTGTTGTGGGCAGACTATTTGTGTACCGTCCCTCATGGAACTTTGTGCGTAAAATGCCAAAGGTCTCAATTCGAAGGAAATATCATTAAAGTCAAACGAAGGCATTTCTTGTTGCGCCAGTTGTTGTTCTACCTCCGGTTGTGACTGTATTTTCTTCCTCCCTGCTCTCTTTTTCGTACGTTTGCTTCCTTCAGCTTCTCTTTCAAGAGCACGACTGGGACCTTTACTTGCCTGGCTCAAACTTGTTTGCAAGACGACTAAACTTTTCGGCCAAGCAACAAACCCACCGACAGCTTCTTCAATAGATGTGGCTTCGTTCGTCGGAATAGGTAGGAGTGCACGATTTAGTTTTGGGACTGTAATTGTCACTCGTACATTCTCCTTACCTAAAGGAATCCCATGGACTATGTCGGTTGAAACACAGTCCATGTATGCCCTGCCGATTGCAACAAGCACGACTCATCCGTTAACTAAATCAGGAATAAAGAGCTGGCATTCCTTACTTGCGTTCGGCATGAGATTCGGATCCGACGGCCCATCTTCTTTTTCATTCATAGTGCAACTAGCTTTAAAGCTGTTGTGTTGATCTATAGTCAGTGCGGTCATCTCCTCGGCCATAGTCTCTCAATTTATACCGTGCTTCGCACAAAGTTCCTGTACGGTTCTTTCCAATGCGGCAATCTTTAGTTTCATATTTGAGACTTCATCTTTTTCCCTTGACGGTTGCACAAGGTTGAAGTATTGCGACTGCTTGACAAAGTTAGATTGACCCCGAATCCGGCCCGAATGCTCAGTATTGCCTAATGCCTTGGTCAATATGTCCTCTGTCCCCACAGATTCAAAACTTCTTTGTGTCTCTTGTTGAGTAAACTCCTCCTGTAACAATTAGAGTAAATGTTATGTACTTGCAAACATAAAAGAGTTTACAGAATGATTATATTATAAATGGATTCGAAAACTTACTATATTCTCGGCAATAGTTTTAAATTCTTCCTTCTTGAACTGTCCATCGGGTTTGATGCGCATGTCTAGCCACCTTTCATACCGTTCTGCACATTTTCCTGTCTTCTCGAACTGTAGTTTAATAATTAGCGTTAGTAAACATAAACTAATAAATTGGAAGTACAACATACCATTTACACATTTTGTCCAAGTAAATAGCCTACATGAGCTTGGTCACGTTTCCTATATCCGTCTCGGCCCCCGGTTGATCCGTATTTGCTCTTCTTTCTTATCTCACTTCCTTGTTCGGACAGTCATTTGAATTTCGGGGTACGTTGGTACTGAATGAATTTTTCCCAATCATCCTGGGTGATGGTGGGGTAATTGTGAACAACTTTTGGCGGTCGTTGCCACACATTTTCGTCATCAATATGATCTCTGACAAAAGCTTGGTAGAGATCGTATCTAAAACCTTTAGTTGACTCCCCACAAGACTTTAAAATTTGTTTTTTGTAGGATTCTTCAACAGTGAATGAAGTTACAACTTCCATCCACACTATTTCTTTCCTTGGAGTTAAATCTGCACTTCTAAAGTCGGATATCCAAATGGGTATGTGCTCTCGAGCAAGCACTCCAATCCAACTCTGTAATTCATCACCTTCCTTCCCTAAAGGTTGCCCTTTAGCGTCAAACGAAACTTCAATTCGTTGCCCCTTTGTCCTCACCTGGTGGACTCTTGTCATTAGAGTTGCTCTTCGTTTACCATCTTCATCGGGATTGAATCTAGGTGAGTTGGTTCGGTGCGGTTTTCCAACATGAGTTTGCGTTGAGCATTCCTCCTCGTGATCTTGTGACATTTTAAATCAACCTAAGGCAACTTTAGAGCAAAACACATTTACAAACAAAAAATATTTGTCATCGAATTTAACTTATAATCATGGCACCCAAACACATAAAAAGATTGTAAATCCGTCCAACTTAACATATACTATTTACTTATATTTACGGAAATAACAAACAACATAATCAAATATGCATTTTATCGACAATGTCAAATGCTAACATATAAGTTTCAAAATCAACCCTTTTTCCGTAAAATCCCCAATTCCGTGCCTTACCCAAGGAATTTAGTTCAATCTAAAACTAATTAGAACGCAAAAAAGCAATATAGCCAACATGGCAATGCGAAAATTTAACTAACACAATCAAAAACTTTTCCGGAAAATTGCCATTTTCCGTTTGTAACACAAACTTTTTAATTCAACATAAAAATAAATCGAACTAAAATTGGCTTTTGTTCACACATGTCAAATTGCTAACATATATAGAAGTCACATAATCACAACTTTTTCCGGGAAATTGGATGGAAATATCCCAAATCAACATATAAGTCACTAAATCAACACTTTTTTTCCGGAAAATTCCGATTATCATCGCCTCACCCAATCATTGTACAACAAGTAAATAAGTCTCAATGAAATAGGCAATTTGTCGAACATGTACTATGCAAAAAATTAGCATGCAAAATGAAAGAATATATTGTAGGAAAAATTCACCCAAAATCATAACAACAATCAACCAAATTTATTTCCAAAAGCCGTGCGGTGAAAAAGAGATTTTGGCTTACCAAGAACTCGAGTGGGCGACGGCGTAGGATGGCCGGTTTGGGCGACGGCGAGGAGAGAGAGAGAGAGAAGGCGTGGGCGAGACCTAAGGAGAGAGAGGGAGATAGGTGGCTTGGGCGACAGCGAGGAGAGAGAGAGAGAAGGCGTGGGCGAAGACGAAGGAGAGAGAGAGGGAGATAGGCAGCTTGGGCGACGGCGAGGAGAGAGAGAGAGAAGGCATGGGCAAAGGCGAAGGAGAGAGAGAGAGAGCGAAGGGAGGCTTGGCGTCGGCGAGGAGAGAGAGAGAGGAAACTAAGAGAATGGAGGGAGAGTGCCAAAAATGAGATAGAGAATTAATGGAGATTAGAAAGACAACCAAAGCAAAATAAGGAGGAGAATGCCGAAAAAGTGAGGGAAATAGAGATGGGAGAGTAAAAACATCAAAAATTAACAAAAAAGAACGCGCGCACGGTTTTCGGGGGAAATTTAAACTTTCACGGATACCATGACGGTTTTTGAAACCGTCGTGGTTTCTTTGTTATGAATAATAAATTTTTTTTTAAATACTTAAAATATTTTTTTATATGATACCACGACGGTTTCTATGAGAAACCGTCGTGGTTGCTTTTTTTAAATAATAAATTTTTTTTTCAAATAATTATTTTTAAAATACTTAAAAAAAATTTTATATGATACCACGACGGTTTCTCGGAGAAACCATCGTGGTTGCTTTTTTTAAATAATAAAAAAAATTTTAAATAATTATTTAAAAAAAAATTTATATGATACCACGACGGTTTCTTGCGGAAACCGTCGTGGTATCCCCATAAACTACGATGGTTTCTGCTAGAAACCGTCGTGGTTTATTTGTTATGAATAATAAAAAAAATTAATTTTTTTTAAAATACTTTAAAAAAAAATTTTATATGATACCACGACGGTTTCTATGAGAAATCGTCGTGGTATCTCATAAACCACGACGGTTTCTACAGAAACCGTCGTGGTTGCTTTTTTTAAATAATAAAAAAAATTTCAAATAATTATTTTTAAAAATTTTTTTTAAAAAAATTTTTATATGATACCACGACGGTTTCTCGGAGAAACCGTCGTGGTTTCTGTTGTTTAAAAATAAAAAAAGTAATTTTTTAAAAATTTTTTTAATAGATGATACCACGACGGTTTTCTACTAAAACCGTTGTGGTATGTTAGATACCACGACGGTTTTTGTCGAAAACCGACGTGGTTACATCGAAGATAATATTTTAGATAAACTTTTGTTCACCTATAATCCCACAGGCGGGCACACCTGTGTGTTATGCACGAACCAGCCCACATCAATAACTCATGTTCTTCTATTAATTCACACATGCATAGTGGGCATATATATAAATAATTAATATATTGTACATGTGCACAATTAACATATTTGTATATAACAATTTATACATGAATTATATACAACGAAAAAGAAACTGTCAAGTTTTTTTGTTTTTCTTTTTGGTCTTTTCAACACGTGTCCACTCGACATCTAAACGAAGCAAGTGTGAGGCATCATCGTCCAAATCATAAATCTCCTCCACCGGTGGCAATCCGTTTGTGAAAGATGGAATGTCGGTGCAATCTTCAACATCTTCTTGGTCATCCCGGTGCATTTTTGGCTTCATTGGCACAACTAAAGATAGCTCTAAATTGTCGGGATCCATTGTGTAAAAGACTTGTACCGCTTGCGACGCCATAATGAAAGGATCATTTTTGTATCCCAAACGCCTAAAGTCCACCACTGTCACGCCGTCCCTTTCAATCTTAACAAAATTATTGTCATACCAATTGTATTTAAAAAGTACTATCCGTAAGCCGCAATAATCTAGTTCTCAAATATCTTCAATGAACCCAAAGTAGTTCATGCAACCGTATACCGGGTTCTTGTCCTTTGCGAATGAAATATGCATAGACTCGGCACGGAGGCTGACACCACTATTTTGGACGGTATGCTTCTCATCTCTTTCGCGAGTGTAGAAGGAGTAGCCATTGACAAAGTACGATGTATATCGTGTGACTATCGATGACGGTCCTCTTGCTAGCTTCATTAAGTCTTGGGAAAGGCCAGCTTTCATATGCAAATGTTTTCTTAGCCACTCCCGAAATGTCCGGTTGTGCTCATCTTGAATCAACTTCTCAGATCTGGTTTTTCTTGGATTCGCAACTCTTAATTCCGTCATGTGAACTTCAATGAAAGGCTCCACTTCCTTAGTATTGTGCAAAACGTACAGACAAGGCTTTTCCCATTCATCTCGATTTACTAGTAAATGAACGCCCACGGATAGTCCTTTCGACGTAACTTGCCCGCTCGTTGGCAATCCTATTGGGTCCGCGTTAGACAAATACTCAGTGCAAAATTCAACTGACTCCTCGGCTATGTAGTTTTCCATTATACATCCCTCCGGCCTATTTCGGTTCTTCACATAACCATTCAAAACCTTCATGTACCTTTCGAAAGGATACATCCACCTCAAATAGACCGGTCCACATAGTTTAACTTCTCGAACTAAGTGCACCGTTAGGTGGATCATGATATCAAAAAAGGCTGGTGGGAAATACTTCTCAAGCATGCACAATGTCATCACCAATTTTGATTGCAGCGGATCAAACATCAATGGATCAATTACCTTCGAGCATATTGAATTGAAAAATGAGCATAACTTCATAATTGCATATCGCACATCTTTCGTTAAAACTCCCTGCAATGCAAGAGGTAATAATTGTTGCATTAAGATATAACAATCATGTGTTTTCATTCCAATGAGCCTCAAATCCTTCATCGATACCAACCTTTTGAAGTTGGAAGAGTACCCACTTGGCACTATCACGGACGCAAGCCATTCACAAAGCTTTCTCTTCTCTTGTCTCGATAATGTGTGCTTTGCCGGAGTTAAGTATGTGACGTTCGATCTTTTCTCGGGGAGCAAATTTGGTCTAATCTTCATCTCTTCAAGATCCAACCGTGCTTTTTCACCATCTTTAGTTTTGTTTGGAATGCCAAGCAACGTGCCCACTATCGATTCACAAACGTTTTTCTCAATATGCATAACATCTAAGCAATGACGAATGTAAAGTGACTTCCAATATGGAAGTTCGTAAAAGATTGACTTCTTCTTCAAAGGTCCATCGATATTTGGAGCCTTACGTTTTCTTTTCCCCAAAACTACTTTCACATCTTTAACCATCTCATAAACGGCTTCGCCAGACAAAATCCGAGGAGCTGATCTTTCTTCGGTATTACCATCAAAAGCCTTCTTTTGTTTGCGGTATCGATGATTTATTGGCAAGAATCTCCTGTGATCAAGGTAAACGGTTTTCTTACCATTCTTCAACCGGATGGAAGATGTTTCCTTCATACAAACTGGACAACATATAAAACTCTTCACAGGATAACTAGATAGGTTGCCAAGTGCAGGAAAGTCATTAATTGACCAAATCAACATTGCACGAAGATTGAACGTATCTTGACGGTGAGAATCTTTAACTTGTAAACCGTCTTCCCACAAGCTTTTGAGGTCATCGATTAATGATGCCAAGTACACGTCAATGTCATTCCCCGGTTGTTGCGGGCCTGAGATCAATAATGTCAACATCAAGAACTTCCGCTTCATGCACAATTCTGGTGGGAGATTGTAGTTGACAAGTATGACTGGCCAGGTACTATGCTGACTACTTATGTTACTATGTGGGTTCATTCCGTCCGTCGACAAACCGAGACGTAAATTCCTTGATTCTGCACTGAAATCTGGATGATTGTCGTCAAAGGTTTTCCATTGTGGTGCGTCAGCTGGATCCTAAGTTTGCCATCATCAACACGTTTATCATGGTGCCATGTCAAATTTTTAGCATGCTCGGCATTGCGGAATAAACGACGCAAACGTGGAGCCGGTGGAATGTACCATAACACCTTAACCGGCACTCCTTTTCTACCATTCGATGGCATCTTGCCCTTCTTCCATCTTGACTCGTTACAAACCAGACATTCATGTAAATTTTCATATTCTTTCCGGTAAAGGACGCAATCATTTGGACAGGCATGTATCTTTTCATATTCCATTCCCAAAGTGCTCAACGTCTTCTTTGCCTCGTACATACTAGGTGGCACTTTGTTATACTCTGGTAGAACATCTTTTAGAAATTCTAAAAGAGTCGTGAAACTAGAATTCATCCACCCTCCCGATGCTTTCATATTCCATAATTTAACCAATGCCCCTAATTTCGTATATTTTGTACACCCGACATACAAGGGCGTTTCGGCATCATTAATCATTGCCTCAAATAACTCCGGACGGTGCACAAAGTTTTCTTCCAAATCATTTACCATATTGAATATATTATCACCAACGTCTTCCTCAATAATAGGCTATTTACCTTTAGTGCTCGTCGATGTAGATTTAATATCGAAAAAAGCTTCGCCATGTAAATACCAAGTTTGGTAAGAACAAATAATCTCATAAGCGCGCAAATACCCTCTAACATCATCAATGGAATAAGATCTATGATTACCACAAACTTGACATGGACACGGAATCTTATCATCTTGTATGTGAGCTTTGACAAATGACAAAAATTCTTCAACACCAGCTTCATATGCTTTAAATAATCTATCAAACCACATCTATTTCCTATCCATGATTTGCAACTCCTAAATAGAAAAATTAAAATTAAATAATTTATTAGAAGGTCGACTACTCTATTTAATGTAACATGCATACATATAATTTTCATTATTAATTAACACCGGCCCATTAATTGATCATCAACATTTGAAAATCGAATTAAGAACATAACAAAACTAATTAAAATACAAAACCATCTAAAACCATAATTAATTAAGGTATAAATACCGGGGGAAACATAACATTACTTGATCACTTAATTAATTTATTACCACCCATTGTACAATTTAACTCTAAATCGATCCCAAAACATATATATAAAACAAAAAACACCTTAATTTATAAAATCATATCTACAAATCATCAATAATATTAATATAAGGAACACAACAATAACAAGTCAATCAATAATTAGTTATCACTTATAGATAAATTATAATGATGGATATATATAGATGGTGGTGGTGACGTCCAAACAGTGTACTGCCTATATTTGGAGCGATCTGACTTTATATTCGGATGATTTGTAGCTGTTGTGAGAAATTTTGACGGCAACAATAGACTCTCGACGTTTTGTCTAATTTTTTCACGAATTTTACATGACGGTTTCTTAAAAACGGTCGTGGAAGCTCGGAAATCCACGACCGTATTTCTTAAAACCGTCGTGGAAGCGGCTGCTTCCACGACGGTTCACACAAACCGTCGTGGAAGCCTAGCCGCTTCCACGACGGTTTCTTAAAACCGTCGCGGAAGCGGCGAGGCTTCCACGATGGTTCACACAAACCGTCGTGGAAGTGGCCGCTTCCACGGCGGTTTTAAAAGACCGTCGTGGAAGCAAGCATTTCCACGACGGTTTTCGTAAAAAAATTTTCGCTCCGTGTTTTTACGAATTTTACATGACGGTTTTTTAAAAAACGGTCGTCGAAGTACCGTCGTGGAATCCCATATTTGTAGTAGTGATTATTGCGGAAGTGGTTGCCACAAATTGGTGCAGTGTAGAACTATCTTTATTATTGATGGAGAAACTTTTAACAAGTTTTTTTTTAATTATGTTTTAGTAATGTGATTACATTAATTTTGTTGTAATTTTATTTTTGGTTATTACTTTTCCTTTTTATTAGATTTATCACTACATTGTTTTGTTATTTTAAATGATATATACAAGAGAAATTTTTTTTCTCGTTATTTTTTTTAAATTTGAAAAAGATCCTTTTAAAAACTTTGCATATTGAGAAGGCCCTGTGTACATTGGAGCATAAAATAAGATAGAATTTCAAATGTGTCATTATCACACTTTTCAATATCAAATTGCATTGTTAGAGATGATCTTCCACTTAGTGGCAAATTAGGTGTCAAATATAACAATAATATATTATTAAAGACGTGCTATCTTGTAATAATTTTATTTTTTTTTTTCCGTTTATTGTTTACGCTTAAATCGAGCAACAAAATTAGGAACTCTTTTTATTAGTAAAGAAAAGTCTGAGATTAGTGGTAATTAAGCAATAAATAACCTTGAACTTGACCATGTCCATCTCTCCACGTGTTATGGTCCTTAGACGTTGTAGGAAAAGATCTACCTAGCCTCTCTCTGAATCACAGACTCAAATGAAAAAAACAAACAAACAAAGGAAAAAAAAAAACACATTTAATATGAAAACTCTCATTATTGCGAAGATTAATTTTTTTATTTTTAAAAAAATTATTAGTAGGATTATTAGTTCGAAAATGAAACAAGTTCATTAGTTGGTCGACGAGAACAATCACAAACATCAAAATTTAGCTTTTATTGGTTAAAAGTACGTGGTAACTAGTACGTCTTATTGCATGAAAACTACAGAGTTCACAAAATAGGAAAAAAAAAAATTAAAAAAAAAAATCTCAAAAACAACCAAAAGAATTCACAGATGAACACTGCGGATCAAGGAAAATAATGAGAATTTGAAGGGGGGAAAAAAAGACAATAATGAGCAAAGAAAGCAGTGGAAATGGGATGATAAAGGCATGGGAGGCGACGGTGAAGAGGACGCAATTAGCGGCCAAGAGACGAGCCAACACCATTTTTGGGACGACAATGTCGTCGGCGGCAATAACCCCGTCGGCGGGGGGAAACGACGACGATGACGACGAGGACTACAACAACGAAAACGACATCAACACGGGCGGTGGAGGCGTACTGTGTGAGGTGTATCATGCGGAGAAGGTGCTTCCGAACGGAGACTACTACACGGGGCAGTGGTCGGACAGCTTTCCGCATGGGCAGGGGAAGTACTTGT
This sequence comes from Ficus erecta, assembly GCA_008635985.1. Lineage (NCBI taxonomy): Eukaryota > Viridiplantae > Streptophyta > Magnoliopsida > Rosales > Moraceae > Ficus > Ficus erecta. Next base: position 423,166 of record BKCH01000136.1, on the reverse strand, counting down.
GGACCGACGGGTGCATGTATGTGGGAGAGTGGTTCAGGGGGAAGAGCACGGGCCGGGGACGGTTCAGCTGGCCGTCCGGGGCCATCTACGAGGGCGAATTCAAGAGCGGATACATGGACGGGACGGGGACATATACCAGTCCCAACGGGGACACATACAAGGGCCAATGGGTTATGAACTTGAAGCATGGTCATGGTGTTAAGAGCTACTTCAATGGAGATATCTATGATGGAGAATGGCGACGTGGATCACAGGCAAGTCTTAAAAATCCGTTTGGAATATGGATTTGAGATGGAATTTTTATATTCAAATCGGTTAACTTTTCAAAAACTAGTTATAATTTTCGCCGACTTTTCAGAAAATGACAAACTGAAATGGAAAATTTAGGTTCACAATTACAATCCAAGCGCACCATAAATGAAACAAAATATATGATTTGTGATAAATTTAATTGTGTTTGTACTTCTTAGAATATCGATATTTTCATCTGTGTTGCAGGAAGGTAGAGGGAGGTACCAATGGAGAGACGGCAATTGCTACGTTGGGGAATGGAAGAACGGCGAGATTTGCGGGAAAGGGGTGTTAATGTGGAGGAATGGGAAACGTTACGACGGTTTTTGGGAAGACGGTGATCCGAAAGGGAACGGGACATTCAAGTGGCCGGACGGGAGTTTCTACGTGGGGAATTGGAGTAAGGACCCAAGAGAGCAGAACGGGACTTATTACCCTTCAGGGTCGTCGCCGGACGGGAATCTGGACTGGGACCCACAGGAGGTGTTTGATCATGATCTGAGTGAGTGTAGAGTTCGTCCTTGCGAGAAGGTGTCAATTCTACCTTCTCAGAAGAGGCTGGCTGTTTGGAGATCATCCAAGGGCGGTGATGGCGGGGGCGGGGAGAGGCCGAGGAGGTTCTCGGTGGACGGGAGGATGAGCGTGGTGGTGGAGCGGCCGTTTGATCGGATGAAGCTGTGGGGTGGTGGTGGAGAAGAGTGTGGGGTTGACGGTTTGGCGGGGTTGGGTGGTGGTGTTGGGCAACCTATGACAGTGTTTAGGAAAGGAAAAAGGCAAGGAGAGACCATTTGTAAAGGGCACAAGAATTATGAGCTCATGCTAAATTTGCAGCTTGGAATTAGGTAATTGTATCAAATATCAAGCTCTTTAAAATGCTATTTGCTTCCCTTGCTCGGTTTTTTTATTTATTTATTTTTTACTTTGTTTATAATTAAGTTTAATGCACATGATATGGAGTAAAGAAAGCTATTGTCCTTTGTCAACTATTTCTTGCAGCAATAGAGTAATATTATATTGGTAGTGGAAAACTATTGGGTTCCTCTTTTCTTTTTTTCTCTCTTTCTTTTCCATTCCTTTTGTTTTACTTAATTTGTATCAATCAAATTGAACTTAAGGAAGGCAATCTACTATTATACTTTTTGCTTGACAAGAATGACAAAATCTACGTCTATAATTTGTAACTAAATAGGGTCAACTTATGAGTTCATTTATAGATCACATTATGTTCTCTGCCTTCTAAAGGCCATTGCGGTTGATCTTTCCTGTTAAATCATATGTGTGTCCTGTTTTATGTGATTACAGAAAAAAATATTCTATATGTACAATTTGTGTATACAAGTATACACACATATGTATGCACATACTTCTCATACAATCATGCCTAAACATGATTATGCAAGATAATTCAGATAATCTTTCAAGTGAATAACAATGCTTATCAAAGTGCCAACTTGTGAACCTGAGACATTATTTTTCCTGTCTACTCTTCATAATCTACACTTGTTCTGTCTATATTTTTAGATCAACTCCCACCCAACCCTGTTTCTTTTTTTTTTTTTTTTTCAGGTTGTTTTATGCTTCCAAAGATTGATTTCAAGCATTTACATATGCATTAATTTTAGGGTGACCAATTTGCATACAGGCATGCTGTTGGAAGACCAGCTCCAGCCACATCCGGCGATCTTAAGCCTTCGGCTTTCGACCCGAAGGAAAAACTATGGACCAGATTTCCCCCAGAAGGAAGCAAACACACTCCCCCACACCAGTCCACCGAATTTAAGTGGAAAGATTACCGTCCATTAGTTTTCAGGTCGGACATTGTTAGTTGTATGCTTCTTGATTTTGCATTGTTAGTCTTCTTTATTTCTTTATTTGATTTAGCAACTCACATTTTATTAAATTAGTGTATTAGAAACTCACTATTTAAAATTTCCTTTATACACTTCTAAATTTAAAAAAAAAAAAAAAAAACCACAGTAGTTTCCTATTGCAAAATGCTTATTATTTGAACTGGATCTGTGCTTAGGACCTTAAGGAGGCTGTTCAAAGTAGATCCAGCTGATTACATGATATCGATATGCGGGAACGACGCTCTTCGAGAACTCTCTTCTCCGGGGAAAAGTGGTAGTTTCTTTTACTTGACCAACGACGACCGTTACATGATCAAGACTATAAAGAAATCGGAAGTAAAAGTGAGTTTTGTGTGTCCTTGTTTGTTAATTTGTTCTCGCGTTCTTGTATTTTTTGGAAAATAAACACTTGGTTATGGCTAATCTAGTAATCTTGGTTTCGTTGTGAAGGTTCTTTTAAGGATGCTTTCAGCCTATTACAACCACGTTCGAGCCTTCGAGAATACTTTAGTCACCAAATTTTATGGTCTGCATTGTGTGAAACTAACGGGACAACCAATTCAAAAGAAGGTAGAGAAATACATGCTTGTAAATTCATTAAGAAATACTAAGGAGCATCGAAGGTGTCTATCATCACAAAATTAATGGAACATGAATCATATGGGATCCACATACGAAACCCGTTTTCTATTTGTTGTGATGCTCAACAGCAGTGATGTCCCTGACAATTTAGAAGGCAAACTTGTATTTCTTTTGTTTAGAGCAATTATTTTAACTGATTGGTGTTGCATTTGTAAGGTACGTTTCATCATCATGGGAAACCTCTTCTGCACCGAATACACGATTCATAGACGTTTCGACTTGAAAGGATCGGTCTTGGGCCGTACAATAGATAAGCATGAGACAGAGATCGATGAAAACACAATCCTCAAGGACCTTGATCTTAACTTCATGTTTCGCCTTCAGAAGTCATGGTTTCAGGAGTTTTGCAGGTGAGAATGTGAAAACATAGCTCTCCATTCCCCTACTTTGTTTGAAATCCACCGGTGCTTTACTCTCCTTCCAACTTTTTCTTGATATGAAAGAGTTGGTATTCTCATACTTTAGTAAATGATATAGAAAAAGTACAAAAAATAACTTAAAAATTGTGTCGATACATGTCAAAATGCTTTGTGAACTTTTATCGAATACTCCGATTATGTTGATTTTCTTGTATAGTACTTCTAGACGTTTCGAAAGCAACGTCAAGCTTGTCTTCTTTGTTTGGTTTTCTTTTACAGGCAAATTGATAGAGATTGCGAGTTCCTTGAACAAGAGAGGATTATGGATTACAGTCTTTTAGTTGGTCTTCATTTCAGAAATACAACAGCAGCTGGGAATCTAATTCCTTCTGGAGCTAGAACTCCTACTGGTTATTCACTATATCAATCCTTTTATATGATTTTCTAAATTTTAGTCTCCATTTCAAATAGTATCAGGGACGAAGCCGGGAAATTTAATTAGGGGGCTTAAATTAAGCCAAATCTTAAGCTAAATTAATAGTACAATACACAATAAAATTTTAAGGGTACTAAAGAAGAGAGAATGGGGGAAGTTTTACAATTTTTTAAAAGTTGTCAATGGGCCAGTCCTTGGACCCGTGGTGGCTTCGTCCCTGGATATCGTTAAGCTCGGAGTGTATAGGACTACAATTTTTAAACTCTCTTGCAGGTGATGATAATGATGGAGCTCCCCAGCTTTCAAGAGAAGATATGGATCAGCTTCTTCTAGATCCATCCAGGTAAAATGTCGACCCACCGGAGTATAAAGTATTTATGCGAAAGATTTTATCTACTTTGGTTGAAAGTGAAAAAAAATCAGTAAGAGGGTGAAATTTGAGGGTAATAGGTCATCTTGTGAAGACAATGAACTTCTTTAAGATTAATGAAATGAAGAACTTGGATTATCAGGCAGAGAGGGGAAATAAAATAACCTCAAACTTTAAAGCACCAGCCTTTCAAAGACTTGAATTTTTTTTCTCCATGTCAAGATTGAGAAAAAAGGAAGACATGTAGCGGCGGAGTTTGAATTTTATTTTTAGCGGGAGCACTATTAAAAAGAAAAAAAATCCTTTTCTTTTGAATGGAGATATAATTGTCTTTTTCGTTTGTAAGTATATGCATAGGCATTTTTCTTTCTTTCTTTCTTTTTAAATGAGGCCACAACTAAAACTCCTAAAAAATTTTAGAGTTAAAACTCGTAATTCTAATATTTGAGTATGGGTATGTGAATCTGTCATTGGATATTATAATATATGATATAGTTATTTTAAATACCTGCATCTTTTGTTTTTGGAATTCCGTTCCTATATAAGTTTTGTTTCAACTCCCACTTCCATCAAATACAGATTTTTAAATATTCACTCATTTCTAATTAAAAAAAAATCCAAAATTTCAACTCCAATTGATGTTCTAAACAGACCCTTAGAATTTTAAAATTTGAGGAGGCGTACGTGACTCCACGATTCGATATTAGAATCTGAAATATAGTTCATTAAAACACCCGCCTTTGGTTTGTGCAATTCTATTTCTATTAAAAGAGGATTACATACTTAAAAAGAAATGGTTTTTATTCAACATTTTGTTTGGTGCATTGCAGGTGGACTAGCATTAAGTTGGGGCTGAACATGCCAGCAAGAGTTGAAAAGACAATAAGAAGAACTGACGGTGAACTTCAGCTCATAATAGAACCAACTGGGGAATACTATGAAGTCATAATGTTCTTTGGTATCATTGACATACTTCAAGATTATGACATTAGCAAGAAGCTTGAACATGCCTACAAATCCATCCAACACGACCCGACTTCCATCTCTGCCGTCGATCCCAGGCAGTACTCGAAGCGATTCCGTCATTTCATTTTCAAAATTTTTGCTGAAGACACTTGAACAAGCCATCAAATTCAATATAGCACTTGTAACAATTCATTGATTTTGGAAACAGGCTCATCAAACCAGGAAGAGATTTACTACATAATTGTAATTAGTAATTTTTAATATTTAATTACCACTCTTTCATTCATTATGTATTAATCAATACCGATATAGTTAAATATATACATCTGAAGTGTTCTAGAGAAATTTTCTATGAGTAGAAGTGTACTTCAACTGTAATTATTGATAAAATTTTATATTTCTTGAGTGTCTAAATTTTGTATTGCTAGTTGTCAGTTCATATCTTTTTGTTTATTTCTTGGGTCATCAAATTATTATTATTATTATTATTAGTAGAATAAAAAGACTAGGATCATCGAATTATTAGATGTAAATGAAAAGACTAGGATCATCGAATTATTAGATGTATATTCTGCTAAGTAAAATAAAAATGTCTTTAGCAAAAATAGATAAATTAATAAATAAATAAAAAGTAAAATAAATTCGTTCTCATTAAAGAAAGATGGCTAATAAATAACATTTTAATACTAAGTAACTTATTATATTTTATCATATCATATCATATTATCTCCCATCTTTATTTAAAAGCATGAATGTGCTTTTCATCATGTCTTTAATGGTTGTCACATGATAATCACATCAGTGTCATGTGATTGCTTACGTGACGGAACAATTAAATTTACGTGATATTTATTTTTGCTTTACTTTATCTGTCTATTACGTACGTGCGAAGTGCGTGTAATACGGAGGAAAAACAGACAAATATGGAGGCAACAGAGTGCATGTCACGTCGACACATTTCCAATTGATGAATGGTTGTAAACTTTTGAACAAAAACGAGTTGTCGGTTTTATACTAAAACAACTATTAGACCACAACAGTTCTTCTGTCCTCTTTCAACTGAAATGATGGTAGAAGTGCAAACTAACAACGACATGCTCAATTTTTATTTGTCGTGTAGTCTAAATAATGTCTTAACACATATATTTATAAAAAAAATATGTCCTGTATAAATACAGAAATAGTACACATAAAAGGTAATTTATAAAATTTTCACTTATAATTTTGGTTACCCTTATTTTTCACAATAAATAGAGACGTCGTCATTAATATTTATTATTAGAGAGTTTAGAGAAAAGTATAAATAACCCTTGTAGATAAGTTATTTAGAAACGACAATACTGCGTTATGACTAAACGAGAAAATTAAGATACTAAGCAATAACAATTAAATAAAAAAAAATATAGGTGTAAATTTACCATTAAATTTAACATTGTCATATATATTTCAACGAGGAGCAATTTTGTGGCACAAATATCAAATTTACTATTTGCATATCAGTTTGACACCTCATTAAAGTTGCTCATAGAAAGTAAGACTAAAGCTCAAAAGTTTCAGGCTATATACCCTTTAGCTAAATCTGACAGTTCCAAATGATGTTTCATTCAGTGGTGTTAGATCATGCGAAGGAAGAGTCCAACGCTTTTTAGGACCTTGCTTAACTTAATACAATTCCTTTGTTTTTATTCCCTTTACGAATAGTCTATTCTCCCATCTACCGGTAAATATTAATAAGATTTTTTTTTCCTATAAACTCTTGTAGTCGATTTGTCTTGTGATATTATATACTTTTGTGAATAACAAAAAAAATAAAAACAACAACTCATATGTAACATAGATTGATATTTAGAGTTAGTATCCATAATATTTTTCAATAAATAAATATTAAAATCTTGCACAATCACACACCACCTCAAAAAAAAAAAAAAATCACTTTTTCACTTTTTTTTTTTTGGATATTAATTTTAATTTTTGCTAGGACACCTTTTTGTTACAAGTAGAAGAAATAACTTAGAAATAGAAATACATATTAATTAATTACTTAGGACGACAAGAATTGCATATATAATCACACATGTATATATATGTATGTATGTATGTATGTATGTATATAATAATCAAGCAGCAACAAGTGGTTCAAATCTTGTTGAGTTTGGCAAGAGCGAAAACAGTGGCAGAAGTGACGCCAGGGATGAGGACATCATTGGGAATGGCGCGGGGAAAGAATCGCTGCTTGGCTAACACCGCAGCAGCAGGGACTGTGAAGATGTAGACGAGTGCGTCTTTGGCTCCAAATCCAGTGAATCCTGACTCTGTCTTCAGTATGTATTGAAGCATACTTTGAAATTCCCCCTTTGTCACTGGTTCGGTTGTGCGGTGGTGTTCCTGTATATATAAACCAATTTTACAATATTAAAAGCCATTCTTTGATAGGAAAGAAAGAAAATATGACGAAGAGAAAATTAAAAAAAAAAAAAGAAACAGAAAATTAAGAACCTGTTTTAGGGTATATTTGGCATCTAGTTTCCGGATTTTTTTTTTTTTTTTGGTCTTTTTTTCCTCAACTCAAAACTAATTTTCAGTATTCACTTTTCCAAATATCTACAGTAAACTCAAACTTTAAAAGTCCATATTTTTATTATTTTATATCCAAATGAGATTTTTTTAAAAATAAATTGCATACGAGAATAACCAAATAAGATCTATATTGGTAACTTTTTTCTGAATATATTTTAAGTTTTTATATTTTTTTGCTGTATACATTTTTTTTTTTCAACCAAACACATATTTCGAAAACTCCAATTTAAATATCTTCAAAACTACATCTCCAAAACCTCCCCCAAACGGGCCCTAAAATGAGAAGGATTTTAGTTTTAGTTTTTTTTTTTTATTAAGTTGTTTGGTAGAAAGTAACGAAAGAAAATAAAAAATTTTGTACAAATACTATTTTATTTATTTACTTATATTATTCCACTTTAAAAACAAGAATAAAAAGAGGGATTTTAGTTTTACTCCTATTTTTGGAAAGACTCAAATTAATGGTCCCACTGCATTTCTTTCGCATAATTTTCATTTCCAGCTCTTCTCTTTCTTTCTATCAAACAAGCTAATAACATATTTCATCTAATAATCCCTTCCCTCACTTCCTTCCTCTTTTCCACGATACCAAACACAACATAAGAAAGGGAGGCTTAGATATACAAGCAGTTACACTGTTTTTTTTAGAGAAAAAAATGATTACACATTTTGATATTTATATATGATAAGATGCAAGGAAAATAAAAACATAGTCTAGCCTAAAATTAGATTAAATTTAACAACAAAAAGGGTCAACTAAAGGATATAACACACAACAAATGTAAAAGGAGATTTAAACAATGTTTATCCTTTAAAATATTTCAAAACATTTTTGTTATATTTCAATTCAATTCTAAAAAAAAACTTGCCATATAATGTAATTTCCCATTTGCGGCATATATGTACTGAAATCTAACGTGACTTATATAGGTAGATGATTGAATAGATATTTTTGAAATAGATGATTGAATAGATATTTAACATGTAGATTAATAATTTTTATATGTTATTATTATTATTATTATTTTTTTTTTTTTTGTGATTTGGATAACTGATAGATTTTTAGTCGGAATTGAAAAATAGCTGAAATTTTAGGTCGAATTTTCGTAAGCTGCCACGATATATTTACTAAGGTAAATCTCCTATTTCAAACCAAAATAATTGGTAAATCTCAAATTTCATGGCTAAAATAATAGATAAATCCAATGTTTAGTCACTCATTTCCTTCATTATTAGTAAATTTAACCATTTACTAAAACTAAAATAGGATATTTCACATTTACTGTGTAATATGTCCGAATATTTTCTTTAAATAAAAAGGCTATTTATTACTACAAACATCTTTTTTATTTTATTTTATTTTATTTTATCACGGAGCTATATTGTAGCGTTCTACAATTCATCATATCAAGAGTAGACACGTCCACAAAAATCCGAGTAAGTATTTGCTAGGGGGAAAAAAAAATTCTCCAAAATTATACAATTAAACTACATTAATCAGAAAATTGGAAGATCATTTTAGAAGCATGGCTAAAACGAAGATGAAAGACAAGGGCTTACCTGAAAAGCTTTGTTGAGATTTTCAATACTTGGTACCTTGAATTGTGTGTTACCAAATGTTTTGTTGAGCTCTCTGCCAAATTACACCATTAACAAGTAAATTTTCCTTAAAAAAAATAGCTTAACAGAAATTAATCAGAAATTCCCAAGTGTTAAAAAAAAAAAAAAACAAAAGAAAAGAAAAGAAATTCCGAAGGGAAAACATTTTTGTACCCGACAATTTCGCATACTGCTCTGTAGAACCTTGCCTTATATTTTGAAGTTTTTGCTTCATTAGACTCGTTTGAAGTTTCCGGATTTTCTTCAGGCTTCTTTGAAGTTTCAGGATTTTCTTCAGGCTTGTTTGAAGTTTGAGGATTTCCTTTAGTCTTGTTTGAAGGTTCAGGTTTATCATTAGACTTCTCTGAAGACTTCTCTGTTTTGGGTTTCTCAAGATACTTCTTGTAGACCTCTCCTACTATGCGTTCAATTTCCTTATTCTTCTTCTCCTCACTTACTGCATGAATTAATTAATTATAGCCAACCAAAAAAAAAAAAGAAAAAAGAAAAAGTATTGATGATTTAGCCTTATGATCTTCTTAAGCTAAATCAATGATCGATATTATAATACAATCGAGAAATCATGATAGGATCGATTTGTATTTCTTTTTTCAATTTAATTACTCACAAAAATGATTGATAAAAAATAAAATCAGATATAAGAGTTTCGACAGATGAGAGATATAATTAATACCTGATGAGAATCTCTCAAGCATTTGGCCCATTTCCAAAATCTTCTAGTCTTTTGAGAAATGTAATATTGAGAGAGTGCTTATATTTTCTTTGAGTATTGTTAAAAGCGACAAGAAGAGCATTATAAGGTGTTTTTTGGGAGAAAATCCATGGTATAGGATCAACAAGACTACTTGTTTTGTAAGACTAGTATTTTTGCATCTCTTTGACTTTGGCAATAAGCAAGGTCTTGAAGAAGTTTTGGCTTTGATATAAGAAAGCACATAGAATAACGTGGTATCATCTTTGAGGAATGCACAAGTAAATGGGCAGTTTACTAAATGTTTTTATCAATAAAAATTGTTGGCCATATGTCACACGTTGTTATTGAAAGGTTTTAGAAATTTATCTCTTCAATTTTAGACTTTGTGACAAAAATCCAACAGATGGGGGTCTTTAAAAAAAAAAAATTTGATACATAATGCACGAGTCGCTAATTAATGATATACCTAGTCATTTTTAATATAGTAGAACTCAAAGTTATTTAGGTTAGAGTTTTTTTTTAAATTAAGTTTTATCCAAATAAAATTTCTTTGAATTAACTTACTTGTTGATGCCCGTATTTGCACAAGACCTTTTACGTTAGGCCCAAGTTCACTTCTCTTGGTAGACCACATCCATGAACTTGACCCACCACATAATTAAAAATAAAAAAGAGAGAGAGAAAAATGTGGAAAAAAAAAAAAAAAAACCTTTTAAATTGACATTTTACGAAATTTTGTCCTAGTTAAGAGTGGTTAGGATCTTTGACGTATTGATTAAATTTCTCACTTTGACTAATAATATAATATCTTATTTACCCTTACTTGTCTTTTTCAGATTATACCCTAACTATCACACATCATCCTTCTCTCTCTATTCCTTTTTCTTTCCATCTCATATCCCGATGTTTTTCTCCACTCTCTCTCCAACTCGTGCTCTCTCCTCTATCTTCCAGTGTTCTCTCTCTGTGTGTGAGAGCTGAAAAGGCAAGCTGTTCTCTACCGCGAGAGGTTATTAGATGAGCTCCGTACGTCGAGGCTAACTCTAAGGACATAAAAGACAGTAAGAGAGGCTATAGCTCCATTAGGCGACGTTGAGGCTTCCAGAATCTCGAAAAAGAGCCACTATTCCACTAACCTGGGAAATGCGGAAGTATAATAGCTAAATAGCAGTTGAGGACTTGTAATGTTCCAAAGTCTAAGGACATGTGTCACAATCAAGCATGGATTAGCCTAGGTTTCAGGAGCAATAACCGCTCTGTCTCATAGGAGAATTATCAAATGTAAAATGGTCCTAATAGAGGACATATCTATTCTTTCTAGAGAAAACACTCATAATCTTTTCTAGAGGAGAGGATGCATCCTTAATTAAGGCGAACATCTATAAATCTCTCTGTGTTTATCTTTTGTGCTTTTGATTACATGAGAGATGACTTTGAATGTTACGTGGTGAGGAAAAATAGAGTTGGCAGATTTTCACTGTCAACAGTGGCCATCTTGGTGATCTCCAATGGCAGCCATCTCGATGATCTCCAGCGGCCGCCATTTCAACGGAGATCTAGACTTCAGAGATCTGGCTAGTGGCGGTGGTGTTTTTGGCCAATGGCGGCGATCTCAGTCGTTAATCCACTGCCGACAACGTGTTGGATATCAAGTGGCCGAGCATATTATTTTTGTTTTTGTTTTTTGTACTTTTAGTTCTCTCTTTTATATATATATATATATATATATATAATTCTTTGTTGTTCTTACTATTTATATTATACCTGAATTGTTTTATTACCTTGTGATTTTTTTTGTTGATAAATTGAGAAATAATCATTTTAAAGAATAAACAATATTGAAATAATGTATTGCGAAAAATCTGATAAATAATAATAATAATAATAATCAGATAGAATATAATAAACAAATTGTTAGAATATTATGGTAATCCGGTAGATTATCAAAAGTAATGTAGCAGATTTCATTCTGGTGACTGAAGTTGAAGGCGGCCGACTATTTTGTATTGGAAATAGAAAATAACAATATAGTAGATTATTTGGAACACTCTTTGGTGATTGGAGTCATAGATGATATACAATTTTTATACGGATAAGGAGGGAAAAAAATAGTAGAAAACATTTTTTTGACGATGGTAAATAGCATCTGTATAGTAGATAATGCATTTATAAAGTATATTCATGATAAAAATTATCTTAAAAATATAATTGTAAATAGAATGCTTGTTGTAAATATCATATTTATTATTAATAATTTATTTATGAAGTCTATGTAGGATAAAAATTACTTTAAAAATTTTCGCAAGTAAATAATTTACCATAAATATGCCATTGACCTAAAACATTTTTAAAATACACTATCGACTGTAAATATATATCTTAAAAAATGTCCTATTTACTATAGTTTCTCAATTTTGGGTTTTGAAAATAAACATCAATCTAGTTAGATTACTAAAAGTAATCTAATCTATGAAAATACTCTCCAGCAATCAAAAACTGGTGTCAGAAACCAGACATAGTCAATGGCCCATGTTGACTCCGACAAGTAATCTATTTTACTTTTTTCACTGGTCAAGAGTAATTTGGCATGACATATTATGTTGATCTTCAGCATATCTTATGGGAGGTCAAAAAATCTTGAAATCATTATAGATTTTTTAGTATTTATAAAAAGTAATATATACATAGTTTTTCTTACAGGACAGTCGATCATAAGATAATAAAGTCATTATAGATTAAATAATATTTCAATGGCTTTTATCCACCTTTCTTTTTATGTTATTTTGTTTCGATTGTAGACAAGATAGTAGAGTTGCATATGTGAATGCGTCGCTTGTACTTCAATTTGTCTTGTTTAGAAAAACAGTTTGCAGCTTTTGTCTGGGAGTTACATTGCTGCTATATCTATCCATATAAAAGTTTATTTTGCGACTGAGATGATATCTCTTCCCAACTTTATAATATGGTATCTTCTTAGCTATTTTTTGTACTGCTGCTTATTTGTTCTGGCTTTTTATTAATGAGCTAAAAAGTAATGAGAATAAAAGATGAGAGATATAAAGTACTGGGAGTGAAGAAAAGGAATAAAATAGTGGCTAGGATATTATAAGGAAAAAGATGAAAAAATTACGAAGATGTTGTAAATAGGGGTATAATAAAAAAATATTTAGAGCATATTTAAAGAAGAAAAAAAAAAAAGAAGAAGTTATTCCAATGGGAGGACATTAAAAAAAAAAAAAAAAAACTTAACTGTAGAAAATTATTTGAAAATTCAGTAGCAAAAAATTAAAAAAATTAAAAAATTTTATACTAGTCGCCTTCCTCTAATTGTTTAAATTTATAACATGTTAAAAGTGGACAGATGGCATCAATGACTGAGTTTGAAATTATATTTTTTAGAAATGTGAATCAAATGAAAATTTTAAACTATGACAATGATATTTAACTTACTCTTTTTTTTTTTTTGCTCCTATATTTGATTTTGTCTTCTAAATGAATTGAGATTGTCATAGAGTTCAATTCAATACATTATTTGTGATGCTAGTTGCAGACGTAAATTTTATATCTCTATCACAAAATATAAAGTTCAAATTCCATATTCTTAACTCTAGAGACAGAGTTAGAAATCTATTTCAGTGGGTGTGTACACCAAATTTTTTTTTTTTTCAAGATAAAATAAATTTTAAAAGGGGCTATGTGAGAATTTTTAATTTTAGTGGGGGAAAAGTAGTAAAAGGATAAACTTTTTTTTATAACATTAATTTTGGTGGGGATTATGTGAGAATTTTTTTATTTTTAATCGGAGTAAAGAAAGGACTATATAAGAATTTTTTAATTTCAGTAGGAGCAAATTGTAAAAATTATAAAAATTTGGGGTAAAAATAAATTAGCAAAAAATTTCAGTAGCCCCCACTGGCACCCCCTGGATCCGCCCCTACTCAACTCCATAAATAAATAACATAAATTAAATTAAATAAATTCGTGGTGACATGCATGATGCATCTTAGCTCATTCTCTCTAATTTTTCCCCTTTTCGTTTTAATAAAGTTCTTCAACCACATGATCGTAACAAAAAAATTAACACGAAAATTCAATCGACTGCATAAAATCAAAAGACATATATAATACATGAAATCCGAAAGAGGGACATCAAGTTCAACAGATCCTAGGTTAATTACTAGTTTAGATTATTGTCCAAAACAATATAAGAAAATTACTAGTTTAGATTATTGTCCAAAACAATATAAGAAGAGTGTGTGTGTGTGTATGTATACAATTCTTTCTAAATATAATGGACACCACATATAATTTGCTATTCAATTTCTGAATATGAATTTATTACTAACCAATTTGAAATTATTTACCTATAATTATTATTTAAATTCTAGAATATATACAATTCTTTCTAAATATAATGGACACCACATATAATTTGCTATTCAATTTCTGAATATGAATTTATTACTAACCAATTTGAAATTATTTAACTATAATTATTATTTAAATTCTAGAATATATACAATTCTTTCTAAATATAATGGACACCACATATAATTTGCTATTCAATTTCTGAATATGAATTTATTACTAACCAATTTGAAATTATTTACCTATAATTATTATTTAAATTCTAGAATTTCGTTTTAGAAATTTTAACACCAAAAACTAAGAGCATATATAAGCTAAATTACAACAATATGAAGGCTAAAATTTCAATTAAGATAATAATTTTTTTAAATTTACCCTGACAAAATGTTTAATTAAGATATCTACTTCCATAATTCCTTCTGATTATGAAACACTGATTCTTTTTCCCATAAAAAAGAAAAAAAAAGAGATAGAAATTCCTTTATACATTACACATTAATTTCTTATAACCAGCTACAACAAAGAGCTGTTTAAACGACATAAAATTTAACATATTAAAAGCATTTTACTTTTAATGTCTTTAAAATATTTGCACAACGACATTTTGCTGCAAAATGATGTAATATGCAAAAATTAAACGGCATTGATGAGAAAATGTCATAAAATCTATCAAAATTTTGCCCGACTTTTGGCATGAAAAAACTTCACAAAATATATATATATATATATATATATATATAAGTTTTCAAATACAAAAATCGTGCTTGGCTTTGGATGCAAAGATGTCACAAAAAAAAGGACACATTTTCAAGACAAAAAAAATCGTGATTATCTTCTGACATGAAAACATTATGTAAAAAGTTTTCGTGTCCATCTTTTGGCATGAAAACATTACTAAAAAAATCCGTTTCCAAACACAAATATCGTACCCATCATTTTCAAAAGTCGTTAAAGGTTTTTTTTTTTTTTTTTTTTTTTTTTTTTTTTTTGTAGTGAACATAATTAATGATACGGTAAATTAATTAAATATCATAATCTCTTACCGTGTGGATTTGAGACTGCCCTTAGCATTAATCTTCTTGTTAATTAATCAATGTGATATTGTTGACTCGTCGTTTTAAATTTCTGAAAAAATCTGTCCGGCTAGGGTTTTTTTATTTTTTTATTTTTACCGTTTCTAATTATTTGTTTAGTTATTTTCACGTGGTTGGAGTTGATTCTGTTCGTCTTTTTGTGCCTTTTCTTTATTTATTTATTTATTTTATAATGTAGAAAAGTACAATGTGATGGATGCGTGATGTGTTTAGAAAGCTGGATATTAAGCCACGCCAAGCATGTGGTTGTATTTACTAAAGACAAAAAATTTGCATGTAATTACTAATGTTGTCTCATGAAAAATGCACGACAGAGGCTGCAATGCAAGCACATGACACCCATGTTTTTCCCCCCCTCCCAAGGGCCCCCTTAAATTAATAGGGAAAATTGTTGAAATCACCTAAAAATCTTATTTTCTAAGTTTTATATAAAATATAAGTGTTTGTACATATATATATATATATATATATAAGTGTAAATGGGGTGGGACAAAACATGACCCCAACCCGCCCTGCATTAAACAAGGCGTGGGAGAGGGAGCTTTGGGGAAAAAAAAAGCCAAAAAAAGCCAAATTTTTTTTCTTTAAAATTCCTTGAAAAATAATTAAAGAAATAAAAATAAATGCGGGCAACGAGGGAAGTAGGGTGTATGTATCTATTGCCCAATGGGTTTTACCTTGGCCCGTCCCGCCCCCTCTTTATTAAACGAGTAGGGTTAGCGAGTCGGGTTTTACCTCGTCCCTGTTACATGATATTTTAATGCATAATGTACAAGTGTTACATGGAATTTGTGGTAGCCTGATAATAATTGTTTCCCCTATGATAAAATGTCTTACACTTTTATCTCTTATTTGTCTCATATATATGAAACTTTTTAATTATTACATTTGCATAACTTTAAAAGAAAACTTTAAATTTCACCTATATTGTTTATTTCTAAGTACCCACATTTAAATTTTGTTATTTGAAATGAATCAAAATCATTTATATTATTATATAAATTCACGACTTTTTGAACTCTAAACTTTAAAAATAAATTAAACTTTATTACAAGTAAATTTAGTTTATTTAACAAAAATCAAAGATGCAAATCGTTATACGATGGCAGTTTTTGTTTAAATATTTTGCTTAATTCACGTCCTCTTTGAATTTTTTTTTTTTTTGACTCTACCCCTGATTGTAATGGATTAATGTACCATACTTTTCTTTATGATTCAAAGGCCTGTTGGGGATATATCTCCAAACACATCTCCAAACTTTTTTTTTTCCCCCCTCAAAATTACTTTTCACTATTTAAATATCCAAATATCTACAATAAAGTCAAACTTTAAATGTCCATAACTTTATTATTTTAAATTCAAATGAGATTTTTTTTAATTGCATATAGTTTCGAGAGTTAAAAAAATAAGATCCATACTAATTTCGTTTCTGAATATGTTTTAAAAATTTATAATTTTTCACTTCAAACAATTTTTTCCCCTAAAACTATACCTAGTTTTCAAACCAAAATACATATTCAAAACCTCTCCCAAACGGGTCCTCAGTATCACATCCAGGATACATATAGCTCACCATCAGCTTACATACAAAAACAGTACTAGTCAAGGGCCATGCTCATGGACACTATTCAGTTCCATAAATGCAAGTGCGCTAACTAGTTTAACCCCACACGACACAATTATTATTTACAAGTCTTGTTGAGCAGATATGCACAAACTTTTTTTTTTTTTTTTTTTTAAATTTTTTTTTCAATTGAAATTGCACAAAAGTGTTGACCCGAGTCGTGTTAGCACATGACCTGACACCTAAAGCAATAGTTTAAGTAATCTTAATATCAATGTGACATTTGTGTAACAATAATATATCATAGAAATGGTATATATTAAATAGGGATAAAGATTAAACACAAATATCCTCTAGAAGTGTGTGTAAAATGGTAGATCGCGGTATTTCAACAAAATACAACTAGGGGAGGTTGTGTTGTTAGATATTATCTTGTTAAATCAAATTAAATATTAAGTAAACAACATTAACAAATTAGCATGTTTTATTTAACAATAGAGTATGTTTTATTAGTCATTTGATTAAAATTTAATATTTTTTTAAGAAAAAAATTAAACTTTTTTAATATTCTGATTTATTTAATATCAACAAATTTTAGCGGTTTGACTTATAAAAATCAACGTTAAATATAATGTAGTATGCAGTATATGAAATAAAAGTACTCCCACCAAATAGACTTAATATAGGGTCTTACGTTTTTCTTACACAAGAGTGTAGATTAATAACATCCCATTGTTACTAGCCAAAAAAAAATAAAAAATGCTGTTGTTGTTATTATTATTCATTTATTATATGATTATACCTTCTAATGTTAATTATATGATCAAAATTCTAAACAAGAAATCAAATTTCAAAAAGTAGCTTGAATTTTATGTTTTATGTAATATAAAGACATTTTTAGAGTATTTTTCTATAAAAATATTTGTAAAAGAAATTTTGATCAAATTAAGGGTTATTTTTTATTTTTTTTTCTTTTGTTTTCTCTAGCTTGAATTTTAAGTTTTATGTAATATTAAAGATATTTTAGAGTATTTTTTCTAAACAAATATTTGTAAAAGCAAAATTTGATCAAATTAAGGGTTATTTTTTTATTTTTTATTTTTGTTTTATGTTCTTCAACTGTAAAACATGCGAACAATTTTTTAAAATTTAAAAGATATTTTTATTGTTTAGGAGAATACAATGATAAAAAAAAAAAAAAAGGAGTTGAAATATTTTGATTTAAAATTGTTATTGTTATTTTTGTCGATTTTTCGAGAAAGTTCGTGCATGAATGCCACGTCATGGCCATTGGCGCAATGACCCATCTCTTCCCTACAAATGGAAAATAGCTCTGTTTCTCTGCTTCCCACACATTACTTAGCAGTTGTTTTGTCTCATTCACCTCTCTCGTAAGCTTCAAGAATCTCCATTTTCATCCTTATCCTCAGCCACACAAAACTCAACTCACCACGGATCATAAAATTCAAATTATCTATAATAATAATAATAATAATAATAATATCCCATCTCAATAAAAAAGAAAGAAAGAAAGAAAGAAACAAAATCTCAGCACAAATATTGAAAAATATAATGGTAGATAATACTTCTGAAATGTATACGTACTATTTATTAATTGGCGACACGAAATAAAAAAGTTAAAGTCGAAGAAAGTTGTATACGCTATGTGGCTACGATATTACCTAAGGAAAATTTCACACAAGATGTAAGATTCCAACCCTATATTCCAACTTAAAAATATACATATATATACTTTTTTATTAATTTTAGAGGAACACTATGTTAAGATTTGTTAAGAAATACTATATCAATTCCATATTTGTGGAGTGTTTATTATTAACTTATATACATAAAAAAAAATAGATGTATCTATAATTATATTACTAGAGTAGGATGTCTAAAAATATTATTTAAAAATTCAATTAAATTATTTTATATTTTTGTCATAATGTTTGTTTTTTCTTCTTCTTCTTCTTTTGATTTCTCTTATTTTTTCTTTAATAATTATCTTTTTTCTTACTATTGTCTTATTTTTTACCATAAGATATAAACTTTAACATTTATCTTTATAAAATAAATATTTAATAATTTTAATATGTACACATATGTATTAAGTACGGAATTTGACTAGTATATCCGCAACAGAGTATAAAAAAGGAAACTCAAAAAAATTTCTGACGTACTGAACGACACAGCTATGGAAAAAAGCAAAGCAAAACAAAACAAAACCTCTCAAGTAAGGAATCGAGAAATACATAAAAACACTGGAAAAAAACAGAATAAAAAACTCCTCTTCAAAACCTGAGTTTCTCAGAATATCAAGAACAGAGCAGAACGGAACAGAAAAAAGAAAATAAAAAATTTCTGAGAGCCCCCCAACTTTCTCTCGTTTGACTGCAGAATCAAACGCTTGGTGGGTTATTCTATTTATTGTTGTTATTATTATTTTATTTTCGGCCATGGCAACAGATCTGAAAGAAAAGGAGGAAACCGAGTTTTTCTTTGAAAACGATGATGATTATGGAAGCGAGGAAAACGACATTGAAGAGAACAAAGCTGAGAATGAAAGCAGTGCTAGCGACGGTGATTTAGAGGAGCTTAGAAATGAGGAGGGAATGGCTTGTGGTGCTTTTTCTTCCCAACAGTGGCCTCAGAGTTACAAGTATGTCACAATAATTATGCTCGTTTATACATGTATACATATATGTATATGTATATGTATATGTATAGATGAACATGTAGCTTGAAAAGAAGTTTTTGGGGGTGTGAATTTAATTCATTTCTTTCGGTTTCCCATTTTTCATGCTAAGTTTAAAACCTTGGATATATTGGGAAAAATTAACTATTTGTATGAGGTTTAATAGTCTGATGAGATGAAAGTTTAGTAACTTTTCCGCACTCTGAATCGTACCCGCTCTGAATCCTTCCCATCCTGATTATGCGTTAGTAAACATGCGATGAACTGAGTAATAGGAAGTAATAGGACTGAACATGATATTTATTTAGAATAGAGAAATTTATAAAGGGTATATATAACATAGTGGAATTACTTGATGAGAACTTTAGGAACTAAGGATTTTTTTTCCTTCTTTTTTTCTTTTGACAAATATTTGGTTACTTGGTATATTAGACTTGAAATTTTGTTTGATGGAGACAACTGATTTTGATGCTTTTTTGTTTGGCAGGGAGACAACAGATTCATACACACTCGCTGCATCGCCGAATTTCGGAAATAGTATAGGACATGTTCGCAGTATCATATACTCAAGCTTCGGCGGCCATAGCAAAGACAGTTTAGATTTGGATGCAAAGTCTCCTTTTCTGGTTGAAAGGATCTCAAGAACACAATCATCATGGTCAGAAAAATCCCTTGTATCAAAGCAGCTAACCGGAGAATTACCGATTGGTCACGGATGTAGCTTCACTCAAACCGTCTTTAACGGTCAGTTTAACATTTAAAAATTTTGTGTTCGAAATTTTTGATTGTTTTTTTCAATTGATTCTGTAATTTTTTTGGCTTGAAACAGGAGTTAATGTAATGGCTGGAGTCGGGCTTCTCTCCACGCCGTATACGGTGAAAGAAGCTGGGTGGGCAAGTTTGATAGTGCTAGTTGTATTTGCTGTCATTTGTTGTTACACAGCCTCCCTCATGAGGTACTGCTTCGAGAGCAAAGACGGCGTCGTGACGTATCCTGACTTAGGAGAAGCGGCATTCGGAAAATATGGTCGTCTGATCTTATCAGTAAGCCTTATACTCGATGTCTTGATTATTGATCCGGTGCTGTTTAGCCTCCAATCTCCTGTTTTTTGTTCTGTTTTTTCGTTTCCTGATATCGTTCTGTCTGTCTTTTTTCGCATGTGCAGATCATTTTGTACACAGAATTATATGTAAGTGAAACTGACTCATGAACTCAATGCTCATTCTTCAAATTAAGAATTTTTTATTTTAAAAATTCTTTTCCTTAATTGGTGCAGTCTTATTGTGTGGAGTTCATAATTCTTGAAGGAGATAATCTTGCGAGGCTATTTCCCGGGACATCGTTGAATTGGGCCGGTTTTCAGCTAGACTCTATGCACTTATTTGGAATTTTAACCGCTCTTATTGTTCTACCAACCGTTTGGTTGAGGGATCTCCGCGTGATCTCGTACCTTTCAGGTGTTTTAAACATACCATCACAACCCCATTCCACGCCATTGATGTCTTCAAATTACCGATGATTCGATGTAACATTGCCTGATTTTGGTTTTCGATTCATTGTTTTGACAGCGGGTGGGGTTGTTGTGACAATTTTGATAGTTCTATGTGTGTTTTTACTTGGTACAAACCGAGGGGATGGGATTTCATCAAACTGGCGAAGTAGTGAAATGGAGAGGAATTCCGTTCGCCATTGGTGTCTATGGATTTTGCTATTCAGGTCATTCGGTTTTCCCTAACATCTACCAATCAATGGCGGACAAAAGAAAATTCACTCAGGCACTGATAATTTGGTACTGAATTGCATCTTTTTTCGGTCTTGGGGATATACTCTTTCTTTCCCTTTCTTTTTTATCTCTTACCTTTTTTTACGCCTCGTGTCTTGCAGCTTTCTCTTGTGCGTCCTAATATACGGAGGCGTTGCAGTCATGGGATTTCTAATATTCGGCGAAACTACATTGT
This sequence comes from Ficus erecta, assembly GCA_008635985.1. Taxonomy (NCBI): domain Eukaryota; kingdom Viridiplantae; phylum Streptophyta; class Magnoliopsida; order Rosales; family Moraceae; genus Ficus; species Ficus erecta. The sequence goes on along the minus strand of BKCH01000136.1, from coordinate 401,678 downwards.
CTCAGATAACCCTGAACATGCCAAGAGATTCTGTTGTCTCAAAAGTCGCTGTGTGGACAACGGTAAGCATGAGATTCTTGATTTTTGAACGAACTTAAAGCGGAATTATTGACATGGTTGCTAAGCTTGTATGTCTTGGTTCTTGCAGGTTATCAACCCCTTCACCAAATATCCTTTTCATAGTATTTTTGGTTGATGAAAAACAAAACTTGACATAAAATTGATAAATACATGGAAAGTAAAATATTTACTTGTTTTACTGCCTTCCTTAACATTCAACAAATATGCTTTGTTGATGAACCCGTTGGCAAGGAGTATCGAAGAGCTACTTCCGGTTCGAGTCTCAACTAGTCCCTGGTGTTTCATTCTTCTGAGGACGGCGCTTGTCGTTTCTTCTGTTTGTGCTGCATTTCTTCTTCCATTCTTCGGTACATTTTCGATTTAAACCTTCAACCACATACTTTATAGCAATGCAAACTCATGATTGCTTTTAAATTTCCTGCCATTTGTCAAGTCTTGAAGAATCTTCATGGAAACTGCCATCGTTTGCCTCTTCTTCGGAGGTGGCGGGATATTTCTATTAGCGATCCTTGAGCGGCTGCGCTGACTTAATTATTGAATTTGTGTCCTTGCAGGTCTTATGATGGCCTTGATCGGGTCTCTCCTTAGTATACTAGTGGTAAGCTTACACACATTCAGTCCATAAGCGAAAATCGCTCTTGAATTCTCGATATTGCTGCTTGTTTTGTTTGTTCATGTTGATGGATATATCCTGATGATCAAAGTCAACTTAACGAGTAAGATGGATGTTTCTTCGGTTCAGGCGGTAATTATGCCGGCATTATGCTTTCTGAAGATCGTGGGGAAGAAGGCGACAACGGTTCAGGTGAGCATGGTTCTACCATGGATTACAATTTCTTACTTGTGCATTTCGCGATTTTTCCTCCGTTTACAAAGAAAATAACAAGTTAGATATTAAGGATCTCAAACCTCGAAATAAATGGTGAGATTGCACGAGAGTTTTAGGGAGCGAAAACACCGAAGTGGGCTATCAAGCATTCTTCAAAGTGTCACAGCACTTCTTTGCAATTTCCTATTTGTTTAGATGTTTGTTTGTCAGTAGATTCTATTTTCCCCTTCTCTTGACCAGCCATTGTCTGCATCATCAGATTGTTTCGAGTATCGCAATTGTGGCGTTGGGCATCATTAGCGCAATCCTCGGAACATATTCTTCGATATTTGAGATTGCAAACAGCTACTGAAAGTACACTTTCTTGTAAAACAAGATTTGAATAAGTTCAAAGGATAGTTTGTATTCTTCTCTAAAGCTCCAATTACTATTATCAATTTAGAGTCAGGAACTAGGCTTCTACTGCATGCTACTATGTCTAACAGTATAAATTTGTAATGAGCTTGGCTACTCTATTCCTAGTCTTAATTTCTCTAGCTTTGATTACACTTTAAAAAATGGATGAGGAATGAAAATCTTCTTATCAATATATGATACACGAATCTACGATACAAGAACAGCTGGAAAAAAGTTCCCGACTAAAACGCCTTCCTGATGGTCTCTTTAAGATGGGTGAAAAGGAGGGCAGGTGCCACTATTATGAACAAAAATACATAAAAAGATTTTGGTAATTTCATTTTTGGTCTTGAACTATAGATTCAATCCTATTTTAATTTCTGAAATTTAATTCTTGAGTTATTTATTTGTGTCATCATAGTAATTCCCTTCAAAAACTCAAAAAAATTGGACTATCATATTATCTATTGGACAGACCAATTACTCTCTGGACGGGCGAATTGTGCCATGGTTTATTAGGGAATTCGAATTTCCTAGAGGAATATGTCAAATGAGCTTTCGGATTAACAAGGATAAGGGGGTGGTTTTCTTTGGGCTACTTGTGCTTTTTTTCAGATAGACAATTACGATTTGTATTACTAAAGGTAAAAGGGTAGTTTTTGTGGTTATTTCAGCATCAATTTGGGTCCAAAAAAAAAAAAAAAATGAACCAGCATATCTAGGGATAATTAGGTGGTATACCACCAAAAAGAATGGTGGATTGATTTTTGCCATAGCTTAAAAAAGTTTTGTAAAAAATGCCAATTTGATGATGTCATAACATTGAAAAATTATTTTTTTAAAATTTCTTTCTTTCTCATCCCCACTCCCCCTCTCCCTTTCTCTCTCCCCTTTCACGCGACAAGCCACCCCTTCCCGCTCTATCTTCCCTTCCTTTTGTCTCCCCTCTATGCCGTCACACCGAATCAGGGACTTCAACAACAACATCAGGCTTGATCTCCACAAGGGCGGCCACATAGGCCAGTTGGCCCTTCTTCACTCCCGCCTTGAACGGCTTGGCAGATTGCAATTCAATCTCCTTCCCTTTGTTCGGCCCAATTGCTTGGACGAAACAAGGGGTGTTCTCATCACCAATGAAAATTCCACTTAAGTGGGGCACGATGGAAACTTTGGCCTTAACCAGAAACACCACACCAAGAATCAAATCGAAATCATCAAGACGAGCAACCATTATGTTGATCACACCTTCCCAAGAGCCGACAACGAGGCTGGTCGCTGCAGATCCTTGAATCGACATTACCTCTGAATTCATAGCCTTTAACTTGCTAGAATTTTTGGTCACAGTGAGTCCCAACTTCCCGGCTTTACATTGAGACACAAAGTAATTCGTAGCATCGCTGTCCATCATTGCATTCACCTCTTGGCCATTGACCCGAACCTTCACATATAGCAAACCCTTGAATTGGGCATGCTTCTTCGTCGTGATAGCGTTGAGCAATTGAAGGGGGTTCATGCGAGACGTGGCTTCATTAGAGTCAGCATCACCATCGTTGTCAACTTGTGCAATCAGCGCACTCAGTTTCTCCTTCTTGGGACAATCCTTGGCTCGGTAAGGGCCGTTACAAAGATAACACCTAGTGTTCTTGTTTTGTGAGGAATAACCCCCACCTTATTTCTTTTTCTGACCATCGCCTTTCTTCCCATATTTCTGATTGTTAGACTTGTTCTTCTTGTTGTTCCACTTCTTGTTCTCCGTGGATGAACTAGAAACTTTGTAATCAACAAGACCATCGGTCGCAGCAATGGTCGCGGGAAGATCCTTCTCACCTTGCCTACGTAACTCGGCTTGCGTCTATGGTTGCAAACTGGGCAAGAAGTTAAACAACTTGTCTTCTTGCGACATGTTCTTGATATAAAGTATCAAAGAACTAAAATCCTTTACGTAATCCCTCACAGTACTGGTATGCTTCAAATTTTTAAGGGACTTTCTAACTACCCACGCCGTGTTCCAAGGAAGGAATTGATCCTTCAACTCCTTCTTAAGGGTCTCCCTCGTCTCGATCCGGGGCCGGCCAGTGCTAGCATCGTCCTCCATCTAGGTACGCCACCAGAGTTTTGCATCGTCAGACAAGTACATGCTTGTGAACGTGACCTATTCTCCTTCAAGCACCCAAGCAGCCTTGAAGTATCGCTCAACATCCCACATAAAATTCTCCAATTCCTTCGCACACCGAGCACCACTAAAGCACTTCGGTTCAGGAACTTTAACTTTCGACGCACAGGCACCAACAGACCTTGGAGAAGGCTGGCTCAATGCCCTTTACAAGACAGCCACTTCAGTCTCCATATCCTTGAAATTCTCCTTCACCATCTCAACGAATAAAGAGAACTCGTAGATTACTGAGGCAAACCATGACTCGCAGTCCTTAACACAGTCCCTTCGAGTGGATTTCAAGAGAGAAATATGTTCATGTTCATTGTGAATAACAAGACTCACAGGGTTGTCCGATAATGGGGACCCAATCAAGTCCTCCAACTGAGAGACTCATACTCTTAACTCGTTCATAACAGCAACACGCACGCCCAATGCTTGATCAGGCTTTGATACCAAATGCCACAAAGCTAATTTTTCACCAAATCACACCATTGTGATGGCCTAAGTGTCCACCACTTAGTCAGCCAACAAACCAACACACAAAGCACACTCAACACACACAAATCCGAGGAATCACACACGGTAAGCAACAATTGCAAACACAAGGCACCAAAATTATAGGAAATACTCTCCCAACTTTATTGGCACACTCAATAAAGGAATACAAAGTGTTTCTAACTTGCAGGATCATGACTTCCCCATGTCTTTACCAAGAAACGTACATATAAGCCATACAATTGCAGTTGACATCCCCAACTACCTAGGATGTGCTAGACGAACCAACAAAAGCCACCTGGCCGCATATAGCCCCTCCGACCATAACCGCCAACCAAGTTGTCTTGTCCCACAGTCTGTCATTTGGCTGCTAAAAGCCATCTGACTCGCCACATGAGCCACTAAGGCCAGTAACCGCTAGTAACTGCCACCCACTTGTCATCTGACTAAATCTCTTAGTCATCTGAGTCTTTAGGCCCCATTCGGCCCCAGGGTCACTACCTGGCCACATAGGTTTGGTTAGCCGCCTAGGCCAACTGTGCCTACAGGACCATCCTCCAAGTATGACTCCACACATGCTGCACGCCATGTGATTAAACTCATTGATCCTCATGATCAGCCCCCCTCGGCCTAAGGCCATGCCAGACCCACCAGCATGCCTTGGCGCCTTGGCCCCTTGGCCAGTGGCCCGGTGGGCTCGGCCACCAGGCCACTTGGGCCAACTTGGGTCTAAAAGGCCAACAATGGAGGCCTCAACATAGTCAACCTTCTACAGTTCAACAACCCCATCTGGCCATGGCAAAATCTTTCCTAAACCAATCAGAGACAGTCACATCCGCCACCTCAAGACGTCATACCAATCAAATCTACCGAGTCCCAGTGACAGTGGGGATATAGATGACAATGGAATGGGACGATTGTGCGTATACTTCCCCAACCTACACCTCCCTTTTTACCACCCCTATCTGCCCTTATACCCGCCTGGTTACACCTAAACTATGTCGAAATAAAGCGATTAATTGTAGCACGGATCGGGCGGTCGTATTTATGAGGAAGTGATAAAAGCATGAGAGAAATAAGCAATCAAACAAAGAAAAGAAATAAGTATTTTTGTGATTTTGAAACAAATTAAAAGACAATGCAATTCAAAATGTAGAAAATTCATTAATCAAAAGTGGTAAGACATCGAGAATCCCTTATATGTTTTGTTTACCTATTTTGATTTTGATTTATAAAATGACTCAATTGAAAGTTTCACATCCCAAACAATTAATCGGGAAATAAAGATTTGAAGACTTTACAAATTAAAATGTATTTGAGTAAACAAAATTCACACGTCAAGAACTAGTAAAAATTATCTTATAAGAAACCCAAAAGCGACAATATATCATAGGCAATATTGCAGTAAAATACTATTTATAAATAATGCTATCAATATATCATATCATGCAACAATCACATAAAAAGAGATTAACTAAATTTGTATAAAAGTTGACAACGAAATATATTGATATAAAAAAAATAAGATAAAAGAAAATTATTTATTCAAATATATAAACCATACAAACCATTAGAGAATCAAAACCCAAACAAATTCACTACACATTTAGGATCATCTCTAGCCTCACCAAAGAACTATAACCTAGTTTGCAAATCATTCTCACAAAATTCTAAAGAGAAAACATGATAATAAACGCAAGACAAAAATGAGAGAAAAAAGTGTCTAAACTTGGGCTAAAAATTCAACAACCTAAAGCATTTAGTAAGCCTCTTATTTATATAGTTTTGGGCTGCCAACAAAAACTGAAAGCCTAAAAAAAAAAGTTCATCCACAATAAACTAAAATAAAAGAAAAGAAATGAATTCCAATTAAATAGAATTTACATGGCTTTAAAAACTTGAACATAATGATGGAAAATAATAACAAGAAACAGTAAAGCTGAAAAAGAATCCCAAGTGAATGAGACACTTGTAAGGTGCACAATGGTGGAGAAAAGATCAGTAGCCAACAATAATGGCCCACACGGACGACATGTCGCCTGCATAATGGAGGAAGTAGAATAACTAAGGGAACACATAGGCCCACTCGGACAGCTAGCGTGCGCTGAGTAAAGAGCTGCTGTAAAGTGAACGGGACTCTCCCAGGGAGAAGGCTGTGTGTGCGCGTAGGAGGAGGCGGGGGAGAAGTGGGACCCATGTGTCTGAAGCGCGCAGACGATGACACATGGCGATGGAGGAGTTGAGCGGCTTGGCTCGGCTTGGCAGCTAGCTGACAGCCTGGCTAAATGGTTGGGACTTTTGGGGTTCTTTTCTTGGGATTTTTTATTGATTTTTTTTCTTGCAAAATGTGGCTGAAATTTGTTCTTTCCTACAAAAACAAATTAAATTAAAATAAAACTAAATATTTCATTCTAAAATATTTTGTATTAATTTCATGAAAATATTTAATTAAAACTTAGGACAAACTAATGAACAAACATTGATCAAATGATAGGCAAATTTTAGGACAAACCAATTAACATTGATCAAATGATTGGCAAATCAAATATTTGAAACAAACCACCACTCACAACATTCCAAGAGGGGACTTGTATGCAGTATAGTATGTTCAAAGAGCGTTTAAGAGACATGAGGACCAATCTTTGCAATCGGTGTTCACCATCTTTTTCAGTATCTGTTTGATCTCCCTCTTTGCCAACTCAGCTTGCCATTTGTCTGTACTTGTGCACGAGAGCCTCAAAAGAACGGTTGCAGAAATGAGTCCTTGATCGCTGATGATACCATGCGAAGTACCAAACGTAGATAACACATTTTCTTTCAAGAACTTCACAACCATTGCATTATCATTGGCTCGACATGACACGACTTCAACCCATTTGGAAACGTAACCCCCAGCGGGGAAAATGTAAAGGTCACCAAAAGAAGGTGGAAATGGTCCCATATCTATCCCCCAACAATTGAATATCTCTATCACAAGAATTGGGTTCAAGGGCATCATATGGCGACGGGACAAAGCACCTAATTTTTGGCACCTCACACAGGAGCAAAAAAACTCATTAGTGTCTTTAAATAAAGTGGGCCAATAAAGACCACACTGCAAAATTTTTACAACAGTCTTTTTCACAGAGAAGTGACCACCACATGCATCGTTGTGCGAAAAGTTCATAACACTATGAATCTCATCATCGGGAATGCATCGTCTCATGATTTAGTCGGGGCAGTACTTAAATAGGTATGGATCATCCCAATATAAATTATGCACCTCAACCAAAAACTTGCCCTTATCTTGAGCATTCCAATCAGAAGGAAGTTCGTCGGTCACCAAGTAATTGACGATGTGAGCATACCAAGGCAGCTTAGTGACCGCAAAGAGATGTCCATCAAGAAAGTCATCTCAAATGGCTGGACCGTTGGCGGAGTCATTGAATTCCAATCGAGACAAATGGTCTGCCATCACATTCTCAAAACCTTTCTTGTCCTTGATAGTCAAGTCAAATTCCCACAATAGAATGATCCACCTAATTAATCGCGCTTTAGCATCCTTTTTGGAAAGGAGATACTTAAGGGCGGAATGATATGTGAAGATGATGATGAATTAACCGATCAGATATGCACGGAACTTGTCAGGTGCGAAAACTATAGCAAGCAACTCTTTCTCCATAGTTAAGTAGTAAATTTGAGCACTATTTAGAATTCTACTCACGTAATACACAACAAAGGGCTTCCTCTCCCTTCTTTGACCAAGGATAGCCCCAATAACATGATTACCTACGTCACACATGATCTTAAATGGTAAGCTCCAATTTGGTGATTGAATGATGGGGGCGGAAGTCAACTTCGCCACGAATGTTCGGAAGACATCCTCACATTCTTATGTCCATTCAAAAATGGCGTCTTTGGCTAGGAGATTACATAACGGATGAGAAATCACAGAAAAGTTCTATATGAACCTCCTATAGAAACCAGCATGTTCCAAAAACGACCGAACTTCTTTGGCAATCTTAGAGGTGGGCAAATTGAAAATGAGTTCAATCTTAGACTAATTGACCTCAATCCCTTTCTTAGAAACAACATACCCCAAGACTATACTAGATGGTACCATGAAATGGCACTTCTCCCAGTTGAACACGAGACCTTTCTCTTCAAATCTTTTCAGAACAGCTTCTAAGTTGAGAAGGCATGAGTCGAAGGAGTCGTCAAAAATGGTCCAGTCATCCATGAACACTTCCATACACTTCTCGACCATGTCACTGAAAATGCTCATCATGCACCTTTGAAAGATGGTTGGCGCATTACATAGTCCAAACAGCATGCGCCGAAAGGCATAAGTACCAAAAGGATAGGTAAATGTGGTCTTATTTTAATCTTCTAATGCAATCTCAATCTGATAATAGCCTGAATAGCCGTCAAGAAAGTAATAGAAAGGATGACCAGCCACTCGTTCTAGGATTTGGTCGATCAATGGAAGCGAAAAACGATCCTTACAAGTAGCGGCGTTCAGCTTTCAGTAGTCAATGCACATGCGTCAACCTCTCATAGTTCTTGTGGGGACAAGTGCCCCTTTCTCATTCTCCACCACTGTCACCCCATATTTTTTAGGCACTACCTAAGTTGGACTGACCCACTTGCTATCGGAGATCGGATAGATGATTCATGTATCCAGAAGCTTCAAGACCTCATTCTACACAACTTCTTTCATCGTCGGGTTCAGTCTCCTTAGGGAATCCCTTTGTGGAACAACCCTGTCTTCTAAGTTGATGTGATGGGAGCAAATTAAGGGGTTAATACTCTTAATGTCAGCAATCGTACAACCCAATGTAGCTTGTGCTCTCACAGCATGTCGACTAATCGCTACTCTTATGATGCATCAAGTTTAGACGAAATGATAACAGGAAAGGTATCACCAACTCCCAGGAAGACATATTTCAGACCCTCAGGCAGTTGAGTAAGCTTGAGTTTTGGAGTCTTTTTAGTGGATGGTTTTGGCTTTTCTTTCTCTCAAGGAAGCTCTTCAAAGCATGGTTGCCAAAAGTTGGTCCCTCTGCCTTGTGAGTCTTTGTAGATGGTAACATTGTTGACCAACTCACAAGGATCCAAACTCTTAGATTTAGAATTGCGGAGGAGATCATCAAGATCATGGGAGTTGCTATGCAGTTGAACCTCTTCCGAGACAAGTGTGTCGATCATAAATGTTTGGCGACACTCGTCATCATCATATGGTTGTTTTGCAATGTGGAAAACATTCACTTCCAAAGTCATGTTCCCGAAAGATATCTTCATGAGATCATTCCTATAGTTGATGAGAGCATTGGCTGTAGCAAGGAAGGTTTACCGAGGATAATGAGAATCTTAGACTATATGCTCACCATAGATTGGGTATCTAGGACAAGAAAATCAACGAGGCAATAGAACTTCTCAACTTGAACTAAAACAACCTCAACTAGACCTTGAGGCTTCTTGATCGAACGATTAGCCAGCTGCAAAACCATAGATGTAGGCTTATTCTCCCCAAGACCAAGTTGCGAGTAGACAGAGTAAGGCATGAGATTGACACTCGCTCCAAGGTCAAGCAAAGCTTGGCCAAATTCCAATGTTTTTTACATGGTGCTTCTTTCTACGGTGCACAGATCCTTGATAGCTTTCGCATAAGCTGGCACTTGCTTGATCACATGAAGCAAAGGAAGATTAATCTTCACTTGAGTCAATTGCTCTAGGATCTCACCTTAATTTTCCAGCACTTTCCCAGCAGGTCGCAGAGCTTGCTGGTAGGGCACATTTATTGGAAGTTCAGTTGGCTTATATTTCTTAGGGACGACTTCTTAACCTCTTGAAGTGACAGTAGTTGTTGATGGATCATCCAAAATCTTGCCACTACGAGTGGTGATGACATTGACCTCCTTGATATTTTGATCTTCAAAGTTGGAGATTTGTACCATGTGTTGCCCTTTGGGGTTGGATTGAGCTTGGTAGGGAAACTTGCCTCATTCTTGAATAGAAAAAGCTCTAGTTAGCTTTGTGATCTGGCTTTTCATCTCTTTGCTTTCTTCCGCCATTTGCGTGAAAAGTGATTCGAACTTTTGGTTCGTTTTATTCTGCGCCTCCATGAAAGCTTGTAAGGTGTTCTTGAGAGAACTCCTCAGCGGTTATGCATGGTACTGAGGTGTAGAATTCGCCTTAGGTAATTGTGATTGTTACTCAGGTCTCCATTGTCCTCCGGATGGTTATGCTTGATTGGAATCTCTATAACTTAAGTTCAGATGGTTCCTCCAGCCAAGATTATACGTGTTAGAGAAAGGCTTGTTGTATGCCCCTAAGGCATTGCATTGCTCCTCGTAATTCTTATTTCACTAGAAGTGTGGCAATCCGTAGCTAAATGTTCCACCCCTCCACAAACGAAGCATGGCTCGTGTGACTCTGTCTTTGCGACTATGTGAATTCCTCTACCTTCCTATGTTTTGAGGGCCTCAATTTGTCATGTCAAAGACTCGATTTGGGCCTTGAGGTTGTCCTCTCCCCTGAGTTGGTAGATTCCAGCAGGTCGGGATTGACTAGTGTTGTCACTAGCACTTGGTCCAGTCCATGTGTGGGCTTTTTCAGCTAGTTCATTGAGGTACTTGATTGCCTCTTCAGGATCCTTTTGGAGAAGCACACCATTGCACATCATATCCATAAACTGATGCTCTCGGATTGTGAGTCCTTCGTAGAAATAACTAGCGAGTCACCAACTCTTGTAACCATGGTGGGGACACTGATTTAACATATCTTTAAACCACTCCCAGACTTGATAGAGAGTTTCATTATCCTTCTGGGTAAAGGTTAAGATCTGTCGTTTAAACACTGTTGCTCTCATGGTGAGGGAAATACTTGCTGAAAAACGTAGTGGTCATCTCTTCCCATATTCCAATCAACCTAGGTCGCAAAGAATACAACCAGCTTTTGGCCTTGTCCTTCAAAGAGAAGGGGAAAACTTTAAACACACAGAGTCTGCGGCCTCAGCTCGGTTGTGAAAGGTGGCCACCACCTCTTCAAACTTCCATATGTGCACGTAAGGATTCTCGCTCTCTAACCCGTGAAAGGTCAGCAAAAGTTGGATCATGCCCCGCTTGAATTTCAAATTCACCATATTAGGGAAAAACATTATGCATGACGGTGTGGCCATGTGCGTAGGGTGAAGGTAATCACTCAACGTCTTTTGCTGGACCTCCTCGTTTTGCACCATCACAAATGGATTTGGAATTACTAAAGCGGTTGAAGATGGAGGAAAGCTAAACGCACTTGAAGAAACATCACTACTTCTGGTCTTCTTGCAAATCTCTGTAATTCGTCTCTATAACGATTCATTCACCTTAGGCGTTTTTTTAAATTTCTTTTTTTGATTTTTTTAATTTTTAATTTTTTTTGAAAATTAATTTACAAAAACAACAATCGTGTAGAACTACGAATCGTAACCCCTAAGAGTGCTCCCAGGAAAAATTGGTGGGGCAATGCCTCTTTAAAAACCAACCTCCTAGACAGAGCAACGTTACCAGGAAAGATTGGTGACGTAAAACACTAAATTTATTAAATTTTATATCGTTATTTATGAAAATTAAATGTTAGATATTAATACCCTAAGCTAAAGCTATTCTAAAACCTACGGTTAGGCAAATCACGAGCACTACAATTATTAGCACTAGATTAGTAACCTAAAAAGTTACAACATAAAAATTAAAACTAATTATAACAACGAATTAAATGACAATTCAAAGCTAACAATAACGGAAATGATTAATGCTAAAAGAAAAACGGAAACTAGAAATCTATAACAGACACAAATTAATGACAAAAAGAAAAAAATATTAAAATTAAAGGAAAAGAGCACACAAACTTAAAACATTCTTTTTTAAATGAAGAAACAGTGACTAAAAACTAATTTAACAAATCCTACTACCAGTTACAATTTGAAAGCTAAGAACAAAAACAAGTCCCAAAAAAAAACTTAAATTATACTAAAGAAAAGACAAATAAAAACTGACTAACGGACAAATACACTAACAGAAAAGATATTGTGTGTGTGTGTGTGTGTTTTTTTTTTTAATTAAAAACAAACAATACTGTAAAATAAAGGATCCTAATCTAAAAGGCAAGAAAAAGACAAATAAACAATTTAAACTTACAGGAAATGAAGCCTCCATTTGGTAAGCTAGTTTGAGATGAAATTTTTAAGTTGGAATTGGTTGACTTTTCAAAAACTAATTATAAATTTTATTGACTTTTTATAAAAAGACAAAAATTGAGATAAAAATGTACAATTTAGTTAGGGTTAAACTTAAATATAAATGGAGCAGAAAACTAAAAAGCAAACTACTAACAAAGCTAAAGCCTACGTAAGAAAACTTCCTACAAAAACTAACGTGCAAAAAGGAAGAATATTAAAAAAAAAAAAAAAAAAAAAAAACTAACACAACCTAACCTATTAACAAAAATGTAACAAATGCAAGTGACAAACCTTTTTTTTTTAAGACAAAATGGAAAACAACCAATCAGACTAATAACCTAAAGAAACAGTAAACTAATTACAACATAAATCAAATTAACGTAAACTAATGAAAAAAAAGAAAACTAACAATAACATAAACGTTTTTTATTATTTATTTATTTAAGTAAAAGAAAACAAAGGCAAAAATAAATAAAAGGAACAAAACTATATATATATATATATATATATATATATATAAGAAAATTGTACATGCCTCTTTCAGCTTAAAATCTACTGATCAATATTGCTTGAGGCACCTCCCAGTTAACGGCGCTAAAATTTGGTTACGCCCAAACTATGTCGAACTAAAGCGGTCAATTGTAGCACGGATTGGGCAGTCATATCCACGAGGAGGTGATAGAAACAAATAAGAAAAAATTAGCAAAACAAAATGTTAGATAAATAAGCTATCAAACAAAGAAAAGAAAGAAATATTTTTGTGATTTTGAAATAAATTAAAGGACAATGCAATTTAAAATGGAGAAAATTCAATAATCAATATTGGTAAAACATCGAGAATCCCTTATATGTTTCGTTTACCTATGTTGATTTTGATTCATAAAATGTCTCAATTGAAAGTTTCACATCTTAAACAATCAATCGGAAAATTAAGATTTGCAGACTTTGTGAATTAAAATGTATTTGAGTAAACAAAATTCTCACGTTAAGAACTAGCAAAAATTATCTTATAAGAAATCCAAAAGCGATAATATATCATAGGCAAAATTGCAGTAAAATACTACTTACAAATAATGCTATCAATATATCTTATCATGCAACAATCACATAAAAAGAAATTGACTAAATTTATATAAAAGTTGACAACAAAATATATTGATATGAAAAAGAAATAAGATAAAAGAAAATTATTTACTCAAATGTACAAACCATACAAACCATTGGAGAATCAAAACCTAAACAAGCTCACTACACATTTAGGATCATCTCTAGTCTCACCAAAGAACTCTAGCCTAGCTTGCAAAGCATTCTCACAAAATTCTAGAGAGAAAACATGAGAATAAAAGCAAAACAAAAATGAGAGAAAAAGTATCTAAACTTAGGCTAAAAATTCAACAACCTAAATCCTTAAGCAAGCCTTTTATTTATAGAGTTTTGGGCTACCAAGGAAAACTAAAAGCCTAAAAAACAACGTTTAGCTACAATCAACTAAAGTTAAAGAAAAGAAATGAATTACAATTAAATGAAATTTACATGGCTTTAAAAACTTAAACATAATGATGGAGAGTAACAACAAGAAACAGTAAAGCTGAAGAAGAATCCCAAGTGAATGGGACACTTGTCAAGTGCACAATGGTGGATAAAAGATGAGTAGCCAACCCACATGGACAACGTGTCGCACATAGAACGGAGGAAGTAGAACAGTTGGGGGAACACGCGGGCCCACTCGGACAGCTGGAGTGCCTTGAGTGAAGAGCTGCTGCAATGTGGGGTCCAAGTGAATAATGGAAGTGGCTTCTGATGGCGCGCGTGGACGGAACTCACCCAGGGAAAAGGATGTGAACGCCGAGCATGCGTGCACGTGGGAGGAGGCGGGGGACAACTGGGGCCACGTGTCTGAAGCGTGCAGACGATGACAGGTGGCGATGGAGGAGCTATGCGGCTTGGCTCGACTCGGCGGCTAGCTGACGGCTTGGCTGAATGGTTGGGACTTTTGGGATTCTTTTCTTAGACTTTTTGATTGATTTTTTTTTTCTTCTAAAATGTGGCCCAAATGTGTTCTTTCCTACTAAACAAATTAAATTAAAATTCAACTAAATATTTCGAATCTAAAATATTTAATTAAAACTTAATTTATTTAACAATTATGTATGCCAAAAGTGCATTTTTTTGTGCACTTATCACCGCCTAATTTAATATGCGTGCAGGGGCGGATAATCCCCATTAGAGGTATTATACGCATACCCTATACCATTTACTCATTGAAATTTTGAAAGAAGATAAACGCAAAACAATTTTCAATAAGTTTTCATAAAATTTAGCAACATAATTACAAATGTAACTGAAAATGAAACTAAAATCTTAATAACAAATCCAAACTCTAGAAATCATAAAATAAATTTGTAAAGCAAGCTAAAACATTAAAACACTAAAAGTTTAATTATTCTTCTTCTAATTTGGCTACTCTAGGCTTCTTTGTTAGCTTCATTGGTTAATCCTCTTAAGCATCATATGTATGTTTTTGTAAGGTGAATATATGCCGGATGGGTGCGAATATGGAGGAACTTCCCCCATTGTTGCCCCGCTTACATGTGAGGGTTAATCTTAATCCTCATGTGGGGGTTAATTATACCTATATACTATTTGTTGAGGTCAAAATTCGTACCTCATCTTTCACCTTCTATGTGTCAACTTAGATTGCCCGAAGATCAAGGATCAACTCAGAAATGACCCGGAAGACTTCTTCAGCCGATAAGGAAGCTCGACGCCCGAGTCGATGGATATCAACTTCCAGTCGATCAACATCACTTCTAGGTCAATCAAAAGGCATGAATCAGCTACAAGACAATGTAAATCGGCTCGAGTCCCAGCGACTCAAGAAACGGACTCCACGAGTCGATCCGAGCACGTTCCCAAACTTATAGAATGGAAATATCATGAAACCTTCCTTATTCATCCCTGGACAAGAATCACACCAAGATCAGTCCTAATTTGGTCAAGAATCAGTCAAGAAGGTTACTTTCCCATTCCAAAAAAGCTCTTCAAATAAGAAAAGTCAACCTAGATCAAAAAAAGGCACTTCCTTTCACCAAATACAGTATGTTCAGCACCAAAACGACTAATAATCATCATCTATGAATAGAGGGCATCATCATATGCCCAGGGGATCCATAAATCATCCAATCACATGCCCAAAGGATCCTATCTTCATGAGAATGACGCCCAAAGAAGAGATTTTTCAACCAAGGCATAAGAGAAATATTGGAGATCCTCCTAGTTCATCGGACTTCATCTTCGACCACATCAAGTTCATCCCAACTTCATCTCCAATCATCTCGTAGAAGGTCGAATCAACCTGGGATTCTCGTAATTCATGCATCTTCACCTGATTCTCTCTACTCCATGTTATGTCTCTTTATTTCCTACATTCCCCGTCTCTTTTCTTCCCATTTTCATTGCTATGACATTCATTGTATTATTTCATCAACTTTAGTGAAACCACCGGAGCCACCACAGAGGACTAGCTTTCACATTGAGAGTAAACCTCTATAAAGCTCTTGTATTCTTTGTCTCATTTACTTTACTTTACCATTATTTTGTAGCTAACACGCTCGATTAATTCAACACGCGCTTAGTCGGGACAACAATACAGCCATAGGCCCTAACCCGACTTGATATGATTTAACTGTAGATGTTACCCTCTACAGTTTGGCGCCCACAGTGGGGCCTTTGACTGATATTACGGATGTCGACAACATGGCAACCACTGCCACCATGACTGAGACAAATGCTGCTCTAACCTACCCAATGAGAGGTTCAAGAACATCCATGCTACCAGCTAACAATTTTGCTGTAGGAATAGGACTTCAACATGCAGGTGCAGGCCAACCCCAAGAAGTGATCTACGAGGGGATCGCCGAGTTAATGGTAGAGAACGAAGAGCTGCGAAGGTGTTTCAATGCATCCGCCATCTTCAACACTTCGTTGCCATCCATCGCTGTAGTGTTTGGGAGTTCTACACAGCCCAACTCAGCGGCTGCAAACTTTTTCCCGAATGGCTTCTAGCTGAGTACAGCCTTCACACCCTACAGTCTACTTCACTTGATGCCATCACTCTATTTAGCGATGACGCCTCAAGGAACAACCCCCACCGTCAACAACTCGATTGGAGTAACCGTCCTCAGTTCAACTCCTTCCATCCCAGTCGCCTCGATTGAAGTCTCGATTCCTACCTTGTCGACATACACAATCCCTCTAGGCACGGTACTACCACAGCCACTCTACGGAGCTCCTCCGACTGAAGCATTCAACCTGCAGCAAGCCATTTGCGATGCAGTAAGTAATCAGGTAAATACCATGGAGAGGCACATGCTCCAAACAATTGGACACCCCGTCACGTATGAAGACTTGTTAGAGGAGACGGAGCAATCACCTTTTGCTCAAGCTAGCATTTCAAGATTTTCAGCTTTTTCTTAGTAATCAAGCAAACATGAATAAAATTGTAATAATTGAACTACATTCGGCTTGATCCCTACCCATGGGTATGTAGGCAATCCGTGATCTATAAACGGATGTAGCCACTTATCACTAAAAATACCATGTTGCCCATCTAGCTCTATTTTGTAGTAAGGACGAGTTGATTTCCTTATGAGTCGAGCAAACACACGTTGTTCAGTCTCCATAACCTCTAGTCAACTTCAACGTATCCTGAGCTTCTTTTGACTCAACATTCAGGAAAGGCGAGACACACCGACTTCCAAGTCAACCCCATCAGTCCCAAGTTGATTACAACTTGCCACGACAGCTACAACAACTATCCGCATGCGTTTCAGTTGATCATGACATTGCATACTGGGTATTCTTGTCAACATGATGATGCCTCTTACACTTATGAAGACCCTATCACGAGTCCATCTCAATGAGTTCAACATCACTCTTATTGACTCAGGTCGATTCCTCCAAATTTCAGTTGCTATGTCTAATGACTCGACATCAACTCTACAACTAGCTATGACTCAGTCATATGGTCTTTCCATGACAACATTCAACCATCTCCAACATTAGACGATGCCAATTACAAGAATTCCTTACAGCCCACAAAGGCAAAAGCAACGATTTTCCTTGGAGTCAACTCCACAGTTGACGACTTCTCCAGTCGCCATAACCAACATGATTCTACCAAGATCAAACCAATCAATTTTCCAACAATCGACTCTTACTCAGACTTAGCATGGATTATGGTAACTCCACTACCTCTGGTTGTTTCTATTCTATCTTTGTTTAATCATGTTATCATCTTTTTCAGTTTGATGATTGCTTTTCGAAATCTCAATTTTCAGCTAGTGAAGAAATCTTATTAGACGGCAACACCATTATGAGGCCTAACTTAGTGTCTATTTCCATGCTCATGCAAGAAAAAGTCCAATCATAGGACATGAAACAATGCCTTTTCAGGATATCCTACTCTCGCCCAACGAGCTCACTAAAACGACCCCTCATTATGAGGTCAACTTAGGCTACCAACGAGTCAAATCGACTTCTTCACAAGTAATCAATTCATGCCTTTCGAAACTCGTAAGCACTCCTGACTAGACAATTCAGTTTCAGCTCCCCAAAGCTTCAAATCGACTCAACGATGATAACAGCTCATCATTTTCCGGTTGTCTCCATCCGATCTCTATCTTATTATGATGCGACTTTTTATCTAGTTCGGTAACTTGTTTTAAAATGTTTCAAATGTTCAGCAAGCTCAAGAAATCTTCTCATAATCAACTCAACCAAGAGGAGTACTATCCACCAATCAACCAAATTGAGATACATACATCCCTAAGTTGCATAAATCAACGTGCTTAACCCAAATTGGAAGACTTCTATGACAGGCCAACATCTCGGCCTTGGAGTATACATTGCACATGGAGTAAATCAACCAATGACAGTTGCTACTACATGACTCCTCACATCGGCTTCCGAGTTGATTCATCTCACTATAGTCGATTGATCATATCAGCTCTTGGGTCGATCAGCCACATTGACTTTTCAAGGCATTCAACTACATCGACCCCCTGAGTCGATCAGTCACGTCAGCTCCAGCATTTATCAAGACTTCAATTGCCAGGTCTATCTCGTACAACGACTCCCAGGTCGATATGTCACATGAAAACCTACAGGATAAATTCATTCTATATTAATTCCTCTGAAGATGAATTGCATTCACTTCAAGCTAGTCGATTCTCCAATAATTGATTCCTCAATCAACGGGAACTCTATGTGAACCAACTTCACAAAATAGGTTGTGTTTTTCCATCTTTTTTTCATAACACCTTGAGATTCTTTTATCGAATATTGATTAGTTTTTCACATGCCTTGACTCTCAACAAGAATTTCCTCTTATGAGATTGACACCACGACACCCCACATGACGTCTATTATCACACTCAAGTCGCCATGATAAGGAGCTTTTACAGTTGCTGCAACACGAATATGCATGCATCTACTCTTACAGGAATTGCTTCACCTAACAATTGGTCCCTCCAAGATCGAGTCAACTTGATCGACTCCTCTTGAGTCAACTCCCCAATAGTTTAACACAACTAGCGAGTTAATGACGATCAAATAGCCAATCATGGTACTCTATATCTTGTGCTATCGTAGCCATCTCAAGGTCCATTACACCCAAAAGTCCATTACGACTTAAGTCAAGTCAACACACCACTCGATTGCCACAACCTCTAGTCGATTTCACCATGTATGAGTTTCAGTCAGCTCGCCAATCAGGTATGCGATCTATTTGAGTTATTCATTTTATTAAGAATCTCTCTATTATAGAATATCACTCAAAGCAAGACCCTCAAATCACGGTGTGAAAAGCCTCCAACCATGGATTCGACAATGGAGATAAGCAAGAGAGAGACGTAAGATGTATCGCACCGCTGTATAGGAAGTTTGGATAATGGGTGACCAAATCACTGGAACCCTTAATTAAACCGCCGCATGGTACCTGCCTTATTGGTCCCCTATAAACACCCGAGTTGATGCCGAATCAACAGTCGAAGGACGGTCGGCGACATCACCCCGGTTGAACCATCCAAACGTCATTTTCTAAGTTCCCCTCAATTTTAAATTGTAGGGTGGGGGTTTAGGAAAGACGACAGGTTATGTCGAATCACCAACCATCTGTAACTCACACAATGAGTTCGCTTGATTGCATTGAGTCTTTTCAGGCCGAGAACCTCGAACGCTCTGCGTACCAAGAATCGATACGGCTTTCATACAGTATCCCAATCAACAACTACGCATATGCATCTCGATGACTATATGGTTAAAACCCGTGGATTATGGTACCTAGTCGAAACTCATTCAACAAGAAGCGGCACTTAATGTCTTTCCCAAAATTCAAGCATTTTGACAAAAACTTGGGGAGGAAGAAGACAAAGATCGCCAATCATTGGCATATTAACACATTGCACGAGTCGAATCAACGACTCGTGACTCATCAATCAAGTCAACGGTGCACATCAACCTATCAGTCAATCAATTTCATTGAATCCCATTCTGATTAGTTATTATCTCGAGTCAATTAGCGACTCACGACTCTTCAGTTGAAACAATCCATCGACCCATAAATCGAGTTGTCACATCGACTCCCCCATCGATTAGTTATTCTCTCGAGTCGATCAATGACTTGTGACTCTTCAGTCACATTGACTCCTACATTGATCGATCATGGCAACCCATAAATCGATCAATCACAGCAATCTACCCTTCTATCAGCTACTCACTCGAGTCGATGAGCTAATTTCAACTCTCAACTTAATCAACCATATCAACTCATCAGTCGATCAATCGTATCGACTCCCGAGTCGACCTGTCACATCAACTTCCGAGTTGATATCTCTAGTCAAATCAACGACTTCGTACCTACAATCTACCATACAGACTCATGAAGGCAAATACAGTCGACTCAAAATGACTTAAAACAAAGAAGTTTCAAATGCACTTGGAAGCGAGTCAACAAAAGCAGCAAGCATTCGAACATACGGGCTACACACTCAACAACCCGAGATCAACACAAGTAGTAGGATGAACAATCGTCTCGATACCAAACAAGAGCACAAAAAGGATAATCGAGTCACTCTTCATTGACTCTTACAGCTACTTCTTTAAGTAACTCATTCTATTCAAAACGGCACAATAGTAGTCTCTCCAATCGACTCTATCGGCTCTTCAACAACTTCAAGATCAAGACACATCTTCTTCAACTGCAACCGGCCACTCGACGGCCCCATAAAAAATTATTTGTCTTCCTCTTTGACTCGCCATTTACATCATGAAGTCTTTTGCTCATTCTTTTTCTTACAAAAGGAATTGTTTGGCCTTTCCAAGACAAGACACAAACATGAAGACACACCTTTCCACAAGGTCGACCATCACTCCTCTTGGGGCCTATTGGTTTCCACGCCTAACTTGGGGGGCTCAAATTTGACTTTCTCCATATCTTGGACTCAATCTTCATCCTCTTAACACTATCATCACTGAACTCAGAGGAAATAAATGACACCAAGAAGTCACAACCAATGAGCTTGTAATCTTAAGCCGCCAAGCTGCCGAGTTGCCTTTCATTGGCTTACTTCGAAAAACCCTTCCATCAAGGAGTCGGCTTCCATCGGGTCACGACCCTGTCATCTATCAAGCCAATTCACATTGAAAGGAAACTAATGATGTTGAGGTACATCTTTTAACTGAGTTTAAGTCTGTTTGTCTTTCACTTTTCTTTTGTATTTGTTATCAGGAAAAGGCAAAAAAAAAAAAAAAAAATCCCAAGATCTCCAACAACTATGCAACGAGATCTCAAGGCAACAACCCCTTTTCTCCATCAACGCATTTCGAAATGGATGGCCACGCTCAATGCATTCTCAATGGTCACAATCGTCTTATTTCGCATCTCAAGGGAAGTCATCATCTCAACAATTCCAAGAATATGTGCATCAAATACACACACACACGCACTAGTTGAAACACGTGCTCCACACATATGAGGTTCAATGGTGCATTTTGATACTTTATTTTAAATAAAAAAATCATTTAAGTTTAAATTCAAAACTTGAAATTGATATTACACTTATTTTTCTTCCTTCCAAACACCGATTTATTTTAAATTGTTATTTCAAATTGAATTTTTTTCATTTGAGGATAGTGTATCAAACTGCCACTCAATTTAAGAGAGCAGAACATAATATTGTTAAAATATGTATATATATATTTTAAATTGTCTTGATGTGAATATACGAGAAAGTCGTTTAAATAGATAAGTAAAAAATTATTTCAACAGGATAATAAAAAATATTTATGAATGTTGCATTTGATAAAAAGAGATGATAAAAGTAAAACTAAAATTTTAAGAGGATATTCGAGAAAGAAAGAGAAAATAAGAGCATCAAAGTTTGTTTTAAAGTATTCTAAAAATGTACTGTAATAATTTTAACGTATATGAATCAAACTAATGATGTGTTTGCCAAACCATTTCAAATTCAAATATTTATTTTTTGTAAAAATCCAAACCCACTTTCTCAAAATTCGCATTATATTAATTTTTCTCTCTCTCAAACATATCTTCAATCAGTGAAATATAAAATTTTTTGAAACAAACACATAGAGAGTTTAGTAAAATTGCAAAAAAAAAAAAAAAAAAAAAAAAAAAAAAAAAGTGAGGGCAAAAATTTATTTTAAAATATACATAATATTTTTTTTAATTACAAATAGTATGCTTTAGCGCGGAAAAAAAAAACTTGTTAAATAGAATACCAATGATGTGATTAAAAAAAAAAAAAAAAAACAACAACAACAACAACAACAATTTTAGCATGACTGCAGTAAATGAGATAAAGAAAATCTTGCCCATGAAAAAAGTGAAAAGAAAAGAAGGAATAAATGTAACCATTGGATAGAAAAGGGGGGAAAACAAGGGGAAAAAATGAAAAAGGGCTAGAACGAATTATGGGTTGACAAGTGTAAAAAAAATAGAAGAGTAATAGTAGCTCTTTTATATATGTTAGGATTATGATATAGGATATATGAGATTAGTTGTTAGCACAAGTATTTAATTCGTTAAATGTTTTGACATGTAAATATGAAGCTTGTTTTAAAGTTTAGCTTATTGATTTATTATATTCTCTTAAAAATTTAATTCAATGCAAAAAAAAAATTAAGCACAACACATTTTAGAAAATCAAAAAGATTAACTAGACAATAAATTATGTTTTCTGATACATACGAGAAAGTAGCATTTTGTAAATGGAACATTCACAACGGTCTTTAAACTGTTGTTAAAATATAGTCACAAAGATTGCGTGATTTTTCCATGCACATTTAATGAATTCAACGATGATTTTTCATTATTGTTGTGTCATTTAACTGTCATGAAATTCATTTAGTGTATCCTCTCTTTCGTCTCAATCCTATATCAAATTGGTAGGATAATTTTATTGCAAGGAGAAAAAACTGTCAAAATTATTTGATTTAAAATCAAAACTTAACCAATTATTAAAAGTGTAGTGTAATTGGAGTTTAATTTCTTTGGACAAAAGATTTTTTAATATTTGTTCCGACTCTAGAAAAGAGACAAAATTTGGGCATTTGAACCAACAACTACGAAGTCGAAGATTATTCCTCTCCAACGTGGGACAGCCAATTTTTATCCTTATAGGTAAAAATCAACAGATAATTAGGTATGGTTAAAACTCTATGATCTTGAATGGATCTATTAGCATCCAAAAATTATTGCCATACTTTACTCATGTCTTAACCTCCGTTTAGTCTTAGTTAGAGATGAAATTTTTAAGTTGGAGTTTGTTAACTTTTTAAAAACTAGTTATATTTTTGTTGATTTTTCAAAAACAAAAAACAAAAATTGAGATAAAAAATTTGAGTTTTAAAAACACCAAACAAAAGCTTAGTTAATGTTGATTTATCATCCAAGTTTCCTGAGTCATGGATGGTAGAAATCAAATGGCTCGTCTTGCCTTAGTTCTATAGAATATGAGATTCTTCTTCTTCTTCTTCTTCTTCTTTTTTTTTTTTGGCAAATGAAAAGGCTTTGGGAAAGGAGGAGTCACTTTAGGTATATGTATAGCCCGAAACATAAATGTCAGGTGAGTAACAATGAGTGATAAAGTTGATGATGCTAATACAAGAATGAAAAATTTGATAACCTACCCAGAATGAGACGAATTTTGTTGTGAACAATGTTATTTGACAAATTATGAATTTTCAGACTACTCAAAACAGATTGACAATTTGATGTGACAGAAAACATTAGTTAGAGGTGTTCATAAGATAAAATCCGTCTTATTTTTGTTATATTGTATCTGATCCGATTAAAGATCAATTTTTAAAACTCTCATCCGATCCAATTTGTTTAAAGTTGATTGGATTTTGTTATATTAGATTGATCGATTTAACATACAACACCTATCATTTAAATCTTAAATTTTAAAACAAAATATGACGTGTGAAGGTGTATAATAATATCGATGAATTAGAAAATGAGAGATAGGGGTTTTTTTTTTTTTTTATTGGTAGGTTTTGAAGTTTTCATTTGATGCGGGAAGGTGTATGTTTTAAAGGCTTAAAGTTTTAAATTTTTTATGATAAGAACACATACTAGTAGTGCATATTTGTGAGCATTAAATTTAGTTGAAATCATATCAAAATAAAAATATTTAAAACTGATAGAGTTTAAATACAATTTAAAACTTTTTTTTGGTTGAAAGTTTAAAACAAATCTTCATCAATTAGGTATACATGTCATTTTACGGTAGGATTTGTTATTTTACATTATAAGTAGAAAACATATTTTTAAATGCAAGGGTACATTTGTAACGGTTTAATTTATAAGTATTCACACAAAAAAAAAATTTGTAGAATAAAGCAAAGATAGGTCCTAGACAGGAATCAATCTGTTAAAAAATATTAATCGAGAAGTTCCTATTAATAGTGTAAAATGAAAGGTGCTACCTTCGAAATTCTCATGTTTTTTTTTTTTAATTTACCTTATGATTCACTAATAGATTATTTTGATTATGTTGTTGTTGTTGTTTAGTTTTTTTATTTATATATTTATTTTGTGAATGAAGTAGGGATAGCAATGGGGCAGCTTCGAGATGGTTTTCTCGCTAACCTGCCCCGCAAATAAAACCACTCTCTATACCTATCCCATAAACCCATTTAAATTGACGGGAATGGAACGGATTTTACCTGTCACAGGTTCAAAGTACTCACATGGTACCTCATTTACCTAATTATCTATCTCCACCATATGAAATAAAAATAAATAAAAAAAAATGCATATATGAGACTTTAAATTAAAATAAATCAAAATTATAACATTCAAGTTTCGTATATCAAATATGTTAAGATTTAATATTTGAAATCATATATATTATAAAACATCATATATAAAATCTATAATATAAATATAATATATAACAAAATGAGACGAGTAAACGGGAAATAATTTTGGACACTCTTAAACCCGTTTCCATCTTGTAATCCGTGACGGGTTAGATTTTTAACCTGTTTATGGGGCTGGTTTAGCAAAGTTTTTGCTTTTACTTTTTGTCAGTAAAATTAAAGAAGCAAAAGTTGTGACTGAGAGTGTTTGGACTAAATAGCTTATGAGATCAAGATGATCTTTAAAGTTTTCTAATCAGTAATAAAAATATTAAAATAAATTTTATAATGTCTAACTTAAATTTTGTTATAAGTTTCAAAGTCTACTCATAAGAGTTTTTATCGTAAACCATAATTTTCGGTTTTGACAATAAGCACTTTTGGAAACAAGAAACTCTTCTGAAATATCAACCAAATACTTCCATACATTGTTTTTGGACTTAAAAGTCAAAAACAGTTTTAAAAAGCTCTACTAAATAGGTACGTAGTCTGAACCTATTTAAATTGAATTTTCTCTATCCCATTTAAGACGGGTCCTCACTGGTTATTGGGAAAATTAGATTGATATATCCTGTCTAATTTTGGTATTCCAAATAATATCTAACCAATTATGTTTTGACACATCACTGAAAGAAGTTAGCATGCGTTTGGACCAACAATCCAAACCATACAATTACAATTCAATTTTTATCTTTTTCCCTCAACTTCGTTATTCACATAGTTTTGTAACTCAAATTTTAAAAGTCCAGAACTTTGCATAGACAAGTTCAAATGAGATTTTTTTTTTATTAAATTACATAGAATTTCGAGATGAACGAAACAAGTTTCATATTAATTTTTTTTCCCGAACACATTTCAAGTTTTTATACTTTTTAACTCAAACAATTCAAATGTCTCGATAAACACACAATCAATCTAAACTTAAATTCTACAATCAAAACCTTACCACCAAATGCATGCTTAGATTTTAATATATAAAAAATTAATTATAAAGTATTTTAAACTTTGCAAGATGGCGTAACATAATATTATTGGTTAGATATCATTTGAGACATCAAAAGTTTGGAAAAAAAAATGTGGATGCAGGAAAATTACCATCACTAAAAATGGAGGTAATGGAATTGAAAAGGAGGAAGGGACCAAAAAGGGTTAATGATGGTCCACGAATACGGAGAGAGAGAGAAGAGAGAGAGAGGGTCGCTCAGCTTCACAAACTCGGTTCCTTTCTGTTCCTTTCCCACAATAAAAACCAAACCAAATTAAACCAAACCAAACCAATCCCGCTCTGCCCTTTCCCCCGCTTCATCCGCTTCTCTTTCCCTCCTTCCATTTCTCTTCCATGTTAAATTTTGCAAATTAAATAAAACATTAAAAATAAAAATAAAAAACAAAAAAGGATAAAGAAAAAGAGAGAGAAAAGTTAAGAAAACAAAACGAAAAAAAAAAAAAAAAAGAGAGAAAATGAAAAACCGGATACCGGCTTCGTCGGTGGACGGCGGTTCATGTTTGATGGGCGCGAAAATTGAGAAATTGCGGTGAAGCTGCCGCGTAATGCACGTCCTCCCGTGGATTCTTCCGTCTTGTAGAGCTTCCACCATTTCTAGATTTCACATTTCCAGATTTCTAGAGAGAGAAAGAGGAGAGAGAAACCATTTACCATTCACGGAATTTCTTCGTCGATTTCGATTTCGATTTCGATTTCACACGAAATCTTGGCGATATGGTTCGGAATCAGATCGCTTTTCATTGCTCTCATCGCGGTTAAGAGAGAGAAAGAGGAGAGAAAGAGAGGAGAATTTTGAGTATAGAGAGAGAGAGAGAAAGAGGCAAATGTCGGAGTTGGTGGCTCGTACCGGTCGTCAATTGCAGCGCTACCAGGACGGTTGCCGCCTCGTCGCCGGGTATTCTCTCTCTTCTTTCTCTATCTATGTTGTCGAATTTTGTGGTCGGACGAACAATTTTGTGTTGTTTTGAACGAATTCTGATTTTTGTGGGTGAAAACCGCAAGAATATGTAAGAAAGAAATCCAGATTTTCGTCTTGAACGAGGAATTTAGGGATTGAATAGTGTTTGGTTCGTTTGATATGACTGGTTGTTTTGATAGTTCAAGGTCATTTTCACTGGCATTCTTTTTGCGTTTATTTAATTATGACCTTTTGCTTGTATATTGGAATTTGAAGAGGTAAGACAAAGCTAAATGCCAACTTAATTATATATATACAGGATGAGTATGTTATCCGGTGGCACCGTTCATTTTCACATCCAACGGCCCAAAAGGGGGGCGGCCGTTCTTGTATATATATTTGCAAGTCAATTTGTGGTTTCGGATGCTTAAATAATGGCCCGGACGGAATAAACTAACAATTATCTTAAACAATCATATCTGGATGGGAATGAGTTCTATGAAGCTTTTGCATTTTGGCATTTTTGTTATTTGCTGATTTTGAAATTCATCAACTTTTCCAACTACGGATTTAAACCCAATTAAATGTGTTGGCAATTTTGACTTTTTTTTTTTTTTTAATCTATATATATATAGACACACACACACACACACACACACCCTTTTGGATGCTTAGCGGTATGGAACTTTAGGCCACGTAGAATAACTTAGAAATGTGTAGTCATTGTTATACACATGACTAGATATATATAGGTATATAGATGGTTGATACTGCATGTTCATGTCAATGAAGTAATTATTGTTTAGTTATACCGTACACGAAAATTGGCCCCTTGGTTGTGGATGCTTTGCTTTCCCGTCTGTTTGGTTTTTTTTTTTTTTGTGTGTGTGTGTGTGTGTCAAGGATGTATTTTTGACTAGGTTCTAATTGGAGTTGCTGGCAATATGGCAGGTGTATTCCTTTCAGGTATAGAAATCATGTTGGGAATGACAGTGGCGCGTGCGAGAAGGATGTTGAGGTACTAATGATCAACTCAACAAGTGGACCTAATCTTGTGTTTCCAAAGGTACAGTAGTATGCCTTGAAGAAATTCCTATTCTAATTCGTAGTTTATGCAGTATCCATCTAGTTAAAGACGGAAACAGTTATTAATTATTGTGGATAAGTTGCACGGTTTTCCTTTTAATGTTCTCTTAAGTTAATTCTTGGACTATCTATGCTCCATGCTACATCTGCATTTTTAACAGAAAATGGTCAGAATTTCTTTCTTTAATAGTTCTCAAACACCTATGATCCATATTACACCCTGCTGCAGAAGAGCGGAATTCCTAAACTTGGGGAATACCCTTTTGATTCCTTATCACGACATTGGTTTCCATGTAAGGGGAAGGAGAAAGAAAATAAGATTGGTCTAGTTGTTTAAAACTGTATTTTTGGTCTGTGGCATTTATGATTTTCCATCTTTGGTACTGGTTAGCCTGTTTCTGTTTTTGTCCAACAACACCATGCTACCACAACGGAAAATCAATAACTCCAAAAAATTAAAAAAAATAACCATTTGTTGAAGCCATTAAGAGCTGGATGATTACTTATTTTCTATTTCCTCGGGTGTGCAAAAATGGTTAGACATGTTCATATGGCAAAGTTTTTGTTGGAAAACTTTTTATTCTAAAATCCAAAAATCTGGAGTCGGCTGTCCCTGAAATTTATCTTACCAGCATATAGCAATCCAATCCAAGGATATCCGATTACTGTTTCTCTTAGATTTGAAAGTCTGTGTGGGAAAGTGTAATGCGTAACCACAATGCGTGCCTCTCCTTTCTTTTTCTTTAGGTTTTTCTCATTCTCAGAAAGAAAATCCTCTCATTTTGGCTCTCTCAAGAACCCATATTAATCGCTGCCCTTCTCCTGAGCTATCCCATAATAATAGATAGTTCCATTATTCGATTTAAAACTAATATGTGAGAGATTTTGCTTTGCTTAATCAATTATTTAGACCATACTGATTAAAGATTGGCATTAAATATTGTCTTGAAAGGTGACAAATTT
The DNA here is from genome assembly GCA_008635985.1 of Ficus erecta. Taxonomy (NCBI): domain Eukaryota; kingdom Viridiplantae; phylum Streptophyta; class Magnoliopsida; order Rosales; family Moraceae; genus Ficus; species Ficus erecta. The sequence continues at coordinate 373,125 of BKCH01000136.1, read as the reverse complement.
TTTGGTTTTACCACCTCTGTTTTGTAGACTAGAAGTCTGAAGTTAACTTTAAATTATCTATTTCTTTGTTATTTTTGTACTTTCATATGTCTTCAAATCCTTGACTTTTAGCTACGACCGGCAGTTTTATGTAATTTTACAAAGTGGTAGCTCTTGAATTCGTACTCTATAGCAATTTCTAAAATCAATTTTTCTGTGCTTCTTCCTACTCCTACCCAACCTCTTAAAAGGGGGAAAAGGAGAGAGAAAAAAATTTTACTTCTGTTATTCTTGTATTTGCGAGTGACCATTTATTTGATCATAGGGTGGCTGGGAAAATGATGAAACAGTTGAGCAAGCAGCAGTACGTGAAGCTGTAGAAGAAGCTGGAGTTCGAGGTGATTTACTGGTAAGAATGTAGCAACGTTTTTTCGTATGTTCTGGATCATAAGTTGTGTAAGGTTTGTTGATTGAGACGAGTATTAGCAAAGACCTTAGTTAGGTGCTGGAACTTTTGGCCATGAGCTTTAAGCTTCAGCAAGTAGTACAGCGCCTATCCTTTAAAGAATCAAAAGTGAGTAAAAACATTGTACTTCCCTATGTTTGCTAAAAACAGAGGTGGGGATACTCATAATAAGCTCCATTTTTTGTTCCTGTCTTTTTTTTCCCCCCCAACAAACAAGCACAAACACCTTTGTTTATACCCCCGCTACGAAGTAAGTTGGATTTATTTTGGAAGCATCTTTGGACACGGCATTGAATATAGAAACTAGAAACATGTGCGTCGGTGGGAAAATGTTAAATTGTGGATATTTGATCTTCCCATAGAATAGTGATCGATTGAATTGACTGTGGCACTGTGAGAATGTAGAACGTTAAGTGCTTATTCAGGATCTTTGTTTTGTGGTTGCAGATGTTTAGCTTTTGCTTGCCAAATGAACAGTAATTTGCTTGTTTCCTGTGGAGATTCTTCTCTCCCACAATTACTGTTTCATACTCTCGTTTCTCTTCTCTAGTTGTTCGATGAATGAGGAAAGTTTAATGAGATTTACATTTCCTTTTTAAACATTAGAGTCCAACTTTAACATCAAAGCTCAAACGAGGGACTGTCGGTGAGCAGAATGGCAGTCTTATATAAGGAAGAATCGTATTTCTCGAAAGCAGTCTCTTGAACTATTTGTTGTTTGTATTTTCCCGTGCATTACTATAGGGTCTAATTACAGGATAAGTTTCTATATCAGCATTAATTTATCTTGTCACGGTACTCATTACTTATAATATCAAGTGCTGTGTTTGTTTTCAGCACTTTTTGGGGTACTACTGTTTCAAGAGCAAAACCCTGCAAGATGAGTTTTGTCCCGAAGGTTTGTGCAAGGCCGCCATGTTTGTGCTGCTCGTGAAGGAGGAGCTCCAGTTCTGGCCAGAGCAAAGCACTCGCCAAAGGAGCTGGCTCTCCATCCCGGAAGCCATGGACCGTTGCCGCCATCAATGGATGCGAAAGGCCCTCGAGGAGGGTTTCTTGAAATGGCACGAAGATCAAATGAAGGTGACTCGCCCGAAGGAAGAAAACCTCCTAATTTCATCTGCTTTATCCCCAGATTTGGATTGAACAAAAGGGCCTCTGTCAGAAACTGAACTTAGTCCCTTTTCCTTTTTGGGGTTCGAGGCACAGATAGAGGATTTTCACTAATGTTTGTTGCTTTTTAGGTGCTTTTCTAAGTGATTTCTGCTGTTCTTTTCTACATTCGCTCATTTTGTTTTGTTTTCAAGTTTAAAATGGCAGAGAAGGTCCAAAAACACAAAAATCGAAATGAAGAAAAAAGCGAAAATTAGCCATTCTTTTTCTTCTTTCTTTCTTTTTCTTAGTGAGCTTGAGTTTTGGTTTTCAAGGAAAGCTCCGATCATAGCCAGCAAATTTGAGGTTTCCTTTTTTTTATTTGTTTATTTATTTATTTTTGTATATATATAGATAGATTATTCCAACTAGAAATACCTTCTTTTAGAGCATCTCAATGTCCAGTTAAATTAATGTGTTAATATCAAAATTTGACATTTAAATTTGACACACACACATATTTCAAATAGAAATGTGATCTTCAATGTAAGGTCAAATTATGTGTAAACGTCAAAATTTGACATGTAAGTACGAAAATTACTCTTCAATTGAATGTTAGTTTTTATGCTAAATTTAGTTTATGCAATTGAATGTTCGTTTTTATGCTAAATTTAGTTTATGCAATACTTCGTGTATCTTCAATGTAATGTCAAATTATGTGTAAACGTCAAAATTTGACATGTAAGTAGGAAAACTACTCTTCAATTGAATGTTAGTTTTTATGCTAAATTTAGTTTATGCAATACTTGGTGCTAAATTTAATTTAATGTTACTTTAATATATATATATATATATAATTCCAACTAGAAATGTCTCTTTTAGAGTATCTCCAATTAAACTAACAATGTACCCCTATATCAACTCTTTACACCTCTTTTTTAAACCATCCACCAATTAAATTTTAAATTTCAATTATTTCTTATTTCACCCATTTTTATCATTCCAAAAAAGTCTTTAAAAATAAGCATTAATTTTTATCTCTCTCTCTCTCTCTCTCTCTCTTTTTAACCCAACAGCCAATAAACAACCCCTTTTTTTTATACAATTCTTTTTGTTTGTTTTTTTTTTTAACTTAATTATTCTTTTTTTCTTTAGATATTCTTACTTTACATGAAATAATATTTATTTAGACTATAATAGTAAAGTCTTAGTTTCAAAATTTTTTTTTTATGAAATATTGTTTTTGTGAAAGTCATAGATATAAATATACATGTATATACATATATGATATCAGGTTATTATTCGTAATTTTCTTTTATAAAACTAGTTGTTACAATATATATATATATATAGATATATATATATATATAGGTACACGGTATAGTATAGTTCTTTGATAGTTTTTTGGGATAAAACATATAAAGTTTTAACTCTTTGATTTTTCTTTTGAAGATAAATCCCTTTTTTTTTTCCATCTTTCAGAATAAAAATCAAGATTTCAATTTTTTATATATAAAAAAAACATTATTTCTGAAAAAGGATACATACAAAATTACGAGTTCACTAAATTTTATTTCAAGTAAAATACTGATGGTAGGCATTTAAAGGATACAAAAAATAGAATTTAATTGTAAGGGTGTTTATGGAATAATAGGAAGGTGTAATAAATAATAATTGACATTTAAATTTTAATTAATGGATAATTTAATAAAGGAATAGAAAATGTAGATAAAGGGCAGTCAATAGACACCCCCTATATTAAATATCAAACCTAATGGAATGATTGTTAAATTTGCTTCTCATTTCTGCCATTAGATGTGTTATATATTTCCTGGTTCGAACAAAATAGCATAACATCCAATTAACCCAATGTTTTTTTAATAAATTATTCTTTAGTCCCTACTTTTTTTTTTTAACAAAGTTAAAATTTGGTCCAATAATTTTTCTTTCTTTATTTCTTCTTTCTTTTTTTTTTGGGTGTCGCTACTAAAAATCTTAACAATTACTACACTGTTAAAAAATTGTCACATCGCCCTATGATATGTAGTAAATAAAAGATGGTTAAACAATAAGGTGCCTCTTGTTTTTTTTGTTTTGTTTTTTCATTCACATGTTTTTTTTTTTTTTTTTTTTTTTTTTTTTTGCTTTAACTTTAGGGGTGAGAAGATTCAAAATGCAATCAGATGTATATTATCTTTTCAGTATTTTCTATTCCCCTTTTTATGCTTACCTTACGCCTTACGGTGGGCCAATCTAAAAAGTTGCGAACAAAAATGTTGCCGAAGATAAAGTCAACGAGAACAGTAAATGTGCTATCCCAATCTTGGTTCCTATTTTTTCTCTTCCATACTGTTCTATTCCCTAGTGTTCTGTTTCCCTGTCAATTTTTCTGACCTTAATAATCCTTACAAGACATTTTCTTGCATATAGATACACACATATATATAACGAGAACAGTAAATGTGGTATCCCAATCTCGGTTCCTATTTTTCCTCTTCTGTACTGTTCTATTCCCTAGTGTTCTGTTACCCTCTCAAATTTTCTGACCTTATTAATACTTACAAGACATTTTATTGCATATAGATACACACACACACATATATATATATATATAATATTGCAAAAGTCTGATTTCCAGTACCGGACGAGAAACGACACCAATGTGGCTTTCTTTTTGTGTCAACCAATGAACATGTGTAGAGAGAAAGGAAACTGTCACTGTAACATGCAGGCTAGAAGTCAGAATATAAACGTTGAAAGTAAGAATTTGATAATATATTTTAATTAAAAGTAGGGTGGATTGGTAATTGTATGTAGGTTTATAGCTATCAAGAAAGTAAGTGAATAAAAAAATTAGGGGTGAATGTGTGCTTATAAATGAACTTATGTATTTTTGTGGGAAACGTAATGTAAAATTATTGTAGATATAATGTGAAATGTGGTAAGGTTGTTGTTGGTACGGGGAAAAAAATGTAGAGGTGAATTTGTGTTTATTAAGGAACTTTTGTTTATTCAGGTTACCAGTAATGCAGCATTATTGTAAGTACAATGTGAAATGCAGTAATGTTATCGTTGGCATGGGGAAATTCCAAGTATGGGTAGGAAAAGAAAGACGTATGCATTATAAGAGAATAAATTATTGTAGGCAATAACGCATGCATTAGATGAATATAAATTGTAGTTCGCAACAAAGGAGAGTCGATAATGAGTAAATTAGATTTTCCGTCTAAAGCCAATGCAATAAAGTGAAGCTGGGTAGATGTAAGGTAGGAGAAAAAAGAAAATAAATTGATGACAAAATGATATAGAAAACTTGGAGCGTAAGTATGAAATAAAAGTAGGGAAACATATCAATAATGTTGCAATTGAGGCTCAAAAAGCATAGATATAAGGGTACAAGTTGAAGTTGGTAGTAAATAAATGATAAAATAAATTGGGGTTCAATCGAATACGGGGGAGGATATTTGACAATTTTCAAATATACATTCTAAATAGTAATAATCTTCACTAGAGTCAATTTGCCAAGTTAATAAAATTCCCTATAGATCAAATTAGGACATTGATAAAGTTATACATAAGAAAGGCCATCAAACTCAAATGTTAATTTTCCTCACAACTGTTAATGGTCACCGTAGTAATAAAATTATACGTAGTTTTATTGATAAAAATCATCACCTTAATTGATAATTGATCACAATACTAAATTGAAGCAAAAAAATTCAATACTCTAACTTATGAGAGGAAAAAAAAATATCCATCTTAAAAAAAATATTAATTTAAAATATACAATTTTTTAAATGATAAAACTAGAAGCTTCATGATTAACAAACAAACAATCCAAGTTTATTTCTAACATGTCTAAAAAAAATTCCTTGTCTCAAGTTCAAATATATATATATATATATCCTTGCCTAATTCAAGAAAAACCTTTATCATCAATATACATACGTTTTGAAAATTTTCTATGGCAATAATGAATACTCTTGACAAATCTTATCCAACCAAAATAGACTACTGTTTTCCATTTTTTTTTTTTTTTTTGTGTGTGTGTTTATCGTATGGTTTAGAAAGTAATAAATAAACCATTGTTTAATGTCAGTAGTGAAGAACGAACCCAAAAAAAAAAAATTACTTTGGTTGTTTATATTATTTTTTAAATAAATTGTACACTACCAACTTGTCAGGCTAGATATAGAGCGAAAGTAGCCTGCCCTTCAATGAACAAGAGCCAATAATATTTGATCAATTGCTGTGTGTGAATGAGTGTCTGAATCCAGCAATTTTTGAGGACCGGAGGTAAGACTTATCTTATATGTGCCTTGACAAAAATGGCCATCCTTTTACTATTTAAAGTTTAGGGTTAACACTAGTAACATAATTTAGGAGGAAGTCATAAAGTTTTTTTCCAAGTTTCTTTACTTATGTGTTCACTTTTAAATGACGTGACAAATTTAAGTAATGTGATGTCATCTCATTGGGGGACAAGAAAGAGGGATAGAAGATGTATGTCCTTACTCCGTATAAGCTTGTTTGTGCTTATCTATGGTCTTTTAGAAAAGACTACATATATCCTTCTAATAAATAATATAATAAAGGAAGAAGTGCAATATGTTATTTATTCAACTTAACACTGATGATAGAAAGGTTATATAATTGTCTGAAATGATTAATGTTATACACTTCTAATGTCAACCCTGACGTAAAAAGATGTGATAGTTGATTACTAAATTTTTTGACATTGCACTCTTTTAGGGGTATAACATTAAAGTTTAGGGTTAAAGTTTAGGGGTATATTAATACTAGTAACATAATTTAGGAGGAAGTCATAAATTTTTTTCCAAGTTTCTTTACTCATGTGTTCACTTTTAAATGACGTGACAAATTTAAGTGACGTGATGTCATCTCATTGGGGGACAAGAAGAGGGATATAAGATGTATGTCCTTACTCCGTATAAGCTTGTTTGTGCTTATCAATGGTCCTTTTAGAAAAGACTACATATATCCTTCTAATAAATAATATAAAAAAGGAAGAAGTGCAACATGTTATTATTCAACTTAACACTGATGATAGAAAGGTGATATAATTGTCTGAAATGATTAATATTATACCTTCTAATGTCAACCCTGGCGTAGAAGGATGTGATAGTCGATAACCAAATTTTTTGACATTGCGCTCTTTTAGGGGTATAACATCAAAGTTTAGGGTTAGAGTTTAGGGGTATATTAACACTAGTAACATAATTTAGGAGAAAGTCATAAATTTTTTTCCAAGTTTCTATACTCATGTGTTCACTTTTAAATGACGTGACAAATTCAAGTGACGTGATGTCATCTCACTGGGGGACAAGGGATAGAAGATGTCTATCCTTACTCCGTATAAGCTTGTTTGTGCTTATCTATGGTCCTTTAGAAAATACTACATATATCCTTCTAATAAATAATATAATAAAGAAAAAAGTGCAATATGTTATTTATTCAACTTAACACTGATGATAGAAAGGTGATATAATTGTCTGAAATGATTAATGTTATACACCTCTAATGTCAACCCTGACGTAGAAGGATGTGATAGTCAAGAACTAGATTTTTTGACATTGTGCTCTTTTAATACAAGTATATAGACATTGAATAAATATTATGTTATGCTTACAAGTATATATACATTGAATAAGTATTATGTTATGCTTCTAAACGTTAGTTTTATATTAAACAAATATCATGCAACGTTTTTCGTTGTCTAATATTATGTTGGAAATGTGTTCTGAAAATTACAGAAAAAGCCTAAGTTTTGAGTTTTGTTTTAATATGGAGTACGAAATTTAATTGTATTAAATTTCATAATTATACACATGCAACTTGCGTACGAGGTCTTATGGCCTGTTCCATGTGTGCAAATGTACAAATGTATTCTGATAAAAATAAGCATATTTTGTTTGCATATAACATTAAGATATTGATCTTTATAGTATTGGTTTTTATTTTTAATATTAGGATCAAATGTTTATAATTTTCTTAGGTGATATTTATAAGTTTCTTTTACACTATTTTTATATAAACGAAATTAAAATTTGGTGTAGTACTTTACGTACTTATTCAAGAACTTATCATAAAAACATATAATTTTCCAAGAAACATTTTTTTTTAAGTATGTTTTTTTTTTTATTTGTCATGGATATAAGAATAAAATAGGAAGATTGAGAATTATAATTCACTATTAAGATGATTTCAATAAATTTGAATCAGGATATTCGATTTAAGCTGATATACGAAATCCTTGACATATTTCATTAATTCTACTAAAAATAAATTCCCCAATAAATTCATTGGAAACATCTTCAGTCGTGTGTGTGTGTGTATTAGTTTTGAGTCGCACATGTGTTAAGCAAAAATGATATTTGTAAAAACTCCTTTATGAAAAATAAAAAGGAAGTTTTAATTAAACTTAATTGTTTTGGTTAAAAATGAAAGTGTCCAATCGTTTGTTGACACTTCAATATTTTGGTTGAGATAAATATAATCGAAAACTATTAGACGTATTATGAGAAGGAAAAGAAATTAAATAAAGTCACATTGGAAAGGAGAAAAAACTATTTGATTGGGTAATCATAAAGAAAAAGTCAAATAAAGGTCACGTTTTTAAAAGGTTGTAGGATATATAATTAACTAGGAATATATTTATATATTTTTTGAAGTAAGAATATATCTAATTATTATTCGTTTCAACAAAAATTATATAAGAAAGATACAATTTAAAATACTGTATTTAAAATATATTAGATATAGGGGAGAAAACAATAGAAAAAAGTAGAAAATTCTAAGAAATAATAAGAGAGGGCTAAATAAGTTAAAACTTAAAGAAGGAAGGACAAACAAAAAGAGGGGGGTGTTAAAGAGGTAAAAACAAAAGAAAAAAGAAAGAAAGAAGCTGTTAGAGAGAGAGAGAGAGAGAGAGAGAGGAGGAGAAGACCAGAACGCGTGTTTCAATCAAAACGTGCATTTAAATTGAAACCAGATGAATGGTAGTCATCTTTTGACTATTCTAATATATAAAGTTAGGAGTTCGGATACGTTGTCTCAATAGTTGTCCATTTAATATTATTTTGATAACTCATCAATTTATTTAAGAATTTTTAGTTTTTAATTTTTTTAAGTTATTAAATTTTTAAATTCATATGATAATATGACATATAATACTATTGAAAGATAGCTAATATGAGACAAAAAATCTAGAATAACAGATTTTGACTCCTATAGTTAGATAAATAGTTATCAAGTCCATCTCCCCTTTTTATTTGGTAGCACCATCTTTATATAACTAGTATAATTGGTCATTTATAAATCTCTACCATGTCTTCATCCCTTTTTAATTTCTATGGTTTCACGATAGTTATAGATATGAATTTGTTATATAATTAAATATAAAACTTTGACTTATGTTATAAGAATTTACTGAGGATATACAAATAAATTTAATATATTTTATGAACTTTTATATAATCTCTTTTCTTCTAAATTCAAAATAAATCGGATTTATGATTGCAGACATAACATAACGATAATATCACACCTAATATCACTTAAAGGTATAGAGTTGGAATCTCAAACTCTCAAGTTCAAAATAAATAAATAAATCGGATTCAGCCTTGGATCCAACTCTCAAACTCTCTAAGTTCAAAATAAATAAATAAATCAGATTCAGCATTGGATCACAAACTTTGACACCTCCCACCCAAAAAAAATAGTCAGTGTCCTATTATTGGTCCGATTTATGTAGTGTCGCACCTTTTTCCATCTTTAGATGGGAATACAATTGGCACCCAAAAATTCTCGACAAGATTACTAGCTAACGGAATTCGACCTATTACTAAAAATTAATCAAGCTACTTTGACAAGGAACTTTACTCACCTTGCAAGAATGTTTGTGGATGTTAATATCTTTGGCAAAATTTACCAGACAATTTTAATCGTAGAACGGGATTATTATTATTATTATTATTATTATTATTTATGATTTGGGGATGTCTCCAAACGGTGTTTTATAGTTCTCTTTCCAAATGTTTGTTTCGGGAGTTATGAGTTTCCAATAAAACCTTTGCAGATGTCTACAATAAAATCAATTTTTAAAAATCCATAATTTTGTTATTTAAAGGCGAAACAAGATGACTTTGTTTTTAAAATTGCAAAGAATATCAAGAAAAGCGAAATAAGATCTATATTGATTTTTTTTTTTTTAACGTATTTCAAGTTTTTACACTTTTTAACACCAAAAGAGTTTTTTTCAACCAAACGTTCATTTTTAAAACTCAACTGAACTCCAATCAAAATATCTACAAAATACCGTCTCTAACTGTTCTCCCAAACAACCTCTAATTGAATATCAAAACTTGGCTGAGTTTTTTCACATTGTCATCTTGCTAAGTGGGAGAAACCCAAATATACATTTGAAAAATAAGAATGACGCAGGAGTTATAAAACTTGTCAAACCAGTTGTTCATCAGGAATTTACACCAAAGTGAATTATAAAAAATAAAAAAATAAAAAGGTGAATTACTCCAATTCTCTTTCCTTTACGAAGTAAAAGCACCCCAAATGATTCAATAATAATTCATTCTGCAAACACAACTCCTTTTTAAAGGGTATTAAATTAATATTCGACGACATCTACATTCTTGCATGTTCATATTTGAACAATAGGTTTCCGCTTTCCTCGCCACCTAAGTTCCTTATAAAACAAGATAACAATTTCCCAAAATTTTCCTTTTTTATCTTCATATATATGAGATTCAGCAACCGGCAAACTTGTAGTCATCGTTTATCTTGTCCGCCCTTTTCTGATATGTTATATATATATATATATATATATATATATATATATATTTATATATGAATGTATATGTATAAACAAATATTTTCTTTTAAGGAGATAAAACACTACAAAGAAGTCGCATCCGTCTTAAAAATGGGGTCATGAGTGCTAAAACATATATTAGTTGTATCTACCCTCTGACAGTGACTATAATATCCAAAACCTACGGCTGCTAATTATCCACTTGACATATACGTAAATATATATATATATATATATATATATATCCCATATATATCACATCTCTTTGCGTGTGTGTGAACGGATTTTACACAAATAATAATAATAATAATAATAATAATAAATAAAGGGAGAACTAGAAATGAATCACATGTCATTTGTAGATGTTTAAGAATATCTACTTGGAGAAAATGCAGAAAAATTAATAGAAACAAAAGTGTATTCTTCAAAGAAAGAATGAATAAATTATTAGGAAAAAAAGAAGTGAGACAGAGAGAGACATTTGTGTATATATAGTAGTATACTGGATTGAGAGGTCAATGAACAGTAAGGCAAGTTGCTTCCATGTCAGAAGTATTTGATATCTATTTTTTATATACACACACATTTATAATATATAATATATACACAATTATAATATTGTATGATTGCTGCAGCAAAAACCGTCGGCTGAAATATATGATGGTTTTCTCTCAAATTAATTCGCTGAACTGTCAAATCAGCAATTTGCCACAAGTTGCCCCAAAAACAAATATAGCCGTGCAAAAGATATCGTTCAATTGATTTCTTTGATTTCTATTATGGACCGATCATTATCCAAAAATAATATCAGTGCATAATTCTGATGTTACCTATTTATCATTGTTTATTGAGTATATTGCAAAATCATTTTTTATCAAAGCATGCTTAAACACGGGTATATATGATATTATTGATAAATTATGTCTCCAACCACTTAGATATACTTAATATGCATCATGTTCCACTGGAAGCGTCATTTATAGATACGAAAAATTTGTATTTAATAATGTTTTCACTTGAGCGTTCTTTCGTTGATTGGTGTTTTTCATTATCTTGTTTTAATAAAATTAAGGTAGGAATTTGACATAAGATGAAACTGCTAGTAGTTGTCAAATTAAGGAGGTGCTAGCTTTCCTGATACTGACTGTCTACTCTCATCACTTATACACACACAATAATTGAGCAAACTTTTTGTGCCTAGGAGTCCGACAATAATTAGAAAATTATAGATTTTTTTTTTTTTTTTTTTTGGGGGCTGCTAAACGAAAAATTTAGATGCCATCATATTTAAGCTCAAAAGGGATGTTTCAATATTTTATTATAATGAAGCGAAAAATAAAACAAAAGAAAAAGGATAAAACCATATATTAACCTAAGTATAATTCATGCCAATAATATGCTAATGGTCGATAGATGTAATGGCACGACTAATTAGGTCATTATCATGTTTACTTAAATTAAATCTTAGTTTTAAATACTTAAATTTACTGAAAATTTTAAAACAATTTTTTTTTTAACACAACATAAATAGTCTAATCCATATAGGTAAATTTTATCGTGCATACACATTACTTGTTTAATAAAATATATAAAGTCATACATAACCCTTACATTTAACCGTAGTCTTGAAACATCATATACGTGGTACAATACAAATTATTTAAATATATATATTTATAGTTCAAAAGAGTTTACAAAAAAGTCTGCGTAGTGGTATCCCACACCATCCTTTACTGGTCACATTGTCCACATGGCCCACCAAATTAAGTTGCAGGCTTCTTACCTACAGTATGAAATATACTAATAAGCTTATGTTCAACAAATACAACTTAATCTTACAAAAACATAACAAGCATTGTATAACTTATGCATGAACCATTTATTGTCGATTATGGATCTATTATCTTCCATTATGGATTTATTATCTTGCTTAAAATGTGAGCCCTTTGTATACATACCGGATGTGCGCAATCCACAGAAAATTAGGGTTTGTAAGGTCCTTAACAATTCTGAGAATCTTAAAACATACATAATCACCCATGATCTACGGAAGGTTTGTACGACATTCTACTTGTCTCGAGTTAGTTTTAGTCTTGTTACTTAATTCTTGATGAGTATGCTTAAAATCATACTTCTACATGAAGTCTTTAATAAAGGCTAGTTCCAAAATTAAGATTCTTAACTTGTGATCTTATTAATCATGATGCATATGATATATAGATATGGCATGACATAAAGATTAATGGCATAAAATAACTCGTGGCACGTTTATAAAATATGACACAATTTTAAAACATGGCAATGTCATAAACTATAGCATTATGGTAAAGTATCACATAGTTGAAATCATGATATTATTGTAAATGGGGCATTATTGTAAAACATGGCATAATCAAAAAGTGTGTCATAGTCGTAAAGTGTGGCATATACATGATCATGGCATATTGGTAAAAACATGACATATAAATAAACATGACATATCATGTAAATCATGGCATACATGAAAACATGTCATACTTGAAAATAATTTTTACTATTTTCTATACTGTAGGCAAGTTTTATACTTACAAGATGTCCTATGCTCTTGTTCTAGCATTCCAAAAGGAAAGGCAATAGGTTATGTTCATGTTTCCAGACAAAATATAAGAATTACTCTGCATTACTAATTAACAAACCATAAGTTAAAATATCTATTACAATATTATAGTTAAATAATTAATCGGTCTTCCAACCAATTAATTATCTTCTTAGTCACTATTAATTTAAGTCATGGAAATGTTACTATACTCTTAAGTAACTTTGGTATAGGAAGAAGGTCTAATAATTTGCCCTCTAGTTAAAACTTAACTTAATTTTTAATAATTTCAGCTTATTTTTGCTTTAGTCGATATCTACCGACTTGATTAATTTTCATAAGAGTTCTTTACATTGTATTTATTTGCTTAAAAATGCTTTATTTACTTAGAAAATATTAATTTTAACTTCTTAAACTAAGCATTTCTTGATACAAACTTAAAATTGTATATTGTAATCCATAATATGTATTTAAGGTTTAAAATTCACTTGTGAAATCTAAATGTTTAAACATCTTCGAAAATATTTTCGTAAAACCATTGTTCCTTTTTAGAGAGGTTACAAAACCTTAAAAACTAATTAGAAAACATCCTTTTTAATTTGTTTGAATGTATGTGTGCAGGAATTTACTCTTTCATGCACAGTTTTGAACATTCATTTCTATCTTAAAATCAGTTTAGAATTTGAAAACTTTTCCTGCACAGAATTTATAGATCTTGTCGATACCTACAACTTTCATGTTTTGCCTGAAGCTTAAGTATGTCTCTAACTTACCCGTTTTGCCCCTTGAAACTTTATGGCCGTGTACAGTTTCTTAGACCAATAAGTTTTAGAAACTGATAAAAACGGAGGCCTTTGGAGCCCTTTTTTAAACATATGTCCCCTAGGATTTTCTATGTTCTACAACTTTACAGTTATAACTTTATTCAAATTCGGCCTCTAAGAAGCTCAAAATTGAGTTATCAAAAAACTGTCCAAATTATTCTGAAAACTGGCAATTTGTTTTTTAAAAGCCCGCACACACTCCCTCAAATGATCTAAGCCGTGAGCCTAAATCATCATGCAGTGTATTTGACTGATACTCCATTCATAACCTAATTAACCATACTCTCATTCTTAAAATTTAACCATTAATTTGTTTACTTTCTTAAAGAATACAATATTGATAGCACACTTATTTACCAAGTTGTGTTTTTATGCTGACCTCTTAGCCAACTTGCATACAGTCACCAAACTTGAACATATAAGAGCATAATCACATGCACATAATCCTCAAAACTAAACTTAAAGCATAAAATAGAGCCTAAGCTTAGAACTAGCAAATCAAGCTAACCAAAGCATAAATCAAGCATTAGAGACTATAAAACAGAATAATAATTGAACAAGAGCTTATGCTCTTACATCCAATAGCTTAAAATAGACTTAAATTCCACAAAACCAAAACTAATTAAAGTTTTAGTTAAGGGATCAAGAAATATATCTCTAAAGCTTGAAGAAAGTAGGTTTTAGGTCTTAGATTTGAGAGAAAATCGTTGTACTACTTCTCTATGAAAACCGGCCACCAAGGATGCTTTGTGTTCTTCTTCTACATTTTCTTTTTTTTTTTTTTTTTTTTTTTTTTGAGTCAGAACTAGAGAGAAATGACAGAAGATAGCAATGATCAAATTTCCACTACTTACACTTATTTATAAGTGGAATTATTAAATTTTCCTATAATTAAATTTTATCTTCTAATTTTCTCGATTTACATAATTGACCTCAAAACACAATTTTTTTGACTCCCTTGTCCCTAAGAAATCCGGTCATATGAGGTTTTTAAGCTAAAAAAAAAATCCTCTCATGTTTGTGTCTTAAAATCTTTCCACAATTACAATAAATCAAATAACTATGTAATTATCATCAATTACTTAGCCTCCAAGTAATGTCATGTTTGGCCTTACTTCCTAATATGCAATCCATTTTCTTAATGATCCTGATAATACAAATATTATCCTAGCTATCAACAGTCTGATGATGCTAAATTACAGTCCAAAATTATTTGCACATAACTTGACCGCGTATAGGTTTTTCTTAGAACTTGTTTGCCACTTAATTTTTATTACTTCAAATATTATTCCAGACTATTCCAAAATGTTCCTAGTCCTTATTCTTAATTTTGTATCCGCAATAGCGATCAGTCACAGTAATTTCAATATTGCTTAAAAAAAATTTCGTACCGCCTTAATCATGTTATAAACTATCTTGGTCATTTATTGACCAGAACAATACCATAAATCATGAGTTTGTCTTTTTTACCATAAGGCCTCTTACTTGATTTAATGAACTATCTTCGAGTCTTATTGCACTATAAGCGCTCGAACATATTGTGATAAGAAAATGAATTTCACATTGATATCTATAATTTTCATAAAACATCACATAAACATATAGAACAGAGTTAAATTTCTTTATATCTAAGAAAATCACGAGTCTGTTAAAAAGTTTGGTTATTACAATAAAGATCATATATATGTGTATTACGATAGAGACCATATGTATGTGTGTGTGTGTGTCCATAATCTATAATTTCAAGTACTAATTATCTATTCCTCCGTTCCTAAAGAAGAGGTAGAAGAAGAAGAAAACCCAATTTTATATCTTAAACAGATTTAAAAGTCAGAATTCAAACTGGTCACGTCATTACATAAAAAGAAACATTATCCAGAACATCATGTTAACTACAATACACAATCAAAATACTAAAATAATTATTGTACACATGTGCAATATTCTAGATATAGATATAGATATATAAATATATATATATATATATGTATGTAGCTAGCTAGCTAGGGCTTAATTTTTGTATATTGATGTTCATCATCCTCGTTGGAGAGGAAACCTACCACGCGTTGAAGAGTACTTGATTGAGGAAGTGTGGCCACTCGGTCATCTTAATATCTTATCATGATCACAACAAGCCAAAACTTAAAAAAAATGAACCATCCATGGAAAGTAGTGACGGAGTCAGGATTTTATTGATAGAGGGGGTCAAAAAAAAAATTTTCAATCAAGTCATTAAGCTCACTAATAATTATGTTTTTAATAATCTATTTTATTTCTTAAAATCTAAATTGCTTTCCTAATAAAATATGAGTGGTTATATTTACAGTCATAAGATTAATAAATATCTTTATCTAATAAATTAAATCTATCCTTTTAAGTACTTTTTATATAATGTCACACTTAACCTTCTTATACATCCATTTTTATTTTAAATTTAATTTATTTTGTTATAAATAAATTAACAAATCTAAATAAATAAAAAATATATATTTTCATTCTCAAAAAGAAAACATAAAGTATCTCTAAAAAAAAAAAAAAAAAGAGAGGAAATACTAAAGAAGAAAAACTCAAGTAATATCTAAATTGAAAATCAAGAAATGTCAAATTGTATTTAAAAAATGCTTAAATATAGAATCATGTAAACGAATACAACAAGAAACAAAAAAAACAAAAAGAATAATCATATAAAAAATCTCAGAGAATCATATTCAAATATTAAAAGGAAAAAAAAAAAAGCATAATACAAATGAATAAAAAAATAAAAAATACATATTTCAATAGCTTTTTACTCTTCAAGAGATATCTTTCTTTTTTATTTTTATTTCACTTGAATTTTCCATTAAAATTTTTCATATGTTTATAAAAATTTCTTAAGAAAAAAAAATTGATAAAGAACAATTTAAAGTTTAGAACAATTTAGAACAATTTCTTAAGTTTTTTTTTAAATATTATTCTCATTTATGTTTAATGTAGTGTATATTTTTTTAATAATTTTATAAAAGAAATTATATTCATTTATAAGTATGTACGGGTTTAAGCATTTTTTATAATTTTAAAATAATTTTCTTGTAAGGTAAAAATACATTAAAAATCTTTATTAACTTTGTAAAAATATTTATCAATATTATGAGTGTAAATAAAATCTTCTTAAAATATTTAAAGAGTATCAAGACTAATTTATACACATATCTATTATATTAATAAAAACAACTTACTAAAAAAAAAAAAAAAAAAAGGAAGAAGAAGAAGAAGAAGAAGAAGAAAGAAGAAGATCAAAAAAAGCTAGGTGGGGACACCCCACCCCCTCCCTCCGCCATTGATGGAAAGCGCATCAAGACAAAGTACTAAAAAAGCTGCACTAAAATTACAAAAAGCTCCACCTTTTTCGCAATTTGGCAAATAACAGATGCATGCACTATAGCTGATATATATAGCCATTATGATATATACATATAAAGGGTTATAAGGTCTCTTATTTTTGTAGTCATGTGAAACCCACTTGCAATATAAGATTAACAACATGCAACTTGAAGATTTTAATGTTTTAACAATTTTTTATTAAAAAAAAAAAAAAACCACTTTCAAGTTTCGAACCTGATACCTCCTACCCAAATCTCTATTTTTCTACTCACTTAGTTAGCTCCATCGGGATTCTATTGATTCATGTTATTTGCACTAATAGCTTTAAATAATATAAATTTATATACAAATATACCCGTAAAATCAAAGAAAACTATATAAATAAGATCTGTAAATCTATCGGATAGAAGACTAGTGGTATATATGCAAATACATATGCATGTGTGTGTACATATAGAGGGCAATGAGGAATTATCACACCAAGTGAATGTTGAGATTGACATGAATAATTAATCTCGTTCCTACTAGAATTTACTTTTGGACATTTTGAGCAAGTCATGAGCTTTTGGGTTTATATATAAATGGAAAAGAGAGAATATATATGTTGACTAAAACTTTATTTAGCTCTCTGTGTGTGTGTCTTGATCAGTGAACATATACATCTAGAACATGTATTCTTTACACACAGAAAAAAAGGGAAGGAAAAATAAATGAGTTGACAATAGTTCATAATTATCTAGTAGATATTTTTGTTCCTAAATATGTCGGTGACTAATTATAAAAGCTATATCGCAGCTGATTAAAATAGTGTTAGTTTCACGGATGATCTAGATTGTTGCTATGCTAGCTATTGATCTAAATGTAAATTATAACTAGAATATAAGAGACTTACATGAAACATACATGAAAATTATACACACACACACGTTTTTATATTTACATATATATGTATGCCTAATTTACAGAATGGAAGGGACTTGTTTCTTACTACAAAACGCATGATATCAAGTTAGCATTAACTAGAACTACAAAACCAAGTCAAAAATGAGTAAACATAAGTTAAAATATGATCATCCACGCACACACACACACATACATATATATATATATATATATATACATATATATGTATTCCCACACATACATATACAAAGTTCAAGTTGGGATTAGACAGTTATTCATCAAAAATAGAACTTCCAGTTAAACCTTAACATTCTTCCAAATTAAGTAAAGAACTTCAAGTTCCCAGCTTCCTCAATTGTAAGAATATAAAGTATATGTATATATATATATATATATATATATCTGTGTGAGTAGTTTAAATATAAACAAATATCGTTCAGTGATCCCTAACCCCCTTCTTTTTTTTTTTCCTTGTGGGAATTAGTCCACTTTATTAACTATTTTTATCGGATCCTTTCGACTAATCGATGAATGTTTCTAATCCTATAGAAAATGAAACTCTCAATCCCTCCAGGAAGGGGGGAAAAATGAGTAGATATATAGCTGGATATATGTACAACTTAATAAAAAAAATATTTAAAAAAAGGGTGAATGAGAAACGGGTCCCATTTTATAAACTTCCCTTTTTGCTTCATTTTCCCCACACCTTTCTTCTGCTTGAAATTTGAGATTCTCACCACGTCTATTAGTTAAAATCAATATCCAAAATCTAAATCTAATTAATTTGACTTAAACATAGTAACACATTACAAACAATATAACATATATACATAAATATATACTATAAATAGGGAGATCTAAAGAAAAAAAAAATTTAAATAACATCCACACATAGATTAATAATAAGAGTACTAAAGAAGATCATCAAGAAAATATATTAATCAAACGACAAGGTTAAAGACGTCGAACATATTTGTCGTATTTCCAACCACATTAATATATATATATATATATATTTTCCAAACATTATACATACCGACATGGAGATGGAGTAGCAGAGAGAATTAACATGCCGTACCACACTGATTTATTTTTTCAAATACATTAATTTATTTTACATTGCGTCAAGGCTTCTTATCACATCATGAACTTGATGATAATTAGGAGAATCGTACCACATATTAGTAGCTCCGGTCAGAGCACTGCTAGTCGTTCCGAGAAAGCTTTCCATCATCTGAGGCATGAAAACGTCGTCGTCGAACGCATCGTACACCGAAGTAGTAGTAGTCGTACTCGAATTGTTACTCTCCGAGGGCTGGTCTCCATCAACCTTGGCCGTTGAATCAACACCCGCTTGGTCACCGTCGCCGTCACCGTCACCGTCGCCGTCGCCGCCGTCGATGGCTGGAAACTTGGTGGGGTCCGGGAACTCGGCGTCTTGGCCGGTGAGCTCTTGGACCAAAGCCCTGAACTCGGAAGCGCTGGTCTTGATCTTCATTGGGTTGGAGATGTAAACTACTTTGACAGGAGGCTTTGTATTGGATTTCTTGGCCTTAAGATTTGTCCTTTTGGTTGGTTTTCTCTGTACTTGGACACTGCTAAGTAGGTTAATATTGTTGTCCATGGAAAACAAATTGAACAAAAATCAAAGGGTTTCTTTTTTTTTTTTTTTTTTAATGGTTTGGATATGGAAAAATGTTGGGACTTGAGAGGAGATTTTGAAGGGAGGGGGTGTGATGGTGGATTTGAGAGAGATCAGGCCGCCAAAGGGAGAGAGGGGGTCTCCTCGAAAGAAGGATATAAGAGGGAAAATGATCGGAGAAGGAAAAAAAAAAAAGAAAACAAAAGAAAACCAACAAAAAGGTTCCAACAAAAAGGCTTTTAACGTTATCGTTCGATGGGAGCGAATGGAAACTTACAAGAAATGAGGGTTGGAAGATTGTAAATAAGAATAATTTTAATTAAAAAAATAAATAGATAATGGGTTGGAAATAACTAGTCCCACGCGCCATGTTGACCCTTTTTTTTTTTTTTAACACACAAATGTGTCTTCATGAACAAAAAGAAAGTATAGCATATAATATCAATTTTATAAGCAAATGAGAGTCCTGCAATAAAACTAGCTCATTAATTATATTAGGATGAAAAAAAAGAAAGTATATGATATAATATCAATGCTATAAGTAGACGAGAGTCCTGCAATCAAACTAGCTCATTTATTATATTAGGATAAAAAAAATAAGAAAGTATATGATATAATATCAATTCTATATGCATATGAGAGTCATGCAATCAAACTAGCTCATTAATGATATTAGGATTATTTTCATCCATATTTTAAAATTTTAGAGTTATTTTCATTTTATCTTTTGAAGAACTTTAAAACTTCTTTTTGACCATTGAACTTTGAATTTGTCTTATTTAATCTTTTTTACTAGAATATTTGTTAAAAATAGATGAAAAATAGGTTAATGTCTTACTAAACACATTCTGTTAAGATTTCTGATAAAACAAACGGAAAAAAATCATATGTTGACACTTAATTCACTTTTTTCCGTCTATTTTAACTGAAATTCTAATTAAAGAGGTTAAACGAAACTAATTCAAAGTTTAGGAGAACAAAATGAAAATGATTTTAAAATTGACATAGTAATCCTTTATATTAAAAGTATAGTAACCATAGACAGCTGTATTAGCTTCAATCAATACATGATGTCGCTTAACTCTCCAAGAAAAAAGAATAGAAGCTAAATATATCTAAAAACTGAAAACACTTTATTTATTTATTTATTTTTGGGAAGATAAAATGCACAATAGTTCCAGCAAATAAAAGGGAGAATTTTGCATATCTTAGCACAAAAAGAAAATAGGCCTTGGATAATATATGATTGTTGTTATGCTGCTCTTTTTTTTTTTTTTTTAAGAACTTATTTTATTTGGAATCTCTTTTCGTATTATACATCTTAAAAAATATTTATGATAGTTTGTAACCGCCACATTGTTTACCCTAAAAAAGAAAAGGAAATTACACATTATTTAAATTAGATTTTTTGATTTTACTGGTATATAAAAGAAGATATAGAAAAATGCCAGTTAGGATTGAAATTTTTATATTGAAGTTAGTTGATTTTTTTAAAAAATTAATTATAATTTTTGTTATCTTTTAGAAAAAGATCAAAATTGAGATATTTTAAGTCCGTGCTTGATGTTCAAACGTATGCTAAATATGGCGGAACTAATTAAGATTGAAATTAGTTGATTTTTAAAAAAATTAATTATAAATTTTTTTTTAGAAAAATATAAAAACTGAGATATTGTAAGTTCGAGCCTGATGTTTAAAGGTATGCTAAATGTGGTGGAACTAATTAAGATAACGATTTAGAGAAATTTTGTATATTATTTTTTGTGAATCCTTAAATGACGTAAGTGTTGATAGCTACTCCCCTTAGAAAAATTAATAAATTCAAAAAATTATAACTAATTTTAAAGAAATCGTGCGCAATAGCTCCAAATTGGTATAGGACTTTAAAATTGGAAAGAACTCGGTAACACTTTATTAAAATTATAGAAGAAGACTTTTTCTCTTAAAATTAAAATATAAAAAATAAAAAAACTTTTGGAAGATAGGAATTAAGAAAATCATAAAAAATTAAAAATAAATAAATAAATAAAAGAGATTCATAGAACGTGCTACAGACGAGCGGACGGTGAGCGTGCGCAAAAGAAGCAAAGAAGATATGAGCTATCAAGTGCATCAATAATTCTGCCATGTGGCCTACTCCTAATGCCTGGTTCGATGTTGCTGACGTCAGTGCCCCAGAACTTGATGACGTCAATTTCAAAAAGGCCAGCTATCGGCTCGGAATCGGCCGGCTTGATCTGGAGGGGCCTCGACTGAGCCGAACATCGGCTCGTAATAATTATCTGGTGTTGTTTCATCTTCAACATAATCAGTACCATCCCAGAAATTGACAGTGACCATCAGTAGATCCAGTGCCTCTCGCTTTTAACTTTAGTTTGTTTTTTCTTTTTCTTTTTTTTTTTTTTCACCATCTTTATTCGGCTTTAAAAAAAAGAAAAAAAGAAAAGAAAATCGTTTTTTTTTTTCCCTTCCTTGAGAACAAGACAAAATATCTTATCTGAATAGTGAAAATAGTACAATTGTTCAGAATCATCATACAATGTATTAGACAAAACATGGAATGGGGAAAAAAGTTTTAGCATCCTTGCACATAAGTTATGTTAGCCAAAAAAAAAAAAATGTATGCTAATTTTGTTCTTATTTATTGAAATTAGATTTTGTATCTCGTTTTTCACCATACCCATATTAATTCAGATCAAAATAATCACCAATATAAATTGAAAATACTTGTCGGTAAAAAATATCTACTGCCTTCTTTGTCTTCAATCTACCACGAACTTCCTCGCTACGCTACGGTTGAGCTTCTCGACTTTTGTGGTTCTACCAAAATATTCTTCTCTCTGTGAGAAACCATTGAAACTTCTTGTACGTCGATTTTCCTCTCTCTTCTTCTTCTTCTTCTTCTTCTTTTTGAAAGCTTTCTCTACTCTAAAGGTGCGAGTGCAAGAGGCTCTTTGAAGTCCAAAAAAGAACCAACCATAAGGATCTTTTTTATAACTCTAGGATTTAACTGACGGAAAGGAAAATATCCAATCATGTCTCAAACTAAAGATATGTGTTCACTCCCAATACCCCGGGAGTGACGTACACATGTTACATGTCAGTTTTTTATTATGCAACTCAATTTTTTCGAATTACAATCCAACACTTGGACAATTAAGATATCAATTTTGTTTAAGAATTTATATACATATATATATATATTTCTAAATATTTTTCCACACAAAAGCATTACAATTAATATTAACTCATATCCATATTGTCACGAAAAATATACGTGACATTAATATATCAGTGTTTTATGGAAACACACTATCTTGTATCTCGCATATTATCACTTAGAATCACACCCGGTATATGAATACTATATTGTTCGTTTTTCAAACAGTCTCGAAAGACTGTAAATATTCATCCATGAATATTTCATTGAATCCTCTAGAGGTTTATGAAGCTAGCCCGAGGACAAAATGAACCTATGTAATCAAAACTCCAATTATTAATATTTAATATGATTAAACACTTCATTAATTATATTTAATTAACTATGGTCTGAGCTATATCAAGGAACAAAGCTGTAATCTAAGATTATGTTAATATATTACTTTCTTTTTTTTTTTTTTTGCATTGGTGCATCTTGAACTTATCGTACAGTTATAATTTGCACTCTACACTTTTAATTTTCGCAATTTGCACATTGAACTTTTCAAATTTGTAACAATTTATCCCTCATTGATAATAATGCTGACTTTATTTATTATTTTTTTAAATTGACACTTGACTTATACATAGGTTGTTAATTAAAAGTATAAAAAATCCTTTTTAATCAATATTAACCAAATTTATAATTAAAACAAAGTTAATTGAAAGTTTTCAACTTTGATAATACTAAATTAAAGATCTTATAATCTAATTAAATTTATATTAAAATAGATAAAAATGATCATTCATGGTATAAATTAACGACTTTTTACAAATCACATATCAATTTCTTTGAAAATGATAACATTGTAATTAATTAGGGGTAAATTGTTACAAATTTGTAAGTTCATGGTGTAAATTGTCAAAATTAGAAGTTTAAAGTCAATTACAATTGTACGATAAGTTCATGGTGCACTGTGCCAAAAAAAAAAAAACTACTATATTTATGAGAAGCTTTTGATTAAAGTATGTGTCCTTCGATATAACAAATTGCCATGTAATGAGACCCTCAACTATGAGTATTCAGAATTAGAGTTAGGTATTAATTCTATTAAACTTTTCCAGTTACATTTTGTCCATGAGTTAAATTAACACTCTAATAGGTGACCTATATAGTGTTAAATCATTAATAAGAATTTTGGGGTTTTGTTTAATATCTGATTTAAATAAAGGCGAGTAATCGTTTACCCAAGTTCCCAAATTAACAGCTCATGGGAATACCATTGACGTTCATAAATGAAATTATGGATTCCATATCTATGAAGGAGTGATCCCTTCAATTTTTATACCGTATCTTTAAAATACCAAGCTTTTGATTTATTGAATAGTCTCACCCATTTAGTAGATCAAAAGATATGTATATATAAACGTGAGTCATTAATCACTAATCACTTAGAACTAATGTTTATTCATAAATTAATAGAATATGTGTTTTCTACAGACAACAATAGTCAACGAACTCGTTCTATTTTTGAACATTAGAAAAAACCAATTTTCAAATTTGAGATTTTTGTTCATTATATGTTATGTTTTTAGGTTTTATTATGCTCCTAGATGCTTAAATTTATTTTCTTCCAAACACTTTTTAAAGATTTTTTTTTTTTCCTTTGTACAAACACATAATCAGTACGTGAGAGGTAAAATTAAAAAACAAACAAATTCAAAGAATATACATAAACTGTTTTTAAAAATAGAAGGATAATTTGGTAAAAAAAATTTTAAAAAAAATTGGAGGTTTATATTTATATATGGAGTTTTCCCATTAAACAGATGAAGAATTTAACCAATTTGAAGAATTTCTAATCTCCAACTCAACTACAATGGAAGTATTGGTCAAGAAAAGGAATTGACCATAAATTGCTAGAAAAATAGACTTTTCATGATCTTGAAAAAGTCATGTAAGGCTAAAATGTAAATGGCCAGGAAAGATATAGCGTGATGCACAATAAACACACTTTAATTTTTCTGAATTTTATAGTCAATATTCTTGGAATGGGATTATTGCTCTCACCCACGCACGTGTTTTGACTTTTTTTGTGAGAATTTAGAAAAGAGTGTCACAATCCTTGTGCACCTTACAATAGAGATAAAGCTAGATTTAACGATATGGATGTCTTTATTATTATTATTATTATTATTTTTAAGATTGGATCCAGATATTTTATCACTGAACAATTTGAAGTCTCAATGTCACGATTCGGAATCTTTTTGGTTGCGGAATACAACCGTGCACGGCTGAGACTCAAGGCTAGTCTTCCTCACAATCGAGCCTTTGTGACTAGACTCTTGCACTCTTACATGCTTCAACCTCGATTTATGCTGCAAACTCCCGCCCCAGTCTCGCTTACAAGCAATTATGACTACTTCCATGTGCTAAGGACCTCACTCCCTCAACACTCGGCACATCATTAATAGACCGACAAGTGTCCTCTTTTGCCATGAGACTACTCACCTAAGTGCCTCCTGTTAAGAATTATCGCCTTAATTCTATATTACCAAGAGCAATCAAATTTACAGAAGAAAATAAATAATCACAAACATGTAAAACTTCAACACAAGTTCGCCTTAACGTGAGATTACATTCACTGTGATTATCAAAAGTTAACAAAAGACACTTACACACCCTCAAAACTTTTTTTTTTTTTTTCTCTAATCTCTCTAATAATAATCCCAAAATACAACGCTCCTTATTTATAAAGAAATACTAAGTGTGAAATTACAAAGTAGATCTGCATATTGTCTTTGCATATAAAACATTTCTGTGTAGGGTATTATTTAGGCTCCACAACTCAACACCTCCGTCCCTTGGTACAAGCTGTGATAATATGCCATGACCCAACCGACATGTCTCTTCTGATCCATTCGATCTCCACCCTTGATGCCTGAGTTATGCCCCACAACACTTAAGGGCTCACCTTTCCTATGCTAGATCCTTGAGCCAACAAGTCCCAAGCCTGTAAACAAGTTGAGTGACTATCTCCGACTCGAAACCCCCACACTAGCTACGGCCACCCACCTATAATACACTAGGCCAATTTGCTATGTGAAGTTGTACCTGTCCTATTTTCCTGTCTCAATAGCTGTTAATTCAATAATGTTTTGACAATTCATCAATTTGTTCAATAATTTTTAGTACTTAGCTTTTTTAATGTGACTAAATTTTTATATTCAAATGATATAATACAATACTAGCAGGAGACAACCAATGAGATAGGAAATTCATAACAGCATATATAGATTCGTAATGTTGAGACTTGTGGTGGTTAGAGTAAAAGTGAGCCAATCTTTTATTGAGAATTAACTCAATTCTTTTCTCTTTTTTTTTTAGTGGATCTAATGATTTCTTTTATAGACAATAACAATGGGATGAGATGACATCAATAATCCTTTTTTTTTTTTTCAATTAATAAGAAGATCTTCATGCCTTTTAAGACATAAAAAACCTAATAAATAAAAACTCCAAATATAATGTGCTTATAGATCATCAATTGCTTCTTCTTTTTTTTTTTTTTTTTTTTGTCATATTATTCACATAAAATAAAATAGCTGTTGTAGGTTTATTGTGATGATAGTTTCACCCAAAGGTTCTTTTAGGATGTCAATTCTAATATTAAGATTCTAAATACATATTCAGCACCACGGTTAAAACCTATTTTTCAGACTTTTTCTATAGTATTTTCTCTTTATAAAAATTTCAATTTACTGTTTGAAAAATAGATTTGAACCTATGATCCAAACAAGCTATAAGTTCAAATCTTCTTATCTTTGTAAGTGGTGATTAGAATGAAATATTTTGGTTTGAAACAAAACTTTGTCAAAAATAGAATGAAATATGTTAGTTTGAAACAAAAATTTGTCAAAAATGGAATGAAATATATTGATTTGAAACAATACTTTGTCGATATCGGTTTTACGGTGCCTATATCGGTTTAATAAGTGTTTATTTTCATCACAACACCCTTCATAATTTAATACAAGATTACGATCCCGATATGATCTAGCTTCACTGATTTAAGATTGCATTGGAGATAAGATTGATCCCATTTTGAGCTCAATATAAGGTCTCGGCTCTCAGATCAAACACTTAGAATAATATCTATTTAAGTTATTCAAATATATTTTTTCAAATGTTATGAGGGTTATATTTTAGAAAGCTATAAATAAGAGTCTAGACCTCTGGAATAAGTCACTTTTAATCAATTAAAATCATCTTTTTACTTTTATTTACTACCTCATCAAATATCAAACATCATTCATAGTTAATAAGATTACAACATACATATAACAGGAAAAGGAAGTAATATATGACGGGCAGGACTATTTGATTTGGTCAAAGAACAGTTTAGGAAAAACCCAAACCGGAACCACCTATTCTATATAAAATGGGGCGGGTAATTTGAAACCACGGTTTGATAGGTTGATGATGTGGCACAAAAATAGCGGGGCAGGGCAAAGCTGTTTGGTGGTTTTTTTGCACACCTTGTGCAGCGGATTGAGATTTTAAATTATTTTTCCAAGTTCCATCGATCTCATGTTTCTATCACTACTACAGAATGTGGATACCACGACAGTTTTTAACCGTCGTGGTAACATTTTCACGACGGTTTTCTAACCGTCGTGAAATCCATGGTCGTGGAATCTTTTCAGATTCCACGACAGTTTTTTAATCGTCGTGGAATGGACAAAAATAAGACCTAAATATGGACATTTTAAGAACATATCACGACGGTTTTACGTAAAAAACCGTCGCGGTAAGGTAATCTTCCACGACGGTTTCCTTGAAAAACCATCGTGGTTGGTTCGTGGTAGGTAACAACGAAAAAAAAAATTTGCGAATTCGTTTCATTTCCCCAAAAACATTTAAATCATAAAATCAACATTTTTTCCCGAAAAATTCTCAAATACGTGCCTTACCCAACCAATTTAATTCAATCTAAAACACAACCACAATGAACAATCACCGAAAATGTAGGGGATGGATTTTGGCCATTTCGGCCGGAATATTCCAAACTCAACAATCTACAAAATCAATATTTTGGACGGAATCTTTTATCAACAACTACAATCAACAAAATCAACATTTTGGACGAAAAATTCCAAAATCCGTGCATTACCCAAGCAATATACATTACAACTTACCGGCTTGTCAAGCGTGGGTACGGGCGAAGTGCGGAGTGGGTACGGACGGAGTGCGGCGAGAGAGAGAGGGAAAGCCGCATGAGTTTCTTGGTGGACCCGTAGGAGAATGGAGGAGGCCGCGTGAGTGGTGGAGAAGGCCATCATAGAATGGAGCCAAGAGAAAAATTTGAGAGGTGAGATAGAGCGAGTTTTTGGAGATTTTAAGTAGGGAGGGAGCGGAGAGAGAGAAATAGAGGGAGGAAATTGGGCGGCTTTGGGTATGGAGTTAGAGTGTGTATTAGAAAGTGAAAAAGTGAAAAAAAACTCGGAATGTAATGGGGTGCGAAGAGGGTATTTTTTTGGGTTTTAATACACGCTCAAAAAAATTGAATTTAATTCAAAATTTTTCAAAATTCCCGCCTTAGTACCTACCACGACGGTTTTCCCCAAAAACCGTCATGGTAGAGTCCAAACATTTAAAAAAATTGTGAAAAAAGACCCTTCCACGACCGGTTTTTAGAAAACCGTCATGGAAAATGCGTTAAAAACACGAAGCGGAACAGAGTTTCCGAAAGCCATTATGGAAGTCGAAGCTTCCACGACGGTTATAAAAAACCATCGTGGAAGATTGCAAAAAAATTTTTTTTTTTTTTTGCATTTACAATTTTCCACGACAGTTATTAGAAACCGTCGTGGAAGCATGCTCTTCCACAACGGTTATTAGAAACCGTCGCGTCATGAAAGCTTCGGCTTCCACGATGGTTTTTGGAAACTCTGTTCTGCTTCGTGTTTTTGTCACATTTTTCACGACGATTTTTTAAAAAACGGTCGTAGAAACTCCGTCGTGGAATCCACATTTTGTAGTAGTGTATATAAATTAATTGTTTATAGAATTTTTTTTTTTTTACGACTCTTCTACCACTCAATCTTTCTCGTTATTCTTTTTTACTTGAATTAATAATGTGTGGATATATTACTTGAATTATCTCATATATGCGAGTACTTCTAAATTCTCCTTTTAATCCTTTTTGGCTATTGATTTCTAACTCTAAAGGTGAGAGCTTAGAGTACAGACTTATAAAGATTTAATTCTGGCAGTCGGCTGCTTCCCCTGAGAATTGTTTTTCTTTTTGCTTTTGTGTGTATTTTGGAGTGTAATAATAATTATTTTTATCCTGATTGGTTGTTTTGTCTCTTAGTATTAGAGTTTGTCTTTAGTTCACTTGATTTGTATCATGTCAGTGTTTGTCTGCTAGATTCATGTCTTGACAGCATTTTTATTTTGGTTGCAATAGATTTGTTCCTACATATGCAGAGTAGGGTTGGCCGTAGTGCTACTGGTTTTTATCTTTCAATCAATGTGAAGCTTTCACCAATTGAAAATGTTGTGTTAAAAGAGTGTTACTTACACTCGAAATTTGGTGTGCCTTATTGATTTTTATTATTGGAACTCATTACCTTTTTTTCTGTAAGTGTTATTAGAATTTATTAATAAATTGAATCTGCATTGAGTACCAGCAGAACCAATCTCTTACTTTAGTGGGAGTGCACATTAATTATTTTTTAAAATTACTGAAATAAAAATCAAAAGTGTGGAATTTAATAAAGATGTACAAAAAAAAAAACTTCGTAATTTTTTTGCCCTTCTTTTACATAACCAAAAGAAGAAGGAAAGGAAAAAAAAAACAATGGAGGCGACCGCTGCACTCGATCTCAAGTGGGTCTACCACTAGCATTGAGGGTTAAGCCGCCTTTCATTTTGATGTCATCCGTATCAGTCTCAATTATTGTATATCTTTGATTCCCCCCGCCCCCCCAAAAAGAAAGGTACCTTTTTACAAAAATTACATATAAACGTTACTAAAGAAGTGTTTGGTGTTTGGATTGAGTTTAAGTTGAGTTGAAATTTTTAAATTTGAATAGTAATTTTTATTGAATTTTTTAGAAAAGACAAAAAAAAAAATTCAGAAAAAGACAAAAATTGAGTTAAAAATTTTGAGTTTGGATGAGTGAACCAAGCTCACCCTAAATAAATTTCACTTTTCCCCTTACTTTAAGTTTTGTCATAAAACGCTTTTCAAACTTCAATTTATAATATTTTTTTTTCTTGAATTTTAAAATATTTATAGATTTCCCTTCTCAGTTGAGTTTTTGATGAAAAAATACGTGTGATACTTGTTGGCATCATGAGTTAGGGGTGTTAAGTATGAAATTACAAAGTTATTTTCTTATAATTAGGTCAAAAAAGTAAATATTTAGGATTGATTATCATTTTTTTTTCATACTGATGTATTTTGATTAATTTCATAATTTCATATTTAATAAAATTAACGAATGCTATATGTTTTGTCAATAAGTGTTACTTAGTAATTTCATGTTTAATACTACTATCAAGTATATTTTTCTGTAAAAAAAATTTAAGTGAAAAGAAAAATTTATAAATATTTCATAATTTAAGAAAAAAATATTATAAATTAAAATTTAAGGAGCGTTTTATGATAAAACTTAATAAAATTCTGAGAGAAAAAGTGACTATTGAAGTTGTTGAATAACGAGCCGATTCGAGTACGTTATTAATTTCAAATCCTAAGCAACCAGGGATTCAGTAGCAGGTAAGGTAACATATACTTTAACGTGTAATAATATGGATAACACACGTTACTTTTTATCCACAAAATAAATTAAGAAGTTATAGGGAAAGATTGCGTCTTAAAGAGTCGGTCTTCATTTTCTTTTGATTTTCTATTTTTTTAAGCTTTCTGCAATAGAATATTGCATAGTTTTAAGTGTTAAATTTGACTTTCTTACCCAAAAAAAAAGAGTTAAATTTGACAAAAATGGTATCAAAATAAAAAAAAATACTAAATTGAAAAAATCTATTACAGAATTGACGGTTAAAATGCTACAATATTATTCTCTCTCTCTCTTTTCTTTGAGGAGATTTTTAGGGCACATTATTGATAAGACTGTTTTTGAGTTGTCAAATTTGTATCAACAAAAAATATATATATATATATATATTTATAATCGTATATTAAAGGACCCTTTTTAAAACTTTTTTTTTTTTAAAGCCGCTCATGGACGTTTACGAAATAACATTTCTTTTAACTTATATGTAGATTTAGCATTCGTTTAGTATTTAGATTGAATTTTAAATGAAATAAAATTTTAAGTTGAGATTGATTGACGTTTTAAAAATTAATTATAAATTTTGTTAACTTTTTTAAAAAGAGATAAAAAAAAATCAGTTATAAAATACAGTTGAGTTTAAATTCAACTGTAGTACCCAAACGTATCCTTAAACGTTATGGGTGTTTTGAACACTTCTCTGAAATCTAGGCGTTGCAATCATTTTTAAAAACTTAGAAGGCATGTAGTTAGGGAGGCTTTTAAAATTACAGTTAGTACCACGTCAATAAATCTGTTTGATTTATAGACGGAATAGGAAGGTCTTTGAATTGTTTTTTTTAATATCTGAGGGTATTTTGAATGATTTTGAAATTTCAAGAGGCAAATTAAGGGGGGGAAAAGATGCATTATTCGGAAAGTTTTATGAAATTAATCATTCTTTTTTTTTTTTTCATTTTATCTCTTTGCATTTTTTTTTAAATTACAAAGATATATCTTTTTAATTTAAGATATATACATTTCATTTTCAACCCTCACGCTTTTTTGAAAGAAAAAAATATATTTAAAGGATACAAATACCCTTAAATAGTTTCCAAAAAAAAATATTTTAGAGATTTAATAAACATAATAAAAACCTAAAATATTATATAACATATTTGAAGTAAATTATTCCCCGTCCATAATGTTTTTGAAAGAAACAAAATAAAAATTCTTAATTTTTTTTTAGGGAAATTCTTAAAATATTTTTCAAAGATGGTGTTTTTTGTCTTTTCACCTTAGTTTTTTTTTTTTTTTTGGTCAAAAAAAATAAGAAAATAGGTGAAATTAATATACATTTTTTAAACTCAAAAGATACATTTGCTTCATTTATGAGATTTATAACTCTCACTTATTTAATAAAAATGAAAATTGACTTAGATTTGTTCAATTTTAAGTGTCATAAACAATGTCTAACCAATTACATGTCACCATATTATAAAAAAAAATTAAATGTTTTTTAACTGATATTTCTGTATTTTGACATCTCACTTAATTAAATTACTTCCATGACTCACAATATATTTATTGAACACCGTTTATGACACAAAAATTAAACAAGAGATTTCACTCCAATCATAGAATTCCTACCCCAAAAAAAAGTAATAAATTGAAAAAAAAAAAAATTAATTGACATATTTAATTATATAATTAACCCTTTAACCATTACATCAAGTGATAGCAAATAAAGTCATGCGGCCAACCACATGACATGAAAAGTTTTTAACTTCGTGTATATTTCTTTGCAACCTTTCACTAATCACTTGATTAATTCCATTGATTCTAGTCGATAAATAGTCTACTGATCATAAAGTCACATGATATTCATGTTTATATTGATGTTTCCACGAAAATATCGTTGACACACCAAAGAAAAGCCAAGAAGATGATCTCTACAAAATCGCCTATTTATCTAGTCATTAATCAACATATTTGATGTGTGTCAAAACTATATATACAGAGCCACAGAGGTCAATAATTGGTGTATCCATTAACAAACTTTTTAACTAAGGAAGATTATTAAGACGTCCTCTATGTATTGTTTCTATATTAAAAGAAATCTATCATTTTTTCTTACCGTAGAAGCTAAATAGGATTTTGGACTCTGAGATCACGTAGAATTTGAGACTTGATCTAATGGATTGAGCTTTTATTTTATAAAATCAACCCGTTAATTTGAGTAGTTTAATATCCTTATATATCTATTGTAATTGTAATATACTTTTTTAATGTAGGATTTGAATTTCTTTTTACCCATACATAACAAAAACAAATCAATCGTGTGATCAGAATATGATCAAAAAAGAAAACACTTTTAAATTTTTAAAAGTGTACATTCCTATTCAAATCACTTTCTTTTCACCTCTTGAGTTAGTCCCAATAGAGCTTTGAATACAATAGTAGTTATATAATGTAATATAAAACAAAGTAAATTGTAGCATATAATATATTTTATAGATAATTTTGAAGTTTATATCAGGTTTTTAAAAAAATAATAAATTATAGTATATTTTTATGAGTAAATCCTTGATTTTTTTTTTTTTTTTTCCGTAAATCCTTGAAATTTTTGGTAAATGATAATATGTCTTTTCTTCTCAAGTCAATGACTTCTTCAAAGACGACGACCTTTCATGGACAAGTTCGCGAGGGCCGTCATGGCAAAAATCGTCAGGCTAACCCTCGCCTTTGCGAACAAAACCCAAGCGTGAGGTCTGGCAACAGGACGTGTGCTCGGTCTAGCAATGCAACAATATGTCCAAGGTTCAGTGATGGGACGACTATGCATAGTTTTAGGTTAAAGAGAGAGAGAGAAAGGAGGAGAGTAGAGGAGAGAGAAGAAGAAAAAAAAAGAGCGAAAAGATGAATCATTAATTTGATTATGTTAATTATGATTATGTTTATAATTTTATACCACAATTTATTATTATTCTCCTAAAAAATATTAGAGATGGCCCACCAAAAGACACACGGTTGTACAGATAACATGCAATATTAATTTATTTATTTTTCCTTTTTACGCTAATTTTTCCTCATGTACTCCTTCGTCTCTTTGCGCAATTGGCTCAAATATATATGCATATATATATATATATATAAATATAGCGAAGCTAAGCTAGCTAAGGAGCGAGGGAGTGAGTGAGCCAATAGATAATCACGACTGAAAAGATCTGAATGATTCACGAACACGTAACTGCCCTCTTGCGCAAGCAATTAATAGGACCATCTAAAGGCAATTGGCTTGATCAGCGTGAAAAGAGGGTTTCTGTGGCCTCTAGGGCCTATTATTGAATGTGGCCTTTGCTGCAGATGTTCATGCCTCATTACCATCACAAGATTCTCTACTATATATACACACACACATATATATATATATATATGTGTGTGTGTGTGTGTGTGTGTTTCACAAACAACATAGTACAGAAACTATAGTGACATGGATTGGAGTACTGATAATGATACTCTTGTATCTTTACCACAATAGTTACTTTAAAATTAATGTTAATTTATAATTTGTATTATTAAACAAAACAAAGTTATTTTATCCCATGTGTCTGTAAAATGGAATAGATGGTACTTATTCTCATAAGCTAGTTTAAGAGAAGAGATTATGCAATTCACATAAAATTTACAAAAAAAAAGTTTTTTTTCATATGTTAGGTTAGCTCAATAAGTAAGAAGGAAAGGTTTGAGATTTTAGATCCCAGATTTAAAAAATTGAGAGGTTTTCTTTTAAAATAATAAAGTATGTGCCCGTCAAACTTTATGTCATAAAATATACATACATATAAACAAATAAATCATTTGTTTAACATTGCTTTTGCTTATGTTTGTGGACAGTAGAGTAAAATAAGTAAAAACTATATAGCTTTTTTATTGGTGTTTGGAATTACATTTCTTAGAGTACTTAATGGGATAAAAATAATATTCAAATATTTTTAATGAGCAATAAAATTATGATAATGAAATTTGTCAAATCTGGTTAAACCTCTGCTCCAGATGTTAAAATCCTGGATAATAGATTGTATTTGAATTTTTAAAAAATATTATCATCAAATCAAATTTGTGAATCCTAATATAAAATTTTAATTGTGTATTCAAATTGAATATGTTTTTGGATACTTTTGTTAAATGTACCAATTGAATAGTGTAATGTTAGAAAAATGAATGAAAATTTGGATTTGGATTTCAGCTGAATTGTTCTAAATTGTGACATTAAATTCATCATCAACTAAACACATATTGCATTAAGTACTATAAATTCAAATTGAAATGATGATTCAAGCCAAATTGATCAATAATCATTCCAAAATGCTCTTTTATAGGATACGTAAAAGCTCTTCAAAAAATTATCCAAACACAAAAGTAACTTTTGAGCTCGGGAAGTGAAACGCAAGTTTTATAGTTAATTTTTTTATAAAAAAAAAAAAAAAAAAAGTAAGGAATATTAATTATAATCTCAACTTTTGAATTCCAACTTAAAAGGTGAGAATATAGTTTTGCACTTCAACCAAAAGTTGAGTCAATCCAATGGTTTGAAATAAATATCTTTTTACTTGATTTAAACCCCATGGTTTTGATTTGGTCCACATGTCTGGTTACTTTTCTTACACCTCACACTTCCATGTGTTTAATTGCATTAATTTCTTCAGACTAATTGCTTGCTTTTAACGAATTGCTTACGTAATTCCTTACAAAATGATCTTAACATTGTATGTACCATGCTCAGCTTCCGGTTGCTTGCTTTTTTTTTTTCCCCCTTTTCCATCTTTTGTTTTTTCTACTTTTTTTAATTATTGTATATTTTTTGTTTCCCATTCAAATATTTTAATTTTTTTTGAAAATAACCATTTAAATATTATCTTTTAAATATGACCCCACAAATATTTTTTCACACAATCTACAGAAACATTATTCCTACTAATTTTTTTTTAAGTATGTATTAAAAATAAAAAGACTTAAACTCTTTAAATATTTTAACCAAAATGCAATACCTCCTTTCGAATTGGGAATATCTTTTATACTTTTCTGTTGTTTAACTATTTGTGTGTGCGCTTGACTTTACATTAATTGCTTGCTTGTTATTTTAACACAATTTTTGTTTTCAACTTACTATTTTAAGTAGTTTAATTTAAAACGCAATAATTAGCCATATTAATTCATGCTTGCCTTTTTATATTAGAAATATAAATACTAGATTTGAATATTATGTGTGAACAGTAAATTTAAATTAAAAAAAAAAGTAATATTATAGATTCGAACTTTTGGTTCAATCGGAGATAATAATTTCAAGTTTTTTTTTAAATTAAAAATATGGAGGGGGGAAAAAAAGTTACAATGGGGACGTGCCTATGGCACGTCCTCTCAAGCTAGTATAATTTTAACTTTAAAAGGCGTAAGAATAATAAATTATTTATAGGAGATCAATATATTACACATTATTACAACGTGGTTGTAATATAATATAAATGTGAGATTACAATTCTAATGTGATAACGTGTAGTGCCACACATGCACTCCTTGTATGGATTGGTCAATATTCTAAAGAAAAATATTTATATACATATAAACAAACAAAGTCTCATATTGTCGTTGTACGGTTCAATATATTTAACATCAAAATTAATGTCTTGTAAGATTAAATCGGTAACATGTAATATTTTATATTCATACTTATCGCTTATAATAAAGGTTTTAAAACATAATATATTATACATAATGTTATATAACGTTATATGCCTTGTTTTGTAGCTTGACCTCGCAACTAGCAAAGACGAAATAATTGAATACAATTTAGGTCTGAGAGGTTTACTGGGAAAAGAGAGCTCTGTGATCGATATTTGTTTTGGTTAAACCAAAGAAAATAAAAGGAAGACAAGACAACAACTATATACTCCAAACGCCAATATAGTTGAAATTATATATTTTTTACAAAAAAAATAAAATAAAAAATCGTAGGACTATTTTCATGGATGTCCCTGAATATTAAAATCACTTTCATTTTGTCCTTTGAATTTGAAATACTCTCATTTTGTCTCCTAACTTTGAAGTTAATCACACTTTATCTCTTCAACCAGAATTTCAATTAAAAAAATACATAAAAAATAATAGAATTAGTCTTGTTAAACTCATTTTGTTAGGATTTTCTGTTATAAATAAAAGAAAAAAAACCACATAATGCATTTCACTCATTTTTTTTTTCCATCTATATTTAATTGAAATGCTGATAGAATGAATAAGATGGGATTAAATTTAAAATTCAATAGATAAATTGATAGTTTTTAAAATTTGAAAAATAAATTGATAGTGACCATGAAATTTAGGTATCTATATAAATATATATATATATTTTTTATGTACGAGAATAATCTAAAAAATCATCAATAGTGAATCTTTTATGACGAGAAGAAATTTGTGATAACCGGTGATGCAGCGTCGGCGTGACTTTTTTGGGTGACTTTTTTACATGAAAGCGCCCACTGTGTAATTCGGGGACCAGAGATCATGCCAATTTATTTAATGCAAAGTTTCTTATTGTTTGGTGCTCCAATACTCTATGATCGGCCTTGATGACACAGTCCAATATCAAAGCACGATTCATAATTTTCA
Source organism: Ficus erecta (assembly GCA_008635985.1). Lineage (NCBI taxonomy): Eukaryota > Viridiplantae > Streptophyta > Magnoliopsida > Rosales > Moraceae > Ficus > Ficus erecta. Next base: position 335,850 of record BKCH01000136.1, on the reverse strand, counting down.
ATATTTTTGTTATTATTATTATTATTATTATTATTTGCTGAAAATGACGTGACAACTTTCTTAGAATAAAGAAAAGAGAGAGAGAGAGAGAGAGAAAAAAAAAAGGACATGAAATAAATTGTCTCACAAATGAGCCAAAAATAACACGAGCCTCAATATTAAGACAATATGTACTTACTAGTAATATGCATCATATATTTTATCATACCATGTAAATCTCTCTCTCTCTCTCTAAAAAAAACAAAAAGAAAAGAGAGAGAGAGAGAGAGAGAGAGAGAGATTGTTTTTGTCGTCTTTATCCCACCATTCTCTTGGTCTATAATCGATCAATAGACAAGAAATATCTGATACAATAATAATTATTATAGTTAAAGGATAAAGTAATGAATTGGATCACTTCACCACGATCACAAGTCTACCGATGGTCAATTAACTGGACAGAGACCTTAAAATGACTATTGCACCACGACCCATCCGTCATTCCACGAGGGAGAAAATTTAAAAACATATATACAAAAAGCAAACTAGTCCCATTTAAAAAAAAGAGAGAGAGAAAAAAAAAAAGAAAAAGAATTGTTTGAGATGATAATTGGAGTTGGAGTTTCAGAGATGTTTTAATTAGAAATGAGTTGGAGTTTTGCAAATTAAGTGTGCTTTTGATTGAAAATAAATTATTTTGAGTTAAAAAGTGTAAAAATTTAAAACTTGTTAAAAAAAAAAAAAAAAAAAAGCAATACAGATTGATCTTATTTAATTTCTTTAATCATTCTATCTTTTTTTTTTTTTTTTTATAGAAAAAAACCTAACTTCAACTTGAACTAAGAAAATTATATACTTTAATTTAAAGTTTTTGAGTTTTTTTTTTTTTTTTTTTATAATTGGAAATATGAATAGTAAAATAGGATTAGTCTGGGGAAAAAGACAACCAAAAAAAAAAAAAAGAACTTTTGAAGATTAGCATGTGTATGGGGAGCAATCCAATTTAATTCAAATCTAATTGTTTTGTCTTTTTTTTTAAAGTTAATTTAATTTTACTATTTATAATTTTAATTATAATTTAAATCTTAAATTTAAAAAGTTCATTACTTTATATATACAAATTCAAATACAATGATTTAAAAAAAAATTACATAGAATTTCGATATGAACGAAACAAGTTTCATATTATTTTTTTTTCAAATATCTTTTAAATTTTTATACTTTTTAACTTTAATTAATCAACATATATCAAACACATAACTCAATTCAACTTTACTCTAATTGAAGTTTTGCAACTCAAATTATTCCCCAAAACACATGCTTAGTCTCGAGATATTGTCCCGAACGAGTCCAAAGAAAAGCTAGCTAGACCTAAATCCTTTAGGCGAGAGGGGACAAAAAAAAAAAAAAAAAAAAAAAAAACATTTTTTAATTTTTTTCATATATCCACTAGCTGGCCTGGTAGGGTACCATTGTGCACTAATTATGGCCACTTGTGTACTGCCCACCACTTGTTTGAGAAAATGGTCCAGTCCCAAAACAGTTTCATTCAAGTACTGTGTAATACGACAGAAAACGATATAATCCAGCAAAAAAATATTGTATAATACGACAGAAAACGACTTCATTAAGCGTCTTATCCCTTTGGAATTACATGACCAGTCGACACAAAAAAAAGGCACTCTCATTTATATATTTGGACCACGGACTCTAGTACTGTATGTTGGGATAATATAATGTAGCATTAAATGACTTTAAAGAAATGACTTAATAAAATAACGTAGCTACATTGCTTATTTAGTTTTTAAATTTTTAATTTTATATAATTTTAGTTTTTGAATTTTTTTATAACTAAAATATCTCTAAATTATTAAAATATTACTACAGTAGTCTTTTATGTTAATTTTTAGACAGAATCTGCTAGTAATTTGATCAAAAAGTGATGCTAACTACGGATTCTGTCTAAAAATTAACTGAAATGACTACTGTAATAATGTTTTTAATAGTTCATGATCATTCCAGCTACGGGAAAAGAAATGTTGTTATAATAGTCATTTCCGTTATTTTTAAACGAAATCCGTTTGTAATTTGATCAATGAGTGACGCTAACTAATGGATTCTGTCAAAAAAATTAACGTAAATAACTATTTTAGTAACATTTTAATAGTTTAGGAGGCATTCCAGTTATGAAAAAAGGCTCATGGACTAAAGTTATACAAAATTAAAAATTCAAGAACCAACCTAATAATTTAGCCAGTAATATAATATATTATTGTAATATCATATTGTATATTATCTTAGAACTCTCACAAGATTTGGGGGGGTTTTTTTTGGCACTTTTACCCTTTTGAATTTTTAAGTTTTGATAGCTTGTCTTCTAAACTCGCAATCCTGACACTTTGTCCCCCAACTTATGATGTCGTTGAAATGCATCCTACTTTACTAAATTAATGAATGTAAAAAACTAAAAACCAACGACCACCACCTCCGATAAAAAAAAAATTCCCCAAATTTCTATTCCAACTCTAATGCAAATTACTCAAATCTCCAAAAATAACCAACGTTCGACTAAAAAAAAAGGTTTTAAAAAAATTTATGACACGTTACAATAATTTGACTAGTTTGGGAGATAAAGAGTTAAAATCAAAATTTTAAGGGGTAAATCCTCACAACTCCAAAACTTCATGAGGCAATAATGAAAAATAGTACTGCTTTCAATAGAGGGCGGTTTAGATAGTATAGCATGATAAACTAAAGGAAATAATTTTTGTCAAAACCTTGGTTAATACACATCCAAATGTCGAGCTCTTTTTTCAACATATGTAAGTTACGATTATATGACTATATGTCTTCTAAACTTCTCAAATGTGAAAAATCAATTTCTTAACAAAAAATCTTAGCTATGGGACCCTCAGACTTCAAACTCCATTGTACTTAACCCCAAATTGAAAACCGATAAAGTTTAACGATTTTCTTGCATGTGACTTGGACTTGACATACTATTGAGAGCGACCTAATTAGGTATTTTTTGCTCGAATCGAATATGATATAAACAGAACTCATAATAAATCCGAAGATAAGCAACCCTACAAGTAAGAGAGTTTTGTTAATATAAGATCCAATTAGAGCAAGAAAGGCTTAGAATGCCCTCAATAGTAGATCACATACTAGTCACTTTCAAGAAAACCATAAAATTAACCTACATAAATATTTCAAGTAACACTTGCCTTTATGCATTTTTCAGTTTTCGACTCAGAAAAATAATAAAACATATGAAGAATCTTACGGTTACGTCTATAGGACTAAATTTCAAATCATTTTTATATGGGAAAATACACTAAATAGTTTTTTTTTTTTTTTAAATACTAATGATAGTAAATAGATTGTTGTTGTATGAATTTTTGTGATAACAATCCGAGTTTTTTTTTTTTTTTGGCTAATTTTATTAGAGTTCCATGTTTTTGTGAGAGATTTTAGAGGTTTTTTAAATTCTTAAGCGGTTTTTGTATGATTTGGTTTTTTTTTTTTTTTTTTCAGTGAGAATGTGGCTTTATGGCAATTACTAACTGATATCATAGTGGTTACCAATTAATAACCTGTCAGGATCATGGTGATTATAGGCAGTTAATCATCGATCAGTAATTTAAAGGTATATTTAATAATTTTATTAAATAAATAATACAACATGACGTGACATTTTCTGAAATTTTTTTTTTTTCCGTGACAACTCAGGATATTACCAACCGGTATCATAGTGATTGTCAAAATTTATTAAATTAATAATATGACATGACGTGACATTTTCTGAATTTTTTTTTTTTTCCGTGACAATTCAATCGAGGGCATGAATATCAGGCATCCTGTAAAGAGCCTCGGAATGATTCCTAAAAAAGCAAAGGGGATTTTCCAGTTGTCAAGCCCATTTACATAATGCCCATGCATGGCTTGTTATACAACGTAGGCCCAAGAATACCAACAATGGTCACGACAAAAGTAAGAACATTTCAACAAGAGGGAAATAACAAAATAACATTTTGAAAAAAAATAATTTATAATCATATTATATCAAAAAAAAAAAAAGAAAAACATCATCCTTCCTCTTCTCTTTCTCTGACATGAAATTATGTACATAAATTTGTCGTTAGAAATTAACAGTAAATCTAATATTTTTTGAAAAATATGAAGAAATATAATGATTTATCAGAAATATATGTTATAATTTATTATCTTTTAAAAAAAATATTATAAGCTTTAAAGTTATTCATAAAATAAAATATGTTATTTATTACAATTTCCTTATCAACCAAACAGAAGTCCTTGAAAATCGATAGTGTATAGACAAGAATAATATTGAAACAACACGTGCCCTAAGAAAAATATGCATATATATATATATATATAGCACTATAGAGGGGGGAAAAACGACAACAAAATGACATTAATGAAGTACAGAAACATTCTTCAGAAATGACGGGTTGTTTTTCTTCTTTTAATCAACATTCCTCACAAAACAACATGTTATAACTCCGCAACTTGATTTGAATATTTGGAAAACCACTTGGAAAGAGCCTGATGAAGTGACGATGTTATGGAGGTAATTTGATCTTTAGGAATTTATGATTTGTATCTTTTAGAATTTGATGCTTCGAATCTTTGAAAACCTAAGTGCATTGAGTTTAAGATGTTTAACATTTATTTTTGCCACCAATAATAATATTTATGGTCTAACTTTGGTCAAATTGCCGGCTTAACTAGCTACTTAATCACTTGACTCATTAGTTTGGTGCAAGTTGGAAAACCAAATATGCGAGTGGAAATATGCATATAGTATAACGATGGTCAAAGCTCGGGACAGTTTTGCTCCTTTGATTTTCATTTTACTATGTCTCAATCTGTGGTTTGAATATATGCTTAAGGTTAATTAATTTTATTATTACTCCGTGGAATATATATTTAATCCTTTCATTCCCTAACTTTTAAGACGTCTCAGAGCAAGTTACTGATCTGCCAACTTTACTCTCTCCTTAGCAAGAAGGAAAAAAATTATATATAGTTATTGATCTACCAAACGTTCTCAACCTTATATGCCTTTCTCTCTCGCTCCTCCCATCTTCTTTGTTTTCGTCACTCTTGCACCCATTGTGAGCCCCGGCCAGGAGTACGCCGTTGCCAGTTGCCACAATCCTGCATGAGGGGCTTGTCGCGGGGGGATCAATGTTGCATCCGGTGGTTCTCTGCCTTATACTGGCTCTTACGGTTTTTGTTTTTTGTTTTTTTTTTGGCTGATTTTTTGCTCTTTTTATTTATTTATTTAGTATTCCAGTAAGAAATCACCCAGTAGAATGGTAAGATACCACCAGTCGTAGGAATTTCCAATATCACAATTCACAACAGGTTAACGCTGGTCACCGATGGGCTACTGTTGGTATCCTGGTATGTTATAGGCATTTCTTGTAATCCAAATGCATTATTGTGACGTTGTTTTGCAATATTTTTCTTTTTTACGGCAAAATCAATAAAATTTGTGTGGTTGTTGTATTGGTAAAAACCCCCCCATATAACTACGGTAATTTTTTCGAAGATGGCCCTTTAAAAAGCACACCTTTAAAATATTGTCATATTTATAGTCGTTTTAGGATTTTTTTTACCTCGTATAAGATAAGTCAAAAGTCAATATAATATGTCTTTTCAAAATTATTCTGGTCATTCAAAGAGGTATTTTAGTAGAGTTTCAAAAGTACTCTATCACAATAACATCCGGTAACCCGAGTTAACATAGACCATCAACGGCCTCTGATCGTCAAAGAGTACTTTGGTAGAATAATTTTGATAGTCTACCAGAATAGTTTTGTCCAACATGATCTCTGATCGTTGGCGCGGATCTCTCTGGAGACTATTGTAGTATAATACTTTTGGTAATCTACAATTTTTTTTGTTAGCATTTTTACAATATTATTTTTTATTTTCTTTTGATTATTTTTTGTACTGTACCGGAATATTTTTTAACTTTCTATTGGATTCCTTAGTACTATACTCTAACGCATTAATTATTCATATTAGTCAGTTATTCCACCAAAATAATTAAATATCATCAGTCGCATGAGTGAATCAATGAACTTCAGAAGTTATACTAAAGTTCAATTTACACATCAACGGATTATAACCGTGATACTAAGTGTACGTTTGGTTCGCCGGTTGGAAATAAAATTTTGAAGTTGAAGTTTGTTGACTTTTTAAAAATTAATTATAATTTTTGTTAACTTTTTAAAAAAAGACAAAAACTGAGATGAAAAAATACAATTTAGTTAGAGTTGAATTAAAATGTCAAACAAAACATAAGTTTAATTAGCATTTTTTATTTAAAAAATTAAAAAAGGTCAATCATGTCAACTTGTGTAATAAACATTATGCATGCCTTTGATTTTTGCCCTATTTTTTTTTTTTGGAATATATCGATATGAACTTTTTTTTTCTCAATGCCCTTTGGTTTCCACTACTTCTTTGTTCATTTCCAATATTAATCGTGATATAGAAGATTTTTCTAACTGGAATTTTATGTTCCCTTAATTTCGCTCCTAGTCATAGAAGGAAAGTTGTTTCCATCCTCGTGTCGACCTATTGCCAATAAACTCATCGGACTCATACGAGAATGGAAATTTAGAGCATGTTCTGTATTGCTGCCAACATTTGGCGATAAGGCGATCGTTTCTGCTTTTGTTTCTGGAAAAACAAAACAAAAATTGGAAATTCGCTATAGAGATGAGGGATTTTTGTTTTCTATCATTGATGAATCTTCTGAAAATATGTAAACACTATTGATTTTCACAGTTATTATAATTTGACTCCCGTTAGGTAATACTAAATAATAATCTACTTAAATATCTTAACTTAGTTCATTATTGGACTTTAAACGCCATTTGGATCAATAGATTAAACCCATTTTTTGAACAGTAAATTCAAATTTTTTACTACTGATAACTCTATAAAATAGAGTTATTTTATCACTTTTGTGCATGTAAATTGGTTATGTTCTTGAGTAATTTTAATAAATTTTAGGTTAATTTAGTTTAATTTTGCATAATTTTAATTTAGATTAATTTATTTTGATTTTGTGTAATTTGATTTAATTAGTTTAATATTAACTTCAATACATTGTTATTAATTTACCCCTCTAATCAATTAATTTTCTAATTTGTGTGGTTAATTAGGTGAAAAAAAACCAAAAAAAAAAAAAAGGAATTTTGGACTCAAACTGGGGGCAAAACGGTAATCAAATAGCCTAAAAAATGATTAAAATTCGAATTACATTCTCCACTAAAGCGGGCCCACGCTGCAGCAAGGAGAGAGAGAGAGAGAGAGAGTAAAAAAAAAAAAAAAAAACAGCGAGGCTGGGTTGGGGTTCGAAGTGCTGGGGAGGCCGTGGAACAGATGCCAAGCCCAGCGAGGAAGGAGATGAGAAAATGAAGAAGAAAAATAAATAAAAAATAAAATAAAATAAAGAAAAAAAGGCAAAAAATAATAGTGTAGTGTTTTTATGTTTAGGATTTATTTTTTATTTTTAGTTTTAGGTTTTTACTTTCAATAAATTTTAAGAGAGATGACATTTGAAAAACAAAAGGAGGAGATGAGAAATTAGGAAAAAAAACTTAAAGATTTGTGAAAACAATCATTGAGATTTTCATTCATTTTTCTTATTTATTTTACTTTTGTAGTTGGATGATGCTTGAATTCTTAATTTGCTTAATTTTGTATTTAATTTCATTTACGGGTTTTGTGTAGTTTGTTAGTTGTAGAGTTTGATGAAGCGCTACGTGAGTTATGTTTTAATGATTTAGTTAATTGTTAATGAAGTCTCTATTAAATTCATATGTGTTTTTCTATGCTTAATGCTTTTAATTTATTGGGAAATGAATTAGTTGATTTGATTTATGAATTTTAATGCTTGAGTGAGATTAATTCATTTATCGGTTTGAGAAATACAATCTTAATTGTTATTGAGTTCGGGAGGCCGATGACACTTTGATAATCATATAAGGATGTGCTTAATGAATGTGTAGGCAAACAAGTTAGATAGGGATATCAATTTAAACACTTATGCATATTATCTCATTTGACACTCGGGAGAGGTAATGAGGTTCTATTAGAGTCGTTGATTAATGAATCTGATGAAGTTTATTAATAATTGCTAAATCGGATAAGCATAGGAATAGTAAAGTGAAATCAATTCCCTAAAACCTTGCATGTGTCTTTGTATTCCTTTAGTTTTGTTTGGTTATTTTAGTTTACTTTATTTATTTTAATTTTAATTTTTGTTATTTTAAATCGATCATTCAAATAATCCTAGCGTCAACGAATTTCGGTAATTAATTTAAAATTAAACACAATCATCGTTGGATCGACAACCTTACTTATCATTTTATTACGTGTGCGACTCGTACACTTGTGAGATTTCACGCAACAACTACAAAAAATATTTTGGAAAAAAAAAATATTTTAAATAAAATTTGGGTTTGAACCGTGATCCAAACGGGAACTAACCAATCTAACCAACCCGAAATAGCTTCCTGATAATGGATCTTCGAAGTGCTACAAGGGTGCTTGGTCAATTTTACTGTGAGAAGCAGCTAGCTGATCTTTAAGCTTAAGCTCATACCTGCAAATTCTATCATAATTTTGGGGTGAAAAATTAGGGGTAAATATTTTGCCATCATTTTAACGATTTCATTTGAATGGTACACCGAAATATCTGTTTGGGGTAGCCAATTGAACCAATTCCCTTTAATTTTGGGCTATTTAGATGTATTGGTCAAACAACACTTTGAGAAATGTTTTTCAAACGGATGTTTTCAACAACTATTTAAACACATATTCATATGTTTATATTGAATATATTAACATTCAAATTGGCATTCGAATAACAGTTTAAACATTTCTATTCAAATGTTTCCGTTCATGTTTCTAATTCTTCTCTCAAAAGAACCCAAACTTTTTTCCCCCCTTTTTATTTCTTTTTGTGGATCCTGCTGAGAACTTATTTACTTCTAGGGAGAAAGAGATTAATAATATTTTGAAAAGTAATACTAAATTATAGTATAAAATTTTAAACATAGTAATGAATAGCATAATCAAATTAATGATCACATATAATACCTATAAAAAAAAAAAACTCCCTCATCCTTCCTCTTCTCTCTCTCTAACATAAAATTATGAACATAAATTTATTGTTAAAAGTTAACCATAAATCAAAATTTTTTAGAAAATCCAAGAAAATCTAAAAATTTACTAGAAATATATTACATGATTTATCATATTTTAAAAAACATACTATTAATTTTAAAAATACCTATAAAATATGTTATTTCCTACGATTTCCCTTACTTTCTTTCTAGGCCACATGGGCTTATTTGAACTATATAAAGTTTCATATCAATAGCTGCATTAATTTGTAGAAGTTGAATTTTCGGATTTAATTATGTCATTAACCAATTTGTGGTAATGATAATATCGATAGCTAAAAGTATACCTAGCTAGCTAAATCGCTATGGCTTTGTTGTTATTCAAGGGAGCTTTTAAGATGGTCATAAATAAATTAAAGGAGAAGTAAGGCCAAGGAGCCTATATCATCGAACTGTGTTCAAATTTTGTATGGATTTCCTTTTGGGTTTTTTTTTTTTTTTAATGGTTTTTGGAGTTTTTCTTTCGGTAATCTTGGTTTTTAGAATCTTATGCACTTTTTGGTATAGAATGTTGTGTAATGATTTTTGGTAATTTGGATACTTCTGGATTTTTTTTTTTTTTTTTTTTTTTTTGTAGATTAGTGTTGATAATCTACATATTATGCTCCAATGATCGGCAGTTTTTGTTAAAAAAAGTAAAATAATGATAATCTACTAAATTGCTCTCCGACATCAACGGAGCTGACTGAAGCTAGGATGACCGGTCTTCTATGTTGAAATTAAAAATAATTTAGTAGATTGTCAAAATGTATATTACCAAAATTAATTCACTATATTACACTTTTGCTCATATGACTGTTTTGTTAAAAATGACGAATAATCTGGTAGATTATCAAAAGTAATATGCCCGAATACTCTTTAGCAGCTAGAGCTGAAGTCAGAGACGGCCAATCATTTTTTTATTAGAAAATGAAAACTAATATGCTATTATCAAAAGTAAGTACTAGAATACTCTCTAACGACCGTCGATTGCCAATATTGACTCCGGTGATATCTAGTAGATTAATGATAATAATCTACTAGTTTGACCAATGGGGCTAATTTCGGTAAGTTGTGTTGATTTTTTTTTTTATATACTTATTCAATTAGAGGCCAGAAAACTGAAGTTATTATAACTAGGGTAAAGATCCAAAGCGTGACCTTTTGGGGGTATTTTATCAAATCATCCATAAATATATAATATTCAGCTTGATAATTTTGGACATGAAAAATAAATGGGGAATAAACGCAGGCACTCAAATTTGAGGGATTTTTTTTTTTTTTGAGTGAGTTGTCAATGTTTGCACTTAAACATTTTTGGAGAGTTTTGAGCCAATAATGTTTGGAGCAGGTATTAGAAAACTTGCAACAACCACAACAAAACAATAATGCTTTTCCATTGAAAAGTAAGCCCTAAACATGGAAATTGGTCAAACGGTAAGAAACTTACGGTTATCAACTTGATCTTTTCTCCTACCCATGGGGGTAGATGGGGTGGCAAATAAAGGTGATGCTTTCCTTAGCCTCTTCTTTCGTCCACTCAAATTTGATCCCTATGAAATTCCCATAAAGCCCATGCTCTAACTTTGGCTATGGATGCATTAGGTTAGTGATGTTCTGGATAGGACCTAGGTTGACGACTATAAGATATTGGGTTAGATGCCCATATCTTCCTTACCATTCATAAGGAAGTAGATCCCACCTGTGGGGTTGAAAATGAGGCGATGAGAGAACCACCACCAGAGCCTTTTTTTTTTCTACCAAAAAAAACACTTGATCTTTTTTCTTATTTATCAAAAAAAGAAAAAGAAAACACTTGATCTTTTTTCTTAATATTTCCCTCTAAGAGCCCAACGAAACCATTTCAGTGAAACCAAAAAAGAAAAATAAAACCATTTCTGATGGACCAACAAAAACAATCCTCCCTAAGAAAGAGGGAAATATGTCAAAAATCTCTAGTCATAAAAATTGTTAGGGTAAATTACTCATTTAGTATATAAACTTTTAATCAAGTGCAACTTTGATCCCTAAACTTTTTTTCATGGCTAAAATATCAAAATATTGCTATAATAGTCTTGTCCGCTAATTTTTGGATTTGTTCATAATTTGGTCAAAAAGTGATGCTAACTATAGATTCCGTCCAAAAATTAAACAAATGACTACCGTAGCAACGTTTTTAATAGTTTATGGTCATTCCAGATATGAAAAAAAAAAAAAAAAGAACAGGGAAAGTCAGTAAACTATTAAAATGTTACTACAATAGTTATTTCCATTAAATTTTAGATAGAATTAGTTAGTAATTTAGTTAAAAAGTGATGCTAACTAACAGATTCCTTCCAAAAATTAATGTAAAGGTTTATTATAGCAACATTTTAATAGTTTAGGAGCATTCAAGCTATAAAAAAAGGTTCATGGACTAAAGTTGTATAAAGATAAAAGTTCAGGGATCAACCTACCAATTTACCCAAATCATTATTCAAGACAAAATTATCCTAAAAATATTCTTGCAAATGAAATATCTATGATAAATATCATATCCATAATAAAAATCTAGTTACGAAGTATAGTTACGAAAAAAATTACCTTAAAAATTATCGTAAATAAACAATTTATCACGAATATGTTATTTACTTTAAGCATTTAAAAGAAAATGACCTATTTACTGTAATTAATACAATAAAACACAAGGCATAACTAAATCTGTTTTAAAATGACACAAATGAAAATTTTAGAGTCCTTTAGACAAAAAAGGAAATTTAATGCATACTTAAGTTAAAACCCTTTCATCATTAAAAAAAAATAGATAAATGAAAATTTTCAATGATATCATTTTGTTAATATCATATGTCAAACATTATGTTTGATCAAAATAACATTACACAAATTAAAAAAATATATATCTGATATAATTCGGACGATTTCAAAGAGTTTCTTACAAGTGTGGTATTGTTTTTCTTAAAAAAAAAGAGGAACTTTGAATTTAAAATTAAAAAAATATCCAAACGACTCATTATTGTCTTTATAACTTCTATAATTTATTAACATGTTCAGATTATATATCATTTTCATAACCCTTTTAAGACAGGAAATCCGTAGACTTTTCCTAACTGGCAAACGTTCATTGGTGACAAAAAACAGCAGTCTTTGAATTCAAGATTAATCATTAAAAAAAGAAAAAGTTTGACTTTTTTTAAGGGGTATAAAAGTCATTTGAGTGGTCAAGTAACTTCTGATAGCTTCTAAACAGGCGGCGCAAAAGATTGAGGGCTTCCTATTGGCCAAAACAAATTATTTCCACCAATTTTCCTCACTTTTCTATACTCTGTATTAAGATTCTAGAAATGGCTTTGAATTACAAAAATACCATTTTTTTTGGAAGGGGTTATGGTGCAATTTAGAATAGTTCAAGGACTTAAAATCTAATTAGCCTGCAATTTGGGGAGCTGACTGAATGAATCTCCTGTGTAATGCACTTGCGGAGAATATTTTTTTTAGCCAATACTGATGATAGAAATCAATATGTATATCAAGATATTTTGATTAAATCGATATTTTTTTAGCATTCTCATCGCTTTTTCATTCCACTAAATTTGTAATTATAAAGAAAAATCATATAAAGTTGTTTCATCATGGTTCACTAAAAAATAAAAAATAAAAATAAATAATAGTAAAAAGAAAAACAAAATCCAAAAGCCTATCAAGACTCTTTAGAACATCTAAAATTCAGTTTTAGAGTATTGAGATGAAACTCTTTTCTTAAAAGTGAACTTAAAAAATGGAAAATAACGGGCTATCACCATATTTTTTTTTAGGGAAAAAAAAAAAAGAAAGTAAGATTCAAAATGCTTGTTAAATTAATGGAAATTTTTGAAAGTATCAACTAAAGGACCCAAAGTTGCATGTCCTTCTTAGTTCCTACTACCCACCAAAATAGCTGATTTTTGACCGTACAATAGAGAATCAATTATAAATTTCAAATTGAAATGAAAACCCAATTACATTATGAGATATGATATTAACGAAAATAATTAAAGTAAATAGTAAGATTAAAAAAATTGAAGTAATTAATAAATTATTGACTAAATTCTAAAATTTATTAGATAAATAATAAATTTATTAAAAAAATTACGTATTTATAATAAGTAAATAAATCATTTATCTAGTAAATATTTTATTTATTGTTATTTATTCTAAATATTTTAATACCTGCTATTTACTTGTATATTATTTGTATTCTTTTCATATTTTTCTCTCAAACTCTCTAATCATTCCTATTTTATCTGTAAATTTCAGAAAGTCCTATTTTATCTTTTGAATTTAAATTAGTCTTACTTAACTCATTTTATTACAATTTTTGTGAAAAACATATAAAAAAGGGAATTAGTCTTAACACCTTCTATTAAAAACAACTGAAAAATAAAAAATAGCGGCACTTAATCCATTTTATTATATGTTTTTAACCTTAAATCTTACAGAGAGAGTTAAGTTGGACTAATTCAAAATTCAAGAGTTGTTTAGATGATAAAGTGAAAATGACCTTCAAATTTAAGAGACATGAATGAGAATAATTCATTTTGGATGGCCGTGATGATATTGTGACTAAACATGTGTCCTTTTTTTAAGAGAAATATTTGTTTGTTTTTGTTTATGTTTTTTTTTTTTTGGGACTTTGGGTTTGAGGTGTGGAGATTTATTTATTTTTATATATGACAAATGGGGCTGAATTTATAATAAGAGCCAGATTGGCAAAATTCTAAACAAAACAAGATTAAGAGCCAATTTTTCAGACAAATTTGTTGATCTCCTAAGTAGGTTACACCCGGCACCAAGCTTGTGATAAGAATCGGATCCTATGCATTACATTCATCAAAAGTCAACTCTATTATTTGAAGGCCTACATAATTTACTTTTGATAGAACCGTTCATAATTAATTAATCACTATGTATTAGTACTTAGCATACGTTTTAGAGTGTAGACACATGGTAACATTACCCAATTACATACTTTCATTTATTCAACTCTATTATTATTATTATTATTATTATTTGCTTGTAAATTCAACTATATTATATAAAGGCCTACATATTTAACTCAAATCAAATTAAATATAGCTCCACTAATCAATCGTTGTGATATTTAGTATTTATTTACAATTTTACTAAAAATGGGTGCTTAGAGTATATGTTTTTGATCTATCATAACATTTCGAAAATCCGGTTAACCTAATTTTTCTTTTCAAGTTTGTTAAACTGTTATTTCATATTTATTTTTTAAAATTTATTATTTCATGAGGTTCTCGTGACTCAATATATTAAAAATAACTCATACATCCATTAAACACCAATTGGATTATACTCTCGATTGGCAAAATGTTTCTTACAATACTAATAAAATTATATATTCAACTTAGAACTTTTGTTGTCTCTGGAGGGGAAATAATAGGCTTCTTTTGTGAAAAAAGGACTAGTCAAGAGAGTAATGAGTTGCATTTGGATTATTAGTTCAGCTTCATCATTTAAATAGTAAATTCAAATTTTGATAAGATAAAATATCATGGAAGGAAGTTGAAAAGTGAGTTAAAACTCGAGTTAAGTCTAGTGAGGACCTTAACGTTATTATACAAACTTTAAGGGAATTTATTACATAACCCGTAAAAATAGGGACTAAACAAGAAAGGTCCACTTTATATAAATGCGGCAAAATAAATAAATTAAGGGAACATAAAGAAAAGGGAAAAAAAATGGTAAATAGTAAGAAAATGGTGGGGTTTGAAAAATGAAAAAACAAAAGGGCAAAAAAAGTTTTTTTTTTTTTTTTTTTTTTTTTGTGAAAGAAAAGGACGTATGGAGGAGATTGGAAAGATATGAGCGTCACGCTTCTTCACTCTCTTGCTTTCTCTCTCTACTTTCTTTCTCTCTCTAAAACCCCCCCCTTTAAGAAAAATGGTGAATAAAAAATGTGCCCAAAATTCAAGGTGGGCCTGTTGAAAGTTTTGCCTTTTGTAGAGGGAAATAGAGACGAAATAAGACAGAGAGAGAGAGAGAGAGAAACTGTATTATATTATATTTTATATAACACTACTATTATACAACAGATCACAAACTGTCGAAAAGTCAAAAACAAAAAAAAAAAAAAAAGAGGTAGTATTTATCTTGAAGAAGCTTCGCGGGTTAGGGTTTTTTCGAGCAGTTTTACCGATTTCAGCTTCTGGGTTCAGCTCAGTTTGTGGAAATTCACTGTTTTGGAGCTCCTTTTGTTCATCAACTTCTTGTTTGGTTAGTTTTCTTTTCTTTTCTTTTCTACTTCAAACTTACAGGTGATTTTTTTTTTGTTCAGTTTATTTTGAAGGTCTGTATAGTTTTAATAATTATTGGGTATTTGAAGAAATTTGGGGTCTACTTACTTATGCGTCTTCTTTTTTTTTTTTTTTTTTATCGAGCTTGTTCTTGTACGGACGGTTTGGTATACTTTTTTTTTTTTTTTTTTTTTTTCATTTATTTGCAGAAAAAAGGTTAAATTTATGATTTTTAGCGGTGTTTTTGATTTGGGTAATGGTCCTTTTTGTCTAATATTTCAATCTGAACTTTGTTGTTTTGGTTTTTGGAATAAGTTTGTTTGTTGCTTGTGGTTATTTATTCTTGTATAAATATGATATATATATATATATATATAAACATGTGTATTGTGTTTGTTTTGGTGCAGGGCTTTGAAGGTTCTGTTGTTTTCTGGATTGCAATTTTGTGGAGATGATGGTGATTATTTCATGGGTAGTAGAACAGTGAAAGTTGGTGCAAATGATGGTAACAAAGTTGTGAACGAGATGCCGAGCTACGTTCCTCCAATATCAGCCCCAAATTCAATGTAAATATATATATATATGTGCATATGAATATATATATATATATATATATATTCTTTCGTACTTCTACTTAAATTCATGGCAATTTCATTGAGATTTTTGGTGCAATACTTTGCATTTTGTCTTTTGGGTACCTTTAATTCTTTTTTTTTTTTTTTTTTTGGGTTACTCTTTTTGGATGGTAAATTTAATTTGTTTTAGTGGGTCCCATTGATTTCTTTGTTGGGTCTAGCCATTGGTGTGGGTCTTGCAAGGTGAAGATGTCTATTTATATGTACCAGAAGTTTTGATATAGAAGTACTTGTGGAATTGAAATCTTGTGGTCTTGACAATTACACAAGTAAAGAGGGAATACTTCCCAGGTTTGCAATTTATCTTTTTTTTATTTTTATTTGGGACATGAGGTGATGTGGACTTATCTGCAATTGATTTTGGGCTTTTAAGTGATTCATGGAAAAGAATATAGCAGAGAAGCATTTGATTTCCAAATTTTTCTTTACCCTTTTCGGACCTTTCATTGCCTAATAAGTTGGAGGAGTTTTATTTGGTTGGTTGATAGATGGTTTGTGTGTTGGAAGGTAATTTGAACCCTTTCGAGCAATTTGTTATTGCTTTGTAATAGTAATGGTATGGGAAAAGAAGTTTTTTTAGCTATTTGAATTTTCGGGTGTACTTGAGCGATTATGAATGGGGAAAATGAGCTTTAAGAGAAGAATGAGCAAGTGTTGTGGCATTCCAGCGAGGAGTTAAGTTTGTCCCAATGTGTGAGGAAACCTTGTGATCGTCTATGTATGAATTTGTATGGTGATCGGATCAATACATATTGTGATCGGCTATGTATGAATTTGTATGGCTAACGGAATCAAATGAAACTTGTTGAGATTTGAAATGATTGTAAAAAATTCATTGAAATTAGCGTTTATGAGTCTTTCCATTTTTTGAATTGATTGATTATCAGATAAGAGATTTGAATTTATTTGTATTTCGTATTTAACCAAACATATTGTATGAAATTGATAATCTGGGGACGAAATCTGTGTTGCTGCTAGTTTATTTTCATGTTATTGTTCCAGTATTTTAAATTTATTAGCAATTCAATTGTTTTCATACTGTGATAATTCAATTCTGTTAAAGATAGCTTTACATGAACATTTTATCTCTTGGTTTGTAATACTGTGAATTTACCATTTTTGCTTATCCTTCATAGCTAGGCAACATAGATGGTCTGCTGATTGATAAATGATTTTCTTTACAACTTGGTTTTGATGGTTTTTGTTTTTCAGTGGCACAGAAGGTGGCAGTATTCATTCTTCTCGAATTTCAGATTTTGGAACTCTTGAACAATCTCTTGGTTTTCGCATAGAGGATGCTGTTGATATTACCAGAAGTATGCAAATAAAGCCTTGGTTTTTCCAAAAATAGATTTATTAATAGCTATCTTGGCCTTTGTTTTAAATGCTTAATCAAATTGATTGATTTTCACGTTTGTTCTGTCTAAGGTATTTTTTGGATTTTATTTAATGGCTCTTCATATTGAAATGTTAAGTGGAATGTGTTGTTTCTCCCGTTTAACCTCTACTATAGTTTTTGTCCTCTTTGATACAAGCTTAATGTAGGATTAAGCTTGGATTTAATCCCAACTGGGGCTAGCTCAGCAGGTGGGAGGAGGCTTTTAGGGTCTTCGGTCTCATGTTCGAAACGTGAAAGGTTCTCTTTCAAATTAAGAAAGTGGCCGTAAGGCCCCATACTGCAATGGACAAAAAAAAAAAAAAAAAAAAGCTTGGATTTTGTTGGAGCTTTGGCTTGTAAACTGCCTACGCTAAAAATTCATGTTTAGGTTACTTGTATCATCTTTGTGGTTGTCTATTTTGCAATATGACCATAAAGCAAATGCTGTTTAATCTTGAAAATGTCGAGTAAACCATCACATAGAATGTTTCATTTTTTTTAATCACTTGGAACGTTTCTAGAATGCAGAAAGTTAGTTTAATTTCCATAGAAAAGCATGGCTTTCTTCATTTATGACACTTTGACACAATTTCTGGTAGTCTGCGGGATCATTGTTGCAAAGAGTTGATTTTGCATGGTTGGAAGTGCAATATGTTCTAATTGATAAGTCTTGTGTCTTTTAGATCCTCTATTCAATCAAATCAAATCGAGCAGTCAGGCATTGGGTAATGATGTCCAATTTGGCGGGCTAAATAAGGTATGCTTTACATTCTCTTTGATCCCGCCTTTTATTTTCTAGAAGATGAATAGAATCAACATCAATGCCCACTTTCTCCTTTCTCCCTCTTTACTCCTTTATGTGTGGCTGTGCGCGTGGTATGGAGTTTCAGTCGCTAGGTCCCTCAGATGTGAATTTGTCGGTTTTTGTGGGGTCTCAGACGTTGTCGTTGCCAAAAGATTCACAAACAAAAGTAGCATCTGGATCCGGTGGTATTCGTGAGAATTGGGGTGAGTCCAGTATGGCAGATGGAAGCCCTAGGACCGACACATCAACAGATGACACCGAAGATAAGAACCACAGGGTGATGTCTCTTACTTATGTGGTTGTTCAGGAATCATGATAATTATGATACTAAATGCTCAATGCATCTATAAAGTTGCGAGACCGTGTAAAAGTGCGGCGTTAACCTATATCTTCCTTATATGCTTGGAAAACTGTTACGAATATCTGTTCATCAGTTTCCTTTAGAAAATCCGTTTGCTAATTGGTTACGGATTCTGATTATGCTTACTTTCTCATGCAGCTTGAAAGGAATCAATTGGCTGTTGTTGCAGCTTCTGATTCGAGTGACAAATCGAAAGAAAAAACAGGGGACCAAAAGGTTCATTTAGAACGTACCATGTTGATGTAACTAAAGCGTGACTTTATCGATTACTTATTTGATTTAACTAAAATTTTTGCAGACACTACGCCGGCTTGCCCAAAATCGTGAAGCTGCCAGGAAAAGCCGATTGCGGAAAAAAGTAAGCCAAGTTTTCATAATGATGATGTCGTTCTTAACAAAAACACCAAAGCTACGTTTGTACTTGACCAAGGCTACATGTCATCGGTGCAGCTTATTTTGTTTAATTAGTCATGTTAAACTACAAAGTGAAGTGCTGATATTTTCTTTTCTTCATGCACGCCTTGTATTCGACTATTAATTGCTTTACCATCTTTATCTTCAGGCGTATGTACAACAGCTCGAGAGTAGCCGGCTGAAACTAACCCAGCTGGAGCAAGAACTCCAGCGTGCCCGCCAACAGGTTTGAATTTTTATATTTTGTCATCCGTTGATCCCTTTGACGCTTTCCTTTTCTTATATAGTCTTTTGCGTTTCTGTCGATGGTCTGAGAGTTTATGGGGAATTTCCGCTCAAGATTTTGTTGTATTTGTTTGCAGGGCATATTTATTTCGAGCTCAGGAGATCAATCTCATTCAATGAGTGGAAATGGTATATAAATTCCCTTTGGCTAATATCTTCTGTGTTTACTTTTCCATTAATCAAACGATTCATGTTATATCATATACTACCATGCTATTGCGGCCCTTGTTTTTAATGCTTATTCTAATTTCTATTCGAATTCATTTATTTCATATCGTGAAAAAAAGTTTGTTCCATCTGAGGTATTTTTTTGGATTTCCATATTGAACTAATAAGTGGAACGTGTTGTTTCTTCTCCCGTCTTATCTCTAATTAGTCTTTATCCTCTATGATACGTTCTTTATATGAGCTTTTGGATTTAATCCCAACCGGGGCTCGTCTCATGTCTAATTAGTCTTTATCCTCTATGATACGTTCTTTATATTAGCTTTTGGATTTAATCCCAACCGGGGCTAGGTCGCAGGTTGGGGGGGAGGGGGTTCATGTTCTTAGGTCTTAGGCTCAGGTTCTTAGGTCAAATGATCGACACCTGGAAGGTTTTCTTCAAATTAATAAAGTGGCCATAGGGCCGCATTGCACACCCCAAAAAAATAAATAAATAAATAAACAGAAGCTTGGAACCTATTGAAGGATTACTGAGCGGAAATGGTTTTTAAAGCTTTAAACTCTCTTTGGCTAATATTGTCCACGTTTTTTTCCATTGATCAAAGGGTTCATGTTAGTATTAATAATTGAATATACTACCATGCTATGGAACATTTGCATGTCTTGCTTTTGTTTCCTGGCCTGGTTTATTAAAGAGAGTAACTTGTTCTGTTGTTCATTGCTTTCATCTTTGGGATGCCTAATTTCTTTCGAATCCGCTGTTTGTTTCTTAGTTTCTTTATTATGTTATTTGTATCATTTTCCTGCTTGGGATTAGTTGTTTCTGGTTGAAGAGCTCTCATTTTGTTTTATTCTCATATGATGCTCCATTGCTCATGGTGTTTTTCTTTTAAATCTGAATAATGATATGATTTTGACAAGGATGAACTGGATATGGACAGACTAATTACAAAATTTTGTGTGGTTTTCTTTCATGTGGATAGAGCTGTAAACTTTAGCAAAGATTTAGTAGGAGCAAGATAATTAGTAGCTGTTTTCTGGTTTCCTTCAGGTGCCTTGGCATTTGATGTGGAATATGCTCGTTGGCTAGAGGAGCACAATAGGCAGATAAATGAGTTACGGGCTGCAGTTAATTCGCATGCTGGAGACACTGAACTTCGCACAATTGTTGACAGTGCCACAGCACAGTTTGAAGACATCTTTAGGTTGAAGGGGATTGCAGCAAAAGCTGATGTTTTCCACATTCTTTCTGGAATGTGGAAAACACCTGCAGAACGATGTTTCATGTGGATTGGTGGCTTCCGCTCGTCGGAGCTTCTGAAGGTGAGAATTATTTTTCGTGGTTTCTGTTCTTATTTTGGCAAATAAGAAAGTGGTGGAAAGTGAATTATCCGGTCCACTGTCCTTTTTTTTGTGTGTGGGCGGGGGGGGGGGGGGGGGGGGGGGGGGGGGGGGGGGTGGTGGTGTTGGGGAATGAAAGAAAGTAAAGAAGAGTATTATAGAAGTAAAAATACTTTTTTTGTATGCAAGTGTGACCAAGGAATGAAATTCATTCACGTATTTCTTCCTGGTAGTAATATAGTCTCATTTTATTGTCTCAACTTTTGATGATTGTAAGTGGGTCGTCCTAAAAACATTGAGAACCTGTTGAAAGAAAAATATAATACTTACTTTAAACAATTTCTATTTGGGATTTGTTTGTCATTATTTTTAGTCATGATGCTTATTTGTCTTCTGGACCTTGAACCGAACTGGGAATCGGTGCAGCTACTTATGAATCAACTGGAGCCCTTAACTGAGCAGCAGTTGGTTGGGATCTGCAACTTGCAGCAATCATCACAGCAAGCTGAAGACGCTCTGTCACAGGGAATGGAGGCATTGCAGCAATCTCTGGCTGAAACCTTGGCGAGCGGCACACCTGGACCATCAGGATCATCGGGGAATGTGGCAAACTATATGGGTCAAATGGCAATGGCGATGGGAAAGCTAGGAACTCTCGAGGGGTTCCTTCGCCAGGTTAGATACGAATTCTACTTAAATTACTTTATTTACTTCCAGACCCATGTCTGTAACCATCCTCTGATTGGTCACTGGTAGCACATTGAATAAGAGATGAAAAAAACAAACACGAACCATGAAACATGATGGGCACTTAAGAGTGGAAGTTCTAGAATTCCCATAATTTACGTGTAACATTTATTCTTTTCTAATTAACAGGCTGATAATTTGCGCCAACAAACGCTACAGCAAATGCATCGCATATTGACGACCAGGCAATCAGCCCGTGCTCTACTCGCAATAAATGATTATTTCTCCCGACTTCGAGCCCTTAGTTCTCTTTGGCTTGCCCGGCCACGGGAGTGAAAAGGCACTCTCGTCCTTGTTCATTAAGTTATTCCGACTCTTCGTCTCCATACTGCATCATCATTATGATCCCCGAGTTACAGGGCCATCGAATTACATGACCATATGGTAGGGCAATTGGTGGTCGACCTCTGTTGTATGCGGTAAAAAAGGTAAATAGTTCTTTGTGGCTTTTCGGACTTGTTCGCCTGGATATGTTTGTATTTCTTAGGTTGAAAAGAACAGTACCAATAATCTGATTGTGTTAGTTATTTTAAAATAGAACTGAGATGACGAAAATAGAATTTTAGTGTTGTATTTTAGGTTACAGTGGTCAATTTGTATACCCAAAATCCGACTGGTATCAGAATGAAATACTTAAATATATTTCCTCTAGGAAAACATGTAAATATTTCTCTCTTTTCAATGTTGTTCACTTACGGTTTCATAAATCTGTTACGTGGTTTTAGACTTTAGTAATATTCTCTAATCTGTGGGAAGATGATCTCTTTTCTACTTTTTTAAGGGATGATAACAAAAACGTCGTGTATTTTTTATCGAAATTTTGTGTTTTAGCTTATGTTAAAGGCCGCCTCCGACTGTAGGGTATAGCTGCAGGAAAAACGTCGGGTGGAACGTAGTGTTTCAATAGAACACATGTAAGAGATTTTCGTTGTTACTTACTATCGTAGATGCTAGTTGTATTCTCTCGTTCTTAGCCATGGATTGGCTGGGGCTTATTGGGTCTCGTGACTATTGTGGGATTGCTTGCGAGAAGCTTCCAGTCACCTGGACTTCTCTACATTGGTTCTCGGAATTTTTTGTTCTGCGACAAGGAAAAGGGAAAGCAAGTAGTCTAAAGTATAGTAGAAAGGAAGTCTCCGAAGCCCGAGCAAGACAGTAAAAAGAGGGTCTGCAGCTGTGCATCCAAAAATTGGATGCAAAGTGCTTTGAATCCATCTCGACTCACGTCTCATTGCCACTAGGTTGCAACATTGGTGATTCCCCAGTTACAAGCTGCTCAAACTTGAAGCACGAGCCTGAGCGCCTCATGGATACTTGCTCACCGAAGTGACCACCATCCGGCAGCAGCGACCACTTGGAGTGCGGTGACACACCCAAAATGAATTTGAAAGTCATTCCTCCGCAGTTTGATACTTGCATTCTTTGCGGCCAAAATTTTACTCCTCGGCTGTTGTGAACTCCAAAGGGTTATCCCACACATTCGGGTAGCGCCCATTAACCCAAACATAGGTAATGTAGCAGCCGTCAACTTCAGAAGCACTTTTGGAAACCCTAGGGAGACTAAGCGGCAACAGAAGAGTGCTTCTGAAATGTTTGCAGGAATAGAGGCTTCGGTTAGCTATATGCCTAACTCTAGGAGAAAGCAGTTCTTGCCGACGACTCGGTTCATTTCTGCAGGCTAAAGGTGGAAGATGGAAGATGCGAGCGTTCTTTTTCATCTCTACCAGCACCAATGAACAAGAAGAGCACCAATGAACAAGTTCTTCTTGAAGATCAAAACTCAAAAGCAAGGCTTTTCAAGGGAAAGGGAGTTTCAAAACTCCTCTAAAAGCATTTTTTGGTTTATGAACAAAATATATTTATACACACACACGTACACTCTTTGCAAAATGAAGAGAGGAAAAAAAAAAAAA
Organism: Ficus erecta; assembly: GCA_008635985.1. Taxonomy (NCBI): domain Eukaryota; kingdom Viridiplantae; phylum Streptophyta; class Magnoliopsida; order Rosales; family Moraceae; genus Ficus; species Ficus erecta. The sequence continues at coordinate 312,316 of BKCH01000136.1, read as the reverse complement.
AAATACAGGATTACTCTTCTTCTGTCTTGCTTGAAATGGCGACAAAATTGTAGCATGTATGTCATTTTTTAAAGCTTTTGGAAGTAAATAACAGGTTTTAAACTATTTAAAATAAAATAACATATTCTAATTATTTAGTGCTATATAAATTATTTAAGTTTTACAACCTGTTATTAACAGGTTAAAAAAAATGTTTTCCTTTTCAAATCTAAAATAAAATACAATAAAGAAATAAAAATATTTAGGAGAATGAAGTAAATAGTATTTTTATGAAATTATTTCAAGTTAATAACATGTTTTAAAAATATTTGGAATTAATGGCAGTAAAATAAATTTAATGGATAAATGTTTATTTCTTTTCATCAAATCGATTAAATCAATCAAACTGATTAAATCAAATCAAACCAAACAATAATTGATTAGGTTTTGTTTGAATTTTTGAAAAAACCAATTAAATTGGTTTGGTTTATGATTTTATTCTTAAAAAACTAAACCAAACCGATTTCTAATTAAAATTTATATGTATCTTTTTTTAGTTACCTATATATGTTTATAAAATGTAATTAATTAGTTTATTATATATTATTAAAAATGTATTATATGTATTTTAAAAGACTATTTATAATTAATTTATGTATTTTATAGTTTTATTGAGAATGCTTTACTTTTAATTATGAGTGTTTATTTTTATTTGGATACTTGATTTTGAGTCATTAATATATATGATTCAGAAATATGTAAATATTTATCATAATAACATGATGATCCTATTTTATTTATGACTAAAAAGAGATTGATGAACATTAATTCAAATCAATTAAAAAACCAAACCAAGCCAAATCAATTGCAAATCGGTTTAGTTTGGTTTGATTTTGATTTCTTAAATAGTTTGATTTGATTTGAAAATCTTCATATCAATATATATTTGGTTTGGTTTGCACTTCACTTAAAATAAGCGGTTTGATTTGGTTGAATACTTAGGTATTAAATTTTCTATTCACCTAATAAATTGTTTAGATTAACTTTAAAAATTTTTAAAATCTTGGTTACTATAAGACAAGCCCAGAAGACCCATTAGCCTCGTTATAAAGCGGTTCATGGAGCTTTTTACACCTGCACTCGCAGTTTCCCCCGTGTATTCAGCAAATGCTCTTTGTGTTTGCTTCATTAGCCTCCTTATATCCCCTTCTTCACTAATTTACTCATTATATGCTTCTCTCTCTGCTGCAACTCCACAAATCTTCGCCTTGTACAACCGCTAAGCGACGACCGATAGAGCAAAATGCAGCCGAATCTTCTCTCAGGACTTTTATCAAACACATCATGCGCGTAGCGTAAAAACAATTCGTATGCTCCAAACGCTTCACCAATTCCTTCTCATTATCTATGAATTCTTGGTTTGAACTTCAAATGTTTTATTTTAAGGTATTAAGTTTGTGTTTAGTTCGTTGATTGAAGATGAAATTTTTAAATTCATATTGGGTTAACTTTTCAAAAACTAATTATAAATTTTGTTGACTTTTCAGAAAAAGACAAAAATTGAGATAAAAAAGTACAGTTTAGTTAGAGTTAAACTAAAACGCTAAACGAAGCCTAAATTGCTCATTTAGTCCCTAAATATTGAACAATGTGCAACTTTAGTCCTCAAACTTTTTTTTGCTGCTGGAGTACCCCTAAACTATTAATGTAGTTACAATAGCTTTTTATGTTAATTTTTGAACGTAATCTGTTAGTAATTTAGTAAAAAAGTAACGTTAATTACGGATTCCGTTTAAAAATTAACTTAAAGTAATACTGTAATAACGATTTTAATAGTTTATGATCATTCTAATTCCAAAAAAAAAAAAAAAAAAAACAGAAAATACCCTTAAATTATTAATATATTGTTATAGTAGTTATTTTCATTAATTTTTAAATAGAATCCATTAGTAATTTGATCAAAAAATGATGCTATCTAACAGATTTTGTCTAAAAATTAATATAAAATATTATTATAGTAAAGTTTTAATAGTTTAGAAGTATTTTAGTTATGAAAAAAAAAATTTATAAACTAAAATTATACAAAGATAAAAATTCTGAGACTAACTAATAATTTAATCTTATTTTAAAAAATATTAAAATGGTTTGGTTTGATAAACATGGCATTATCTTTGTGTGATTGTGAACAGGTGGATTATGTTGTGCTTCGGTGTCATCCCGTGCGAAGACATGTCGTAAAATCAGAAACACTTTATGACACTGTACGGTTTTGCTTACCTTGACACGTGTATTTATTACATTCATAACATCTGTATCTATTTATTTCTTTCTTCATTATTCACTCATTCAATGTTCACCATAAAGAGGTACGTATCTAAGAACAAGTAAATTTAGTTCGAATAGATACCATAAATTTAATTTTATTGATCTACATTTATTTTAATTAATAACTTTATTGTCTAATGTTCAGAGAAATAATTACAAATAGGGACAAACAAATATATATATATATATATATCTCAAGCCTTAAAAAAAAAGAATATCTCAAAAAAAAAAAAAAACATAAACAAAATACAAAGGCACGGGCTTCTGCACCTGCCATCTCTACTAGTTATTTTTACTCTAAGGTAAAGTAAGCTTACCCCATCGTGGAATTCTCCTAGTAAAAAAAAAGAAACAAATCCATCAGAAGAATTCGTAAAAGTAAATTAGAGAAGAATCTGAATGATATAAATTTAAAGATCATTTATCAACATGATATAGAAAAGTAACATTAAATTAATATAACATAAAATCAAATTAAAATCAATTAAAGTTTGTGTTTTGTTTATCAAGATGAGAAAATTTATATAATGTTGATCAATGAATTAAAAAAAAATGGTTATTTAAATAATTTTTTCAATTAAAATTAACATAACAAAAAAAATTATCTCAAAAAAAAAAAAAACAAAAGAAAAGAAAATATAAACAAAATACAAAGGCACATGCTTCTGTACCTGCCACATCTCTACTAGTCATTTCAGAAGTGTGTAGTTGTCTACACTTCGGACAATTTTTTAATTTATATATCTGAATTATGGAAATTTCATCAAATAACATAATTTTGATCATAAAATACATAAATATTAATAAATAACATAATTTATAATAATAAGTATTATTATTATTATTATTAATTATAAATAGCATATTACATTTTAAAATGTATTAAATTTCCATTTTTACCCTTATTTTTTATTATCTCTCCTTACTCTCTCTATCAGCTCCTTCTCGCTCCTCTCTCATTGGCTGTTAAGTGTCTTAATGGACTGCCACATCAGCAACTCTTAATATGTGTCTCAACTCTCAATTTTAATATTAACTTAATAACTACAAAGAAAACAAAGAAGAAAGTCAATGAAATCATTCCTAAGAGCATCTTTTCTATTTTCTAGCAACCCTACATTTAAAAATGACAAAAAGATACCATGTTAGTGATTTAATCAGTAAAGAATACCTTTTTATTTAAACTTAAACTTAAAATTTGTAATTTTAATTTTAATTTTCTTTTTTAACATATTTCAGGTATTTCTAATTAAAATCAAGTGTTGATTGAAAAAGATATAGATTTTTGGATTAAATTAAGATGATGGTTAAAAAAATATACACAGGACTTCAAAATATATAATATAATTTCTTAACAAAAACAAAATGTAGAGTGCAAAAGGTAAATAACCTTTTTTAATTTTTTTTTAAAATAGAATTTTGGGCATTCTTTATATCAATAATAAGTATTTAGCGGAAAATATTTAAAGTTGTGAATTAAACAGAATATAATTGTACGAAAATACGAGATATCAGAATACATAAACATAAAGATAAAATACATGAAAATGACAAATATCTCCTCTTCTTTTAGTCTAGACAAAAAATAATAATAATAAATCCATAAAGTTAAGAATATAGGTTTTTTCCAATAAATAAATAAAATAAAATAATTATTATATTAGTATTGATATGATGAATTGATATAATATATGAAAACAAATAAATTAATTACTTACTCTTAATTAACTAAATATACTTCTCGAATATTTACTATACCATATTTTGTACAAATTTCTTTGTTAGCCTGATTTGGTATTCTAATCCGATGATTTCTGTGATTTATAAATTTTTTAAAATATTCCATATTTGTATAAAATAAATGGAGAAAACAATATTCAAATATAAAAAAATTATAATACAATGATTTATTGAAAGAATTATGTTTTGTGTCAATAAATTTTCGCCATAAATAAAAATAAAAGTAGTTGAACTTCAATCACATCTTAAACTTCCGCTTCGTTGAAAACAGTATTGGCATTAATAATCCAGTCAAAATCACCAGTTGAATAAAACAATCTTGAATTCTGTGCCACTTTACAAGGCACCACAGTGAATGAGCTTGAATTCATTGCTGAAAGCGGAACTAGGTTCATCTCTGAAATAAACAAATAAATAAAAATTACCCTTTTAATTATATATTTATATGCAACTGTTGCAAGAAAAAAAAAATCTTAAGGACTCGTTTGAGATTATGTTTGGAGATAGTGTTTTAGAGATTGGAGATAATTTGAGTTTTAAAAATACGTATTTGGTGAAAATGAATTATTTAGAATGAAAAAGTGCAAAACTTTAAAATGTGTTCGGAAAAAAAAATTAACAATATAAGTCTTGTTTCGTTTCTCTCAAAATTATATGTCATTTGAAAAAAAAAATTATCTTATTTCGACTTAAAATGATAAAGTTATGTATTTTTAAAGTTCTAATTTTTTGAAAAATTTGGAAAAGTGAATAGAAAATTAGAGGAAAAGAACCACAAAAAAAAAAAAAATATGGAAACATTGTTTTCAAATGTGATCTCCAACACCCCTAAATTTCCTGTCATTGTAAATTACTGTATATATACTGCGTCTTCTTTCTTTTTATGTTATTTTCTTTTTAATATTATTCTTCTTTATATTTACTCGGTTTTTAGATTAATTATATATATTTACACATATATTATGTTAGAATAAACTAATAAACTTACTAAAAAACCGGCACGTTCAATCGCCCACCTAGTTTCTAAATATTGTTTACTACAAGATTTCCACAAAAATAAAGGATGCTTCTGATTCTGTCCGCAAGTGGGTTGGTTTTAGGCCGTTTGTGCAAAGCCCTGAGTATTAAGGGCTTCTGGCCCTTTAGGAGTCGAGTCTCGTTCTGAGCGGAAAAAAGTCCCACATCGCTCAGCTACATGAACTTTTTTCAGTTTATATAGAATCGCCTTGACGCGAGCAAGCCGTCCTTAATGGGACATTTGTGATGATATTGATTTTGTTTCGTTTCTCTCGAAATTCTATATTAAGTAATTGATCAAAATAGTCCCATAATTTTTTTAAAGGTGACGATTTAGTCTTTTTTTTTTTTTTTTAACGAGGATAAACCTAAAGTTTTATTTTCTTAGCCATTACCTGTTATTTCTGTAAAAAAAATTTAACGGATTAGTCACATAAAAAGCATGTTTCATACTTTTTAAAGGTTAAATAGGTAATTTCTTATCTAAATCAAATTGGAGGGGTGTAACAAGTCTCCTAAGCTATTGGCTTTAATTGTTGATAGACTGAGTTTTAGATTTCGGTTCAACTGTCAACGCACTTGGTCTTTGCACTGTTGCTTCTGAGTTTTTTGGTGTCTGAGCAATCTATGTATATCTACATGTACTCTGTGCAATATGAAGGGGAAAAAGGATAAATTTCATTTTTCGCTCCTGAACTTTATGCCTTCTCACAAAATATTTATCAAATTTTAATTTGTAATATTTTTTCTCCTTGAATTTTAGAAAAGTTTGTGATCTTTCCCTCTCGATTAAATTTTTGATGAAAAAATGCATATGACATTCATTGTAAGTATGAGTGCAGGATTTTAAGTTTGTGAAGTTACCTTTATAATTAGGTCAAAAGAGTAAATATGTAGGACTGATTGTTATTTCTTTCCCTACCTCTCTCTTATAGGTAACTTAGCAATTTCACATTTAATAAAGGTAACAGGTGCAATGAGTGCTATCAATTTGTGTAATTTCGTAATTTTATATTTCATACCCCAACTCTTGCTTCCAACGAGTGCTTATGCATTTTTCGTCAAAAATTTAATTAAGGGGAAAAATTCACAAACTTTTCTAAAGTTTTAGGGGAAATAATGTTTTGTGACAAGGCCTAAAGTTTGAGGGAAATGTGTACTTACTCTTTTGTGACCAGGCCTAAAGAGTGGGGATGCCATTTTTATCATGGGTACAGGCACCCACCCTATTAGGGGCGGATATGGAGGATTATATATGGATATGAGGGCGGGTATGGGGGTTAAGATTAACCCCACACGCATGTACGGAGCGGGGGTGGGGAAAACTCCCCCATACCCACACCTGTCCTATTTTTATCCACCTTTATTAATATATATATATATATATATATATAAACATAATTTAGAGTTTACTATTTAAAATTTCTTTGTGAATTTAGTTTATAGATTTTTGATTATTTTTAGTTATACTTGTGATTATGTTACTAAATTTTATGAAACCTTTATTGAATTTTGTTTTTGATATTTTCTTTTATAATTCTTTGTGGGTAAATAAGTAGAATATAAGTACAATACTCCTAACGGGGATTACTCACACCCGCATTAAATTAAACGGGTGTGGGGGAAAAAATGGGGGGTAAAAAGGGTAGTGGGTATGGGGGTAGGGAAGGTATACCCACTCATGCTCTGCCCCACCCCATTGACATCCCTGATAAAAAGTGATGTAGTATTCATATCCAAAAAAGGAAAAACATGAATAAAACTTACTCTTCTTATGTCTTGCTTGAACTGGTAACAAAAAATTTTTTATTAAAAAAAAGTTACCCAGAAATTGTAGCAGATTAGTCGTTTTTTTGAAGCTTGTGGAAGTAAATAACAAGTTTTAAACTATTTAAAACAATAACATATTTACTAGACATCTAATTTATTTACTAAGAGGAGATTGTCGACATGTCCAATCTACCATTTGCACACCCAATTTTAATAATTTTTTTTACCAAATTAGTCATAAAAATATTTACTTTAAGGTCATAATTATATTTAAAAACTACTCCTTTACACACAATAAACTATAAAAAGAAATTACACTTTTTTTAGGAATAATTTCTTTTTAAGAATGAAGAGATTCGAACTCTGTATTTATTGATATAGTCAAATGTGAAATAGCTGCAATACAAATTAAATATTGAATCCTAATGAAGTAAGACTAAAACCAAAACTACAAAATGCATTTCAATAAGAATAATAATTTTTTTTTTTTTTTTGGGGTCAAATCTTTAGTCTTTGGTTTTTGTTTGTTTTATAATTTTGCTCTTACTTTGATATTGTTTAAAATATAAAGTTCTAGAATTTTTAGGAAAAAAAAAAAGGAAAAAAATCTTTTTTGCTTGAAAGAAAAAAAAAAAAAAAAAACGGGTTATCAGTCCAATAAACTTGATTCATCCATAAAAGAGCATCTTTCCATTTTTTGAAGAGGAAAGCCACCAATATGTTATTTATTATATGAATTGAGTCTATCCCATCTGCAGCAAATTTTTTGAAGGACCTCGGAATCCAAAGGAAATTTTTTTTTTTTTTTTTTGAGATTCTTAATCGTGTAAGTCTCTCTTTTCTATCATCAACGAAGTCTACTAGTTCGGCCTTTTTTTTTTTGGGTATAAAAAAAAAATCTATGTTGAGTTTAGTATAGAATTTCCCAAAAAAAGGCCAGATACCTGGGGATTTGTTTTTGTTTTTTTTTTTTTTTTTTTTTATATTTTTAATACCGAATCTATACGTGGACAATTGTTGAAGAGTAAAAGAGAGTGCGAAAATTTGCTTATGGCATAAAAGAGAGTAATGATATATCTATAATCTATTAACTACATAGAAATGCCAAAGTGAGGTTCTGTTTACGTCCGAAACAAAGGTTTTGGACGAAAACAGTATATATATATTTTTTTGGTCTTACAATTCTTTTTTTGTTTTTGTTTTTCAGCCTAAAATTTATTTATTTTTTTCATTTTGGTCCCTTTTAAATCAGTTTTTTAGTCCTTCAATTCTTTTTTTTCTTTTTCACCCTAAAATTTATCCATTTTTCATTTTAGTCCCTTATATTGGTTTTTTTTTTTTTCATTTTAGTCCTTCTATCTTTTTGGTTATTTTTTTAAATTTTTATTTTATTTCGAATTTTTTTTTTACACTTTTCCTATTAATTTGTTTTGTTTGTCTATCCTTCTATATCTATAATTATATAGAAAGAAAAAAAAATTTACCGTTGAAGCTTTTTTTTTTTTAACAATTTGGTCCTTTTTTGCATTGATCAATTTTTTCACTTTAGTATTTTTATCTTTTTTGCTTTTTATGTCTCTCTTTTTTTCTTTCCAGGTCCTTTGTTATTTTTTTCAATTTTGTGGGTCCATTTTTTTAATTTATTATTTAAAAATTTTCCTATATATATATAAAAAATTTTAAATATGTCCAACATGCGTGTAACACATAGAAAGTTGAAAAAAAGCTACTGTAGTCACCCAAAACGTTTCTTTTATATGAAATACTTTTTTTCGTCCTTTAGTTTTTTTTTTCTTTTGGCCCAATTTTTTTTTTTATTTTTTTTATTTTAGTCCATTTATCTTTTTGATCTTTTTTATGCCTTCTTTTTTTCTTTTTCTTTTTTTTAAATTTTTAGGTACTTAGTTGATTTCTTTTTTTCTTTAATGTGTCTATTTTTGTATGTATATGTTTTTTTTCCTATTTAAATAAAAATTTTCAAATATGTCAAATCATGTGAATCACACACATGTGTTTAAACTAGTATATATAGAAAGGAGAATGAGGTAGGAAAAGGCAAAAAAAATTTCCAACTTACGTGCTTAATTTTTTTTTTTTTTTTTTTTTGCCTTTTAATCTTTTGTTTTATGTGTGAATCCAATGGTTAAGGTTTCCTCTTTTTTCATTTACTTTGATCCAATGATCTATATTGATCCACATGGCATACTCTTTTTATGACATCTTACACATTAATCTGATAGCCTCATTTGGAATACACAATATACTTTTTTTTTTGTTTTTTACTTATCACAAAAGGACAAATTATTTACTCTTCCACGCTTTTTTTTTTTTTTTATTATAACAAATACTCTCTTTATAATATGTTTGTTGTTCTATTTTTTCTTTGTTCTTTTATGTTAAAAATTTTAATTTCTCATAATTATAGAGAATTTGATGTATTTAACTTATGATATTGTAAATTACTCCAAATATAGTTATTTATATATTTCATTTTAAAAATGATTTGTTATAGAGAGACATTGTTATTTATACTCAATTTCAGGTATTTCCTGTAGACAAACAGATGAATTTTTATTTTATTTTTATTTTTTGGTTTCAAATGGGGACGTGCCTCATAGTAGTAAAATAAATAAAACATAGTGGTAGAAATGGAGCGTAAAAAGCAAATTAGGGGTGGTAATAGACCTCCTATTCTTAATAAATAAATAATTTTTAGTACATAAATTATTTAACTTAAATATTTTAAAACCTATCATTTACTTTAAGGGAAATTGTAGTAAATAGTATTTCTTATTAAAATAATTGAAGGAAATGGTAAGGTTTTAAAATATTTAAAATAACTAGTAAATTTACTTCATAAATGGAAAAATCATTAAATAAATTATAATTTATTACTATTTATTCTAAATATTTTAAAAATATACTATTTACTTTATTTTCTATTTACCTCCCTCTATAAAAATACTATTAGATAATAAAATACAAATATAGTTATTGTATGTATAATTTAGTGATAATTTCAAATCTCACTCTATCTATCAAAAAGTGTAGAGTTCAATTTTTTTCATTTTCCACCACAAGTAAAAAAATTTACAAATATAAATGACACAAAACAAACTTGTAAGCAGAAATATAAAGGATTTGTTTCCTTAAAAAAAAAAAAAAAAGGAAAAAAAAAATATCGGGAGGATTTCCTAAAACAAAAAAACAAAAAAATAATAATCCAGGATGCCTTTCATTATGTGTTGGTTGAGGCCCTCTAGTAAAGCCCGGAGTAATATGGCCTTCAGGCCCATTACAAATTTAGTCTCGTTAAGGCAAAAAAGTCCCACATCGCTAAGCTAAACGAACGTTTGAGTGTTTATATAGAATCACCTGAAGACATCAGAGCGTCCCTTCGGGGACATCCGATAAAATTGGAACGATACAGAGAAGATTAGCATGGCCCCTGCGCAAGGATGACACGCACAAATCGAGAAATGGTCCAAATTTTTTTTTCCCCTTCCACCTCTACCCCTCTTCTTCCTCTGCGAGTTTACCCAAACACCCTCACATCTCCCCGTCTCACCACGTGGTAAAAGACAGCAGGTTCTCGTTAGAGTTCTACTCTGCACTCTTCCGCAGCAGATAACCTCCTCCTTTCCTCTTCCATTAACACTCTCGTCTCTCTCTCCCTCCCAGGCGAAGTTCAGTTTTTTATTTTTATTTTTTTTAATTAAATAATTTCTGTCTTCAACAGGTACGTGATTTTGAAGCTCTGACCTTCATTGTTTCTGTGTTTCTCCAAAATTATGTGGGGTCGTTTGGTTGTTTTTTACTTTTTTTTTTTTTTTTTGGGAAACTGTTTGCCAGCGGTTTTGAGAAGATTCTTCTTATAGATTTTTTAGATATGTTTACTGCTTAGATCTCGATAAAATTCTTTTGACGGAACTTTTTTTTTTTTTTTTTCTTTTTTTAAATTCTCGTTTTTCTCAAGTCTGTAAGCATTTGTGATTGAAAAGGCGTCCGAGGACAATGCCCACTATGTGTTTGATGAAATGTATGTTAGAACACTCTACAACAATCTCCTGTTCTATTGCATATATGAAGTGGGTTTCTTCTAATGTATTGCTCATGATGTTTGGAGTGTTAAATGTGGTTGAAAAGGGGTCTGAGGACAATGCCTACTATGTGTTTGATGAGATGTCTGTTAGAACATTCTACTACAATCTCTTGTTCTGTTCCATATATGAAGTTGGTTTTCTGAGAACATATTGCTCATAAAGTTTGGAATGTTGAATGTGTTTTTAAATTTGTGGGGTTGCGAAATGCATGTGGTTATAGACTCATGGCGTGGTTATAATGCATTTATCTACAATGATTAATTTGGAGTGAATAGTAATAATGACTAAAGAAGAATGATTATCTCATAAAAATGTTTGTGGAGTTTGATTCAGCTTCAAATTCTTGGAAAGTGTCGTAGGCTTGTAGCTAGATTTGAATTTAAGATGGAATATCTCCAATGGAGAACAACAGTTTTCCGTTGACTTAAGCTAATATCATTTCTAAATAACAGAATCAGTAATTCACTTAAGTTAATCTCGTTTAAGCTTTAGCACTGACGGTAAACTATGCTTTTGTGTGAGGGATCTTTGTTTCTTTATGTGACATCATATATCTTAATTCTCATGTGCAGAGCTGAAACCTCAGTTTTAAAGGAAGATGCCACATAGAACCCGACCAATGACAGCGCTCTTAGTCTTCACTGGAGTCAACGCGGTACTGGTTTCAACCATTGGCCCAGTCTATGATTTTGTCTGCTTTCTTCCACATTGGGAGAGAAGGGTATTCTCTCTCTCTCTCTCTCTCTCTCTCTCTCTCTCCTCTTGTTTCTTCTTTGTTTTCTTTTTCTCCTTTGGTGAATCTTATCATATCATTTATCTTGAAAAGTTTTAGGTTAAGTGGTAGTGAGATCCACTGTTCAGGATAAGTAGAACTTCACGAATACCATCGGCAACTAACTTTTGTAGTGTTTGTATAGATCTGTCTATTTGTTGTGTGATATAGAGATCTGCAATAATGAAAAACATTTTATCGATGGTTTATTACCAGTTCAATGCAATTTGGCATACATATCCAACCATCACTTTTCCCTTTTCACTGAGATCTTGCAAGTTTAAGTGGGAAAATGTTGACATGTAGCAATTGCTGAGGCTGACTAATATCAGTAATGCACAAAAATATAGGTTTTGAAAGTAAATTTGTTCTGAAGTTTCAATTACCTGCAACTTGGCTGTTCTTGTGGTCGTTTTTAAAATCTCGAAATGCTTTTGATGGGTGGGGTAGGTTTCTAACCACCAGTTTTTGTGTCTCAAAAAGCCTGATAAGCATTAAATTGAGCTCTTTTTGATGTTTTATTACCACCTTGGTCCATGTAAATTGATCCAGTTGAAATTATGGAATGTGAAACAAGTTGGTGAGGTTTGTCTCATTTGCACTTGCTTAACAGTTGAAGCACAACAAAAGAATAGCTTTCAGTGTGGAAACCTTTAGGTATGGCATCATGCATGCATTAATGGAGATTGTCATATGAAATAAGTCTCTTTCTAAACTTTATTTATTCATTTAAACCAGCCTGTCCTTGATATTCTCTTTGTTTTTGGGATTTTTTGTTGCAGCGGGAATGGCGTCGTCAAGAGCGTGAAGCTGCTCTAGTAAATGATTCTCGATTAAAGTAGAATAGCTATTGGCTAAAGTCTCTTAAAAATCAGGTTCTTTAGTTTTTGTATTATTTAATGAAGTTGTAGTATCTTCTTAGTTGTGAAAATTAGACAAGAGGATACTAAAACTTGTTTACATGCCAACCTATGGATTTTCTTTCTTTTATACATTGTAGATTTTTTGCACTGGAATACAAAGTGAGAAATAACTATCTCTTGGCTGTGTATATATACATATATTGGACTTTGGGGATAGGAGATTTGCTCTATACCTTGTGGTGAAGTCAGGTGTTAGAACAACCGCTAAGTTATGCTGAAAACCACGAAAATGAAGTGTATTTATGTGTACATATTCATAGTTTATCCCAAATTAGATGTGACTTATGCTATGTTTGGTAAGAGGGATGGAAAATAAAAAGGAAGGAAGAGTAAAATCTTTAGGTGATGGAAAGGTCATATGTTTTCCTTCATGTTGTTTGGTAGAAGAGAAAGAAAACATGAAAGAAAATGTCTAATCTAATGCATGTTAACAAAAATAAACTCGTACAAGTTGAGATGATGATAAATTAAGGTCAAAATAGTAATTTTACACACATTTGCTTTGTCAAAAATTTTCCATCCACTTTTCTTCCCAATGTTGGAAGGATAGAAAAGTGACGGGATCCATGGATTTTCAATTTCCTTTCCTTCCTATTTTCCTCTCAACCAAACATCTAAAATTCCTTTTTCCTCTCCAAAATCCCTTATCTAATTTCCTTTCCTTCCATTTTTTCACTCTAACAAACAAAGGCCAAATGGGCCCGTCATTTGACATAAGGCCACAACTCAAATGGGTCAATTACATTTTCTTTGCAATCCAACCGACATCAGATGGTCCATTAGTTGAGAAACAAAGTTCCTACACTACTTTGGGGCATCTAGTATTTATTTTATTTTGTTTTATTTATTTATTTATTTATTTATTATTATTATTATTATTATTTTTTTTTTTTTTTGTGAATTTGGGGTATCTAGTATTACTCAAGTGGTCATATGTTCCATATTTTTTTTATTTTTGGAAAAAAATAAAATAAAATAGATCATATGTTGTTTAGATTTATGTACTCATAAGAATTATACTGATTTTTAAGGGACATGAATCTATAAATGTTTGCAATGTTGGGAATAATCGAGGGTGCAACTATAAAGATGCATTTTTTTATTTATTTTCCTCAATATGAGTTCAAGCTTCGATTATATAACTCTGGTCAACGGATTGTGGCGTCTTGATGGTGTAAGTGAAATTAAAAGCTAATCTGTTGAGTAAAATTTAGTTCAGTCCTTTTTATTTTATTAGTGAGTCTTGAAATTTCTGCTATAAACAAAGACAATTGAAGATGTGCTGACAATAACCATCTCCTTAAAAATATAAGCTATAGAAGCTTTGTAAAGCTTGATAAATTTAGGAAAAAGACGTTAATAGTAATTTTAAAGTAAACAATTGAAGGAAATAATAATATTAAAAAAAATTGTAAGTTACAAATTTACTAAGTAATTAATCTGTTTACTTTTAATAAATTGATTATTTATTAAGTAAATTCCTATTAACTACTATTGACCTTAAATACTTTAAAATCTTTTTTTTTTTTTTTTTAGTTATGTAAAAATATTATTTACTATAATTTTCATAAAAGGTGTTTTAAAATAGAGAAATTATACTAAATGGCAATATTTGAGAAGTGAAGTTGAAATATATCATTTTAAAAGATTTTAGGAATAGCAATTTTTCAAATTTGTTTTACATGTCTGGTCAATTTACCCTTCAGTTGACATTATTTACATTAACCATAATCTTTATAATTCTCCTTCTTTTTTTCTTTTCTTTTTTTTTTAATGTGGATTAAATTTTATATTTATTGTCTGATTTAAAATCCTTCTTTTCTGATAAATGTATCCTAATCATTTAAAGAAAATTTGAAAAGCATATGTATATGAAACAAGGATATTGACAATTAGCTGCAGCATCAAAATTATAATAACATAATGGTAATCCTGTCATTGTGGGTTTATCCATGTCATTATGTTCATATGTGTGTATCATACCTGTAATTATGCACTAATACATGTCAATATATATATATATATATACATATATATATATATATATATATATATATAGAAATATGATATCCTTGAACAATTCTAGACGTATCATTATGGTCCCCTTTAAATATCGGGTATAGACTATGGACCAAACAAGAATAAGCTACATTAGGTATTGGTAATGGAGTTAGGTATCCTTGAATCAAGTCTTTTTAAAAGAACTTCCAATGCCCTTCAACATGGTGTTAGGAAAGTTGTTTCCCTTTCATACTACTTACATCTCTTAAAAGTGGAATTGGATTTTTCAGCTAGTCATTTTCAAAACCAACATCATTATCTTGGATGCTGAACTTTCAACTAAATGGGTTCTATTACTGCATCACTGGGTCCCCCCCTCCCTCTTGATCTGTGCTCTTCACTCGTGCAAACTTTCAAAAATATCTTTAAAAACACATGAAAATTGGACCGGAAATTGTAGCATATTGGTGATTTAAATTTTTTTTTTTTGAAGTAAATAACAAGTTCTAAAATATTTGAGATAACTATCATTTTTACTAATAGATAATCTCATTATTAAAAGGGTTATCTAAATTTTTGAATCATTCTCACTTTGTCTTATAGACTTTAAAAACTGTTATTTTACCCCTTAAAATTTGAATTTAACCCCCACTTACACATTCTATCAAAATTTCAGTTAAAAATAGATGAGAAAATGGGGGAATTAGTCTTACTAAACCCACTATATTAGGATTTTTACTAAAAACAAACGGAAAACAATCACATTACTGTATTTAACTCAATATTTTTCAGTTCATTTTTTAACTGAAATTCCGATAGAAAGTTTTAAATGTGATTGAATTCAAAGTTCAATGGATAAAGTGGAAGACCTAAAATTCTAAGGGCATAAATGAGAATAACCCCTTTTACCCTTACTAAAATTACAAGGTAAATCATTTATTTTCTAGATAAATCACTATTTACTCGTTTATAAATCATTTTTACTTCAAATATTTTAAAATTGGTTATTTAGTTCTTTAAATTTAAAAAAATTGGTATTTAACTCTTTTTCTCAAATTTGATCAATAACACTGAATGCAAGCCCACCTGACAGTTGATTATTCTTGTTGCTAAACATTAATTTTTGGTATCTTAAAAAGAGGAGACAAACTACCATCTTTAACAAAATTATGAAGGGCCTTAAGCCCCCACAACGATAATAATGTACTTAGGACAGCCATTTGCCAATGCCAACTTTGAATTGATGACAAGGGAAGGGTATTTAAGTCACAATATATATTTTTTAATTTCTTCTCAAAAATGATAACCTGCCAACTTTATGTACCATTATCATGTCTGGTTTGCTTCCCCTATTCAATTATTGTTTCTTTAATCAACTCCCTTGGATGACAATATTTATTATATGATCGTGTACATTTTATACATTAGATTTAACCAAAATCACATCAATTTTTTTTGAAATATATATACACAAAACTAAAGAATCTTATGCAAATAAAAGATTTACAACTGAATCCTATTAATAGAGTATTTATTTTTCACACCCTAATGTAAAATTTTGTATTTTGTTTTTAAAATTTTTTTTACAAATTTCCCATGAACTATATCATTAGTGTCAACATGCTACCTGAATTTAAAACGTACCTATTATTTCCCTTAGCTATAGTACATATCTCTTTATTTACCCTTGGACTGAAATGATCTTTTTTTCTACGCAATTGTTAAGTTGTTGCTTGATTTAAAGTTACATATAATAGTTAGGGATTAATGAATGCCACATTAAATAAAAATAAATAAAAAATTAGTTGGTCACCAAATCTTAGATATAGGACATGTTTGGTAGAGTTTCCTAGAAGATACTTTTGGCTTCCCATGTCCAAAAGTAACTTCTAAAAGTATTTAGATGATTCGTCAGATGAGTTTACAGTCTTCAGAAAGGTTTCCAGTCAAAGCCAAAAAATGTGGCTTCTGACAAAAGCTCTTTTGAGTAGATTTTAAAATTTATAACAAAATTTAAATTAGACATTGTAAAGATCATTTTAATCTCAAAATATATTTGGTTCCAAACACTTCTGAGTAATCATAGCTTTTGCTTTTTTTTTTTTTTTTTTTCTCCTACTGGCTAAAAGTAAAAGAAAAAACTCTGATAAACGGGCCATACTCTCTTATTGAAGTAGCTATTGAGAAGGAAGAAAAGATGACCAAAAAAAAAAAAAAAAAAAAAAAAAAAAAGAAAAAGAAAAAGAAAGAACAAAAGAAAAGTAAAGTAAAGATCAAACCTTAGTTCAATTCGATTAATTAAGAGTTTAAGGAAATGGATGAATTTGCACTCCTCATGCGCGTTGGATGTGCTACATTTTTTTCAAAATGAGAAGAATGATATGAAAAGTTGAGAACAACAATCATTTTCTATGTATAGTAGTTATGTAAAATAATAGTTCAAGGGGCATAATGAATAAGCTTCAATATTCATGAGACATATTAACGATAGTCACATAATTCATGGGGGAATTTGTAAATTTTTTTAAGAATTGGTGCCGGATGATTTGTTAATTAATTGCATTTGTGCTTGAACACCATGTTTAAGATTGGAGGTTTACAGCCTACGTGGGTGAAATTATGAAGATAATTATTAGATTTGACAACAAATCCTATTACTTAATCATCATTCGCTGTTGTGAAAAGATTAATCAATTATTGAAATCATCTTTTGCTGATGGATCTGGTGAAAGAGATTTTCATAAACAACCCCGAATCTTTATTGAGTGTGGTTCAAACTTTTTTTTTTTTTTTTTTTTTAGTTTTTTATTTGAAAAATAAATATAAAACGGAAATTCAAACAGAACTTAAGATAAGCATTTGCTTGCTAGTTTTAACCCTTTTTTTTTTTTTTTCAGCCTTAGGAAAAAGGAAATTATGTGGTAAGATGGGGGAAAAAAAAGAAGAAGCAATTATGCATATTTGAACACAAATTTTTATTAGTTAAATGTATGTTTTTCTCAGAGGACTTGCATAAATATATAGCTAAAGATTTCCTACTTTCAAAAACTATCTGTGAGTTTTTTATTTTATTTCTGGCATCTTTTCAGTAAATCATTCATCATCAATTTTCTCTTGATAAGTAACAAATCAAATATATTCAATTTACTCAATAAGTTTTTGATTTATAGACATAAAACTAATTAATAAAAAGAATTATCAATATTTTTTAAATAGAAAGTATGCAAAAAATAGAACTTCATTACAATTTCAATTAATTTTAATACAATGAACAGAATTTTGTGATAACAATTGAGTTAGTAAAAGAAAGAGAAACAAGTGGTTGTAGGTAGTTACGGAGTCAATGTAAAGTGTAAAGTTCAGTGGGGTGTATACTATATATATATATATATATATATATATATATATATATTTAAAGATTATTAACATCAAAGTACAAAAATTAAAAGCATAAAATTTTAGCAGGACTAGGTGAAAATTACCAATTTTTAGCGAGGACAGAGTAGGAAAATCATAAAATTTTTAGGATAAAATTAAAGAAAAAAAAATTAGTGAATGCTACGAAGAAATTTATAATTTTTACAATTTTTCGTGTGGACAAAGTATGAAACTATAAAATTTTCAGGGGTAGAATTAAATAAAAAAAAAAAAAAAAAACAGCTCTCACTTAGCCCTCAATACATCTTTCACTGAGTCTAGTAATAATATCATACATGACTTCATAAAAAGATACAAAATTTGAATTCCCGCCCCTAACTAAAATAAAAAAGAGAAACAAAATAATAATAAAAAACAGGATGACAAGAACGGCTAATATAAAAAACATCTAACATGTTATGTTTAAAAAAAAATAATTTAAGACTAACTTGTTGTGTATTTTGTTCATAGATATTTTGTTATTCTCATAAAGTAAGGAAAAAAAAAATCCCTCTAAATTCTAATATTTCTATAAATTGTCTACCCGGAACTAGTTTGATTCGAAGAATTTTATGTAAATTGACGCATTTACCTTTATAAAATGCATCCAAATGCTCTATAAGGTGTCGGGGAGATTAGCGAAACATACCCCTATCTGAATTTTTTATTTTTTTTTTTGAGGAATTTTTATTTTCGTTTTTGATGTTAAGGTGTTTGGAATTTTTTTTTTTTTTTTTTTTTTGGGTACTTCATTAACCTCTCAATATTTTGTAGTGCCTCGACACAACTTAGCGGGAGTAATGTGGTAATTTACATGAATTTCTGACCAACTAGAAAGGGAATTGTAAAAGGTTTTAAAAATCTTAAAAAATAATTTTTTTTTCCCTAACTTCTGGAAATATAAGGGGGTGTTTGGTGTGTAAGTTTGAGTTAAGATTTGTAAGTTTAAATAGTAAGGGCCCGTTTGGTTTGCCAGTTTGGTTTAAACTAAACTGTACTTTTTTCATCATGTTTTTTGTCTTTTCCCCAAAAGTTTTTTGTCTTTTCTGAAAAAATCAACAAAAATTACTATTCAAACTTAAAAATTTCAACTCAACTCAAACTGAACTTGTATACCAAACAAGCCCTAAATTTTTTTGAATTTTCAGAAAAGACAAATAACTTTTTGGGGAAAAAAATAAAAAACATAATGAAAAAAGTACAGTTTAGTTTAAACTAAACTCATGACCAAACAAGGCCTAAGAATATTTGAACAAAATTGCGAACTAGTAGGGTTGATTTTGAAATTTAATAATCCCATGGGTCAGAGTCCTATCATCTTGGAAGAAAAACACGTAATCCACTAGATTCGTCTTATATATCCATTTCATATTTCCTAATAATATCATGTTATATTAATTAAATTATTTTAACTGACATGATGTCTCCTACTCCACTTACTCTCAAATTTGTGTTACATGAAGGAACTCCTTTCTTTTCTAATGGAAAACGTTATAAAATTCCATTTTCATTCAAAACTTTAGGGGGTATTTAGAGCATTCACTTCAACGAAACAATTTTAATTATTTTTTGCCATTTTAAAAAAAAAAAAAGTAAATTCAGTTTCATTATTCACATATCCATCTATAACTTGAAACTTAAATTTTAAAAGTCCATTACTTTGTTATTTCAAGTCGAAATGAGATTACTTTTTTCAAAATTGCATAAAAATTTGAGATAAACAAAACAAGATCTATATTGATATGTTTTTTTTTTTTTCAAAAGATATTTGAAATTTTTACTTTTTCTAACGCCGAACACTTCATTTTCAACTAAATGCACAATTCTAATGGGTGTTTGGTGTTTGAGTTGAGTTGAAATTTTTAAGTTTGAATAGTAATTTTTGTTGACTTTTTAGAAAAGATAAAATTTTTTTTAAAAAAAAGACAAAAATTTGAGTTTAAACCTTAAGTTTAAACTTGAGCTCCAAACTCCCCCGTATACAACTCAACTTAACTTCAATAAAAACAGCTTCAAAACTTCAACACAGGTGGACAAAAATAATGACATCTTAACTTCTTTTCAGTTGACATTGCATATATATATATATATATCTCATTTTTTTCTTTTAGGGCCCATTGGGGGGAAATTCAGAATGGAATTTTAGAGGTTAGATTAGAAATTTATGTTTAGGAGAGGGGACTTTCAAAAACGGTTTGAAATATAAAAAATAGCACAAAAATTTAAAATATGTTTTTAAAAAAAAGTATGCAAAATGAATTTTATTTTGTTCATTTTGTCGTTATAAGTATTTTGTCATAAGAATCATCTCATTTTGATTTGAAATAAGAAAATTCTAAATTTTTAAAATTTAAGTCTTTTAAGAATAAAAAAGTGAGAGAAACTAAGACCTAGAATTGAGAGTTTCAAATCGGGCGTTAAAAACATCCTCCGGAGAACTTCCTCGAAATGGTACCTTAAAAAAAAATTTAAAAAAGAAGTGATCTCAATATATACAACTTTAACAAATCAAAATGAAATTATAAGCCGCACGTAATAAATAGAAGTACTCACTCTACAGTGTATGGATGCGCAGACCACACGTGTCTAGAATCCCCGTTATTATTTTTTCTTATTATATTATTTAGAAAAGAAATAAAACATAGACAATAATTGCCACGCTCGTGCGAGTTAACGCGTGGGGTTATGGTGGGTGATGACTAAGAAATGAGAATCCGATCTTTGAGGAGAGAGAAAGAGACAGATATATATATACACACACACACATATATATATATATAGAGAGAGAGAGAGAGAGAGCATAAAATAAAAGGAAAAAGGACCCAAGGCAATGAAGAAAGGCCACTTCGCCCAAGATTCACTCCTTCCTTCTCATGTGCTCTCTACGCAAAATCCCCCTACTCGCATGTGCATTTGTCCTACCTGTCCCTTTACGATTGTTTTGTAACATTCAGAATTCTACGATAAGCTTGGGATATGAAAACAGACTATAACGCGAATTTTGTTTTAAATCATCATATTTATATTAAAAATTATCAAGTTTTGCATACAATTTTTTAGTGCTTTTTATTAAATTTAATTTTAAAAAAACTGTACATTATCAATAAAGATAATTTGTCATAAAAAAAATCCGTAAAATATTACATAATAAGAAGAGATCTTACAGTCATTTATCTGTTGTATAGTACCGGATCCTGTGGAAAGACCTTTTTTTTTTTTTTTTTTTTTTTAATAACAACACTTTACATCTATTTTATAAGCGTTGTCGTCGTCTAAAATCAATCGCTCCTAGATTTGGAGTATCCCTTTTGTAGGTAATTGAGAATTTAGGTGGGACACTCTATTATAGAGTAGCCTTGTAAGGTAGTTAATCTTTTTCATAGGATTTAAATCAAATGTTGCATAATGTGGTCCTGTGAGGCTTCAGTATCCCGAGAGCATTATTTATATAACACTATTACACTCGTTTCATAAGCACCGTTTAATCAAATCGTACAATAAAGATCAATAATTCCTATAACTGAGAGTATCTCATCATAAAATTTGTACACTCACGGGCATACACATATATTTATATATATATATATATATATTTTCCTTTTCTAGTCCTATGCAAAGGACCACTCTTACATTTTTATCATGTAAAAATAAAAAGTTTAATATTACATTTATCATATTTACAATAAATATATTTCTTTATATTCTTTACATCATTGTTATATCTAATACATATTAAGTTTTACCTTCTATTTCTATATATTACATCTATAAAGACTTAAAGCATTTATTTTTGTGTATACATATATTGAGCTTGTTGGCTCTCTAGCGATATTTAATTGTTTATAAATACAATTAAAGTTAATTTAACTGGTAAACAAAAAGTTTACAGTAAAAAAAATTCCAAATTTGTTACAAAATTGTTTAATTTATTATTATTTTTAATTATATAATATTAGTCCAATTGAGAAACTACAACCAAGTCAAATATAGTTCGTATCAAGGATGAAAATATCGGTATTGGTAAAAATATCGATAGACTATCTTTTAGTCCATTTTTATAGAAATTTTGTAGATATAATCAATATTGTTGGAAACATTAGAAAAAATTATGAAAATTTACTTAAAAACATATTTCTAACATTTTAGGATAGGATATCAAAAAGATACATAATTATACAAGTTTTATTTGAGAAACATCTTGTATCTTACATATCTCAATATCAAACAAAAATCCTGTAAGGTTCAAAAATAATTGAAATGCCGTCTTGACGTTATTTTTATTAATGTTGAATAAAGTTGTAAACATGAGACATACCGGTTTGTTATGCCCTTCTGCAAAGTTTGTAGGAGAACATATTCTCTCACGGGGGTTTTTTTTTTGGTAAATATTCTCTCACGGGTTGTCAACAAAGCTTTCGTTTGCTTTTCTTTATTTCTTTTAGTTGTTGAACAAAATTATTGCAGCATGCTCAACAGATAATAGAAGACAAAATCTGAAATTCTAACCAAAATTTCCTTCAAAATTTTTTGAAAATTCCAAAATTTCCCGATATTTGATGCCAATTACATCGAGTTTTATCAATAACGACATTTTTATCGATATTTTCCTGATATTTTAAGAAAATATCTACGTGCTTAGCTAGCACATCATTGGTCATCGTGTTCCCCCGCTTCTTCCTCTCTTCTTCCATGACGGGCTCCATCACATGGGTTTTGTATTTTCAATGAGAAAGTGCACTTATCTGTTTTATCTTTTCGAATTACACTGCAAAAGAAATTAGGGATAAACAGAGTAATTAAGAGATGCACCAATTGCTTGAGGGATTTTTTTTTTTTTTTTTTTTTTTGTATTTAATTTTTGGGAGACACCTTGTGTTGCTGTTAAAATTTTTTGATACAACACCATAAGGAATCACATGATGTGATTGGTCCTGTGCCGCCTTACTCCACCTAATCACCTACAAAACAGAGAAGCGCACCTCAGAGTAAGGGAGATACTAATGGGATGTCTGCTAAGCACACTCTATACTTAAGTAAATAAGAGGTACTAATGAGTGAGCGAAGAAGCAGAGTTTGGGCAAAACATGTAGTTCATATCTGAGAGAGTAAGGCACTCCTCTATTTTTATAGAGATTTTCTCAAGTTCGGACTTCCTGGATGGTCCCGACCAATATTAGCAGCTTATCAAAAGTTTCATTGTTGCTCTCTATGCCTTAGAACGTTAAAAAGTGACAAAATAAAGCACAGTTCAAGGGTAAAATGATGAAATGGATGTTAGGGGTAATTGATTAGGTAAGTGAATTAAATCGGGTTTACCCTATCTAGTTGATTCAACGTATAAAAATTATAATTTTATATCAATTGTGTAACATGGATTCGATTACATGTCGCTAACATACTTAATTCATTAGGCTTGACCAGGTTGACAAACGTCAAGACATGATTATGTTAAAAAATAAAAATAAAAAATCAACGATAATTTGTACTGTGGATAATAACGAATGGATTCGTCTTATTATATTTGAAGGTGTTTGATTCCTTTGATATTTGATTTTTGGTTATTTATTTATTTATTTTTTTAATGATAGTTGTTCTGCATGTACTTTGATTGTAACATGTGAAAATCTAGTACCATTTCTTAATTGGAAAAGGATGAAGTGTACTATTCGTCTTCGTCAGCTGCCGCCAAAGGATCACGAGTATAGTTTTCATTTCTCTTTCTACGTGGAGTTTTTTATTGGACACATCTGGATAATTTGGATTGTCGCATTTATTTATTTATTTCTTAATGCACTTTTTTTGTGATTTTTTTTTTTTGTGTGAATAAAGAATCTAAGGGTGATCCTATCATTGTTAGGTTTTCAATCCTTACAAGCAGTAATTCATTTCTCTAGATATGGTAAATACATGTTTTTTTATATTAGTTTCTCTCAGTCGGTCACCCGAAATCTACCCTGCCATCACTAAACCATGCTTCGATTGTCGAAGCTGGAGCGAAACCTAATGGGAGTAATGAGAATCGAACTTGGTGGACGAAAGAGAGAAGCCTAGCAAATGTACCTATCCCTTTACCAACTCATCCATCCTTGTGCGTGTCCTTTTTTGTGAATTTTATTTCATCAAGTTTTATTAAATAAAATAAAATTACCTTGTTACATTATTTTTCCTTTATAATAAAATCGGTCATGAATAACCTAGGGTATTTTCAATGTAATGCCGAATTATTATATCAATGGTAAATTTTAGTATTCAGATGAAAAAAGTACTTTTTCATGGAGTGTTATATTTGATACGAAATTTGTCATGTATTAAATTGTGGCAAATTTATCACAAGATATAATCAGAATCAAATTTAATATTCGATTTTTTATTAATTGATAGCTTGACTTTTGTTATGTAATTATTATAATACTTTCATTTTTAATTTACATTAATACTAAAGGTTCACTTTTACAAGTTTCAAAACAAAATAATAATGATAAAAAGTAAGAATAGCACTAGAAATAACATTATGTATTAAAGTACAAAGTAAGATTATATTATTCTTTTCATATTTTTTTTTTGTAATAAATATAATATTGACATAATCAATGCATTGAAGATGATCTTAGGAGGTGCATGGATAGATTATTTTGTTCCATTTCAGTCCATGTCATTTTATAAACAATTCAAATGAGCATTTGATGACCACCATTTGCAAAAAATAAAATAAATAAATAAATAAATACTGGAAATTAGAGTTGATTAGTAGTTTTTAATCTTCACCGTTGGGTCTTAAAAAAAGAGAATGGCATCCAGCCGTTGATGAAAGTAAAACTGTAAAAGTGGGATCCAACTAAGATGCTCAACCATAACGTGGGGTCTCTTTAAGTCTTCAATGGCAATGCAATGCATCAGTGTAAGTGAAGGAAAGAAAAGAAAAAAAAAAAAAAAGGAAGCAATCAGATTTGCTTTTCTTTTCTTTTGCTTTATTTATTTATTTATAATTTTTCTGTGAATTCTGTTATAGAGTATGGAAAAAAAACATTATGATAAAATTTTTATTTTTGAATAATAAGAGATTTGCTATGAATCAAATAGAGAATCGTTTATAATAACAGACACGATTGGGGTAGGATTTTCCTCTAACCAAATAAGTTCATTATCCACCTGAAGCAAATATCTAGTAAGCCTATGAGCAGCCAAATTGGCTTCTCTAAGTACATGCTCAAGAGAGACTTGAGGAAAGAGAGACAACAAACTAGAAACATCAAACAGAACATTTTCAAACTAAGCTTACGTTTGGTAATAAAATTTAACTCCAACTAAACTGTACTTTTTCATCTCAATTTTTATATTTTTTTGAAAAAGTCAACAAAATTTATAATTAATTTTTAAAAAATCAACCAATTCAAACTTAAAAATTTCATCTCATCTCAAACTCAACCCAAACACCAAACAACCCTTAAGTATTGAAAGCTTTTGGCTTTAATAGCTTGGATAACTGTTAGTGCATTTGACTTCACTATATTTAAAAAATACAAAAAAAAAAAAAAAAGTTAGAGAAAATAACCTAAATAATCCTTTTTCTTTCATTTGTTAATCAACATGACACAAATTTCCATTCTAAATCAACATGACATAAATTTTAGTTAACTTTAATTTAATTTTATATCATATTGATCTAATATTAATTTTTTATATTGTGTTGGTGTAATTATCTCTAAATTTATGTTAGCTCAGATGTTTTTCCCTTTAAATTAAGCCCTACATCTAAAGCCCATCGTTAGGAAAGAGCTTAGGCTTCAGTATCTCGAGGACTTGACAACCCACAGAATTTTGTTGCCACAATAGAATAAGAATTCAATTCTTAAGTACCGTTTGATTATATTAAATACAATTTTTAGCTGTTATTTTTAAATATAATCATAATTGAATATGGTATATCACAAAACATAATAACAATCACATGATTAAAAATTATGTACTATCAATAACATAGATAAAGTGAGTGTTTTTTAGTATAAAACTTCTATTTAAGACTTGTTTTTTAATTATTAGATTAATTTTTTAACTGTCAAATATGAGAATATTTACATTAAAAATTTACAATACGGAATACAAAAGTACTCTAAATATAAATCAGACTATTCAAAAAATTAATTTAACTGCTAAAATAACAATTTCTACCAATGGTATAAGATTGAGATGCAACTTTTTTGGCTTCACTTCTGATGAAAGAGATCCAAAACTTCGTGACAACCTAAATAAATCTTTTCTTCTATTTTTCCACTTTACTCATCATTCGGTGTTTTTTTTCCTCCTTTATTTTTTTTTTAGATGGGGCGTACTTATATGGTTAGGCGATTATTGTGTTGTGATAATTTAGGCTTAAAGATCATATTATACTGAGTTTTTGTAAAAGAATTTTAAACATATAGAGATTGTTAAAACTATTCTTGAAGCTGCCTCACACCCAAACAATACATACATACATACATTCATATATATATATATATATATATATATTTGTAGGAATACTCTTTCATAGTTGATATGTTACAAGGATGAGAGATAGAGTTTACATGTGATAAGGAAGAAAGAGACAGTCAGACAGAGTTGTAGTTTTTAATAGCAACAACTAATCCCAGGTCTCTTGGGACGGTAGAATGGAGCCTAGATTAGGTCTCCGTTTCATAAATTAGTTGGAGATGAAATTTTTAAGTTGGAATTGATTGATTTTTCAAAAATTAATTATAAATTTTGTTGACTTTTCAAAAAAAGATAAAAATTGAGATGAAAAAGTACAGTTTAGTTTGAAATAAACTCAAATACCAAACGGAGGGTAAATAGAGTCAACAGTAGGGACTGGCATTGGATTCGGCAGGTTCGTTTGCTATTGGTGGCGCAATAGTCCCTGTTTTTTCTCTCCAGAAGAAGAGGTGGAGGAACTATCTCTCCTCTGATTGCATGGTGGTGATGATTGGCCAAGCTGTTCCCGAAGCAAGTGGTGGTCACGGACTACTCAAAGTTAATCGACGGCGAGACCGGCCAATATCGGAGCTCGTCTTCTTCACGGCAGCAGCTTTCGCCGGGAAGGCAATCGACATCAGGCGGAGGTTGAGCTCAAATCTCGAAGCTTTTAAATGTCCGTACAAGCGTTATAATCGTTAAAAATAACACATAAAAAGTTGTAATCGTCATTTCATACAAGTATCGCACAAAAGAATTCCCTAATTATATAATATATATATATATAATATAATATAATATAAACTTACTTATATTAGATAATTAGACAATTCGTATGCACATAAAAAGTGCTTATAATTTTCCTCAAAAATTAACAAAAAAAAAAAAGTGCTTACAATTGTGAGAATAGTGGCGGTCTTTGAATTATTTAGGAATTGAAAATTTAGTCTATATTTTAAATTAACAATCAAGCTCTTGGACTTTTGATTTCTTTACGCTTGTGGTGAAATTGATAATGAAGGTCTAATTTTTGTACTAAATTTATCACGTGCTCCACTCATGACCTAATATGATATTAATTTCCTAATATTCTTTTGAATTAAATCGAAAATCCTATTTAGTGTTATTTTCCTAAAAAAGATCTCGTGTTATTATTATTATTATTATTTTTTAATTTTCAGATGGAGAAGAAACAAGGCTTCTTCTTTGCTACAAAGGAGGTGGTTTGTGGACTCTCGCTGCCGCTGCGGTCGAAGAAAGCAGATTGGTAAGAGTGAGATTCGACTTTGCCCATCTCAAGGCTTCTTTGATAGAATATGGATTGTTTGACAGAGTTTTTATATTTACTTTTAATTTGTCAAAAAAGATAAGTAAAAGTTATAGATTTTCACTAAATGTTTTGGAATCACATTTGTAAAAGAGTTTTTGAAATCAAAATGATTTTAAAGTTTTGGAATTAATAATAAAAATGTTAAAAGTAAAATTTATAATATTTAACTTAAACACTAATGAAAAGTTATAAAGTCTATTTACAAGATATTTTTTTTATATAATTTTAATCGGAATACATATTTTCTAGTTTTGACAGTAAACTTTTTTCGAAACTAAAAACTCTTACTCAGGAAGTCAAAAACAATTTTAAAGAAACTCTATTAAACAAGCCTGTCGAGTAGCCAATGTAACATGGCTTAGTTAAAGCACTGATTGCGAGATTCGATAGCTCGAGGTTGATGGGGAAGACGATCACTGAGAATGGAGGGCTTGGATTTTAGTTTACATTGACCTTTTTTTTTTTTTTTTTTTTTTTTTTGCATTTATTTTTTTATTTTCTACTTCTTGCTAGACACTTCCTCATGTCATAAGTGAGTCTAGGATAAAACGGTAAAAAGTGATGAGTAATCAAACTATTAGATTAGTAGTGTGGAATGTGTTTAGATTAAACTTGAAATATGGAACCAAAAATTTTGCAAATAAAAAATATGTTGAAATAAAAATGTTAGTGCAAATGTGAGATGAATATTACACTTGAGTTAAGCTTTTAATTGGATGCTTTTGCAAAAAAAAAAAAAAAAAAAAAAAAAAAAAAAAAAAAAAAGATTACAATAAGATGAAATTTTAAGGATAGAATTTTTAAACTCGGTTAAAACTAATTATCTTTACGGACAAAGTTAAGCTCTAGTTGAGGTGGAAGTTAATTAGAAAATAATGTTACATATATCTCATGTTATATTGTAAAAAACATACCATGTATTTTTCTTTGGCACATTCCTACAGTAACCTAGATATTGTGTTTTTTTTTTTTAGCATTTAATTCTCTGAATTTTTTGATATAACTCACAATTTTTTCCACGAGACATATCCACTCATAAAAAGAGCTATATTAACTATCAAGTTACATGTTTGCAAATTTCTAAAACCAAAAAGACAAATTTTAAGTGCTCATTTGAATAATCAGACTATTTTTCAACACTATTAAATTTTTTTACTTTTCAAATCTATATCAAAGGACAATTACAAAACAAATTGTCCATTTATGTAATTTTTCTTCCCATTTTTTTTTTTTAAAATTCTATCAATACCATTTTAAGAAGTTATCTATAACCTTTATTTAAAAGAACAAAAGACACTAAACCTGTCACGTTGCGGGCTTAGACGTGACGGGTTCTAAACCCACAGCGTGATATTTTAAATAAAAAATTAATTTTTTAAAATTACAAAATTTAAAAAAATTTAAATTAGTTTTTTCATTTTTATTTTGTTGGTCTATTTTATATAATTTTAAACTCGTCACGTGATAATTTTTAATAAAAATTATTTTTAAAAGTAAAGAGAATTAATTTTTTTGTTTTATTTTGTATTGTTTGTGTGTTTCACACGCGTTTTTCAACTAGTTTTAAATAAAAGATTAATCATGGATATCCATCAATTCTTCTAACTTTGTCTCATGCTCACATCTGTCTTGTCTTGTTATCGTCTTCCAAAATCATTAATAATTGGCCTTACTCCATTTTTTTCCTTTTAAAAAAGACAACAAATAAGTTTCTTAAAAAAACAAAAATTGTAAAAATAAACTAGAAATAAAAATGTCATAAAGCTCATAACCAAATAGAGGCAAACAAAAAAAAAAAAAAAAAAAGAAGAGTTTTTCCTCATAAATGTACAACAAATCAGATTCTACTCTTTCTCTCTCCTCTTTCTTGTCACTACATAGACCAAAGGGCAAAGGCTTTAAATAATCAAATTCTCTCTCTCATTTAAACCCCCCCGCCTAAACCTCCTTCTTAATCCTAACTTTATTAAATCCCCAAACTAATTCTCTCTTCTCTCTCTCTCTCTAAATACTGAACAGTCTCTCTCTCTCTCTCTCTACCCAAGGACTCATTCGGAGCTTTGTACGAGCGAGGCACCGTCGGATCTCCCTCCAATGGCGACCGGGACGACGACGACGACGACGGCGGCTCTGAGCAACGGCGAAGCGCCGATGAAGCCACCGGCGGCTCTCGGCTCCTCGGCTTCCCTCAAGGCTCGGAAGAAGCCTAACGCAGGTGCGCCGGCCGCCGCCGCCTCCGCGATTGGCCGAGCCGGCGCCGAGGTCGACGACATCATCACTCTCCTTCACGGCTCCGATCCGGTCCGCGTTGAGCTCAACCGGCTCGAGAACGAGGTTCGAGGTGAGTTTCTGGTGATTCTGGTATCCATTTCTGGAAGGAAATTTGTGAAGTGAGTGGCAATGCCGTGTGTGTGTTATCGATTCTTTAGCGTCTTTGTTGATTTATTGTTTTGAATTTTGCATTTTTGATTTCTAATGGAGGATTTGTCTAATTCGTGCGCGGGTTTTGGTAAATTTGACGAATTTTTGTCAAGAAAAAGTTTTCTGGGGTGAATTCTTATCAGATTTCGAATTTTTCTCTCGGGGAAAGAGAATCAAGAGTTTGATGGCTAGTGCCTAATGAATGTGTTTTCTCACATACATGTCGGAATGTGAATTTTATATAATATATGTGCAGCTGAACCATACTCCAGAAAGAAAAAAATCGAAGAAAATCGAAAATTGAAAGTCGATGAAATGTGTTTTATCTATTAATTTAATAATAAATGCCCAAGAAACGGAGTTCCGACACTCAATTCTTATCAAATCCATTTTTTTCCTTTCTTTTTATTGGTTTAGAGGGGTAGATATTTAAGAAAATTGTTGAATTTTCGAACGTTTTGAAAGGCTTTCGTTACTGATTATGGCAGATAAATGAGTTGCTGTTTAACATGGTATGGTAGCATTTTATTTTTTGTAATGTACTGACGTTCATGATTTAAGAACAATCATTATGCATTCTGTGGTGGTGGTTATACGATTTTTTTTTTAATTCTTATTATTATTTTTTTAAATTCTAATATAACTTGCTGAGAAAAAAATTTATTGATGGAGTAGCTGTTTTAAATACTTTACTTGTCAAAGAAAAGAAAACTTTTATGGTGTTTCGGCTTTCACTTAAATTCGTTTGAGTGCATAAATGATATGGTTGTGGGAATTAATGATGGGTTTTCTTTGTTGAGATAACAGATAAAGATAGGGAATTGGGTGATGCACTTGCAGAAATCAGGTCCCTAAGGAACTCGGAACGCCTTAAAGAGAAGGCAGTTGAAGAGGTATTACATTTTGAAACTAATTCCACTATTTCTTATTGATACTGGCTCTATATGTTCTTCACCTGACCGGACTGATCACATTTCAAGGAGATCATAATTTATAAAGTTTATGTATGGTATGACAATATGCCATTTCTACTATTCCATTGTCAACGTAACTTCTTGAATCCTATGAGTGGCTTTGTGAATGTTGTAGTTGTATTTAGCTGATTAAAATAGGATGTTTTGCAAAATAAGTACATATTATATCCTGTCTGAACCCGTACACGTATTATTGCAATTGATTTATGTTGGTAACTTGGCGAAAGAAAACGTAACCAAAGTCCTACTGTTAATTGGTTCTTAAAACAGAGACAATTAGTGGGTTTCTGCTCTTCGAGACTTCCTGTGATTTTAATTAATTTATATTAAAAATTTTTTCCGGTGACTAATTTCTTGAGCCTGTGCATTCATACTGTTTCTTAAAAAAAAAAAAAAATATTGGACATGCTGTAATATGCAGTTAGATATGAAGTGCAACGGTCTGAGTGCTTTTCTTCAAGCTAAGTTGCTAGGGTAGTGCCAACTTCCAAGTGTAGTAACTTGGTTCAACATTGAATGGAAAACTAACCTGCCGTATTTCATTTGATTTTACTATTTTAGGATTCTTGATATATGTGACATATGGACAATGGTATCAAGGAATTATGTCCATGATGCACCATAATTGAATTGTATTTTAACGTTAATAGTTTCTTTCTAGTATTTTATTCTATAGTCTGTTCATACGGGTATCCTTATATTCCCTTGGTAATTTTTTCAGTTGACAGATGAGCTGAATAAAGTTGATGGAAAACTTAAAGCGACTGAAGCCCTTTTGGAGAGCAAGGTACTACTTTTGCTTTCAATTTCTTTTTATTTTTTATTTTTATTTTTTTAAATTGTAGTATCATTTCTTAACCATACAGTAGGATTCTTTCCTGGTTTCAAATTTGACTATGATTAGTACATCATGCTTGCAGAATCTTGAGATTAAAAAAATAAATGATGAGAAGAGAGCAGCTTTGGCTGCACAATTTGCAGCAGAAGCCACTCTTCGTAGAGTCCATGCTGCACAGAAGGATGATGACATGCCTCCCATCGAGGCCATTATCACTCCATTGGAGGCAGAGCTTAAGCTTGCTAGGCAGGAGGTATACTTTCCTTGAGTAGTATGACTTCCTTTACGGACATTCATGATGTTGTACTTCAATTGTCAGCAATTCTGTATCGTTTTCCAATTAAGTGGATTTTCTTTTGATTATTCAACTTATTGAGTAGTTTAACAAATATCACTCCTACACAGATCAAGTCTTGTTCTGCTCGTGATTTTCTTAGACTGTATTTGCAATTTTTATTAACATTTGTTTTAGGTCACAATGATTTTACTTTTTATTTATTGTTATTCTTAGAATTTTTTTTTCTTTATTATTATTATTATTATTTTTTCATACACAATGCTTTCATTTTCTAGGTAGCAAAGTTGCAGGACGACAATAGAGCACTTGATCGGCTAACAAAATCAAAGGAAGCGGCTCTCCTTGAGGCTGAGAGGACAGTTGAAATTGCTCTGGCAAAAGCATCCTTGGTTGATGATCTGCAAAACAAGAACCAAGAACTTATGAAACAGATAGAAATATGCCAGGTACCTTGAACAATTTCCATTGAAATGAGGACATGCATGTTTGCTGTAATGCTGTTTATGCACGGCTTCACAACTTGATATGACATGTCTTGATCGTATATCAGGAAGAGAACAAAATCCTTGACAAAATGCACAGGCAAAAAGTTGCTGAGGTTGAAAAGCTGACTCAAACAGTTCGTGAGCTTGAAGAGGCTGTCCTTGCTGGTGGTGCGGCGGCCAATGCTGTGCGTGATTACCAGCGAAAAGTGCAGGAAATGAATGTAATGACTGTTTCTGGAATTCTATTTGTTTGAAATCACTAACTAGTTATTCCAAGCGTGCTGTACATGCAACTTGCATCTGACCCTTAGAGCTTACGCAGGAGGAGAGAAAACTTTTGGAGCGAGAGGTGGCTCGTGCTAAGGTTTCTGCAAACCGTGTAGCCACTGTAGTTGCAAATGAGTGGAAAGATGCCAGCGACAAAGTGATGCCTGTAAAGCAATGGCTTGAAGAAAGAAAATTCTTCCAGGCATGCTATCAGTTATTTCTTAAATGTCACCTTATTGTGTTTTCTATTTAAGTTTCTTTGACTCATTTATTTGACTACCGTGCTTTGTATTGTTTCTAAAAGTTGCATGTTTCATCTTTTTTCTTTATAACTGCTTAATTATTTTATTTTCTCTATTATATAGTATTTTAGAACATCAAAACCAATGCCATTATGTTACGGTCAGGAGTTATCATTGAACAAATAACAAAGTACGATTGCAATAATCTAATGTAATGGTAGACTGTCATGACGCACGAATGAATATTAGAAATCCTGTATCCCTATCAGATTGTTGTTGTGTTTTTGTAAGATTAAGGCGAAAACTGAAATGTGGAATTTCAGGAACATGTTATCCAGAAAAGACTAGATTAACGATTTCATTGTCAGATTGTGTTATGGCATGAATTGTACAAATGCTGATGAGAAAAGCTCTATCCGATGTTATTTTAAAAAGTATGGTTAAAATAGACTATAGAAAAAAAATTAACCTCCATTATTGTTAATTTTTGGTTTCAAATTTTATTTAATAGGGAGAAATGCAACAGCTTCGGGATAAGTTGGCAGTAGCTGAGCGCACAGCAAAGGCAGAAGCACAATTGAAGGTGGGCTTTCCTGTTCTGCGTTTTCCTGAATTGTGTTATCTCTTTTACATACAATCTTCTTGTTAGCTTATCAATTATTTTATTTCTCAGGAAAAGTACCTGACTCGCTTCAAAGTTTTGGAGGAAAAGCTTAAAGGATCTAATGGTGGTTCTCGCTCAGCCTCAGAAGCAAGAAGCATAAACAACAGGTGTTCAAGGCGCCAGTCTCTCGGTGGAGCTGAGAACTTCTCTAGATTGTCCGCCAATGGATATCTTTCAAAGAGAATTTCAAATCCACAATCACGAGTTCAACGTTCCAACAGTGCTACGGCACTACTGAAGAATGCCAAGGTTTCATCAAGATCATTTGATGGTGGCGACAGATCATTGGAAACAGATAAGCTAAAAGACAATGCACCATCCAGTGCCGGTGATCAGATCGAAATGACTGAAACGAATGGTAGACAAGATGACGGTGGAAATGCGACTCCTACTGGAAATTCCAGAACAGAAACTGAAGATAATGTTTCGGGAGTGTTGTATGATATGTTACAGAAAGAGGTTATAACTTTAAGGAAGGCTTGCCATGAGAAAGATCAGGCCCTTAAGGACAAAGATGATGCAATCGAGGTCAGATAAGTCTTTAACGATTTCAGCCTAGCCTTACTGTTTTAAATTGGCCCTTAATGTAATGCGTTTTTTCTAATGTGGCAACGAGTAGATGTTGGCTAAGAAGGTTGACACGTTGAACAAAGCAATGGAAGTCGAGGGAAAGAAAATGCGAAGGGAAGTGGCTGCCATGGAAAAAGAAGTTTCCGCCATGCGTAACAGCAGTGAGCATGATCAGAGGACGAGGCGCCTCATTGCTCCTAGAGCGGCTGTATCAATGACTCGTTCTCTTTCTGCCAGGTAAAAAACCAAGAATTCAAACTTTTGTACGTAAATGGTTATGGTTGTCCATGTGATTGATGCCTTAATTCTATATTTTATTTTATATTATTTTATTTTATTTTTAGGAATGCAAGAAAGTAACGGGCTAGCGTGGTTGTTGTGCAAATGACCAAATGTCAAATATTTTACTCTCTGGCTCCGCGGTCAGTAGAATGTGTATGGTTTTCTCATGATTCTTTACTCAACACATATCTTTGTCTATCTAAATCTTAATGGTCTAATTTGTAAAGAACGACGTGAGGCTTTTCAGGAAAACGTCCTGCATTGTATATTGCTTGTACTAATATCACTAAGAAATACCATCAAGAGTGGAATGAAATTCGCTTAAAAGATTTCTTAGATGACTCTTTTTGACGTTTAATCCGACCGATAATTGTTGTCTACCACAAAGGTATTTAATAAAGAATTTGACTAGGCAGCTTTGAGGCCAGAACCTTGCCTGAATTTAGATTTCCGGGAGGTCGCGGAAGCCAAAATATTGAGGGATCTTTTTTTAATTTTTTTTTTATAATGCTCCATTTTCGTTTTGCTCGGAAAGTGACTTTCTCTGAAAGCAGAGAAAGTACTGTAGAGGTCTTTGAAATTTTAGTTACCAGTTTGTGCTAACTCAATGGGAGGGAAAGGGTCTGGGTGGAATTTATTAGGTCTGCAATCTAATGAAATAAACTCTTGTATTGAGATTGACAAACTAAAAAATTCTGATTATTATTTTAGAAAAAAAAAAATGTAGGAAAGTTTTGCTTTTGGGGTAGTGAACCAGAGTCCGAAGCAAAGATAGATAGGATGTTTAAATTGAACGACATGAGAAACAAAGTAAGAAAGCGAGAAAAAGAAAAGGAAAACCGAAGATTGGAGGAGCTATTAAATTGTCTAAAATTGATAAACTTATAGAAGTAGTTGAGAGCAGAAGTATCGTCCGAGCATCAACTGCAGGACATAGCTGACCAATTTATTGCCTCCGAGAAGCGTGGATGAATATGTCCCGATATTGTCGATTTTGTGACATTATCTATATTTTGAAGTCTCGACATGAATAACGGGAGAAATAATTTTTTTTTTCAGAGTGTTTATCAAATGTTAACAATGTCAAAAAATATCAGCAATATCGACGAATAGCCGTGAATATCCAAGATATTTTTGAATTTTTTTTTGGGGGCAAAACTCAATTTTGTAGCACATTTTTTTTTGTTTGTAATTGTTAAGACTATTATTTTTATTTTAAAAAATATATTTTTTAACTTTATAAGTGTTTAGATCAAGATTAACGCCTATTTAATGCTTTCTAACCTACTAGAAAATCCTTTTGGTATTAAAGACACTTGAAGTGTGTATGTTCCCTATTATATTTGACACTTCTTCTTTTTTTATTTTATTTTATTTTAATCTTATATTGTTGTATTTTGCTTGTACTGATCATGTAATATCAAATTGAAATTATGATTAATCTATAGTTATGATGATTTCCTCTTGCACTATGCGATATAATCTCATATTCGATAAGATATGTACTACTTCTATTACTAAATTAGCTCAGATTAAGTAATGTTGATTGTTTTAACATTTTGTAAAGTTTATGGAAAAAAAAAAATATAAGCTTTTCTTTAGGTATCAACTTTTTTTTCTCGAGATATTCGTGAACATCGATATACATTATCCGTAAATCAAAATATCGACATCACTGTCGAGATTGACATTTTTATCCTTACCTAAAATTATGGGAGTACTTGATTCTCAGGAGTAGAGATTAGGAGCAATTTATAGTACTAAAGAAAGACAAGAGAGACGCATTTATGACTTGCAAACCACTTGAATTGAAACTCAAATGGTTGAAGTTTGAAAATAGTCTAGGACCGTCCTCTTAGACAATACTTTTCATAGACTAGCATGGTTTGTGATTATTATGAAGATGATAGATAATGATGAGGACTTCAAGTATGAAAGATGGCTCCACTTGGCCTATGTTATCATGGCACTATCTTCAACATGGTTGTCCGTATTTCTTCTAAAATCTACAACAACATTACCAAACTGACCCAAGTCCTTCAATAATAGAAACTAAAATAAAAAAATAAAAAACCAATATTTCAAAATTTTTTTTATAAGAATAGATGATGATGGTATACATAGACAATCCAAAAATCGAGATGCAACTCTGCATAATATCTATATAATGAATTTTTGCATATATATATATATATATATATATATATATACCTTAATTATATTGATACGACAGTATGAACCCAAATCTTTAATACAAAGAACAACTTCTTCACCATCCCACTTGACCATGCACATGAGTGATGATGATGATAGAACATATCCCAGTCAAAGATCTAATAGATGGCCCTTTTGAATTTGACTAGGGGGGGGAAAAAAAGGAAAGTTAAAAAATATGCGATAATATGTAAAACGCAATGCACAGAAGAGTGTAATGATCAAAGATGTTGGCATACATTACTGGTAATTTCGTTTTAGACTTTATAAGCTGTAGAGTTTTAATTTTTTTATTTATTCAAATTTCAAAAAATAGTTATAATATGTGGAAAGAGAAGAAATATATTTGATTAACATGACGTTAATATCAATTAAGAGTTTGAATCTCCATGCAAATTTTAATTAAAAAAAAGATACAGGCAAAATATTCTTTATGTTTCTCTTTATTCTCTCTTTGTAAACTGCTATGTGAATTCGATTAATTATCTTTATCAGCTTGTTGGGGGTTCGTTTGCCGAACCGCAAGAGAGGTAATACAAGAATATGCCGTCTGGCTTCTTAAAATAAAAAAAAAGACCGCAGAAAGATAGGGAAAGTTCTAATAATTATTGTTTGCCTTTGGCCCACGACCCGAACTGTATATTTGTCCTATAATATTTCTTCCTTCGAAAATATTGCCAAAAAAAAAAAAAAAAAAGATGGACTGTAATTCCTTTAGTCAAGGTTTAACTTTGTCATTTTCATCTTC
Organism: Ficus erecta; assembly: GCA_008635985.1. NCBI lineage: Eukaryota > Viridiplantae > Streptophyta > Magnoliopsida > Rosales > Moraceae > Ficus > Ficus erecta. The sequence continues at coordinate 274,485 of BKCH01000136.1, read as the reverse complement.
AATCTTAGAAGCTATTAAAAATCACAAAATTAACCTTGATCATAACACACTTGATCTTCACGTGCTAATTATAGTTAGGTTTTAACAATTTCTAAGGAGAAAGACTATTATGATACAAATTAACAGGTCAAAATCTAGTTCTGTAACATTTTTAAAATTGAGGAACTAATGTGAACTTGACCAAAAATGAAATTAACCCTTAAGAGACAGATTATAAAATTGAGTAATTGGTCTAAATGGTCCTAACTCTTTAGCAGGTAACGATTTGATCTCCATTATTTTAATTTGGCCAAGACTCAAACTCTTAAAACATGGACAATCCTAGACCTTTTCCTCAAATTCCGATAAATTTTTTATCATGTGCAACACATAAATGATTTGATGAAAGAGGGTATTTTGGTAAAAATAACAATACTTATTCGGAATAAAATAAGTTTAACAACATTGAAAGAAACCCCATAAATTCACAAATCCTAGATCTAATTATGTTGAACACCCCTATGAATCCTAAGTCACAAATCAATAATAAATTCCCAAACTAAAAACCCTAGATCTAGTTTTCTACTATTGAAGAATCTGACGCCGCCATCGCTAGAAAAGACAACGTGACCGAAAAGATCGACAATGTTGGAGATTGCTAGATGACAATGGAGAACTCTCCGTCACAATTTCAATGGAAGGGATCGTTGGGCTGTGACCAAGATCAATGGATGCCATCAACATGATCGACATTGACATCGACATCGTTAGGTTGGGGTCGCAAGGTTCACAATGGTAGTGATGTGGCTATACACTATAAGAGACTCAACGTAGCAGATGTGGGCGGCTTGAGATTGATGGTTTTGGCTGGCAGCGACGTTGCAAGGGTGATTGTGGATCTAGATGGGCTGGCTAGTTGGTGATGGATCTCCCTTGCAGCGGCGGATACTCAATGGGTTGGACCGGCGGTGGTATGGCAAGGTGAAGACAAATTTGTAACGATTGTTTTACGAAAAGATAACATGTTAGGGTCATGTGCATAAAACCATTCAAAATGTTTTTACAAAATTTAACGGAAACGTGTACGCGTAAGAAGTGTAAGATTCTTGAGGATCTCATCCATTAGGATTGCCAACGTTTTACGAGTTACATGTTTTACGAGTTACATGGTTTTTTAGGGAAAACTAAAAGAACAACTACTTCTTCACCATCCCACTTGGCCATTCTCATGAGTCATGATGATGATAGGACATATCCCAGTCATAGATCTAATAGATGGGCCCTATAGGATTTGCCAAGAAAAAGAAAAAGAAAAAGGAAAAGGATTGTTAAAAAATATATGATAATCTGTTAATAGCAATGCAATGGAGAGTGTAATGATCATCAGATGGAGGAATATATTGTTCATAATTTCACACCAGACTTTATTAGAAGTCATAGAATTTTAATTTTTTATCTTCAAATTTTTAAAAAATAGTAATAATGTGGAATGAACTATCAAGGGAGATGTAATATTTTTTTACCAATACGACATTAATTTCAACTAAATCCATCATAAGATATAGAATTCGAATCTCCATTTTTTTTTTCCAAATATGTTTCACTTTACTCTTTCTTTGTTTTTGAACTCCGTTAAACCTTTATCAGCTTGTGTTGGGGTTTTGTTTGCTGAAATAAACCAAACCTCAATTCTCAAGACAAGTAACACAAGTGTAGGAAAATGTGCGTGTGTGCTTGTTATGTATACCAAAAGGACAGGAACCACAAGAATATGCCATCTGGCTTCTTCAAAAAATATAGATGGTAGAAACCTATGAATATGGTAGTAATGGCAAAGAAAGAGAAAGATGCAATTATAATTCGCATTTGGTTCTCGAACTATTAATTTATCCTATAAAAGTCATTCCTATTGCTAAAAAATTAACTGTAATTCCTTAATTAGGGGTTAACTTTGTTATTCTCATATTCAAATTGAGAAGTTGCAAGACTCACAAAATTTATTTTGATTAAAACGCACTGGAGTTCACGTCGTAATTGCGATAAATTTCTGATAATTTTTGGAGAGAAAACTAATATGATACAAATTAGTAGTTCAAAAACTGGTTTTTAAACATTTTAAATTTGGAGACTAAAATGGAATGGGACCTAAAACTCAAGGACCAAAAAATAAAATTAATCCTTGAAAAACATATTATAAAATATGGTAATTGGTTTAAATAGTCCATAAATTTTTAATTAGGTGACGAGTTGATCCCGTTCTTTTTGTTTTGGCCATAACCTAAGCTCTTAAAATGTTGGTAATCCTAATCCTTTTCATTATATTCCGTTAAATTTTTAACTAAATTAATCCTGTACAATACATGTGATCTTATAAAATATGGTATTTTGGTAACAAAATAGTAGTCTTTCTATAGGAAAAAAAATTATTTTTTAAAAAAGAAAAAACGTGCTAGAAAACCCCTCCAAATTTGGGAAAAAAAAAAACCCCCCTAAATTCATAGACCCTTGATCTAGTTATCTTGAACACCCGTATGAATCCTAAATTCACAAATCAAGGAACAACTTCCCAAATTGAAAACCCTAGATTTAGTTATCTCTGTTAATGAATATGCCGCTACTGTCACTAGAGGCGACCTTCTCCGAAGAAGACGACGTGATCGGAAAGATCGACATTGTTGGAGATTGCTACATGGCAATGGAGAACTCTCCGTCATAATTTCAATGGCAGGGGACATTGGGCTGTGACCGAGAAGATCAATTGATGGGATCGACGTTGACATCATTGGAGTGGGGGTCGCGAGGTTCCCAATGGTGGCGATTGGGCTGCTCACGGTGGGAGGCTTGGTGTAGCAGGTCTCGGCTTGTGGTGGGGCGGGCTTGACTGGTTTGGGCTGGACGGAAAGGTATAGTAGTAAGGAGTGTCGGAATCGTGGCGATCTCATCCATTAGGATTGCCAATATTTTACGAGTTGGGTGGTTTTTTTAGCCAAAACTAAAAGAACAAAGATCAAAACGTCATATGTTAAAGAGTTCAGAGATCATTTAGGTCAAATTCCTTAGAAAAATATTATATAATTATGCTTTTCTTCTGGCCAAATATTTCTAAAAGGTAAAGATCATGAAAGCAACAGGCAATTGTTGCAAGATACTATGTATGACAGCTGTTGAGAAGTATACACCATACCTAAACTATCTTAAAAACATGTGTATATATCTCGTTACAAGCATAAGCATGTGGCCTGACCTGGGAGATAGATACATTGATGTTTACCAATAGTAAATAGGGGGACCAAGTCGATGCGGAAAGTGGTGTAATGGAAAATTGCATGACAAGGCTTGACTTGTAAATTTAGCTAGTTGTTTTTCTCAAGACGGAGAAAATGATTATAAAATGAAAGAGTTTATATACCTATTTGGGGCATCACTAATTACCCGTTATGGACAAGCAAAAAGAGAGAAGAAATTATAATGGTCATCTAGTGCTTGTTCCATGCCCTTTAGAAGGCCATATGAACCCTATGCTTCACTTGGCCAAACTTCTTCACTCCAAAGGCTTTCTCATCACCATCATTTGCACACATCTCAACCCGTCTCCAAACCCTTCTCATTACCCCGAATTCTCGTTCGAATTTCTCGACGGAATATCACCGGCAGAATTAGGCTACGATTCCTTTGGTGGGGATGTCATGCTCTATCTTTTGGTGCTCAACAATAAGTGCAAAACCCCATTCAGAAAATGCTTGTTAAAGTTGCAAAAGAATGTAGGCTCTTGCGGTCCTGTCTCGTGCGTCGTATTCGATGCCGTCATGTACTTCTCCGCGGTCATTGCTGATGAAGTTGAGATCCCTAGGATTGTCTTGAGGACAAGCAGTGCCACAACTTTCTTGGCTCTCTCACTAGATCTCAACCAAAGGGATCTGACAGATCAAGGTACATCATGCTAAATGAGTAGTTTTAGTTGGACGTTTTATTCTTTATTTATTTATTTATTTATTATTAAACTATATTATTATCTATTGTGTGTGATATTTCTCATGATTATAGATTAGGGATAAAGTATTATTGTGTGCGTATAATACACACACACACATATTTATTTAATTGTATTTCTATGTCTATGTATGTGCGTATGATACACACACCCACAGATATAATATATATGTATATGTATATGTACATATTTTGCTATCATATAATTCAGTGAAGTAAAAGTTAGATTGAGTATATAGGGCATATATATCATAACATGTCTAAATACTAATTTATCATTTACTTCCACATGGGAGCTAAACACTTCTTTGTTAGTTGGTTAATTAAGATGTAAAGTGCCTAAATTGCATGAAATTGTAGAACATTTACAGAGATATACGTACATATTTAGTTTCCAAGGGGAAAAAAAAAAAAATCATAGGAGGTTTCGTTAAGTTAGCTAGCTGTCGAAAAGTACTCATGATCCTTGTTTTTATTCCATGAATAATGCTAAAAACACGAACTCTAATATCAACTTTTAGATATCGACTTTTATGACATATAAGTTGTCATTCTTTTATTGATAGGTGATACTACTCATTTAGCATTTATTATTTTCTAAAATCCAAAACCATATAAACTATTTTCAGAACATCATCCGGAACAGTCACTTTTAGAGTTTCCCTTATTGAGAGCCAAGGACATGCCGGTTTTTAACATGTCCGACGAGAAAGCCACAGAAGAAGTCCTAACAAGAATTCACTATGGAACAAACACGGCTTCAGCAGTCATTTGGAACTCTCTTCATTGCCTTGAACAAGAAATGTTTGACAAAGCTCAAGAGAAAATTGTGTCTCCAATCTACCCCATTTGCCCAAGCCTCCACTACAATAATAAACAAAATAACTCCTCATTTAAAAGCTCATACACTGAAGATGAAAGCTGCATTTCTTGGTTAGATACACAAACTCCAAATTCAGTCATTTATGTGAGCATAGGAAGCATAGTTAGAATAGCCAAAAGTGAACTACTTGAGATGGCTTGGGGACTAGCCAATAGTGACCAACCTTTCTTATGGGTAGTTAGACCTGGTCTAGTTGATGGCTCAAATGGGCTTGAACTTTTGCCAAATGGGTTCATGGAAATCACAAGGAAATGGGGAAAGGTAGTCCAATGGTCCCCGCAAAAGCGAGTCTTGGCCCATAAGTCAGTTGGTGGATTTTGGACACATAATGGGTGGAACTCATCAATAGAAAGCGTGTATGAAGGAGTGCCCATGATTTGTTGGCCTAGGATTGGGGACCAAAGAGTGAATGCAAGGATTGTGGGACATGTTTGGAAGGTGGGAATTGAGATGGAAGAAAATTTGGAGAGATGGAAAGTGGAGAGTGCTATTAGGAGGTTGATGGAGAGTGAAGAAGGAGGTGAGATTAGAAAGAGGGCAGTGGAATTGAAGGGGAAGGTGAGAGTTTCTTTGGGTAAAGGTGGTTCTTCTTGTGAATTTCTTGGAAAATTGGTTGATTTTATCAAGTTTTTGTGATGTGGAATTAAATTGGCAAACAAATATGAGGAATTCTATGTAAGATTGATGACAAATTGTAACTTGAATTTCACAAATTAAGCAGAAGTAATTGCAAGTAGAGGTGATAATCCGGATTGGGAAAGAAATTTGTTAAGAATGATTATTTTTATTAAAATAATTACGATTATTTTGATTTATTATTTTTTTTAATTTTAAGTAATTAAGATCATGTTTTCCGATTATGTTCATTTTCAATTTTTGTGTTTGTATCATGTTTATATTTAATTGCCTATCTATTAATGGGCATAGCTATGTCATTGTAAGACTATGTACTAAGATGGGTGAATAAATTAATTAAATAACTACCTCAATGTCCTTGTTATATCTCTTGCTTCTCTCTCTTTAGATTTATCATGAAAGCACTGGTAATTGCGGTGGCACATTGATTTCGCAATATTAATGAACTTAATTGAGTGAAGTTATTCACTTAAAAAAAAAAAAAAAAAAAACCACTAGTACTTAAGTGTCACATTAGGTTTTCCTTAACTTAATATTCTTCTTTGAGTGAAACTATTTATCAAGACAACTTGAGGTGCCACATTTGATTTTTCGGACGCAATTAACCTGTTAGTTTAAATTTTCATCAAAACACTAGTTCTTAAGGTGTTATATTGGTTTTCCATGGTAACTTTAGTTTTATCACTTTTTTGAAGATGGCTATGATACCAACTTAAAATCAGAGAAAATAATTCAATTTCTCATTTTATTAGAATAGAACTTTACAACCAATTTTACCATACATGTCTTTTTCATTCTATCGAAAATCAATTTTATGGTATAGGCACTTATGATCTCCCCATCTATAACCTGCGGTAATGATTCCTCTGGCATCACGACTTTTACCACAACAATGTTGTCCATAAAGTACAATTTTATAGGAAAAATAGGCAATTAAGAATCAAGAAACTAATTGCCTACAAATTAGCTCTAAATCAGGTAACTAAATCACGTTCAATCCCATAATTACATGGAAGAAAATATGGTAACGGGAACGATAGGAAATTTCATTGGTGGGGCTGGGAGAAGCTATGTAAAAGGAAGGATGAGGATGGCCTGGCTTTAGGGATATTGTGGCTTTTAATCAAAGCCTTTGTGGCAAAGCAGAGTTGACGTATTTTGCAATTTCAGGACTCATTGATGGCCCGTGTTCTTGAAGATAAGTATTTTCGGCATTCGAATTTCCTTCATGCTTCCTCTGCTAATGGTGCTTCTTACATATGGCGTAGTATCCTGTGGGGTAGAGAGCTCGTCTCTAAGGCTATGTTTGGTAGGAGGGATGGAGAAGAGGAAGGATGGAGAGAGTTGGAGAGACGGAGAATATAAAGGATGGAGAGTGTTGGAGAAATCCTTTGTGTTGTTTGATAGGAGGGAGGTAGAATTGAAATGATAGATGATAGTTATAAATATAATAACTATATTGTCCTTTTATAAAATATTTTACTAGTTCAAAATAAAGATATAACAATCTTTTCAAATTAAAAGTAGAGGAAGAGCTTGCATCTTTCCACTAGTGGAAGGATGCAAAATGGTGGGCCCGGAAGGAGACTCTCTCCCTCCACCTCTCCTCCCCCTCCATTCTTCAATCCAACCAAATGATGGAATGGGCAATTCCTTCCACCTCTTTCTCTCCATTGCTCTCTCTCTCTCTCTATCTCTCCCTCCAACCAAACACACACTAAGGGTATTCGCAAACGTATTGGAGATGGTTTGTTGACCCGAGTTTTCGTCGACACTTGGCTCCTTAGGCCTCAATTTTTTTGGCTGATCACTCTTTAGGATTGCAAAAATAATTGATTATCATGTTAGAACATTTCTAGATCTATTAAATCAAATTTATCTTTGCAATCGTAAAAGCGAAAAACCAGTCATTTTATAAAAACATCATGCTAAATTAGACCATTAACACAAAGCAATTATTATTTTTTCTAAATTATGTCTAAAAAGTCTTTGGATGAACTTGGGGTAATGACATGAGCTAAGTTGAGTCGTTAATTAATTTTCTTAAACTTTATTAGAAAGAAGGAGAGAAATGGACTAAAAACCTTTAGTAATAAAATAAATAGCATAAAATTTATTGAATGATGATAAATAACATATTCAAACGAAGCATTGTTCGTATTAGAATTATCTTTACAAATTTTTATAAATAAAATATTTGTGGTAAATATAATATTTATAATAGATAATTTATTTACGAAGCATATTCACAATAAAAATTACCTTAAAAATTTTTTGTAAGTAAAAAATTTACCATAAATAAGTTATTTATCTCAAACATTTTTTAACTATGCTTTATTTTGAATATTTTTAAAAAGGACCTATTTGCTATAATTTCTCATTTTAATTACTTGACTTTTTATTATAATCTTGGTTATTAAAATTTCAGAAATTTTTTTTCACTTGATTGACAGCAAAATTAATTGACATAAGAGTGAGTGTAGCGTTTCGATTATCATAATTAGCAACATGACAATGATATATAAGAAAAGAGAATAAACCAAAACATTAATAAAATATTTCATTTTGAAAGAATTAACGAAATATATATATATATTTTATCATTGTTACCAAAAAATATATATATATATTTGTATTCATATTCATAAATTTTAGTTTAGTTTTTGTTTTGTTTCTTAACTTTAAAAACTCTTACTTTGTTATTTGAGATTTGAATAAGTCCTACTTAATCATCTCTATTAGAATTTATGTTAAAAACAAGTAAAAAAGGGAGTTAAGTAAAAACATGTCAAAAAAGAGAGTTAACTACGGCAATATGATATTTTTTCATTCGTTTCTAACATATATGTTACCAAAAAGAGGTATAGTGATGCTAATTCCTTCTTTCTTTTCAATCTGTTTTAACCAAAATTCGAATAATAAAAAAAATTAAATTATGATGAATTTAAAATTTAAAAGTTAAAATTAGAGTTTTTAAACTTCAAGCCCTAAAAAAAAAGGGTTATAGGTGAGATTGGTCCTAGAATAAATTTAACCAACTTAAAAATAGTGGAAATTATGGGAATAGTCCATTTAGTGCCCGTGTTTAGGATTTTTATGACATGATTTTGATATTTGCCTTGAAACTACTTTTTATTTGACAATATAAAAGAGTAAAAATCCAAATTATGAGGCCATATCACAAAGATGTGCTCTTTTTGAGGGATATCAAATAAAAATTAAGATCTGTTGTCACAGATTTCTTATCTCATTGGCTATCCCCCAATAATGTTATGTCACATTATTTGAATTTACAAAGTTAGTCACATAAAAAAGCTAAATGCTAAAATTCTTGAACAAATTGATAAATTATTAAAATACTATTGAGGAGACATCTATTGAGACATGAAAATATGACAACATATCCAGCATATGTGGACTCTTCAAATGATATAACCAATTATATTTTGACATATTATTGAATGAAGTTAGATTATAAGGTATAAAATATCATTTATAAAGAATTTCAAACGACATGACAAAATATTATTAGTTAGATACCATTTAGTATATAAAAAAATTAAACAGAAGATGTGTCTTGTTTGGCATTGCAACTCAACTCCAATTAAACTATATTTTTTCATCTCAATTTTTATCTTTTTCTGAAAAGTTAACAAAAATTATAATTAGTTTTTGAAAAATCAACTAACTCCAACTTAAAAATTTCATCTCTATCTGGCGAACAAAACACAAGCTTGATGTGCTTTACGAGGCATTCCTAAAAAAAAAGAGTAATTGGTTTAAATAGTCTCTGAACTTTTTCAAAGGTGATGGTTTGATCTCTATTCTTTTTTTTTTTGACCGGTCTCCATTCTTTTTTTTTTTTTTGGCCGAGACAACCTTAAACTCCTACTTTTTTGCCATTCCAGTCCTTTCCCTTTTTTTTTTTTTTTTTTCTGTTAAAAAACTCACGAAATGATCACGTGAGAAGCACATTTTATGCTTTTTGAAGGAAAATACCCTTATTCATATAATAACATAAAAAAAAAAAATGGAGATACCTATCTCTTTCTCTCCCTTCTCCCCTTCCCTGACACCGACACGGAGCTGTAGGCCATCTCCCTCCCTCTCTTCCTCTCTCCTTGCTTCCCCCCTCCCACCCCATGCGATCCCCATCCCCCCCCCCCCCCCCCCCCCCCTCTTCGTGGCGTCGTGATATGGGTTTTAAATCCTCTCTCTTCTTGCGCGCGAACTGAGTTTTGGATCCCCCTTTCTTCTCCGTTGCGGCCTTTGAGAAATGGAGAGGGAGAGAGAGAGGAAGGAGAGAGAAAATTAAATTTTTTTATGATTTTTTTTATTTTTGTTAACTTAATTATTATTAAATTACTAAAATATCCTTAAAAGATAGATAACATGCATTGTACATAACTCATTCCGTTAAAAATTTAATAGTTTTGAATGAAAATAACTATAATAATTAAATATTTTAAGAGTTCAGAATCTTCTCAATAAAATAAAAATAGAGATAAAATTGTTACCTTAAAAAATTTATGAACTATTTAGGTCAATTATTTAAAAAAAAAAAAAAAAATCTCAAATAAATGGATAATGAGTTTCAATTTAAAAGGGGTGGAGGGAAGGGCACGGAAGTAGGGTTTTAGCTCCCCAAGGAGAGGGACAGACGGAGGGAAAACTCGAGGGAAAAAAGTGGAGTGTTGGTTTTCTACTCTCCACACACACAACACAACAGACACAGCACAACAGAACAACAATACAGAAGACAAGCTCTTGTCTGAAAAACACAAAGAAACAAAAGAAATAACAACCCCCCCTCCAAAAAAAAAAAAAAGAGAGAGAGAGAGGAAGGAAGGAAAATATATGGCGCTTCAGCTTCTTCCGAAGCCTTCTCCTTATCTTCGCCTCATGACTTCTCGCTTTGTCTCCTTCTCTTCTCTTCACTTCGTTAACCATTCTTCTTCTTCTTCTTCCTTTTCTTCGTCTTTGTCTTGCTCTCGTCCTCTCCTCTTCTTCAAACCCCCCAGGTAACTTCCCATTTTTCCTCCTCTCCTTTCCCTTTTCCTTTTTTCTGTTTGGTTCTCTAGAAAGTTGTATTCTTGCAAGAGTTTTTTCTTTCTTTCTTTCTTTCTTTTTTTTTTTTTTATTGGGTGAATTTATGTTTAGTTGCTGTTGTTCTCTTGCGTTCCCCGCAAAATGAAAATGGGGTTTTTGGGTTTTTGAGGTTTTGGTTTTTGGGTTTTGTTGTTGAACAAGTTATGTTCCTTTTTGTGTAATTTACAGAACGGGCTTTCGATTGAGGAGGAGTTCAAGTAATGGCCTTTTGCTTCCGAATGCGGTTGCTCCGAGGGCTTTCATGTCGTCCTCTGCGGCAACGGAAGCTTTGCAAGGAAGCGCCAGTTCCAAAGCTTATGGGTCTGATCAAATTCAGGTAAGAAATGATTTTATGACGGAATGATATTTGGGTGTTTCTGATGCCTTTTGCTACGGATGCGATATCGGTAGCATATAGAAGTGAAAAGCGTAACATAATATTTATTGTACGTGATAGCAACATTGGAAATGGATAACACTAATTTGGATAAGTACATTCATTGTTGTCAAATGAATTATCATGTAGCATGTTGCTGCCAGAAGCAGAACCCCGTATTTCGGTTAGAGAATTTCCTAATTGTTCTCGAGCAACTAGAAAGAGATTCTTTAACTAGAAAAATTTCGGTTCAGATGTAGGATACCTATCCAGAAGTTTTCACAACTCAATCATGTTTGATGGAATCAGAAAAGATTTTGGCCCTTTCGAACTCTGTTTTAACTCACTATGTGTTCGAGAAACACTTAACGGTAGGATGGACCTTTGCAAATGATGTCCTCTATAATTAATTAGTACATTGTTTTTTCATCAGTTTGGAAATGAGTAATTGTTAAGTTGCTTGTACAGTTACTGGGAATAGTTGCGTATACAAGTTTTTTATTTGGGCTTAATAGTATTCATTCTGACAAAAAGGTGGTGCCTTTCTGGACATATTCAGGTGTTGGAAGGATTGGACCCTGTAAGGAAAAGGCCAGGAATGTATATCGGAAGTACGGGAGCTCGTGGTCTGCATCATTTGGTATCTCTCTTTTCCTTCTCTCGTTTTGTATTTTTCTGATGGCATCAATCATATGATTGTGCTTGATTGACATTCGTCTGAATGTAAAGTGTGGAATTTATGTGCCTGTTGTTCTTGCTTCTTTAGGTTTATGAAATACTGGATAATAGTGTTGATGAGGCTCAAGCAGGATTTGCATCAAAGATTGATGTTGTCTTACATGCAGACGATTCTGTGAGCATCAAAGATAATGGTCGCGGGGTAAGTTTCATTTTTCATCATGAAGAGGTTTAGGGCTAATTTATCTACTTGTTATACATTTATGGAGTCAAAGCATAAGATAAGATAATCTGCTTTAATGGATGATGATTATCAAGGATTCGGATCTCGTACTAGTGTCCGGATATGGATTTTGAGTACCTCGTGCATGCCTTCTATGCTCTTCTGATTTTTCTTGATATACTGATAGATGGAGTTCTGTCCTGAGTTCATTGACAGTTTGCTTAAAGTCAATCTACTTTTTGGACGTTTTTTGTGATGACACACACACGCACACGTGCGTATTCTTCATGTCTTATGTCCGGTTGAAACATTGAAGTGAAAAGTACTTTTGTTGAGCTATATTAAACAAGTAATTTATGATAGCTTTCAATTTTTTTATCAGGTATTAGTTTCACTTGTGTTTTACTTTGCAGATTCCAATTGATATGCACCCGGTGACCAAGAAATCTTCATTGGAGACTGTATTAACGGTATTACTTTGCAATTCTTATTTACTTGAATTTCTAATAGTGGTTAATGGTCTCTGCTTCAAATATCTAATGGTAATAACGGGATTGTGGTTTCTTCTTTCATACATTATCTGTCTGAATATAAGTTGATGACATGCAAAATTTGATCGTACACATTTTTGACCAGAAGAAACCGTAACCTTTGTCCTCTACATAGTATGGAATATTTATTCTCTATAATATTGAGCATAATTTGTTTCAAAATTTTTTTTAAATATTTTATATATATTTTTTAAAGTTTGATTTGCTTCGCTATGAAATTTTGCAGGTTTTGCATGCTGGTGGCAAGTTTGGTGGTTCCAGTAGTGGGTACAGTGTGTCTGGTGGACTACATGGTGTGGGTTTATCAGTCGTTAATGCGTTATCTGAGGTATGCATTCTTTTCTCATCTGACTTCATTGCGCTAGGTCTCTCTATTTCTCTCTCTCTCCCTTGCCCTTGCTCTCTCGTTTCCTGGTTTGCATAAGGATATTCAAGTGTTTTTTTTCCCCCCATGAAATTAATTGTTCTCTACCCACATTGATCCTGCATCCGATGATGGAAAAGTGGAAAAAGAAATGGAGAGAAAAGATCAGACGGCCCCCCTACTTTTCTCATACTGTTTAAAATTCTGCTTTTTCCTGGACTCCCAATTAGATAGTTTTTACAAAGAATAAATGTAAGTGGCTGTATGCTTCTAGTTTCAGCAATGGATTGGTCTCGAGGGAAAGACGTGGTATGAACTCCATTAAAATATGCATAACCATGGGGGTGTATGGCTTTTTAGCACTTGTTACGCACTTGAGGTCTTTGGTTATGACTGTTATATCCAAAGGACTTACTTATGATGTCTTCATAGGCGTTAGAAGTCACAGTGTGGCGTGATGGAGTGGAATACCGGCAAAAATATTCTCGTGGGAAGCCTGTGACTAATCTGACATCTCATGTCCTTCCAGATGAATTGAAAGATCAGCAGGGGACAGGCATTAGATTTTGGCCTGACAAAGAAGGTTTTGTTCACCCTCAAGCCCAATTCACAGTTGACAATTACTTAAATGTTTCAATTCCAATTACTTCATGACAATTGTTTTGGGAAAATTATCATTGTTTTCTTAGACTGTCATCTTGCCCTGCAGTATTCACCACGGCGATTGAGTTTGACTACAACACAATAGCTGGACGAATAAGGGAACTAGCTTTTTTGAATCCAATGGTAAAAATCTTGTTCTTCTTCATGCTCAAATACCTTTTGTTCCTCAATATGTTTCTAAATATTTTGATGTCTCACTAGTGAAATGAATATATTGTCCTTCCATAAAGAGAAGAAATTTTCCAGGCCTCATTTTTTTTTTAAGAAATCAATTTACGTACAAAGATCACTATTTCTACATGGCTACTGCTTTACCTTTGTGTTTGTTTGTCCACACCATGAAGTTGCTTGTGACCTCCTTAATCTTTCACAGCTTACTATCAATCTGAAAAAGGAGGATGGTGATCCAGAAAAGATTCAGTCTAATCAATACTTCTATGCTGGGGGATTGGTTGAATATGTGAAATGGCTAAATATCGATAAGGTATGCTTACCGTTTTTCCTTTGCTCTCTCCATGGTGCCCTTTTATTTTTAGCTTTCTGATCTTTTTTGGGTTTTGTTTCGGACCTGGGCTTTGGATTGGACAAGACCAAATGTGTACCTCTTGTTACTTCCTATTGTTTAGTGTGTATTTCATGAATGCCTAGAATTTAGATTCGGGATTCTTTTCATTATCTATTTAGTCACTATGCTTTTTAGAATTTTGAGGCTTGAAATTTTAATTAATTTGTAAGGTTGTTGACTAACAGTTCTCTTCTTCAGAAACCACTTCATGACATTGTGGGTTTCAGAAAACAAGTTGACGGAATTGCTATCGATGTAGCTCTCCAATGGTAAGCCACTTAATCAGCAATATATTCGACTTTTATAACTATTACACAGAAAACTGATGCACCATTTTCTTCTATATGGCGTTTGTGTTTCTTTTCCCTGAATGTCGCCTCATTTTCTCGTTTCAACATTACAAAGTTTTCATGGGTTGATATTATGTGTAGAATAGATAACAAAATCTTCTGTTCTTTTGATCTCTTACCTTACCAGGTGTTCAGATGCTTATTCAGATACAATGCTTGGATATGCTAATAGCATACGCACTATTGATGGTGGCACCCATATCGAAGGGATTAAGGCCTCGTTGACAAGAACCCTAAACAACCTTGGCAAGAAATCAAAAATTATTAAGGTCCGCCTATTCGACTTCACTATAAATTTGGTCATGTTATAGCTTTTTGTCCTGTCTTAAGCGTTGATTGACTTGATTGTGGATCGAAGATACACTTCTGCCAAACTAATTATTTCACAATAAATATTCTTTCTGAATGCAGTAGTCAGTATGTTCATAAAATTTCTGATCATTCTTTTAGTGCTCAAAGAAGTTCTTAATTCAATTACAAAATGAAAGTTTTTTTTTTTTCCTTATTCAGGAAAAGGATATTACTCTGAGTGGTGAACATGTAAGAGAGGGATTAACGTGTATTATCTCAGTGAAGGTTCCGAATCCAGAGTTTGAAGGCCAAACTAAGGTGCTTTTAGTTTTATTATATTCCTTTGACGTTTATTTATTTATTTATTTTTATTGAGTATCTTGTATGATTTGCAGTTTTATTATCTTACTTTATCGGTTTAATTTGTTGCAAAAAGACGAGGTTGGGAAATCCAGAGGTGAGGAAAGTGGTTGATCAATCTGTTCAAGAGTATCTTACTGAATACTTGGAGTTGCATCCAGATGTGCTTGATTCAATTCTTTCCAAGTCCCTAAATGCTCTCAAGGTATTTTTGTTTAGTTTGGATTATTCAATCTAATTTCTCGACACATACCAAAGTTTCTATTTTAAGTGCATATGTAGTAACTGCCGAAATATTTTAGTAACCCTTTTTTCTTGTGTACAATGTCTTCCCATTTAGGCTGCTTTGGCCGCGAAAAGAGCAAGAGAACTAGTGAGACAAAAGAGTGTTTTGCGGTCATCATCGCTTCCGGGAAAATTGGCTGATTGCTCATCAACAAATCCTGAAGAATCTGGCAAGTTTAGCATCCTTTTGGTGGAATTCACTGTATTATTCCAAAAAAGCAAGCAACTATTCGGATTTTCTGCGTCTCGGTCTACTATATTTTGTTTATGAGATGCTTGCCATGCTATGTATGATGAGAGTCATGTTTACTATAACGAGATTAGAATTTCACTAAGATAGAATTTTCTTTTAAAGATATGATTGGGTTTTTGGGAAGTTCCCAGAAAAATTTGTTTCACATTTGTAAAAAAATTCTCTCTTTATTATCGTTTGCAGAAATCTTTATAGTTGAAGGAGACTCAGCTGGTGGAAGTGCCAAACAAGGTCGTGATAGACGCTTTCAGGTAAAATCTACTTCTAGTGGTTGTAATTTTTGCAATATTTATTATTCAATTCCCGAAGAATCATATAGTTATATTTTATTCATGAATTATGAGAATGGTAAATAGAAAGATTTTATTGAATAGTTCTGTGAAGACACTTTATTTTGGAAGCAAAGTTGATAAAGGATCCAAGGGAAGTTACATAAAGATGATTGTAAAGTATAATTTATTAATCAGTAAATCTTTGATGCAGGCAATTCTTCCTCTCAGGGGTAAAATTTTGAATATTGAAAGAAAGGATGAAGCATCCATGTACAAGAACGAAGAGATTCAAAATCTTATTCTTGGACTTGGACTTGGAGTAAAGGTTTTAGTTCTGCTTTTCTTGTTTTTAATCTCTGAAGGGATCATTTCTTTTTCTTGAGGACTTGTTTAAGTTTTTGTATTTTATATAGCAATTTTTTCGTATTGGATCAGGGAGAGGATTTCAAAAAGGAGGCTTTGCGTTATCATAAGATTATCATCTTAACAGACGCTGATGTAGATGGTGCTCATATCCGAACTCTGCTATTGACATTTTTCTTCAGATATCAGGTTGGAATCATCAATTTATTATTATTATTATTATTATTATTATTATTATTATTATATATTTTTTGCAAGTATCGTTGTTAGTAATATGGTTTTCTGGTCCCCTTATATTTGTATGATTTTGGAGAAGTAGACCCCTCTAGCTCGTTGGATGACGAAAATGTCTGGTCATTTACCCCAACAAGATTGACAAAACATGTTCATGTTGTCATGACGAGATCAAGGGTATTCTTTTCCTTCACAAATTTTGAGGGATCCATTTTTCCCAGGATAAAAAAAAAAAAAAGACAAGGGGTGAATGAATTTTCCCGTTAGAGGGAAAAAAGGGATTGGAGAAACCGTTAAAGAGAAAAAGGAAAAAAAAAATCCGCCCTTGCATGCACAATTTATTTCTCTGATCATGAATCTAATGCATTCTTCGTACTTGCAGAAAGCTTTATTTGATGAAGGTTGTATATATGTTGGTGTCCCGCCCCTTTACAAGGTTTGCTCATCGCCTTGGTGAAATCAAAGAGCAACAACCATAAACAATGGAACTAACTCTTCTGGCTTTACCTGTAATGATTAGGTTGAGAGGGGAAAACAAGCACATTATTGCTTTGACGATGCCGAACTTAAAAAGCTCCAGAGTTCCTTCCCTTCCAATGCTTCCTACAACATTCAGAGATTTAAAGGTTTGACTGACCCCTATAAGGTTTTTTGTATCTTGGTAATCACAAATGAAGGTATTAGGAGGCCGAGGGTGTTTCTTGCCATTAGCAATCAACGACATGATTTCTTTGACGCAATGCAGGGCTGGGTGAAATGATGCCTGTACAACTATGGGACACGACTTTGGATCCAGAGAAAAGGCTGCTTAAGCGGTTAGTGGTTGAGGATGCTGCAGAAGCGAATATTGTTTTTTCCTCCCTTATGGGTGCCCGGGTAAGTTGATGGTCTTTGAATTTGCTGTAATATCTGATGGGAGAGTGCTGACTGCTGGTTAGCATCTTCTTCATAATCAAATTAAATGTGACATGATAACCTAATGTTGTCCATATTCCATGCTATAGCGCCAATAGGTTGTGCTTTATGTGATAGAACGATTTTGACTCGAATTTATTTCGATAACCATGAGCTTTGCATTGAGAAAAACTCCGCTAGAAGGGCTATTTCTTTGAGAAAAACTCTCCGCTAGAAGGGCTATTTCTTCTTCGGAAGTCAATCAGCTTCCAATTTCCATGATGGTGGAATCTTAGCCTTTCATGGCAATGTGAATCTCGTCGTGTTGTTAAGTCATGATAATCCGGGATTTTCACTAAAATAATCGTTATGGTTCGTATTTCAGGTCGATTACCGGAAGGAACTAATACAGAACTCCGCAAACATGATTGACCTTGATCACCTAGATATCTAAGGGGCCGCTTAAAGTTCGGATTTGATTTTGATACTGTACATTTTGACAAATCGAGCGGATACTTTTTTTGGAAGTGAGTGGTAAACAGAGGCTTCTATGGTGAACCTTTCGATATATTTTAGTTGGTGCCATTGAGAAGCATTCGAATACCGCTGTTTAGTTGAAAAACTTTGTGGACGTGTTGCTCTTCTTTCCGTGGAGCAAGTGAGTTTGGTTCGATTTTGGAGGTTATGCATGCATTTGAGCGGGTACAAATGCAGCTGTTCATATGTATTTTGTAATTTAATTTATTGCCTTTGAGGCTGTTTAGATTTTATTTTGAATCATACCCGTTCACATTAGATTTAGTGAACTTTTCATTCTAGTTTTTCAACTTGTTGAGTCCTATGTTCATAAATTATATCTGCAATCACGACACTTAAAAATGACTTGTAATAATTAATTGATAGAGTACATGTCAGTATATCATTACTTGGGTTGTGTGTCAACGGAAATATGACACAAAAGTCGGGATGTATTTTCTTGAGAGAAAAGAGTGTCACAATTGGTTATTCCTATTATTAATACTATTTTTCAGTTACAAATTCTCAAGTAATACAACGAGATTCAATTTAAGAAAATATTATACATTATTTTTCAATTACAAATTATCATGTCTGATGGGCGATTACGATTTGGATTTTTCTCAAATTGTTATTTTACAATATCAAACTGTCCTATATGGAAATTGTCAAACCATTTTGCCTGTGCATGTCTAGTTTCAGGTTCGAAATTGGGAGGCATTCTTTTAGTTAATTAAATGAGTGGCATAGGATCTTATAAAAGAAAATACCAAAAAAAAAAAAAAATATTGGGCATGAAATCACATATAAGTCCCTTGATTACTGGTTGGAACACGCACTTTGGTGCGTGAAGTAGTTCATTGTCTAAATTATAGTTGAAACGGTTGTAAGAAAGAATTTTTAAATGTTGATATATTTGAAATTTTTTGTTTTAATATTGGGCAAATAAATTAAAAAAAAAACAGGTAAGAAAAGCTAAAAGAAAATCACCGTATAACAAGTATTAGAGGTGTCACGTGAGGAGCATTAAAAGCTCTAGGGTAGGGACGATGACAAATATTCATGCTTTAATACGATGATGATGGGGATGATGAATAATGATACATAACTGTTTGGATGACAGGTTAGATTTATTTGATTTTTTAAAAATTAATAATAATTTTTGTTTATATTTTAGAAAAAAAATAAAAATCTAATTAAAAAATACAGTTAAATTAATACATCAAATAAATCAGATGTCACTTTTGAGTTTTTTTTTTTTTGCCCAGAAGTTCAATTTCAGGCACGTGGGCAGGTAGCATGACCCACCCAAACCATAAAAGGAAAAAGAATATTCCTGTGACTATCCGAATCCAATTATTAAATTAAATCGGAGAAAACAGAGCTTCAAAAAACCAGAGAAAAACGTACGAACTTTGTGTACCTCCTCAACACATCAAATAATGCCAACAAAAAGAACAAAACTTCTCAGCTCTCCTTTGTTCTCCGACTCCATTTGCCCATTTCCTGTTTCACCTCCTTATGCACTTTTTTTTTTTTTTTTTTTTAAAATTTTTCATGTAAGCTTTTTATTTTCCTTCTTTTCTTCTTCTTCTTCATGTTGTTCTGCTTGTGTTAGTTTGCCCAGTTTTTTCCATTACATTTGCTAATCAATGAGGTTATTCTTCTTTGGATTTCTTTTTGGAACCGAATGTGGCGTTTCCGGATTGTTCCGACTGTTTTGGAATAACTGGATAGAATTTCGATGCTGAACTAAAATTTTCAGATCATACTAAGGTAAGAATCTTCATTTTAGTTTCATCTTAGAATCGTTATTTTTGTCCAAAGAAAAAGAAAAAGAATAAAACGGATTTCATCAACACGAGCTCAGTACAATGCAATTTGCATCTGGTATGAATTGACAGCATTTTCTATGTAATTTCTTACAGTTATTTACAAATGAATCAGTATACATGGCTGTGGTAGGATGGTTTCTCGTAAGATATTGTGCAACCCGATCGACCACCGCCTCCAAATGGTAGAGATCTTGTTAGCTTGTATGTGAAATTAGCTGTCATTAGCGCATCAAATGGCGGGACTTAAAAAGCCATTGTATGCGTGTTGAATGAGCAAAAACTTTCAACCGTTCTTTTCTGTAGACTGCCTGCATTCTTAAAGAATTCTTAGTTCTCTCAAGTTTTTCTGAAAGGTTTCTCCGACTGCTGAACCGGGTTTAACGAATATAGCGGGGTAGCCTATTGGAGCGTCTATCTTAGCTTCAAATCCTTGTCTCGTAAACAGTTCTCCACTCCAAATGTGCTGCCAGGTACAAGTTTCTCCGATTGGAAAATATGCCTTGACACTGTTCTTGCCTTTGTCTAGGACAGGCACCACTAGGATCTCGGTGCCAATCAAGAATTGGTGGTAACTTAAGCTATGCACATGTTCATCGTCGGGGTAGTGGAGAAATAGGTGGCGGCATACGGGTAGACCCTTCGAAGAAGCTTCCTGCAGAAAAAGATATATAGGTGTCGTGTTAGATATGTCGCCGAAGATACTAGATGTTTTGTGTACACGGATGTATGGCATTACCTTTACGAGTTGGAGTCTGTAGAACTTCCAAGCTTTGTAGACATTTGCGAAGCGTGCAAAATGTGACAAAGTGCGATGATTCGAGTAGAATTGGCTGTTGGATGATGGTTTGTTTCCCTGCTTGCAGAAAAACATTCTTTAGTATTCTTATTTTTTTACGGGTCTCTCGACTTGTAAGCATTTGGAATTGAAGGTGAAAGTATTTAGTGTCGTGTTATAACTTACTTCGTGTGTTCTGAAAACTGTGGTGAAAGCGTTTAGCTCCATCCATCGCAATAGAAGCTCTTCACTTCTGTGATACTTGATAAAAGGGAAGTTTACGGCACAGTACCCACCGATATCGCTGTGGTTGAAAGCGTACCCAGAAAGACCGCTGCTGAGAAGACCAACAACCGCACTCTTTATCCCGTCATTGGTCTGCCAACTTACCATCTGATCTCCTTCCCAGAACAGCATTCCCCATTTGGGGCTGTCTCTGAAACCAGCCCTCATGAAAAAGACCAAAGCTTCTTCCGGGTCTTCATTCTCTTTACCTATGCGCCCACTTTTCCATTCTTCAACAAACTCTCTGTTTATCTGAGCCCAAAGCTCCGGATATCTGTTATGAGCTGATATAGGATCTTCACCTGAAATGATGAGCCCATAAACGTTAGTGCCTCCCAATTTCATCGGAATTATTTTGCAACACAAAGGCATAATCAACTCTAGGAAATCCACTCTGTACGGTGAAAAAAATTAACTTGGCTTGCTAGAAAATGCACAGATACCTGTAAATGCGGAGTTTCTTGTTTAATTGTATGTCATTCACTTTGCCTCACAGTAATTCAGCTGCGGACTTTTGTTAAGATTATGATGATTCTTTCAAGAAGTAAGTTTATGTTTAAAACCTGAAAAGAGGGTGGCATCGACAGGCAGTCCTTCACCAAAATCCGCCATCCATCCTCTGACGCCATCGTCCACCATTTCTTGTAGAACTTGTTTGAACCAACTTCCGGTGTCCGGATGAGTCAAGTCCAACATTCCCACGTCAAAAGCTGTGTTAGGAACCATATAAGGTTCGCCATGTTTGTCTTTTATCAATATGTCCAACTTTTTCGCTTCCTCAAATAGGTTTCTCCTTCTGTTCGGCTTCTCATCCGTCTGTGAAATCAAGTAGAAGCTTTCAGACAAAAAGTCATGAAATTTTTCTTCAAAGACAAGTAAAGTCTTCACTCTTCGTGCATTGATATGTAGAGTCACTCTTTTCGGTGTCAGGTTAGCGAGTGTAGAATTTTTGTGCAGAAGTGATTATACAAGAAAATCAGCATGGAAGAAAGAAAAATACCGGAGCTAGACAAGGATTGCAATATGTCATCACTTTAATGTGCTTGGAGCTAAGATCTTTCAGCAGTTCTTTCCATCCCGGATATCTTGCGTTATCGACTTCCCAGTTCCACCACAGTTGTGACCCAATGATTGTCTCCCTTTGCCCTTCCCAATCCTGTGTATAAATTGCTTCATAAGTAAGAGGGGGAAAAAAGATAAAGAAACCCATATATCCTAGATTAAAACTAGGACACAAGTTATTTCAGTTTTGCATGGTTTGAAGTAGCTCAAAAACTGCATTACCATCAAGATTTAAAATAAAAAATAAAAAATAAAAAAAATAATAAAAAGAGAAATCTTTGAACTGAAATTTTAAGTGTTATGGTTCGAGATGTATATTATGTGATCGCAGTTGAACCCATTTGTAACTATAATTGTGCGTGTAGATCTATATACAATATGCTTTTGCTTTCACTTGTGCAGTTGATATAGGAGGCGTGTATTACCTGCAGCCAGAATGCCGACACAGGCACATTGTACGTTCCGAGCTCATTCCAAACTTGGCGTACCTTTTCTGTGCCACCCTGCATTCCAACAACGGCTCCAGATATTATCCAGTCAGGAAGCTGAGGAGGTCTTCCAATGGATTCAGTGAAGGTTTCAATAAGCTCGGAAGGTGAGTTACCATGCAGTATCCTTCCTTTTACAGAATTTCCATGTATCTGCGTTCTCCGAAACAAAAAATTGAAAACTGCAGCTTTAAGATCTATGAATAAGCCATTCTGAATCGAAAGAGAGTATAAAAACAACTCATATTTAGCAATTACATTAGATGTGAAGATATAATGAAATAACTAATGCCTCACAGAAAAACTCATGATTCCGAGACCAAAATTTCAATCTTTTTCTTCCTTCTTATTCTTCAAACCCGATATAAAGTTCTCATTTTACTTCCTTCTCTTTATCAAAGTGCTTGCTTTATTAGTTGCTCTTACAAAAAAATAATATTCTTCATACTAATTTTCTTTTTCTTTCTCTCTCAAACAAAGTCTTAAATGGTGTCAGTGCTGATATATATATATATATATATATCTGTCATTACCTGTATCTGAACTTTGTCGTAAATGGTGTTATTAGTTGCTCTTACAAAAAATAATATTCTTCATCCTAATTTTCTTTTTCTTTCTCTCTCAAACAAAGTCTTAAATGGTGTCATTGCTGATATATATATATATATATATATATCTGTCATTACCTGTATCTGAACTTTGTCGTGCTTCGTGAGATCAAATACTGAATAATCGTACCCTTCAAGGTAAAGGGACCTCATCTTTGAAGTCATATAGAATGGAGAAGGTGCATAAGTAGTAGACCAGTCTCCTCCAGCCCTGCAACAGAGAACAAACTTGTTAAAACCAGCAGCATTGTGTCAGTAACCGTAACGCCCCCTAAGCTAGTTGATCATTCGTCGGCTCATTCCTTTCCAACTAGACTAAAAAGCGCTACTTTTTTCAAGCAAGAAAAGTAGTGTTTCTTAATCTATTCGAAAACGAATTATCCTACTAATGATCAACTAGCTTAGCGAGCGTTACAAAAACTATTAGACCTCACTTGACAACACTTTTATTTTACGTGTCCTATTTCTTTTATTTCTTGAAAAAAAGGGTTTAATATCTAACCTGTAGCTGACCAAATTAGCTGCAAAGGTAATGGGCTGATCTCCTCTCCCAATACCTTGCTCTTGAACAAAAATGGGAACCCTTTTCCCTTTAAAATCCATGTGAGAGAACTGCTCTCCGAACCCGTAAAACCTCTCCTTTCCTTCACTTGAGTAAGTAAAGCAAACCCTGTTGAACTCTATAGGCTCTTTAGCCTTTATCTCCTCCATTTCTTCCTCTGATGAAGAAACCATCACAATCTTCCTTGGCTTGTTTAAAGACCAATAAAACCCAAGCCTTCGCCTCCGAAACCGCCTGCGCAGTCTCCGCCTAAAACCCCTGTACTTCCCCAAGATATTTGGAGGAGAAGAAGAAGAAGAACCAGTTCCAAACTCAAAGTTTGGTTGCCCAAGCTTCACTTGAAACCCAACTTGGTCACCATTTTTCTGATCAAACAAAACCCAATACTTTGCACAACTAGAACAGGCCTTGAAATCGAACTTCGAATTCTCAAAACCTCCAGATTTCCGAAACCTCTTGTTCTTCACGTCCAGACTCAAAACCCATCCAGTAATCAACAAAACAGGAAAATTCGAATCCTTAAAATCATTTTCAAGATCAAACCCGAAAAACCCAGATGGAAAATCATGGTCCCGAAGCTCCAGAAGCTCCTCAAACCGGTCGATCACACGGATACTCTGGACCGTCTGATGATCACAGAGCAAGTGAACAGCCGTGTCTCTGACGACAAAAGAACCTCGGCTTTCCTCGACCTCGGTGTCGGCCAATGCGGCGGAGACGAAGGCCCGGCCGGGGAGGGTTGACCAGAGGGGCTTTGTGGGGTGGGAGTTGCGGAGGAGGGAGAGAGAGCCACCATTGTTGGAGCTCCAAGAAAGGTGGAAGTCGTGTCCGAGGGGGTAGAGGTAGTGGGGAGGGAGAGATTGGGAGCTGAAGAGGAGGGTTCCATCGAGGAAAGGGAGGGAAGTTGGGGAAGATGGGAAGGGGTTGTTGAGGTGTTTGTGGTGCTTTTTCGTGATCTTCAGAGCCGCCATGGAATTTAAAATCTGGGATTTGTGAAAAAACAGAGCTCTGTTTTTGTTAGAGAAAGAAGGTTAAAAAAAAAATGTTTTTGGGTTGTATTTATAGTGAAGGTTTTTCTGTCAAGATTCCTCTGTTTCTTGATCGGAGAAATGGGACTTTGTTTGTACAGTTTTGACGTTTGTTTTGGTTTGATCTTTGGTTTTAGATGGGAAACATGATTCGTCCGCCTCCAACTAAGTTTAGAGGGGGAGACAGAAGAAAAGAGAAAAGTTCACTTGCAATATTGAACAAAAGGTTTTACTAACGGTAGGATTTTTTATTGGAAGATGGATTTTGCGTGTTTTATTTTTTAACAATTGAATCTAGTCAAAATTACGGTAAAATGAAAAAGATGAATATAATAGACAGTTGTATTTAGCTTTGATATCTTTAAATGATAATTTATCTCTTGATTTTTTTTCCTTTTTCTTTTTAACTTGAACCGGGAGATTCGAACTATTTACCTTTAAATAAAATCAAGTGTAATATTTCTATTAGGTTATATCTGTAATCAATTGTCTCTTAAATTTTTAATTAGAAATTATTCGTTTTGTCTCTAACCTTTATATGAAATTCTAATTTGATTCCCAATTTATTATTATTATTATTATTATTTTACCATTCGACTAAACGATCTACAAACTTTTTAAAATAGAATAATTTTGGTACTTTTTAGTTTTTACTAATAAAAGTTAAAAATTAGATTGAATAGATCACATGAATGAAACATATAAATTAAATTATGTAAAAAAAAAAATTCTTAAGAAAATATCATTTTGCATCTTTTTAAAGAGCTTAAGGACATTTTAGTTATAAAAAAAATAACAAAAGAAGATTAAGGACTAAACAAGCAATTTATCATTTTAATTTCGATAATTTGTTAATTAAACTTTCTAATTTTTTTTTAATGTATCTTGTATGTCTTAACTTACGATTAATTTGGTTATGCAATCAAATCTTTGGTTTAATGTAAATTTGACTAAATGGGACACATTGCGATAATTTAGAAAATTCATAAAGTAATAAAGAAAAAAAATTTGGAAGACAAATTGTCGATAGGTGATAAGGTTTTAGGGGTAGACGGTAGAGGAAACGAACCCAAGATTTTTCTGGTTAAAGCGTTTCAGTTACATCTTTTTTTTTTTTTTTTTTTTTTTTTTTAATATAATAAGAAGTAAGAAGATTGAATCAATTTGCTTACGTAATACATCTTGTGCTTGTGAGGTCGTAGCTTAACTATTTAACATATTTTGTAAATTCAAACTCTATAGTATAACTGCCACTTAATTATGCTTCCAACTATTAATTTTTTTTTATTGGATTGTACTTTTTGGTCAAACAATATGGAAATTCAAAATTTTCAGGTAATGCTTCTATCAACATTGATTTTTAGTTCACATGAAGATATACAATATAATTATACGCATAATTTGATGATACATTTACGTCAAAGTTCTCTATAAGATATAAAGTTCATCAAATCTTTTACTTTAATTATCAAAACTAGATAAATAAGTGGATTAATTTGGAAGCACATCAAAATGGTCAATTTGGTTCAAAGAGAAGATAAAGAGTTGAAAAAGTCCCCAATTGAATCGGTTTCCCTTCTTTCCTAGCAAAAAATTCCTCTCTTTTTATTTCTTCATATATATATATATATATAGACATATATTTTTTCATTTTTCTTTTAGGCGGCCTTCAATATATAATACTCAAATATGTAAAATAAAGTAAAAATGAAGCATCAAGAAATTCGTGTAAAGCTTGAGAAAAGTTAATTCATATTTCTTCCTCTTTTGCTCTTTTGGAAGGAGAAAAGTTTTCTTCCTATACAGTTAGTTAGCATCTTAAAAATTCTAAATTAAAAATTTTCCAACCACTTCAAAATATACAGCTTTTTTCCCCCCCTATATTTCATTCTCCTTTGTTTGTTTTTGTTTGTATGCTTTGTCCCTCTTTCTCTTTCTAAATACAAGCAACGAATGTATCTGGACGTTATTCAAGAACCATCCCGAGGAAGAGAAAGCAAATATTTCTTCCAATTCATTTTCATTTTGGCCAAATTTAGACGTCTATAATAGATATATTTCTGTTTTGAATCTCCCTTATATATTATACGTTGAATAATGTATTTTAATTTTTTATTTGACATTTCATCAGCATTTGCATGATAACTTGGATAAATGAGAGCGAACAATAGGATTTGAAATATGTTGTAATTATCACTGATAAAAATAATAATAATAATAATAATAAAAACAAAAACAAAAAATAAACAAAATAGCATACTATAAAAATTCCACGACAAAATATAAAAACAAAGTACCGACGATCAATAGAGTAAAAAAAAAAAAAATGCACTATCCATAAAGATATCCAATCTAGCAAAAATTTTTTTTTTTTGTTTCCATCAGGAACGAATTTACATTAGGATAAGAGGACGCCTCCACCCCCTCAATTTTGTGAAATTTAAATTATTCCCCTATTTTTTCTTAAAATTTTGTAATTTGCCTCCACTCAAAAGTTTTTTTTCTTAAATGTACCTCTACTCAAAAGGTTTTTTTTTTTTTTTTTTTTCCTCAAGTGTATTTTATCACTCAACTTATTCTTATATTAAACTTTTTATTCTATAAAGTTATTAATTTTAAAAATTTTCTCCTTATGTATGCCCACACTAAAAAAAATTTATGGATCCCTCACTTCACTGGTTTCCACCCAACAACAATATTAATATATGCTTGCATTAGCGTTGATACAGATAGAAAAGAGTTCTTTCAAAAACAGATAGAAAAGATTTATAAAAAAAGCTACAATCCAATCATACTCTGGCCTTTCTTGGAGTACTATGATATCATCTATTATGTATCTGGACTTGATCTGCTTTGATATTCATAGTCACGCATCTAGTCCAATTCGAGTCCAATTGTTGGTCCTTCGACTGCATTTAGCAGTCGTATCTGTCAACGTTCATTTTGACACACCCAGATTAGAATTTACGTGAACCACATGTAAAGTTGGAATTATTTCTCGCCTTCTTACTGATTGAAAATTTGTACTTTGTTTTCCAGTTTGGATTATTGGTTTTTTTTTTTTTTTTTTCAACAGTTTAATGCATCTGCCCCGGATTTTGGTATAGATTCAAGCGTAAAGATTGCTTTTTTGGAAATTTGGCTACAAGACGCTGAAGGTTTTTTTTTTTTTTTTTTTTTTTTTTTTTTTTTTTTTTAAAAAAAACTTGGGGTGTAGCGATTCGAACTCTGTATTATTTTGTAGAGTCAGGTACGTAATTATCATTAGAATTTTTTTTTTTTTTTTTTGTGGCTGAACGTTTCTTTTATATTTAATTTTTATTGCACTATGAAAACCATTTTTAGTCTTTTGGTAAAATCACACGTGTAATTATTGTTTTTTTTTTCTTTTTTTTTTTTTGGTGGTGACTGAAGGTTGTTTTTCAAAAATTTTTACAGCACTATGAAAACTATTATTATTATTATTATTATTTTTTTTTTTACAGAACTATGAACACCATTTTTAGTTAATATAGATAACCAGCACACATATTTTGTAGAGGTGTTTGCATCGTAAAACTATTATACAGGGTCAGATATTATCGGAAAAGTTTTTGAATACAACCGTTACACTTATTTAATAAACACCGTTTAATTTAAATTGCTCGGTTGATATCAATTATTCTTTTGATAAATAATCCACCAATATAGCAGAATTTGGAACTTTTACTACAAGATGCGTGCCTAACAGATACTCTTCTGTCTTGTCTGATATCAGATAATCTCCGAGGATCCTCCCCGCCACCTCCAGAACCTCTACCGACTGTTCTCCTGAAAATTTTAAGTTTTAGAGCACAATAAAATCATTTACTTAACTGAGACCATCATTTATCAGTTATTACGCAGCTGACTCCAACATGAGGTGGGTTTTGAATTCCCTATCCCCAACTTCAAAAAGAAAAATAAAATAAAATAAAATAATTGAGACCCTCACGACACGTATTGATAGAGGTGTTTGCATAAGTTCACGCTTCAAGCATAATATCACAATGCTTATTGCTTGCACGCATTATGATCCTTGCCCTCCTTGATTGGCCTTTGCTTTCTTTCAATTGAGTAAGAAAGTGACAACAAGAACGTTTGCCCCCTAAAAAAAATGAACAAATTAAGGAATCTCATAGAATTTTTCTCTTAAAAAAAAAAAAAAAAAAAAAAGAAATCTCTATCACACTTTATGTATGTGTATCAAAAACTTTAAAACACGTCATTTTCACTCTTTATGGACTTAAAAAATTTCCAAATATTGAAATTAAGATTTTTAAGAAATATTCTCTTGAAATATGATGTTTACCTCAGCAATGCTTCTTGAAATTCAAAATGTCTCATCTTTGGACTTGTGTAAAATTATTGAAAATATCCATTTTGTCTCTATGTTGGATAGAGGTTTAAGTTGATGTTTTCTCGTACAATGAAACGCTTAACATCGGTGATAATTGAGTTCTATCTAGGCACAAATTTGATAAGTTTTTCCACCAAATTTTTTTCAAGCTTTGCTCTTGTTGAGGATGCCATATATTTCTGATTCTCAAGATTGAGATATGCATGATCAAGTAATGAAGGGAGTTCATTGTTAGAGAAAATTCCACACTTCAATTAGAGCTTGTAACATGTCTATTTAAGATTTGACGAAAAGGGATGTATAGGGGGGGTTTGAGAATTTGACATTTGAAAGTTCAGGAGACATAAACGAGACAACCACTATAGGTTAGAGCAATTTATTAACTTGTTCCGTCCGAAATTTTAATGGAATTCAATGGAGGGAGAATTTTGATATTTTTGTTAAGTTTAGAGGATGGGAATGATAGATTTTGAAGTATGAAGAACGCATGCCAATAATAACATCAGTTCAGAATTTTTAAAATTTTATATTCTTTTCAAAAACAATTAAGCCAGTACAAAGAGAAGATGATCATCTATCTAATACAAAATATAAAACCCTACAATGAAAAAGAAAAAAAGAGGGGGAAAAAAAAAAAAAACAACCAAAACCGAGTCAATTTGATGTTGCAACACTATAAAAAAAAGCCATAACGAGTCAATTTGATGTTGCGTCACTATCAAAATAAAAGCCATTATTGACCCAACATTTTGTTAGCATTATATAGCAATGGAGCACAAGTTAAAATTGGTGTGCTAATTTGGCAATTTGGCCTTATAGAAAACAAATATAGCAACAACTTGATCCTTTCACTTGAGATGGTCCAGTGCAATTATTAAACGTAAAATAAATTTTCAAAAAAGTAATGGATAAATCCAAAGGCAATTTCTTTACATGAATTCTCATCACAACAACTTGATAAAATCAATCAACTTGTCAAGAAATTCACAAGAAGAACCTCCTTGTCTCAAAGAAACTCTCACCTTCCCCTTCAATTCCACTGCCCTCTTTCTAATCTCACCTCCTTCTTCACTCTCCATCAACCTCCTAATAGCACTCTCCACTTTCCATCTCTCTAAATTTTCTTCCATCTCAATTCCCACCTTCCAAACATGTCCCACAATCCTTGCATTCACTCTTTGGTCCCCAATCCTAGGCCAACAAATCATGGGCACTCCCTCATACACACTCTCTATTGTTGAGTTCCAACCATTATGTGTCCAAAACCCACCAACTGACTTATGGGCCAAGACTCGCTTTTGCGGGGCCCATTGGACTACCTTTCCTCTATTCCTTGTGATTTTCATGAACCCATTGGGCAACAGTTCAAGCCCATTTGAGCCATCAACTAGACCAGGTCTTACCACCCATAAGAAAGGTTGGTCACTATTGGCTAGTCCCCAAGCCATCTCAAGCAGTTCACGTTTGGTTATTTTGACCATGCTTCCTGTGCTCACATAAATGACTGAATTTGGATTTTGTGTATCTGACCAAGAAATGCAGCTTTCATCTTTAGTGTATGAGCTTTTAAATGAGGAGTTCTTTTGTTAATTGTTGTAGTGGAGGCTTGGGCAAATGGGGTAGATTGGAGACACAATTTTCTCTTGAGCTTTGTCAAACATTGCTTGTTCAAGGCAGTGAAGAGAGTTCCAAATGATTGCTGAAGATGTGTTGGTTCCATAGTGAATTCTTGCCAGGACTCCTTCAGCGGCTTTGCGGTCGGACGCGTTAAAAACCGGCCTGTCCTTGGCTTTTAATAGGGGCAACTCTAAAAGCGGTTGTTCCGGATGATGTTTTGAAGATAGTAAATATGACTATGGATTTTAAAAAATAGTAAAATAATGCTAAATATATATATATATATATATATATATCATGACTCAGTAAGGATAATGAGCTTTCAATAGCTAATATAACAAAACCTCTCATATTATTTGTTATGGATTTGTAAGTATATGGTCTTTTTTTTTTAGAAGTTTTTTAATAAATGACCGAAGTTCTTTAAAATTAGGAAAATGACATTTTTTTAAAATAATTAATCATTGATTGACTAATTGAAACGGTTCACACAATGGTTCATTAGTGGTTGACTAATGTTAGGGTGGCTTTGTTTACAAATCTCATTTTACTTTTGGCACACCACTTCAAGTTAAAATCTATTATTACGTAAAAATATTTTCATGTAAAATGACAAAAAAGGACAATGCTTTAATACACATAAATTACATAATTATGGAGAAAAATGTGTTCTTGCTATTACATTCTTGCTATTTTGAATTAATCTAAAATCAAATTCCTCATGCGTCTCATCAAAAAAAAAAAAAAAAAAAAAAACCTAATTTCTGTAATTTTCAAAAATAGAACTAAAATATTTTCACTTTTAATGACTCTTTTACAAAAGTAGCCAGAAAATACTCATTTTTTTTTTCTTTTCTTTAACTAATTTCATTTGTGTTATTACCTTTTTTTTATTTTATTTTTATTTTAATAATATCGTAATTTATGTTTGAGGTTTGCAATATATAATAAGTGTACACCTGTACGAACAATATAAAATAGATAATTTTGTTCCGGAAAATTAGGTTGGATGACCTTTTTTAGTCACCTAATCTAATAGATGACCCACTTTTTTTTATTTAGCAAAATGGTTGTTTGTCATTTTTTCAGATTTAGTCAATTAGTGATTAACTATGAAATTTAATGATTTACGTTATGGTCAATCAGTGATTGATTTAAGAAAATTGATTGACTATTTTAGAAAAAAGGCTTGTTAGCTAATTTTTAAAAATTTCGATAATTTGTTTAAAAACTTCTTTAAATTGAAAAGACTATTTAGTTATAAATCCCTTATATTGTAGATATATTTGTTATTTTTTAAAGGCGTTTTTATTATTTTCTAGTACAGATTTTACGGTAGTTTATTATTTATTATCAAAGGTTTGTTTTCTTTCTCAAACTTTTTTTCCCTTGAATATTTGTAAGAGAATAAATGAAATAGTCTCTTTTAAAATAAATTAATAGATTTTTTTTAATAGCTTGCTGCGTATAAAAAAAAGGGCTTAACGCGAAAGCTAAAACAAGAAAAAGAAAGAAATGATAGGTGCGAAAGATAATTTGTGTTGGAATATAAATTTATATAGGAAAATAGGAGTTTTTTTTTTTTTTTTTTTGGAATGAAAGTGTGTGTTAAGTAAATTTAATCATTTTCAAATTAAGAAGGATATGCCAATAGAACCACCCCAAATGTTAATTTGCATTTTTCACATATTGACATTGATTAATGGTCATTTTCTTGGATTAAAAAATATCATCCATTTATTAAGGGAAATGGTAGTAAATAGCATTTTTACAAATATAATTGAAATAAATTGTAAGATTTACAAATATTTGAAGTAAATAGCTAATTTACTAGCTAAATGGAAATTTTACTTGGTCAATGTCAAATTTTCAATACGTAAATAAATGATTTACATGATAAATCTACTATTTACCCCAAATATGTAATATGTTATTTACTCCAATTATCTTTTGAAAACTGCTATTTACTTCTTTTATAGGTGTTTAAAAGCTACCTATTATTTACCTAATTTTTACTTTTTTTTTTCCTTGGAAACTATGGGTGCGTTTAATATTCGAGTTGAGTTTGAAATGAAATGAAATTTTTAGGTTGAAGTCAGTTGATTTTTCAAAAACTAGTTTTAATTTTTGTTGAATTTTTCATAAAAAGATTAAAAAAAAAAAAACCAACCGTAAAGTATAATTTAGTTAAAAATAAACTTGAGTACCAAACGTATGCTAAATTTATGCATGTATGTTCTGTAAATGTACAATTTCATGGAATTTAGGCACTATATATATATTAACCAAATATAAAAGAAATGTTTACCTACCATGATATTGTAAATGACCAATGAGCTTTGATACGTCTTATGATCAAACATGCACTACATACTCATTCTATCGTTTACGTCACTGATTTGTATGTACGTGAGTGCATGCATGCATACAGGAACGAAGGCATAAGGGTCTGGGGTTATGCCCGCTAACTCTTTATTAATTATGTTTTTATTGACAAAAAATTACAAATTGTCCCCCCCCCCCTCCGCCCCCCTCCCTAAAAACTTAAAAACTTCATTTTATTTCCGTAAAAATTAAAGCTTGTTATTATTAGTCCCCATCATTAAAATTTCTGGCTTCGTCAGTACATATATATATATATATATATAGAAATAAAAATAATTAATAAATGTACAAGTGCGTGTTGTGTGTGTATATATAGGGCTATTTACCAAAAAAAATAATGATAATACGTACGGCTGTATGGTTTAGTCGGTTTTTCCCCGTCAAGTCGTTATTTTTAACAACCCTATACTCAATGTGTAATATTCACACACAAAATACGGAAGATATATATATATATATATATATATAAACATCGATCTATAATATTGTTTGCTCCCAAATTCCAATATGATATACCTTTATCTGCCAAACCCCTTTGGTTGAGATCTAGTGAGAGAGCCAAGAAAGTCGTGATACTGCTTGTTCTCAAGACAATCTTAGGGATCTCAAATTCATCAACAATAGCCGTGGAGAAGTACATGACGGCATCGTAAACGACGCAAAAGACGGGACCGAAAGAGCCTACATTCTTTCGCAACTTCAACAAGCAATTTCTGAATAGGGTTTTGCACTTATTGTTGAGCACCAAAAGATAGAGCATGACATTGACATCCGCCACCAAAAGGAATCGTAGCCTAATTTGGCGGGTGATATTCCGTCGATGTACTCGAAAGAGAATTCGGGGTAGTGAGAAGGGTTTGGAGAAGGTCGAGTTGCGTGCAAATGATGGTGATGAGAAAGCCTTTCGAGTGGAGAAGTTTGGCCATGTGAAGCATATAGGGTTCATGTGGCCTTGTAAAGGGAATGGAACAAGAACCAAATGACGACCAAGATTTGTGAATATCTCTTTTTGCCTTTCCATTTTGAGTTATTCGTACTTTTGTTTTCAATTTCATTAACTTACCTCTTATAATTTATAGGAGATCATAAGGGTTTCCATTTTAGATATTGATAAGATAAGGCTGCATTAAATGGTTGTCATTTTATTCACTAGCCCATTATCTAATCATCTTGGATCCATTATTAATGATATTTGTGAATATCTCTTTTTGCCTTTCCATTTTGAGTTATTCGTACTTTTGTTTTCAATTTCATTAACTTACCTCTTATAATTTATAGGAGATCATAAGGGTTTCCATTTTTAGATATTGATAAGATAAGGCTGCATTAAATGGTTGTCATTTTATTCACTAGCCCATTATCTAATCATCTTGGATCCATTATTAATGATATTTGTGAATATCTCTTTTTGCCTTTCCATTTTGAGTTATTCGTACTTTTGTTTTCAATTTCATTAACTTACCTCTTATAATTTATAGGAGATCATAAGGGTTTCCATTTTTAGATATTGATAAGATAAGGCTGCATTAAATGGTTGTCATTTTATTCACTAGCCCATTATCTAATCATCTTGGATCCATTATTAATGATTGGTGTGATGGGTAGGTCATTCAGCACCTTTTTCCTTTTAATAAAAGAAAGCATGTTTCATAGCACACGTCATCCTTTCACTATCAATTAAAAGACTACAATTTTATAGATTGGCCTACAAGCCACTCCTGCCTTACCAAAGCGTCTTAGGCTTCATCCAGGTCGACCTCATTAGGAAAGAAAAATAGAGCTTGGATGCTGAAATTAGTAAGTGTTCAAACAAAATAATGAAATGATATATATTTTGTATGAAAAGAAAAATGAACTGAATTTGATGAGGAGCTATATATACATTGAAAGTTTGGAGTGTTAAATATAAAAATACATATAATCTTGGAGTGACGATAATAATAAAATAAAATCTATATCGCTATTTTTTTTTCAGACACATTTTAAGTATTTACACTTTTTAATTATCATAGTTCATTTTTAATCAAACATACAACTCTACATATTTACTCATTTCTAATCGAAAAGACATTTCCAAAACTCTAATTGGAGTGTATACTCTAAACACCCATAATCAATCAAGTACTCATAAATGTTGGAGAATTTTTATCCTATTGTCCTCTCCTCTAAGGTATTGGGGTTGGAAAAAACACCTTTATACCTAAAACGCAGTAAAACAATATAAACTCAAATAAAAACAAAGAGAAGATAATATTTACATAATTAAACAAAATTACCCACATCTACGGGAGAGGGAGAAGAATTCTCTTGCAACTCAAAATTACATATTCATCAAACTCTCCCAACCTTTTTCTATCAAAACCTCGTACACCCTTTTGCGTATCTCTCTTCTCAAGTTTTCTCAAAAAAAGACATCTACTCTTCTAATCAGACATAGCCCTAAACAAAAGGGGAAAGGAATGACACTAATTTAAAGGTTATTACACCAACATGATACAAAAATTAACACTAGATTAATATAATATAAAATTAAACTAAAGTTAACTAAAGCTAAAAATCAGAAATTTATGTCATGTTGATTAAAAATGAGAAATTTATGTCAATGTTAGTCAATAGATGAAAAACATGTGGTTATTTAATTCTAACTCATAAAGTAGAAACTTACTCACAGAATTATTTGAGTCATATAATTATAATTGGGAATAAATGCCGTGACAAAACAACTATATATATATATATATATTATGACATTGCGGTTAAAAGGTGATGCTTTACATATATTGCTGATTAAAGTGTATCCCACGAACACTTTACCGATTTCATCATAGAAATTGTATATTTAATTATTCATAATGAATATGAATATGATTTCACTACGTAGAATGGCTCTGAACGTTAATATTCACTCGTAGAGAGTTTCAGCGGCACTATGTAGAAACTCTCTAAGGCCGGATTGTATTGTAATAAATGAGTAAAAATAAAACAAAAATTAAAAATTAAAAACACGAAGGAGCATGAATGAAAAAGAAATTGTTCAGATATATAAGAAGGCAAAAGATGTCCAAGTAGGATCGAGCACGTAATTTGGAATATAAACATATATATATATATATATATAATATGTATATATATATATAAAGTAATATTTTAACGAGGTAATTAGAAAACAAGGAAACATATCTATGAAGATCACATTTGTTAAAATAATATTTAGATAACTGGAAGAAAAAGAAAATTATGTTGGGTACATTAGAGAAATATTATTTTAATAGGATAGAATTAAAAATATTTAAATGAAATCATTTTTTTTTAAAAAGTAAAATTTAAAGGAAAAAAGGAGGAAAAAAAGTAAGGATATTAGGTAAAAACCAAAAATAAAAAATAAATGAAATATGTGTTTGGAAGAACCACTCAATAGTTATTGTTGGACCTCAATGTAATATCCCTTTGGGTGGCTAATTATTGGACTAAAACTATTTGAGTGTTTAATGTTTTTACAGCTCAGAACTAAGTCCAATTTTTTACTTTTGAAAAATTTGTATCATACGTATTTTTGTACCTTTATACTATTTAAATGTTACATTTAACAGAAACTATCTAAACACATATTTGAATAAATAATTCAAATTATACATGATTTGAATACAAACATTCAGTTTTAATTAACATTTAAACACATTTTATAACCCAAATGAGCCATTGACTCGACATCAATAAGTTTCAATGTTGGAATCCACCTCTTAAAGGGTCTAACCGTTATGTCTCGTGGATCTCCCAAAAACGGAATCCCAAAATTATGTTTTTTTTTTGGAATTATTATTTTCATTAAATAATGTTAATAATGAGTAAAAACTGAATAACAATGGGTATAACCATAAAGTTTTACCACTAAAATCATATGTATATAAACATCTATAATATTGTTTGCTCCCAAATTCCAATATGATATACCTTTATCTGCCAAACCCCTTTAGTTGAGATCTAGTGAGAGAGCCAAGAAAGTCGTGATACTGCTTGTTCTCAAGACAATCTTAGGGATCTCAACTTCATCAGCAATGGCCGAGGAGAAGTATATGACGGCATCGTAACACGCACAAGACGGGACCGAAAGAGCCTACATTCTTTGCAACTTCAACAAGCAATCTCTGAATGGGGTTTTGCACTTATTGTTGAGCACCAAAACATAGAGCATGACATTGACATCCCCACCAAAAGGAATCGTAGCATAATTCCACGGGCGATATTCCGTCGAGGTAATCGAAAGAGAATTCGGGGCAGTGGGAAGGGTTTGGAGAAGGGTCGAGTTGTGTGCAAATGATGGTGATGAGAAAGCCTTTGGAGTGGAGAAGTTTGGCCATGTGAAGCATATAGGGTTCATGTGGCCTTGTAAAGGGCATGGAACAAGAACCAAATGACGACCAAGATTTGTGAACATCTCTTTTTGCCTTTCCACTTTGAGTTACGTACTTTTGTTTTCAATTTCATTAACTTACCTCTTATAATTTATAGGAGATCATAAGGGTTTCCATTTTTAGATATTGATAAGATAAGGCTGCATTAAATGGTTGTCATTTTATTCACTAGCCCATTATCTAATCATCTTGGATCCATTATTAATGATATTTGTGAATATCTCTTTTTGCCTTTCCATTTTGAGTTATTCGTACTTTTGTTTTCAATTTCATTAACTTACCTCTTATAATTTATAGGAGATCATAAGGGTTTCCATTTTTAGATATTGATAAGATAAGGCTGCATTAAATGGTTGTCATTTTATTCACTAGCCCATTATCTAATCATCTTGGATCCATTATTAATGATTGGTGTGATGGGTAGGTCATTCAGCACCTTTTTCCTTTTAATAAAAGAAAGCATGTTTCATAGCACACGTCATCCTTTCACTATCAATTAAAAGACTACGGCTTTGTTTGGCAAAAAATTTAGTTTAAACTAAACTGTACTTTTTTCATCATGTTTTTTGTTTTTTTCCCCAAAAAGTTGTTTGTCTTTTCTGAAAATTCAAAAAAATTCAAAAAAATTTACTATTTAAACTTACAAATCTTAACTCAAACTTACACACCAAACATCCCCTATAATTTTATAGATTGGCCTACAAGCCCCAACCCAAAGCCCTACCCCACTCCCGCCTTACCAAAGCGTCATAGGCTTCATCCAGGTCGACTTAATTAGGAGAGAAAAATAGTGCTTGGATGCTGAAATTAGTAAGTGTTCAAACAAAATAATGAAATGATACATATTTTTTATGAAAGAAAAATGAACTGAATTTGATGAGGAATTATATATACAATGAAAGTTTGGAGTGTTAAATATAAAAATACATATCATCTTGGAGTGACGATAATAATAAAATAAAATCTGTATTGTTATTTTTTTCGGACACATTTTAAGTATTTACACTTTTTAACTATCATAATTCATTTTTAATCAAACATACAACTCTAAATATTTACTCATTTCTTATTGAAAAAACATTTCCAAAACTCCGATTGGAGTGTATGCTCTAAACACCCATAATCAATCAAGTACTCATAAGCAAGCTAAAGCAATGTTGGAGAATTTTTATCCTATTGTCCTCTCCTCTAAGGTATTGGTGTTGGGGAAAACATTTTTATACCTAAAAGGCAGTAAAATATTATAAACTCAAATAAAAACAAATAAAAAAATTAAACAAAATTACCCACATCTACGGGAGAGGGAGAATAAATTCTCTTGCAACTCAAAATTACATATTCATCAAACTCTCCCAACCTTCTTCTATCAAAACCTTGTATACCCTTTTGCGTATCTCTCTTCTCAAGCTTTCTCAAAAAAAGACATCTACTCTTCTAACTAGACATAACGATAAACAAAAGGGGAAAGGAATAACACTAATTTAAAGATTATTACACCAAGATGATACAAAAAATTAACACTAGATTAATAATATAATACAAAATTAAACTAAAGTTAACTAAAGTTAAAAATGAGAAATTTATGTCATGTTGGTTAAAAATGAGGAATTTATGTCATGTTAGTCAATAGATGAAAAACATGTGATTATTTAATTCTAACTCATAGAGTAGAAACATACATATATATATATATATTATGACATTGCAGTTAAAAGGTTATGTTTTACATATATTGCTGATTAAAGTGTATCTCACGAACACTTTACCGATTTCACCATAGAAATTGTTTAATTAATTATTCATAATGAATATGAATATGATTGCAATAAGTAGAATGGGTCTGAACGTTAAAATTCACTCGTAGAGAGTTTCAGCGGCACTATGTAGAAACTCTCTAAGGACGGATTGTATTGTAATAAATGAGAAAAAATAAAACAAAAATTAAAAATTAAAACACGAAGGAGCATGAATGAAAAAGAAATTGTTCAGATATATAAGAAGGCAAAAGATGTCCAAGTAGGAGCACGTAATTTGGAATTTAAACATATATATATATATATATATAATATGTATATATATAAAGAATAATATTTTAACGAGGTAATTAGAAAACAAGAAAACATATATCTATGAAGATCACATTTGTTAAAGTAATATTTAGAGAACTGGAAGAAAAAGAAAATTGTGTTGGGAACATTAGAGAAATATTATTTTAATAGGATGGAATAAAAAATATTTAAATGAAATCATTTTTTTAAAGTAAAATTTAAAGGGAAAAAAGGAAGGATAATTAGGTAAAAACCAAAAATAAAAATGAAGGAAATATGTGTTTGGATGAACCATTCAATAGTTATTGTTGGACCTCAATGTAATATCCGTTTGGGTGGTTGGACTAAAACTATTTAAGTGTCTAATGTTTTTACAACTCACAACCAAGTCCAATTTTTTACTTTTGAAAAATTTGTATCAAACGTATTTTTATATATTTTATACTATTTAAATGTTACATTTAACAGAAACTATCTAAATACATATTTGAATAAATAATTCAAATTATACATGATTTGAATAGAAAGATTCAGTTTTAATTAACATTTAAACACAATTTATCACCCAAATGAGCCATGGACTTGACATCAATACGTTTCAATGTTGGAATCCACCTCTAAAAGGGTCTCACCGTTATGTCTCGGGGATCTCCCAAAAACGGAATCCCAAAATTATTATTATTATTATTTTGAATTATTATTTTCATTGAATAATGTTAATAATGAGTAAAAACGGAATAACAATGGGTATAACCATAACGTTTTTATAATAGTATAGATAGTTAAAAGTCAACCACTAAAATCATATGTATAAGTAACCATTTTCAAATTACAGGTTTATATATGAATTTACCAATGCTATGGCCAATGATGACACACCCATATATGTTACATTGCAGTGAAATTATTAAGTTAGCAGAAAATTGATAAGAATTAAGTAATAAAAGCCCAACAAGATTACTGACAAAATGTTAAATCGCGTATCATAAAAGATCGGGATACACCAAAAATATTACAAAAATAATTACATAAAAAATTTAATTTTAGAGTCTCATTTTTAAAATATGTCCATTTATTTAACAATATAGTATAAATGTCAATTTTTAAAGAAACTAATGTCTATAATACCTATTTTTGTCTTTAAAATATAATTGACATCATTTTACTTTTATATATATTCTTTTTTTTTCTTTTTACTTTTTTGACTTTAATGATGAATATTTTTTAGTGACAAATATGAATTACTTTTAATAACCCAAATAAGTTTTTCCCTCGTTTTTTCTAAATTTTAAAATGATTATGAAACAACCCCATTTATATTCCTTTTTGTGGTATTCATTTTTTCATCCTTCACTTTTTGTATTTTGTATTCTGGACATGTCAAGAACACTAGTGCTTTTTTTTTTTTTTTTTTGATTAAATGTGATTTTTCTGAAAAGCAATGAATTCTTTGTATAAAAACATAATTATTTATGACGACCAATGCAAATCAAATAGTGGACATTTTTACCTTAAGAAAAAAAAAAAAAAAAAAAGATTAACACAACAAAGCGTTTTGAATTCTTGACGAAAAACACACTTAATTATATGAACTAGTAAAAATGAAATCAAACATATTTTTATGAGAAAGACTAATTCATCATGAGAAGGATGGATTCTTTAATCTTTAAACTAACAAAAGTGCCTAAAATTAACGTAAGGTTAACACTTATAAATATCGGTTGGGTAATTATCCTAAACATAAACATGAAATCAGAAGTTTTTTTATTTTTATTTTTTATTTTTAATCTTATTAACATCAAAATAGTTATGATAAATATAAATATTTACCGTAAATATAATGACTGAGACCAAAATATAAAGACAACATAAAAATTATTAAAAATAAAGATTAACAAAAAATAAAAGGGAAATAAAATTACCATAGCACAAAATATTTAGGTTATTCGATAAACGAGACAGAATGAAAAACAAACTTCAACAAAATTTGGTTACTAATAATATTGGATTCACATATTTTTTTAGAAAACGAATGAATTCTTTATGAAAAATCTAATTCTTTACGACGACCACTATAAATCAAATAATGGACATTTATGCCTTAAGCAAAAAAATGAAAGATTAGCACAACAAAGCGTTTTGAATTCTTTACGAAAACACAATATTATTTATATGAACTAGTAAAAATGATATTAAAGACATTTTTTTATGAGAAAGACTGATTTATTATGAGAAAGATGAATTTTTTTTTTTAATTTTTAAGATGCCAATGAGTATTTTTAAAATATTTTCTTTTCTAATTTATTTAACTTATCTCATTAATGTGAATTATGATTTAAGAAAACATTGGCTTTTTGATTTATTATGAATATTCACACCTTTTTTGTAATAAATAAATTTAAAATGTCAAAATTTCCTTTTATAACCATTTGTTTACCAATTACATGAAATAAGTTTAGACCTCTTTATTCAAACATCTTTTATTCCTTTTTTTTTTTTGTTTCCTTTTCTTTTTTATAAATTCCTTTATTTGTTAATTCTCAATTTTTTTTAATGAAGGACAACATTGTCTTTATGAGTATTGTTTAAGACATTTATATAAATAAAAGAAAAAATGGACATTTTTGAAATCACCACCTCCAATTTGGATATCTATGTAAATAACCCTATTTTTATAACTAACAACGACAATTCTAACTTCATCAAGCCAAACACCAAACTGGTT
Organism: Ficus erecta; assembly: GCA_008635985.1. NCBI lineage: Eukaryota > Viridiplantae > Streptophyta > Magnoliopsida > Rosales > Moraceae > Ficus > Ficus erecta. Next base: position 232,463 of record BKCH01000136.1, on the reverse strand, counting down.
TCTTGCTTTTGGCCTTCATGGAAAGTAAATTAAACGAAGGAACTCAACTTATTTGACCATTAAACAACATGCATTCTACTTAATAACCCTAATGTAGGAGGTGACCTCCGTTATTTTCTTCCACATCCACAAATTGCATGTTCATGGACATTTTGTAGTGAATAAACTCAGAGTACTTGTGTATTCCTTCCTACTTCTTGTGTTATTAATTACCAATACTCAAAATAAAGCAAACAAATTAATTTAATATATACACACACACACACACACACACTATTTGGGAAAGCCTAGACAAGTATTGTTGTCTTTCTTTAATTTTTACTCGTATAAAACACGTATCACATACATGCATATATACTTGGTTTGTTAAATATTTATGTAGTCGCATATTTGATAGAAGTTGATATAAGGTATAACAAAATTTATTGTGGGTACTATAAGATAAAAATTATGATTGAGAGGAAAAAAATCATGGTAACTAAGCAGGAATACTTTTGGAAAAAAATATTATTATATTAAAAGTTAATCGGACTGTACCATGAAAAGTGGTTGAAAGGGTCACAAAGAAAAGTTAGGCTTGGAATGGAGATATGATTTCTATACATTTAGTATAGTCATATATGAAAACATCATTGGATTTTGTCTGCAACGATCACTATTTTAACATTGATTAAAAAATATTTAACAAAGGACTATTTACAGAAAGAGCAAAATAACTTTTTTGAAAATAATAATAATAAAATTATAACATAAATTTTAAACATGGTAATAAATAGCATAATTAAATTTATGATCACATAATAAAAAAAATAAAAAAGCCCTCATCCTTCTTTTTCTATCTCTCTAACATGAAACTATACATATAAATTTGTTGTTAAAAATTAACTGTAGATCCGAAATTTTTTAGAAAATTTAAGAAAATCTAAGAATTTATCAAAATATGTACTATAATTTATCATCTTTTAAAAAACAGAGGATTAATTTTACGAATACTCCCTAGACTATGTACCTTATTTCATTTTATCCCACGAATCACCTAAATCATCAAATCAAAACCGCCACAGAAGATGAGAATTGAATCAAGAAGTAGAATATTTGAAATGTGGGGGTTTTTGTGTGTGTGTGTGTGGGGGGGGGGGGGGGGCGGGGGGAGGAACGGGGGTACCGTAGAGCTGGAGCAGACGGTCAAAGCACTTGTTTGCGGACGCTTCGTCGAAGCCGAATTCAAGAGCGAGGCTTAGCAAGCGAACTTTCTCCGGTTCCAAATCGTGGTTCGCCATTTTTTAAGGATTTTTTTTAGCTCCGATTGTTTGCTGGTTATCTCCCGCGCGAAATTCCTTTGAAACCTAAAGCATATGGCGGCATTTCGCTTTATAAAGAGAAACTACAGGTTCTAAACGTCGTCGTTTAATTGATTTTTGGCATTCAACTATAGGCGACGATCTTTTCTCTATATATTTATATATGTGTGTGTATATATATATATATATATATATTTTTTTTCACTTTTTTCCCCCCTTAATCAGCGATACAAATGCAAGCGCGTTTGGAACAACCATTTTATTAGAATATTGTTAATATAATATCTATTTGGTTGTTCGTTGTTTGGCATCTGAATGCGCACATTTCTGGCGCTCAATATAAGCACTATTTCTTATTTGTACATATATATTTTAATACACACCTTTTTGAAAGATACACACATTCAAATACAAACACGTTTTTGAAGCCCTTATACCAATAATGACATCCAGCTACATATTTCATTGGCATCCAAAATGTGTATAGTTAAATATACATTGTATTTGAATCGAATACCAAATACAATAGATGATTCGGTTAAACTATTAATTATACTTAGTGATTGCAAATGTAATTAATGATAATTCCATATTTACAATGTAAAGTTCGAGTCTCTCCTCCAAAAAAAAAAAAAAAAGAAATTAGTGATTAAAGAAACTCCTAAATGTTAACAAGAATACTCGTTAAAAGCCTAATGCCAGGTTTTACCCCTCAAGGAGGAGAATACCACTGCAACCGTACCAACTTTGTCAATAACAATAGTCCACATCGAGTACGAGGTTGATTGGAGAAAGTTTTTATATAGCAGTCTTATGGGATGTTTGGATCACCCATTTAATTAGAATATTCATTTGTTTGTTGAGATTTATAACTAAATAGCCTTTTTTTAAAGAAGTTTTTTAATAAATGACTGAAGCTTTTAAAAATTAGTGAAAAGGTTATTTTTTCTAAAATTGTTAATGAATTGTCTTAAATGGTCAATCAGTGATTGATCACATGATAGTTAATCAGTGATTGACTTACGGTCAATCATTGTTTAACCATAACGTAAATCACTAATTATATAGTCAATTACTGATTAATCATCAATCAATTACCAAATTTCGCAATCAATCATTGATTGATCGTTAGTCAATCACTGATTGATCAAATCTGAAAAATGAGAAACGACCAAATTTCTAAATAAAAAAAAAAGTTGGACCATTTATTAGGTTAAGTGACTAAAAAAGGCCACCCAGCCTAATTTTTCTTGTTTGCTAGTGTATTGCATTTGAACAAACAACTTTTGAATATACAAACACTATTTAAAATTTAAATATACATTTTTTAATACACACCTTTACTTTTACATGTATTCAAACATATTCTGATATTGAAATCCGAACACATATTCCGTTAGAATACATATAATAAAATGAAAACAGTGTGACATCTAAATGCATAGTACAATGCATCCATTATATTTAAATCAAATACCAAATAAACGGGCGATTCAAATGAACCATAAACTGTCATGCATACCAAGCTACCGGAAGTAACCCCATAGGCTATTTTGAGGATTGTGGTAGTCTACCATGTTATTGCTGGTAGCCTGTTGTGTTATATATTGTGTCGATATTGGAGATATATAGCAAGCTATAGTGCTATCGATGGTAGTCTAAGGTGTCATTGGTAATATCTTATTGTGATGCTAAAACTCAACAGCCACTTGATGAAATAATATAACTGAAAAGAAATGTTGGTTCAAGTAATAAAATTTTTTTTAGTACATGTGCCTATAGAACCTCTTGTAGGCATTTTTTTCTATGAAATTTTTTTCTTAGTCCTTGATTTACAAAAGAGCAATGTTAAAAGGGCATTAGCTACTAAATACCAGAACTAATAGAGTCAATTATTAACTTTGGTGTTTAGCATTGCTAATGCCCCAAATCATTGTTCTTTATTAAATAGTAATAACACAATCAAATTAGTGAAGGAGATAAAATTTAAGATTTTTCTTTTTTTTAAGGAATAAATTCTAGTTAAGGAGGTCACGTGTTACAGAATTTTTTGCATAATTTTTTGAGGCTGACAAAAGTCAATCTAATGGCTAGCTGAAAATACCTAAGGCACCAGATGAAGAAAAAGATATGGGTATGTTTTATTTTTTAATTGGTAGAATTTGTTAATATCTTCGATTTAGTTTTTGAATTTGAGAGTGAACAATTCACACGTTACATTTTGTGATAAAATCAGATATAAAATTACTGTTAAATCATGTTTGTGATTCTCGATTACTCGTTTTACTAAAGGTGCAAATAATTTAGTCACTTAGAACATCCATTAATTTGGCAATTCCAACGTTTATGTTCGCAAGCATATCATTGTCGCGGTACTAGTGCTTGGAATTCTTGTCTAGGATTAGTAAAATAAAAACAAATATAAAATACAAAGACTTACGAACTAACAATGACTTTCAAAACACTGGACCTTTTCCCTTTTTAATATAAAGCACGAATTTTCTAAACCTTGTTTTTCTAGAAGAATGATTTCTTGATACAGAAAAATTATAAAAAACATTCATTTAATTAGACATGCTTATGTTTTCTTACCATTCTTTAATATTTGTTTAGATTTTTAACCATTCGTATTTATCTAATTTAAGGTTAAAATACATAGGTAGTTATAGTTAGGGTAATAATCAAGAAATGTGCTTTTTAATGGGCTATCCTACAAGTAGTTTTAATTAGGGCCAATGACAGTTATGATGGTCACTATCTTGCTCTTGTCTAAATCATCATCATAAAATATAAAAATGACCTACAATATAATAGCCGCACTATTGGTTGCACATTTATTGCTTTCTTCCTATTTCTTTGACATTAGGCCTACATATTGAAGTAACAAGATGGAAAACGATGTTGTAAGTTGGCAAAGTTATAAAAACGCTTGCAATGTCAATTGAAATTTGGGATGTAAGAAGTCGTGGGTTTAAATTAGGACAACTATAATAATTAAAATATACGAACAAGTCATTTTAAGAAAAATTCATATATCATTCAGAGAACTATATCATTGTCTAAGATTATCTAAGATGCCATCCTGAATCTTGAAAATTTTTTTTCTTTAGGTTAAAAAAAATTGAATTTTGAGGAAATTTTTTGTGATTGGAATTTTCGATGATCAATAGTCCAGTAACCACTCGGATAGTTCCATTCTTAAATGTGCTAGTGACAAGTAGTAGGAAATGGTCTTCGCAAATTCATGACTAAGAAATAAGGATTTAAAAAAAAAAAAAAAAAAACCACTTGAATATCAAAAAGTGGTTTGAGAAAAATAGCCTCTTAATTCGACCATGGTATCAAAAAGTCGCATATGAAATAATTATAAGATAATTAGTGGGTTTGTAAGCTTTTAGAGCCCTTTCCTTTGTAAGTTGGATTTAAAGGTGGATTCTATGTTATAGATCATAATAATTAATATAAGAGCTAATTCATCGCATCAAGCTCAAGTCGAAACAATTGTATTAAACAAATTAGATTTAGTTGTCGGCACATACTTTCATACAAAGCATGGTGGATAAAAGCAACTTCCGTGTAGTCACATAACTGGGAATATGGACTTCTATGAATAATGGTCATAAAAAACGGTGGAATATTACGCACTAAAAGTCCAACACTAAATAATTATAAAATATATATGATAAGATAGAAATATAGTTTCTATTATAAATTTTCCATAAATCTAATCCTTTTAAAGTTGTAAATTAGAATCTTTTATTATTATTATTATTATTATTCTTATCTATCTTCTCTAAATATTCGGAACACTCTTATTTTACCCTTTAAATAAATTTTATAAACTCTCACTTTGTTTTCCTACACTTTGAATTTAATCCCAGTTAAACCATTTTATTAGGTATTATAGTTAAAAACAAACATAAAAGTGAGTTAAATGCAATAATGTGATCTTTTTTTTAATAATAAAAATCCTAATAGATGGATTTAGTATAACTAATTTCCTTATTTTTCAGCATGTTTTTAACAAAATGATCATAAAAAAAAAGGTTAAATTCAAAATTCAAGACAAAAATTAAAAGACTCTTCATTATTTTTTCAAAGGACTCGTTTTCACACTAGTCTACAGTGATTGCATTTATTCAACTGTATATACTAGTCTCCGTGACAAAAGATGTTTCCTAAGAGTTTACATTTCTCCGGAAGTCACTATTTTTCATTAATTGCAAAACTATAGTATACACAACTTGCACAAAAAGCTTATCTTTAATGTATACACCTTAGTAAGTATTTGTAAAAACATATATATATATGTGTGTGTGTGTGTGTGTGTCCCATTTCTCTCAAGTCTTATCACCACTACAATTCAAAAAATTTCTGTTCAGAAAAATGAAGAGCATTTTTAAGTACCAAATTCATTATTTCCTCAAACTTTACCTCCTATTGGGTTGCTTCCTTGTAGCAGACTCTTTGAATGCCTCTAAAAGTACTCCACCAAGCGCAGTTCCAACATGCCTCCATGAGCAGAGCTCTCTTCTGCTACAATTCAAACAAGAATTCCCTCTCAAAGAGCCCGAAGATTATTCCGACGACGGCGGTTCTCCGAAAATGGAGACGTGGGAGGCCGAGAAAGATTGTTGTTCATGGGACGGGGTTCAATGTGACACAACTGGCCATGTGATCGGCCTAGACCTCAGCAGCAGCTCTCTTCAAGGGCCCTTGGATTCCAACAGCAGCCTCTTCAGCTTGACTCATCTTCGACGTCTCAATCTCGCTTCCAACAACTTCAGTTTCTCCACCATTTCATCTGGATTTGGCCATCTTTTGAGGTTGACGCATCTTGACCTCTCCGAATCCATGTTTTCGGGGAAAATCTCACCCAAAATCTCGCGCCTGACTTCTCTAGTCTCCCTTGATCTTTCTTGTACCAATTCCGCGGATGACAATCCTTTATCTCTTGAAAAAGTAGCGGCAAGAAGGCTTATTCAAAACGGGACAAACTTGAGGGTGCTTCGCCTTGATGGAGTGGACCTTTCTTCATTAGAAGCTGAATCTTTTGCGAATCTGTCTTCCTTGGAATCTTTGTCGCTTCGCCAATGCAGCTTGAGTGGCACATTCCCGACAAAGATCTTCCATTTTCCGATGATACAGTCCATTGATGTGTCGTCCAATGATCAACTTACTGGTTTTCTTCCAGAATTTCATCGCGGAAGTAGACTCAAGTCCTTGAACTTTTTGGATCTGAACAGTTGTAATTTTTCGGGGACGGTTCCAACTTCGATTGGTAACCTTTTCCAATTGACTTATCTTGACCTCTCAAGCAACAACTTCAATGGTGAATTACCAACTTCACTTGGAAGTCTAACAAAGCTGAATTTTCTATATCTTCAGAAGAATAGTTTCAGCGGACGAATTCCATCTTCGCTTGGAAACCTCACCAAGCTAACTGAACTGCTGCTTTCAAACAACAAATTCAGTGGTGAGTTCCCAATATCACTGGCAAACCTCACGCAACTCGACTCTTTGTCTCTCTCTTCCAATCAGTTCACAGGCCCAATCCCATATGATACGAGCAGAATTTCCAACTCTATGGTGCTTGCAACGCTCGACTTGTCGCATAATTCGTTCAACGGGACAATTCCGCCATCTTTGTTCAGAATTCCGTCTTTGTCGTTCCTACATTTGGAGTACAATCAGTTGACAGGTCCTCTGATTATCGAAAATGTGTCCTCATCTCAATTGGGTTACCTGAATTTAGGACGGAACAACCTAAACGGGCAGCTCCCGAGGTCGATATCCGAATTGACAAGCTTGACGGAGCTCAACTTGGACTCCAACAACTTAAGTGGGATAACTGATTTTGGTATCTTCTCCAATCTGACCAGCCTAGCGACTCTTGTTCTTTCATACAATAATCTTACCATTACAAACACAAGCAAATTCGCTCCTTCGACCAGCTTTACTTCTCTGCTTTTGGCTTCATGCAATATCGGAGAACTTCCCAAGTTCCTGGAGTCCCAAAACGAGCTATGGGAGTTGGATCTTTCTCACAACAAAATTGAGGGCAAGATTCCAAAATGGTTCTTAAGAACTGGAATAGAGTCCTTGTCTATACTTCGTCTTTCGAGCAATTTCATCACTGGTTGGGAAGAAGAGCCGTCGGTTCTTCCGTGGAAGGGATTGGACCAGCTGGACTTGCGCCACAACAAGATTCAAGGCTCACTTGTTGTCCCGCCATCTTCCACGAGGTACTTCTTCGTTTCAAACAATACCTTGACCGGAAATATCGATCCAAGCTTTTGTGAATTGCATGGTTTAAAAGTTCTTGATGTATCCTATAACCATTTGAGCGGCGAGATTCCACGATGTTTGGGTTTGAATAGTTCTCTTTTGATGCTGAATTTGCAAACAAACAATTTCCGTGGAGACATACCCCCGACATGCAGAGAGGGAAGCGTTTTGAAGACACTAGACCTCAGTCATAATCGACTTCAGGGTAAAGTTCCAAAATCGTTGATCCAGTGCAAAGAGCTAGAAGTTCTAAACATTGGACACAATGAGATAAGTGACCAATTCCCTTTTTGGATACAAAGTTTGCCAATGCTAAAAGTTCTTGTATTGCATTCGAATAAGTTTGATGGTCCCATATCGCATCCTCAGAAGTTTTTCGGCTTTGAGAAGTTGCAAATCATCGATCTCTCCTTCAATAACTTCAGTGGAGATTTACCATCCGACTACTTTAGGAATTGGAGTGCCATCAACACAGAAATTCCTAGCGTAAACAAGTCGAAATTGAGATACATGGGAGACACTGACAACTACTATCAAGACTCGATGACTCTGCCTAGTAAGGCCGTAGTTATGGAACTTAAGAAGATCCTGACCACCCTCATGTCCATCGATCTTTCATACAATCGTTTTCACGGAGCAATTCCAAGTAGCATCGGAGATCTTAAATCGCTAATTGTGCTCAATCTATCCTGCAACAATTTTGACGGCCCCATCCCAAAATCACTCGGGAGGCTAAGTGAGCTCGAATCGTTAGATCTCTCAAAAAACAAGCTTTCTGGTAAAATCCCCCAAGAATTGGTGAGTCTAAAATTTCTTGCATTTCTCAACCTTTCTGATAACCAACTTGTAGGACAAATTCCGCAAGGTGGACAATTTCATACATTTGAAAATTCCTCTTTTGTCGGAAACTTAAATTTGTGTGACTTCCCAATGTCAAAGAAATGTATTGAAAGTGACAATGGGGCACCAACTTCTGATCATAGCCAAGAATCAGAATCAAATAGTGGCTTTGGTTGGAAGTCTGTGCTGATGGGATACGGATGCGGGCTCGTAGTTGGTTTGGTCATCGAACATGTGCTTGCCGCAAGGCAGCCGAGCTGGTTGTCACGAATTTATAGGAGAACCATTCAATATTGGTGAACATAAAGTATTGTGGGTCCACTAAATTCCTTATCCTGAAAATTTTTGTGATTGATCTGTCTTGTGAGATTAAATGTATTCTTGTTTGTGTGAATACAGTTAAAAAAAAAATGGTATTTGTAGTTGTTTAGTTTGCAAGGTTTAGTATGTATGTGGCTTCATTTTTATTTTTATTTTTTTACGTTAAACAATAAAGCTTTGTATGAGAAACGACTATAATCCGATTGAGAAACATGTAATCAACAGGAAATTTGTGGTCCAATCATGATTTGTGAAGGAAAAGTGAAAACATGTTGTTAAACTAATGTTTCCAATAAACTTCCTCGTATATCTTAGTTGTAATAACTAAGACCTACATAACTTATTATTAAATTTTTTATTTTGAAAAAATTAGGTAAATTTAAACACTTATTTAAATAAATGCTCGAGATTTTTTTAATATAGGATCAATGATTGATCATAGTCAATTGGTGAAAAAAAATCATAGTTAATCAGTCAATCACTGATTGATTATTTTTTTAATAAAATTATCATTTTCTTAATTTTATAAAATTTCATCCATTTATTAAAAAAAAATTCTCTAAAAAATAATATTTACATACATATTCCTTTTTTTTTTTTTTTTGTTATAATAACAATTGAAGGCACGTTTACTACAATGCTACATATAAGGCTTTACTATTTTAATTAAGAAAAAAGAATAACAAACAAAAAGATACCGAACCAAATAATTTTTCTCCTCTTAAGACAACTCAAATAGTTTTTTTTTTCAATGGCAAAATATATATATATATATATATATATATATATATATATAAAAGAAGAGAGGTTAGAGTTCTCATATAAGCTAGAGCCTTGATGGCTCCGGGATTTGTGCATATAAAGCCTAGCCCTTAGCCTCCAAATCATGAACCACACACGTTTGATGTCGGATGTGGGCAAAAAGATAACAAATAGCCGTGGCCTTTTAGCCACCTTGTGGTTTGGGGAAAGTAGCCCTATGGCATGCATTAAAAGATCATTTTGGCCTTTGGACCATCAGGAAAGGCCACTTTTCAGTGACCCTTTTCATCACTGCAAAGACAATCAGTTGAGTTGTTGGCTATAAATACCAACCTCCAGCTACATTGAAGCATGACCAATTCAAGTGCCAAAGTCTAGTGCAAAGTGTAGAGAGCTTGGATGAAAGGGGATTTAGGGTCCGTTTGGTAAATGAGTTTGAGTTGGAAATTTTAAGTTTTAATAGTAATTTTTATTGACTTTTTAGAAAAGACAAAAAACTTTTTCGAAAAGATAAAAAAAAAATTTCAGAAAAAAACAAAAATTGAGATAAAAAATTTGTGTTTGAACCAATTCTCCAAACATAGCCTTAGGGTATAAGTGTTCTCTCGAAGAAAGATGAGCTCCTGAGTTGGTTTTTAGCTAAGATGAAATTTTATCTGATGTGCGTAAAAAACAAATAGCTGTGGGCATTTGAGTGGCTAGGGAGTATGCCCCTTCCATCTACTTCCGTCTATCTAGTTGACGGAAAGTTAACATGGCACATTATTACAGATCGAATAAATATGTTTAAAATCTAAATCCTATTTGTAAAATATAAATCTTTTTTGTTTGAAAAAAAAAAAAAAAACTTTATTCTATATCCTCCTTTTATCTTTCTCGTGCTCTCCCTCTCTCTACGGTAATTAAAAACTACCAGCCCATTGGATACAAATCCAAATGCCAACTTTTGATGTGGCTGTTCACTCAAAATAAATATGTTCTTCATCTTCAATCCTCTAAACTTCAACACCACCAATGAAGACGAAATCTCTTAGGTTAGTTTTAGAGGAAAAAGAAAACCCAAAAAAAAAAAAAAAACAAAAAAAAAATTCTTGACTCTAACAGAAATGGCCTCAACCCTTTCAAAAATTTCAAAAAGAAAACAAAAACAAAAACAAAAACAAAAAAAGGCCCGAACAGAAACAAATGCCATAGATGCATTTTATTTTTGTTCTGCTTTGAACCGCCTCTACTTGATACAAAGAAAAATACTGACTGGTTGCGATGTCAAAGAAGTTTCTGATTTTGTTCCGCAATGAGGTTTCAGGTCGACGAGATTGGAAGTGATGGAATTAAAAAAAATAATAATAATAAAAAACAATTGTATCCTAGTTTTCCAGCCTTCTGAAAAGCGTGGAAAGAGAGTCTCCGTGTAGAAGCCTAACGAAACCCATGTAGCTGAGCTTCCCATCTGTGTTGCTGGGATTTACAGTAGAGAGAGAGAGAGAGACGAGAGAGAGAAAATAGATTATTCATAAATTAATGTTTAATTGATATTGAGATTTAGATTTTAAACATGTTTATTAATTTTATAACATGTCATGTCAATAATTCTATCAACTAGATAAATAAAAATAGATAAAGAGGTTAAATGATTCAATGTGAATGATTTTAATAATTTAGTAGATAAAATAAAATAAAATACATAATTCATGAAGTATTTATAAAATTAATTTAAAAACATATTATAAATTTTTAACAGTAATTATAAAATATAAAATATGTTATTTATTATAATTTTTATTATCTAAATATCCTAAAAAAATTCCACATAAGTTTTTTTTGGGGGTTTATTTTTTAATCTTTTCAAGAATTCCAAAAAAGTATTAACAAAAATCCAACATATCAGCAAATAAAAGATGCCTATAAATATACTGACTACGGAGTTTCTCCCCTGTATCTTCACGCAGCCAGCCCACGAAGTAGCGCCTCAGTCCTCTTTCAAGCTCTATTGACGAAATCCTCTATTTTTTCCTCTCTTTTTTTTTTTTTTTTTTTTTTTTCAATTTTAATTTTTTCCCGGCCAAGTTATTCGAATTTTCCAGATTCACCGACTCTTACGATAGTTTCCCAGATAGCCAATTCAGTGGCACACCAACTGTTCGATGAAATTCCCCAACGACAGTTAAAGAACGCTAGTATCCCATGTTCTTACCGCTCTCACACTACACAAAAAACGCGGTTTCTAGAAATGGGTTGCCTTTTTTTGACCGTTAAACTGAATCCAATTTCCTTACGTGGGAATTTTGCTGTATATAGCAGAGTGACTCTAATGGCGCGTCCTAGAGCAAGGAGAAGGCTGCCCAAGAACCTCCGTTATCCGCGGCGCGCTAAGCTTCCTCCGGACTTCGGAACGAATTTGTTCTTGAAGAGTACAAAAACTGTAAAGGAAACATATCAACATGACGTGATGAGAGAAGAGGATGAGGACGAAGAAGAAGAAGAAGAGGGTGAAGAACATGGTGAATGTGATGATGACATTGTTTGGGAGAGTGATGAAATTGAAGCTATTACGTCACTTTTCCGAGCGAGAATACCTCAAAAGCCAGGGCAGTTGAATAGAGCGAGGGCACACCCTCTCCCACTTCCCCACCAGATTCGACCTTTGCGGCTACCCACACCAAAGAAGCGTTCGAAAATGGCTTCCCCTGTGTCATGTTCGTCGCGTGAATCTCTTTCCAAGCAAGTGTACAAGAGCCCTGGTGTTCTAATTGGTCTAGCTAGGGAGATCAAAGGACTTACTGCAGAGGAAGATGTGTCATTAGTCCTCAACAAGTGGGTGCAGTTTCTGCGAAAGGGCTCGCTGTCGATGACAATCCGGGAATTGGGTCATCTGGGCCTTCCTGAAAGAGCTCTTCAGACGTTTTGTTGGGCTCAGAAACAGCCTCATCTCTTCCCGGACGACCGGGTTTTGGCTTCGACTGTTGAGGTGCTGGCAAGGAACCACGCGCTGAAAGTGCCATTCGACTTGGAGAAGTTTGTCGGATTGGCAAGTCAAGGTGTGATTGAGGCTATGGTGAGAGGGTTCACCAAAGGAGGAAGCTTACATCGTGCTCTGAAGCTTCTATCAACAGCGAAAACCGGTAATAGAATCTTGGATCCTAGTGTATATGCTAAAGTAGTATTAGAACTTGCGAAGAACCCGGATAAGCACCCTCTTGCGGCGGCTTTATTGGATGAGCTTGGAGACAGAGATGACTTGAACTTAACCCAACAAGACTGTACAGCTATAATGAAAGTGTGCGTTAAGCTTGGGAAATTTGAAACTGTGGAGGGTCTCTATAACTGGTTTCGACAATCTGGCCACGAACCTAGTGTCGTAATGTATACAACACTGGTACATAGCCGCTGCTCGGAGAAAAAGTACAGGGAGGCACTGGCCGTGGTTTGGGACATGGAGAGCTCAAATTGTCTCTTTGATCTGCCTGCTTACCGTGTGGTGATAAGGCTTTCCGTCGCTCTTAACGATCTCCCGAGGGCTTCAAGATACTTTTCGAGGCTAAAGGAATCGGGTTTCTCGCCAACATACGACATTTACAGAGACATGATTAACCTTTACATGGTTTCTGGGAGGCTGGGGAAGTGCAGGGATGTGTGCAAGGAGGCGGAGATGGCGGGGTTCAAGTTGGATAAACAACTAATGTCTCAGTTATTGCAATTAGGAGAAAAGTATAACAAGTAACAATTTTACCATTGTAAGTGTACACTATTTGGAATCTTGAGGGGGTTTATGAATATCTTTGGAACATGATTGTTGTATCAAAATAAACATCTCGAGTTTAGATCATTGTAATTACATTCGCATTGTTAGCATCCGAAAGGAATATTCTAATATTGAAATTAATGTTACTCATCTCCTAATAGTTTAAGTTTCTTGAAGATAAGTGCCTACATACAAGCATTTTATTAGGTGTCGTATTTAGTGGCGAAGTCTCATGGGAGTCAAATTCCTTCTCTATCAACATCGGAGAAGTTATCTTATGTGCATTTGTACATACTAGTAGTTTATTTTGCTGGAGAAAGGGCATCAGTGGTGTTACACGCTCACTCGGCACCATGTTAAGAATCTATTAGAACCATAGATGGAACGGAAATGAAATCAATTCACGCTCTCGTCAATTTTCACGAAAGGTATATACATGTCAATTACACAATCTCACTATTTCATATAATTAAATATAGATGTAAAGAATTGAATCTTTGACAGTTGGGAGAGGGAGTCATGAAATGATAATCTCTTATTGATATATGACCATCACGGGTGGTCATACATACTAGTTTGGGACACGTGTCCGTACATTTTCATGGGTTTGTGTAGAAAATCATTGTTATGGGTTTGTGTAGAAAATCATTGTTCTCCTTGAAGAAAAAAGGAAAAAAAAAAAGTCAAACGACGTTCATTAAACTAAAAAACAACAAATTCGTATGTAACAAATGTCAATGTCAATGTCATTTCTAGTTTCTTCCAAAAATCTAAGCAAACAATTTAAATTGGAGAAACGACCTTAAATGGAGTGCTCCTATAGTGTCATGTGTCATGTTTTCTGTAATGACTAAAAAAACTTGTGAACGATCTTGGCGTGGGATAGGTCTTCTCCAACAAATACCAACCTAATTGGATTTATCAATCTGCTTTGATATCAGTTAATCTCTCTTTATTAAAAAATAATAATAATTATCTTATTTCAAGTGATTTTATAGTGATTTTCTTTTTACTTTACTTTACCAGTATATACCGGTGCTTTGCATGTGCATAATTCAATGTATTAACTTAATTAATATTACTGAAAATTAAAATAAAATATATTAGATAAAAGAAACTATGATATTAAAAATGGCTTAAAATGTAAGAACTGTCATAATTATATTAGATAAAAATCATGGGACTATTTGTCATAACATGACAAATCGTTCTTCTCATATTTGGGTTGATGTCTCTGTTGTTGTAATTGTGAATTTCCTAATTATTTATAAAAGCAGACTCTTCTTTGCAAAAAAGAAAAATATATGATAAAGCAATAGCAACTTCAAAAATTTTTTTTTAATACTTATCAAAAATAAAATAAAATAAAATAAAAAATAACTTCAATTTTATAACTAAGTTCTTTTTATCCAATTAATTTTCTAAACTTGTGATCCAACTTAACATCTATATCTGATCCCCACTCCTTGCACACCTTTGTCCACTTTTGTCTACTCTTTTTAATACAATGAATGTCCAAAACATCGTATGTATTCTTAAAATCAGTCACAAAATATCGCTTAAAGGATGTGGGTTTTTTAAAATACAAAGTTTACCAATCCTAAATAAGTAAATACAATTTATAGCTATATTAAACTAAACAACTAAATAAAATCAATTGTTTGATTAAAACATTTATTTTGTCATTTTAAAGTTTTATTATTATTATTTTTTAGTCTAAGTCATACATTTAAAATATATTAGAAAGGATAATATTGACATTTTTAAAAATTTAAAATGAAAATAAAAAAAATTGACATCATCTAATACAAATATAACAATTTAAAATACAATATTTTCGATTTTTTTTTTTTCCTTATTTGAGTAACATTTTCCAAGAAATAGTTGCACAAACTTGTTTACATTTCTAAATAAGAAAAATATGCAAAACACTCCTTCTATTTAGGCAAAATACTACTTTACCTTCTTACAATCCATGTCTGAAATATGCATGTGTTTGTAAAATCAGACATAAAAGATCTGTAAAGTAGAAAAAGTTTGAAAAAAAGATTATTTTCTATTTTTGTATCCTACATTTTATTTTTATGCGGATAGGATATCCTGCATATTTATTTTTACTCAGAAAATTTAACCTGCATTTTGAAGATTTATATTTTTATACTACCATATTATATTTTTGGTCTAGTCCATGATCTGAACGAGCCGTACATACACCCTAGTACATGTTTCTTGTTGCTAAGGACATCCCTCAAGAGCGGGGAATTACGTGACATTTTTCATTACCTCTTGTGTTTGGTTCACCAATTGGAACTAAGGTGCGTTTAATTCCAAGGTTCAAACCCAAGTTTTTCATCCCAATTTTTGTCTTTTTCTGAAAAGTTAACAAAAATTATAACTAAAATTTAAAAAGTCAATCAATTTCAAACTAAAAATTTCATTCCAAATCCGTACAACAAATGCAAGTTTAAATTTTTTTAATTACGCTTGTTTGACTTTTCAAAAACTAATTTAAAATTTTGTTGACTTTTCAGAAAAAACAAAAATAAATTGGAAACGTTTAGTCTAGTATCAATTTCTTCATTTCATCAACTTAGTTGTTCTAACAAACAGAAATATGTTAAAATTTTCCCAGTCAGGTTAAGGAGGGAAAGTTCTTCCCAACATGAAGGACACTAGCTAACATAGAGATATAACATCCCAGATAAATCTTCACCACATCAAAACTAGCCAATCATAGCAAATACGACGCCGCCGTTGTCCGAAATGGATCGACTTGTTGCATCAGTTCCAGCAAAAGATTGTTTGGGAAGACGTTATCTGCTTTCATTCTCTCCCTGATTCCATAAGCCGACTTCTTTGCATTTACGTATGCTTGTAGCAATTCATGGAAATCCCGAAACTGAACCGAATGACCATCCTGTCTCATCCTGTAAACTATCTTCTCCGAGTTATGAACATCTCCCCTCTTTGCATACTGATCCAAAAGAGCCTTATAGGTACAAGGCAACGGCTTCATACGGCTCTTTTGAGTAAACTTCGTCAAGATGGAATCGGCCTTTTCTACCTCTCCGGCTTCCACATACAGCTTCACGAGTGCATTCCAAGCCAGCGGCCCAACCCTGCACCCGCTGTCAGCCATACGTTTGACTAGATCCTCACCCTTTGCCAACAACTTGTTGTTTGCATAAACCTTCAATAGCGCAGTATATTGTTTTGAAGATGGCTGCTTCCAAATTCTCAACATCATATCGAAAACAGCCTCGGCCTCTTCAACTTTCTTCAGCTTTCCCCAAGCTTCAATTGCTGCCATGCACACCAAGTAATGGGGATCAGTCTCGCAGACCTTCCAAACTTGCTCCACCTGATCGGCCTGTCCAAGCTCCGCATAGAGTAGAATTAAACTTCGGCAAGCCTGGTGATTTTCCTTCAAGTTAATCGCCTCTATCTCCTTTAAAACAGTTTCAGCTTTGTCTTTAAGCCCACAAGAGGCGAGGCGTCTAGCCAATATGAACCTCATATGCGTGTCTGGTTCGATGCCTTCGGCCTTCATCCTCTCCATGATTTGTTCCATCCCCGTTATGCTGCCTTCGTTAGCTATTAAGAGTTTATAGGTGACGAGTGAGAGTTTGACGTTTTCTTTCTCCATTAGTAACAGTAGATCTGCAAACTTCTTCCTATCACGCCTCTTATAGAGGATGAGCAATTGATTGTAAGAAAACGGCGTCATGGGAAATCCAAGGTCTTTCATCTTCCTGAACACTTCCTCGGCTTTCTTCACCTTGTTCACCTGGACACAGTTGGCCAAAAGGGTTCGGTAAACTAACTCCCCTCTGTAGGAATCTGGAATTGTCTCGATGTATATCTCTGCCCTTTTGACGCCATGTACTTTAGAAACAAAATCAACTAAAGAAGCATAATTTCTTTCATCAAATTCAAATTGATTGTTTGCCTCCAGCGATTCTAAGAGCTGAAAATCAACAAAGGAGGACACAACAAAAGAACACAATAAGAAAGACTGAAAGGGCTAAAATACGGCTATAAAAGCTATAGGAGATAGCAACACAGCTGAAGTTACACATAACGAATAATGATAACCAGATCTCTCGCCCGCTTACCTCACTCGTCAATAACTACAAACTGCCAACAAGTGGTAAGCACAAGGTGTAAAAACCAACTTTATTAGCAAATTAAGCAAGTTAACTGAATGCATATATGTATACAAATTAATGTCAAATCACCTCCAATGCCTTCTTATTCAACCGTAACTTGCGACAACTACGAAGGATCGATTTGACCTCGTCCCGAGTCAACTTATTTCCTTCAGCAACCCACTTATTAAGAGTGTCAGGAACAGAGAGACCTGGAGAATCCATAATTGCTTTGAACAATGCTGAAGTGCCCCTTCTCTCATATTGAGAGGCCTCGCTTTCAACCTCATTACCATCAACTTCACGAGAGAATTCCAGTTCCGAAATCGATTCATGGTCACTTTCATTCTCTGCCTTAGCACTGTCTGACACTCCAAGCCCGGAAACACCATCCTCGGTGCCTTTTGCACCGGCTTGCGAAGAAAACCCGCGATCGAGCAAGGAGACATTTTTACAAACAGATTGTGTGCAATTAAAGCTCTTCAAAGAAAGAAACTTGTTTCGATATATCAGTTCGGGAGAGTTGAAGATACAAGTGTGGTCGTCTTGTACATGAGTAATTGCAAAATGGGTACGAGAAGTTCTGATTCGAACACTATAATTCCTGTTTAAAATATATATATATATATATATATAAATGAAGACTTAACCATGCAATTTCACAGCACCAGAACAAGAAAAAACTTTTCCTGTTACTTTTTTTCTCAGGAACCAAACAGAAGATTGACAGTGACGTGTAATTCCCATTTGAGAGGAGAGACTGAGAAGGAGAGAAGTACCTGAGGGGAGCAGACGCACAGCGAAAAGCCCACATGGATATGGACAGATTGGAAAGGATTCGGAAATGAAATCCTCCGTGCTTGAAACGATAGACTGTTAGTAGTAGTGTGCCAAAGGGCCAAAAACCACGGCTTTTTTTTTTTTTTTTTTGGTGGATAAATAAAGAGTTATTATTATTATTATTTTTTTATAATATATTAAGTTCAACAAGGGTCCTTGACACAAATGGTATCATGCTGTTTTTCGATTACTTATAGAGCCTTTGGTGCATCACTTGCATACAAATGCAGTTTATTATTATTATTTATTTATTTATTTTAGTTTCAATTAGTCATAGTTTACTATTATAATTTTATAATTCAAATTTTAAAAGTCCATAACTTTTATATATATAAGTCAAAATGATATTTTTTTTAAATCGCATAGAATTTTGAAACCAATGAAATAAGCTCTATATGAATATATATATATATATATATTTACACTTTCAACTCCAATCATTCAAACCCGTGCATCAACCACATAGCTTAATCATTTAAAGAAGCATTTCGGATCCTAACGATGGCCATAGACCTAGCTCTCCAATGTTTTTACCTCATTATCAAATACTGAATCGCTAAGAGTTAACTAAGTTAGGACTAGGATTAACATAAGATTGACTAATCCATGATTCATTGTTTGTATCTTTATAAAAATGTTAAAAAAAAAAAAAAAAAAAAACTTTGTTTGTGGCATGATTTGATATACAATTCAACTTGGGGTGGCACTAATATTTTTGTAAGTTGTAAAGTCAGGGATCAAATTCAAACTATTATTCCTGTGTATCAATTCATTTTTTCTTTTGTATTGTTGAATTTAGTAAAAAGACATCTAGGAATAAAATTAATTGTGAAATTATCGCAATATTATATTTGTAATCACAAGTCACGAGTACCTATTCACTGTACATATGACCAAAAATATAGAAAAACCTTTTGCCAACTCACCTTGGAGAGGAATTTTGATATGTGCATTACTTGCAGAGTCTTGCATCAATACATAAAATATAGAACTGAAAAAAAAAACAAAAAAAAAACAAAAAAAAAAACAAAAAAACAAACAAACAAAAATATGTAAACCCGTTCTGTATCGAAAATGTTACCACCTTAATACTTCAATTAGACTTTGTAATCAGCTACGAGTCTCAAGATTTTCGGAGCTGATCTCTCGTGATGAAAAAAAAAAAAAAAAAGCCAAAGTTAACGGAACACAGAAAATTGCTTAAGAATTGGCATGCTTTTCTTTATAAGCCGTTTGAATTACCGTTACGAAATTATGTTTTTACACTACTTAAAAAGTTCTCTACAATATTTCTCTTAATAAATTTGAATTTTCAAACTTAAGGATTAAATTTTCCAACACAAATCTGTCACCTGTAATTGAGAAGAAAAAACTCACATTGAAAAGATAAAAAAATTGGTGAAACCGGCCACAAGTTTTCACCACCTTATTTTTCTTTCCGTCCTCTTTTCCATCTTGCCAAACAAGTTACAATGTCATTCTCCCCACTTCCTCATCTGTCCTACCTAACACAGTTAAAGCTGAAAACAAAACATAAATTTCCCTTCCCAAACAAAACCCAAAAAAAAAAAAAAATAATAATAATAATAACACATAAATCCCAAAAGAACCGTCAAAAAACAAATTGAATAAGCACGGTGATAACAAAGAAGAACCCTCAAGCTTAAAATGGGCCAAGTTTTCTAAACAATAAGATTGCAGTAGAGAAAAGCAAATTTTGATAGGCATCAACATTTTACCTAAAAACTAAATTAAAAAAAAAAAAAAAAAAGAAAGTAAATGTTACTCAAAATAAGAAGGTCATGCCAAGAGGAACCATCAAGTTCTCTAATCAAGCAAATCAGAAACCGCTGTCTTCCTAAATGGATCGACATGTCCCAACTGTCCTAACAACGCTCGGTTCGGGAAGACATTATCCGCCTTTAGTCTATCACTCATCCCATAAGCTGGCGATTTAGCAATTACATAGGCCTTCACAAGAGTTTGAAACTGAGGAAGTCTAGCCGAATAACCGGCCTGTTTCAACCTATGGAAAATCTTTTCTGTGTTGTGAATATCACCTCTCCTTGCATGGTGATCCATAACAGCTGCATAAGTCCTAAACAATGGCTTCAACTCATTCTGTTGAGTGGCCTTCTGCAAGACAGCGTCGGCCTTTTCGATCTCTCCAGTATCCAGATAAAGCTTCACGAGTGAATCCCATGTCAAAGGCCCAATCTTGCAGCCACTGTCCGCCATACGCTTAATAAGATCCTTACCCTCTGTCAGCATCTTATTATTCGCGTACACATCTAAAAGCATGTTGTAATGCATCTGAGAATATTTCTTTCCTGTTTTCAACATCTTTTCAAAAACAGCCTCTGCCTTTTCGATTTTCTTCAACTTTCCCCAAGCTTGAATCGCCGCAATGCACTCTCCAGCACGGGGATTTGACTCACAGATCTTCCAAACCCTCTCCACTTCATCAGCCCGTCCAAGCTCTCCATAAATTTGGAGCAAACTTCGGCAAGCCTGGCGATTCACTTTTAGGTTGCCCCCTTCCAAGGCCTTCAGAGCAGCTTCAGCCTTCTCTTTAAGCCCGGCAGAGGCATAGTGCTTCACTACGATGTATTTCGTCTGTGTGTCTGGTTCAATACCTTCAGACTTCATTGCATCGATAATTTGTTCCATTCCTGTTATGTCGTTGTGCCGGCCCTTGATATCTATCAACAGTTTATAAGTGAATATAGAGGGCTTCACGTTTGCTTTCTCCATCATCAACAGTACATCTGCGATTTTCTTCCTGTCGATCCTTTTGTAGAGAAGGATCAACTGGTTGTAAGCAAATGAAGTGACTGGCAACCCAAGATCTTTAATTTTGTTGAACACTTCCTCAGATTTCTTCCCATTGCCGGCTTGGACAGTGTTAGCTAAAAGGGTTCGGTAAACTATCTCCCCTCTGAAGGACTTTGGCATCCTTTCAATGTACTTCTCAGCCTTCTCAAGGCCATGCACCTTAGCAATCAAGTCAACGCGAGAAGCATAATCCCTTTCAAAGAATTCAATCTTTTTTCTCGCCTCCAGCCACTCTGAGAACTGCAAAACCAACAAAAACAGTAACCTAAAATATGCAAAGCTACTGAAATATTGCAGAACCTGAAATCACCTAAGTATCAATATGCTCACAGCAAAAGCAGAAACTACAAACGGAAAGATTATTCTCATCAAAATTTAAGAGTAGGAAAAATAACAAAATGCATGAGATAAATCATTCTAGTCACTGCAAAGGGCCAAAGCATTCCATAAAAGCGTGTGAGAACTGATCGATTTAAATGCAACCCAAGCAGTGAAATCCCCGAAGACCAAACATTTCTAAAAAAGAAAAATAACAGTTTTTGATCCTGCAGAGCACAGACTCACTACTATTTTCAAAACTTCCAAACACTCTTGAATCAACAAAATACTTCAAAATTTGTTCTGGGGTTTGTTAAGAAGAAAGCAAAACCTCAAGCAGACGATCCTAAGCTTAGACCATAGTTACCTTTTCTAATTATTATGCTAATTTTAAATAATATGCATTAAATAGGGGAGTTTCAGCCTTGTAAATAAACATTGTAGGACAGACACAAAACACAAGATATCAAGTCAGGCTAAAGCTTAGGGGACAAGTAGAAGACTAATAACAAAAAGTACATCATAACACTGATCTTCGCTTTAATTAATCGCAGATGTACTAGGCACATATACCCGGTCGACAAAAGTATCTATCTGACACATGTATAATTACAAACACCTTTTGAAAATTTATTCACCTAGAAGTTAGTGAATACGATATAGTTAGCTACACAACTGAGCTTATTATCTAATTAAGTCAATAAGGTGAATTAATCTAGTTACGGAAACTGACCTGAAATGCCTTTCCATACATCCGTGTCTTACGGAGAGCGAAGAAGGCTGCGTAGACCTCTTCACGCTCCACCTCATTTCCTTCTTTAACCCACTTATCAAGTACATCACCAACAGATTGAGCTGGACCATTGGCAATTACTTTGAACAATACTGAAACAACCCTCTTCCCCGAAGGCACTCTCTCACTTGAATTATCTGACGCCCCTAGATCATTTTTAGACCCATCATAGTCATCATCAACCTCGGAGAAATCTGGATCCGAAATCAGTTCATGTACATTTTCATCCAGCGAATTTGTGTCTTGAACGGCCTCAGTACTATCAGTTGCTTCAAGTTCAGAAAATCCTTCCTCCAATTCATCTTCCTTGTCACTTTTCTTCGCTCTGGCTTGTGAAGACAGACTGCGTCGCACCCGAACGTGGTTTGTAGAAACATGTTTTCCACGGTAGAATCCCTTCAAAGACACACATCTATCTGATGTCAACTCAGGGGAGTCAAAGCTACCAGCATTATCTTGTGTGTAAGTAAATCGTAGCTCTGAATCAGAAAAAGCAGCACCAGAAGCCCGGATGCTAAATCCTCGATTCCTGTACACAGAAAAAAATAATTAAACAATGATCATAACAGAGTAACAATACAACAACCCAGAAAGAATAATATGATACGGAAAAAAAAAAAAAAAAAAAAAAAGATCTCATTATTTGTCATACTAATTTTCCCTAAACATCAAAATTCAGATTACAGTAGTCGAGTACAAAGATACAATGTAAATGACTACAAAAACTATTAACGATTATCAAGAGATTTTTGACAACTAATAACAAAACTTTGGTTTCTTTCTCACAGTACATATGTATAATGTATAAATATATACATAGACATATATATATGATGTACGTAAGTATGTATTGACAATTTCACTCATAAAATAGGTCTTTTAGCAATTATTTATTTATTTATTTTTATAAACTCTCGGAATCAATACACATAAAATTAGATCTTTTAGCAATTATTTTTTCTTATTAACTCCCGAAAAAGAAAAAAAATCCTTACCTCTTTTTTATTTTTCCAAAAAAAAAAAAAAACATTTCCTCTTGAAATATCATTGTATTACTTTAGGAAAATGACGTATAACAAAGAAATTCAATTCAACAGACCAAACAAAGCTTAAGAGAAATTAAGAGAAAAATGAAACGTCAAGACAATGAGTCTGACAAAATCCACCTTCCGAAAAATCTCGATTCCCTTTGCTAACTCCGTAACCAAGCAGAAAGATCGGTCATTTTCTACCTCCAGAACACGAAACGACGTAAATAACAGGAGGACCTAGCTTTCAATTTTCCATCCAATTCCTTCACTTTCTTACTAACCAAACTGGAAAATAAGTAAAACACGAAACTCAAATAGAGAGAGAGAGAGAGAGAGAGAGAGAGAGAGAGAGAGAGAGAGTACCTGAGAGAAACAGAAGCTCGACGTAGAGCCCACATGGTGATGAGAAACAGAAATCAGAAGCTCAAAAGAGCAGAAATGGCAGAGCTTTTGAGGTCCTATGAAAATGAAAGAAAAGCCCCTCGCTCTCTTAAACCCTAAACCCTCCTCCATTTTTGTGAAGAGAAGATTTCAGTTTTATTTCACCCGAAGCCACCCCAAGTCTTATTATTACACATACGAGCCCGAAACTTTTGATAAATAATAATTGTGCCCTATATGCAGTTTTTCATTTTCAGTACGCCCCTGATGCTTGATTTTTAATCACACGAGACCTATTTATCGTCTCAAACCTCATATTCCTTCTCACCATTTTTTTATTTTTATTTTTTGGCTTGTTTGGTGTCAAGGTTCAACTCAATCAATACCCAAAAAATTTAATTAATTTTTATTTTTTTCTGAAAAGTCAATATCAGTTTCACTATTCACTGTTTTTCTAACTCAAATTTCAAAAATTCATAACTTTACATATACAAATCTAAACGGGATTTTTTAAAAAAAATTTCATAGAATTTCTAGATAAACGAAACAAGTTCCATAATGATTCTTTTTTCCAATCACATTTCAAGTTTTTATATATTTTAGTTCCAACGGTTCAAACGCGTGACCAAACACATATTCATTTGAATTATTACCCAAAATACTCAATTGAATTATAACTTAAAAAATTCAATTTAAACTCGTACACTAAACACATGCTTTGTTTTTAACTTCAATTTCATACCTAAGACGAAATATGATTTTTTTTTTCCCCTCAAAACTCAAAATATGATATTAATTCACTTGGTTTGCTCTATTTACAGCCATTTGATAAGCGAAACATATAAGAAGTGATGATGTGGGAAAAGACTAAAATTTTTATTCTAACTTGCATGCTGGCTTCACGATCTTGCATGCTTGCCTTTTCTATTACTAGTTAGCAAATACGTGCAATGCAAGTATAAAACTGTAATTGTAGTTTTTATAATGTGTAATATAAACAACATTATGAAAAATAAATAAATAAAAAATTAATTCAAAAATAAAATATAATAATAATTATCTAAATTCAAAAATTACATTTCATCATAAAATCATGATGACTTACTATTTATTACATAAAACACATAATAGTATTGATTATTTTGTTCTTTCACAATATTTACAGTATACATTATGTTATCAAAAATCAAAATTTGATATCATTATGTTGTAAATGATTATTTAAAACAACAGTAATCTCATAATATGTTTTTGAAGACTGACCACAATCAATTAAGAATATTAGAGTTACCAATGAGAAAACTGATATAATACAGACTTTAAGAGAGAAAATTTGGGACGTTGAGATTCTAATAAGGAGAAAAAAAAAAAGAAATAAAGAAAATTAAAAGTTATAGGAAGAAGTAAAAAAAAAAAAAAAATTTGAAAAAAGACAAGCCAAAAATTTAAGAAAAATATTGAAATATAAGTAAAACAAAGTAGAAAGGGGATAAGAAAAAGTTAATGACAAAAAAGCAAATATAGAAAAATGACATGAAAAACCAAATAGTTTTATAAAAAAAATAAATAAATAAAACCAACAACAACAGCACTTAAATAGTTTTCCCAAAAAAACAAAAACAAAAAAAAAAACAAAAAACAAAAACAAAAACGCACTAACAAAGTGCATATTTTACAACCAAATTTATTATTCTGTTAAATGTTAAGGAAATATAATGAAATGGAAATTAATTTTCATGCCAAAAAAAGGAAAATAATCAAATAAATATTATCCAAAGTAATAAAGTAAAAAATTGGGAACCTCCTTTAATCCATCGTTAAAACTCTTAAAAAAAAAAAACAAGAAGTTTGATCATGTAACGAAGAAAAGAAAACTTTTCACAATTAGATTTGATTATAGTTAAGAAAATTAGAATTTTGAGTGAAAAAGTTGAGATAGTAATTAGAAATGAATATTTAAGAGAGAAAGTGATAAAATGTTGAGCTTTCAATAAAGAAATTAAAGAAAACAAAAAAACAAAAAACCAAGTTCTACTGAAACTGTATGAGCATATATTTAGAAAAAGACAAGTTAAAATTTGAAAAAATTAATAACAACAACAATAACTATAATAATAATAATGATAATGATAATAATTATACTGATGATGATGATAAAGCAAAATAGAAGAAGGTCGGAAGAAAAAAAAAACTTGAAAACAAAAAAATAAAATAAAAAGAAAACAAAAACACTAAAAGTTTTTTTTTAAATAAATAAAAATAAAAGTTGTCCATGAAAAAGCAAAAAGGAAGGAAAAAAAGAAAGAAGAAGAAGAAGAAGAAGAAGAACATTAACGGGTTTCCATGAAAAAAAAAAAAAAAAAAAAAAAAAAAAGCACCAAACGGTGCGTTTTTGACGACCAAAGATGGTGCAACTCTTATGCACTCTTTTATATATGTATGTATAGATATAGATTATTATTTTTATCTCTTGTGTGTGTCTCTCTCTCTCTCTATCTACATATATATATACCTATAAATATATAGAAGAAAGGATATTTTTGCACTTCATCCACAAAAAGACATTTTTTTTTAAAAATTCTTTAACTTCAATATGCCACATGCTGATACTTCCATTCCCTTATTATTTTCTCTTTTTTTTTTTCCTTTTCCTTTTTGTTTTTTAGAAAAAGAATTTAGATGTTGTGGATTTTCCATGTTTTATTAAATTATTGTTTTCAAACTATTATTTAGGTAGTATTTCTCCAATATATCCCCCCCACTTGAACATTTTTTCATACAATTTGCTTCTTTTCTTTTTCTTTTTTTTTTTTAATGTGATCATAATAAGTGTTATTTTTAAATAATTTTTTATTAATTTATCTTTTCTTTTCTTTTTTTCCCCCCTCAAACCTTAAAGAAAACTTAATATTTAAGTTTTTCAACAAATTTGTAATACCTGTGTGAGAACAACTCTTGTATTTTTTTTTTTTTTTTATTCAGATACCTGGGTGTTTGCTTTCAAAGATTATTTTTTTGTTCAAATCTTATAATTTCTATTCATTTATTTCATCCGAAACTCTTTTTTTTTTGTTTCAAATAGGACGCTTATTGTGATACTGGTGAGTTTTGAGTGAACCTCTTATTTTATATCTTATTTTCATGAATGGACAAGTTTTTTGCTCTTCAACTTCTTTACTACATGCTTTTTATTTCAATGTTGATTTTTCCCTTTATAGTTGTATAGCTTTTTTAATATCAAAATTTAAAATCTCATAAAAAAAATTAGAGTAATCTATATATAAAATTGAAATTATAAATATAGAAAAAAACTATTGGTTTATATATTTAATAGAGAAATAATTAAAAAATGATTATTTAATGGTGAAACATTATTAAACATATATTTTTTTTTTTTTTTTGAAAGAAAACATATCTAATTTTAAGTACTTTATTACACCAAAAAAAAGAAAAAAAGAAAAAGGAAAATTACAAATGGGGGATGCCGCAGGCACGTCCCTCATGCTAGTCTATAATCTTTTTATCCAATGGCTCAAATTCATTCTTCCTTATTTAGTCTAGATCAAATGATTTAATTCTTCTTCACTTGTTTTTTCACTTCTCTAACACCTCACACATGACACATCAATATATGTGGAGGAGGCTATTTTGTACTTACACTTTGTTTTGTCTTTTGCTAAAATGATCGTACTTCAACTTTTTTTTTTTTTTTTTTTAAACCAAATTACTAAAAAGTCATGCTTCAACCTTTCTTTAGACTTGCAGTAAAGGTGAACAAGTTAGGGGTTCGCT
Source organism: Ficus erecta (assembly GCA_008635985.1). Taxonomy (NCBI): domain Eukaryota; kingdom Viridiplantae; phylum Streptophyta; class Magnoliopsida; order Rosales; family Moraceae; genus Ficus; species Ficus erecta. Next base: position 205,071 of record BKCH01000136.1, on the reverse strand, counting down.
TTGTTTGGGATGAACCCGCAAAGACTCGACCCGAGGACTTCCCTCATAGAGTTGCGTCTTTTATAAGACTCGAATTGGCCTAGTAGAGGGCTGCCTGCGCCCAAAAGCGATGATTCACTTGTCCCCTTGTCCGTAGGGACCTCGTGGCATACAACCAAAAGAATAGTTGGCATACCTCCGGACTATAGGACAGCAAAAGTCAAAGTGGTTCGATTGATTTCCGAATCCTTGCTTGTGAGCTCCTTATATAGAGAGGGGTGCTTCCACATCTTCTTAACCCGAAACGGCTGGGAAGAGGACATGTTGCTTTCAAAGTACTTTCAATCAGTTGCATTGTTTTGCAATGAAGCTTTTTTTTTTTTTTTTTTTTTTTTTTAATAACTCATTAAAATATTTGTTTTCTAACTTGCTATTTTAAGGTCTCCCTTTTTTTTCCCCCCTCAATTCATTTAAAATGTTTCTTATTAAATTGCTGTTCCTAATTTACTCTTCAATGCATTATTTCTCAAATTATACCACTATTTAATAGTTTTCCATACAATCCTTTGAGAATTTATATATTTTGAAATATGATCCTAATAAGAAATATCTTTTTAATTGATTACCTTTGAGATAGTTTTCTTTCTTGCTTCTTTTTTGTTTGTTCGTAAATCTTCTACTGATTATGTCTTTTGTTAACAAATTTTTCCCTTAGTCTTTCAAACACACACACACACACACACACACACACACACACACACACACACACACACATATTCAAATACGAATAAATGCTTCTTTAGGCAACTATCCATTGACATTATTTTCTGTTTAGAGTTTTTTTTTTTTTTGCTTAGAAAATAAGAAAACATTAGAAAGAAATGTACAATATAAATTGAAAATTGACGATAAATTAAGAGGAAGTCAATTACCTTCTTACTTTTTTTTCTTTAATTCAACATAATTTTTTTTTTTTTTTTTTTTTTGGTTTTTGGGTAGATTTACTGTAGCTACTAATGTTGTTTCACGTTTATTTTATATATGTTACATTTTATATATATTTTTTACACTATTACTTTAAAAATAATATAATTGTATGTTCTAATTTGAGAAACAATAAAATGATGATTAAATTACCCCATACTAGTATATAAAGAAGTGAGGATAAGTTTTGCACTTCAACAAAAAGTTGAGTCAATCCAATGGTTCAAAATAAATCTCTTTTTGCTTAATTTGAACCCAATGGTTTGATTTAGTCCACATATCTTGTTACTTTTCTTACACCTCACATTCCATATCTGTATAACTACATTAAGTTCTTCAAATTAATAATTGCTTGCTTTTAAACAATTACTTAATTCCTGACAAAATCAATCTTTTGCTTTTTCTTCTTTGTTTAATATTGTTTATTTTTTAAATTCAAAAAAATATTGTTTATTTTTTATTTCTTATTAAAATGTTATTTTTTAAATTTACCCTTTAAGTATTATTTCTAAATATGATCCCTCTTAAATATTTTTTTCACCCAATTTACAGATCTCAAACATGTATTTAGAAAAGACACTCATTGAATATTTCAATCAAAATGCATTACTTCTATTATAATTGGAAATATCTTTAGCTCGATTTTATATTACTTACTTGCCTGATACAATTGTTTTTACAACTCTTATGTTTACCATTTAAGTAGTTTAATCTCAAAAGAAATAATTGGCTATATTATTCATGTTTGCCTTTATATATTTGGAGATATAAATGTTATACATGTTCAAGTTTAACTAAAATTTTAAGTGGAATTATTTATATATTTGTTTATATATCATCATAGAGAAATAATCAAAAAAAATTATTCTTTGTTAGAATGTTATTAACTATATTTATGACTTGTTTGATTTTATAGATTTGAACTCTAAATTAGAACAACATTAAACATAAATTTTTGTGAGAGAGAATATCGTAAAAACATGTTTGAAAATTATAGACTCAAACCATTGGTTCAAATGGAGACTTAATAATTTTAAATATACGTATAGATCTATTTTTTTTTTTTTTTTTATCAATACCATGAAAAAGAAAAAACTTACAATGGGGCACGCCCTCTCAAGCTAGTATCTTATATGACGCTAATTTTAACACTTTCAACTTCAATTTGTGATATATTTCATTGCTTCTTATTTTACTTGTTCATTTTTGTTTACCATGCTCTTTCTCTCCCATGCTTTCATTGCTACATTTAGGTACGTACAAGAGAATGCTAAAGTGTGGGTTTTGTGAAGGATCATGTCTTGCCGATCAACGACGGAGGAGGATCGTGGAATGGCGGCGTAAGATCTGAGGCGCCTTTCCTTGCGTTACTCCTCCCCGACGTCCGCCTTACTTGTCGTCTTTTCCATAATGTTTTGGAAAGATGGGAAATAGGTATTTGGGTGTTTTGCATTTTTGTAGCTGATAAGATGTTCTTGCTAACTTTTTGTGCCATGTAATGGGGCCAATTTTAATATCTTCATTTTGTATTAGTATATCTTTTCTCAACTGAACTTGTTAATTAGGAAATGAGATCCTCCTTTTGGTTGAACTGAAGAGTGGCAATGCTTGCATTGAGGAAGGTTGAAATTTTAGTATGAAATGACGATCTTTTTCTTTTTGCTCTGGCAATTCGAAGAATATTACCAAAAGTAGTTCGGTGCGTTACCTCAGCACATGCTCAAACTTACTTCAGGGTTGCTTTGGGTTGCTCAACTCTTTGTTGGGGTTCTTTCTTTTTTCTTTTTTCTCCTAAACTTTTTTAGAAAACTACAACTTTACCATACCGACGTAAATGATATGTTCAACTCTTATAGTGTGTTTACTTATGCGTAATCAATGTTGACATGAATCGGAATGAATATGATTTAAAGTGGACATGATTCGGCATCTAAATAAGTTGTTTACTTGGTTTTAGGATTCAGAATAAGAGTCACTACGAATTACATTCACGCGTTTACTTGAACCCAGTATCAAAACGGACTACTATAAATTTACTTGTGTATCCATCTTCAACATTAAAAAAAAAAATGATTTGTTTGTTTAGTTCTTACTGCATTATTAATGAAAATTATACTTGTCATTATAAGATCAAGACACTAAAATAATAAATGATAAATAGAAGTTGTGTAATTTTTTTATTTAAAAAATTAACCAGAGTAAAAAATTGATTCAAAATAAGCCAAATAAAAAATAGTGTAAAAAATAAGCACATATTATTTTATTATGATATATAATATAAATTCTTTACTTATTGTAATAATAATCAGGACACTTCTATAATATTAAGTTGAAAAGTAAATTTAATTAAGTTAATAAAATGATATATATAGTTTGTTATTATAATTTTTTTAGAATTTTTAGCATAACAATTCACAAGTAGTTAAGGATAAGATGGTATTTTAATACTAGTATCAAGGTTAGGAGTCATAACCCGGAGGGGCGTATGAGATTGTCCTTAATCTCAAGTTGGTGTGGGGCACACCCCTTTACTCTCATTTCTAGATTTAATAAAAAAAAAAAACGAAGAATTCACTCTTATTTCCCAATTCTAATAATATATGTGCCATTAATTATTGTGTCTATTCTATTACGATGTGGCCATATCTAGATTATTTTATATTTTTGTTACTTGAATTTATCATCTCGTCCTTTAATATTTGTACAGAGAAAATCTAATTAACTAATCTACCCTTCGATTTGCTCGTTTAGATTAACTATCCTACCTCAATCGACAATTATATTAAAAAAAAAATCGGTTATCTACAATTAGTACAAGACAAAAGAATATCAACTTTTTTAACAAATCAACTGACACGTGTGAGTAAGTTTGTTTAGAGATAGATCTCAAAAGAACACATGAATATAGAAAAGCCTTTCTTACGAGGAATCATAAAATTTGCAAGATTGCTCTAAATTTGACACTTCCTTATAATTTTGATATCCATAAGAGTAAAGTTAAAAATTTTGTCATTTCATAATTTTAAATTAAATAATTAAATGAAAAAAATAGTAAATAGATAAAAATAAAAAAAAACCCATATCTCTTTATTTTCTTTTCTTTTTTATTTATTAGAATATTTTTTTTATATATCTCTGACTCCGTTCACCAGCTGGTTTTCAGTCTGTCTCCGGTAGCCAGTTGGTCTCCAATCACCGGTCGGTCTCCGGTCATCGGCCATTGGCCGGTCATTGGCCGGTCTCTGGTCATTGGAATTTTTATTTTCATACTTCAACAAAAGATGATCGGATGTATCATGTTCCGCTCACCGATCGCCGAATTAAAAAAAAATTTCCATATTTCAACAATGTTGGGATCTAAATGTGCCCTAAGGATAGAAAATCAATATTAGGGATTTTCTATAAATATGACATTTTGATACTAATAAGAGGAGGTTATTCATGTTTAATAAGTTGTGTCCTATTTACTTTCAATTGTTGATTGTATGGTTATTTTGAGCAAACATAAAATACTCCTTGGTTGTTGGTAATATATCGGATTACCATATGTATACGGGGTATACATAGAAGATGTGGTAATTTGATAACAGTCTAAATAAATAGTCCGCAATCGATGGAATAAGATTTGTGGATCTTATTCATGATAAGATTGTAAAGGTTGTCTATTTCCTTGGAGGAATGGTTTGTCTTGACCATCGGATAGGTTCCGAGTAGAAACTTTAATGTATACCAGTATTGAGGTATGACATTGGACTGGACCTAAAGTGTTAATTGATTCGGTTTAATAACTCCGTTTATAAGAATCAATGACACTTTGATTATCATCCTGCATTAATCTTAATCCTGAAATGATTACTTGAGTTCGCATCCATGACTTATGTACTTTAATGCACTACAGGTGAGACACTGTTAATTCATGGTCAATATACTTGTGTTTTAGGTGCATGACTTATGGATGAAGAAATCAAGATTTATAGATACGGAATCCATAGCTATCTTAACGATAGTAAATGTTATCTACTTAAAGGCATTATTCAGGGATTGAAAGATAGTATAACAAGATCTTGGCCATCGGTTTACTTTGTGTTCTCTGGTGGTTTTCCAATTGTATGGTTTTATAATTGGTGATTCTTTTAATAGAGAATAATGGAACTTTAAGTTAAAATGATTGAAAAGGTAAAACGGAAAAAATCCTTAATTCAATCATGGATAACATATGAGGATTAAGCAAGCGATGAATAAACCATGGAAGAAGCACTACGTAAGAGAGCTTTCGTAATACGGTATGTATACAGGAGTTCAGCTTCAAACTTTTAGTGGAATAGTTTTGAAGTTGATAATTGATGAATAATTAATCTGGGATTAATTTTTCACAATTATAGGAGCCTCTTTACATATTTCCATCGGGTCCCTGTACTAGCTCATATAGTTCCACGAAGCATCTCGGGATTTGTTCCTAATGAGATCGGTAAATTAAATGGGAATTTAATAATGTCTATTAAGACATGGTACTCTCTAACATGCAATCCCGACATGATTGGACATGTGAAATTAATGTAGACAAATAATATGATTTGTCAACATATGATTGGTTGCAAACAAAATAATTATTTGTTAATTATTTTGGTTAATTGAATTTTGGAAATAAGATTGTGTTTGAATTATTTAGGTTTTGAAAACAAAATTTTTCTCTCCTAATCTATGGTGCACGAATTTTAGTGGTTGGAGGGAAGAAAATTTTGTTTCAAAATTGTTTAAATATATTACATACATTAAATTATTAATTGATTTAAATAATGGAGCTTATTTGATAGATTTTCTTTTCCTAAAGAATGATGCACGTTTTTTTTTTGGTGGAAAGGAAATCTAAAATATTCCATTTATTTAAATTAATAAATATGGTTGATGTTTGAGGAAAATATTTAATTCAAATAAGTGAATCTTATTTAAATTCAAAAAGGTTTAAAAGGAATTTAAATATAGATAAGACTAGGATCTTTTGACTAGTCTAGATTCTTGATTTAAAATTTGAACCATCAATCTAGCTTGAAATTCATTAGTGGCCGAATTTTTTGAAGGGATTCTCTCCTTGAAAAAATGTTTTTAGGTTCAATGAATCTAGCCCTAATATGTATGATCCTTTGGTTCAAAATATTATCCGGAAAAATTATTATTTTTCTAGAATGAGATAAATTTTGAAAAAGGATCGGATTACTATATAAAGGCTAGGGATTCTTGAAAAACTAATTTTAGGTAATTCACAAGAGGAAAAACGTTTTTGGGAGTGAGAGAAAAACCAATAAGGGTTTCTTCTACTTCAATAAAATTCGGCTATCTTGTGAGAGAGAAAAGGAGAGAAAATTCCATTGAATCAAAACTGTGAGGAAGGTTAAACCGATTGATAATTTTCATAGGAGGTTAACCGGTTCCTGTTTTGTAGTTTTGAAGAAAGAAGCTGGATCATATTCTCAACGAGGAACATCGGAATTGAGAAGGAAGGATCTAGGCTTCGGAAAGCATTACCGGTCGCTTGGATTCATAGACCGTGTGCCCACACACACTCTGAGACGTGGAACTCGAGAATAGTAGAGAAGACACGTTGGTCAAACGCTCTAGTAATTCCGGAATCCAAGAATTAAGGTACGCTTGATCATGAATTTAATTTATTGTTATATGCATCATGAGCTTCTTTTCCGAATCGGCATAAAAATTTTAAAACTTCCGCTGCGCCGTAACTCTGATACCGGATTCGATTTTTCCAACAAACAAAAGATGATCGGATGGATTCGACTCTGGTCATCAACGTCGATGTTGGTCACCGTAGAGATTCTCTTGGAATCCAAAATGAGTTCTAACAAAATAAATATTTTTTAGATTTCAACAAAGATCACGGAACGTGTCCGGCTCCGATAGTCAGAGAGATTATGTTATAATCCAAAATGGATTATACTAAAATCTGATAAGGCAAAATGGATTTCGATAGAATGTAATATAGGCAAAAATAATTCCGATAAAATGCAAAATGGTTGGATTATGATAAAATACAAAACGGATTCTATTAGAATGTAAAATAGATTCTACTAGAATCCAATAAGGCAAAACACATTTTGATAGAATGCAAAACACATTATGATAAAATACAAAACGAATTCTGATAAAATCCAAATAGATTTTGATAGAATCCAAGAAGGCAAAATGGATTCTGATAAGATGCAAAATAGGTAAAACGGATTCTGATAGAATGCAAAACGGATTCTATTAGAATGAAAAATGGATTCTATCATAATGTAAAATGGATTCTACTAGAAACCGCGAAGGCAAAATAGATTATGATAGAATGCAAAATAAATTCTATCAAATTCTAATAGAATCCAAAACGGATTCTCATAAAATCCAAAATGGATTCTATCATAACGTAAAATGGATACTACTAGAATCCGATAAGGCAAAACGCATTTTGATAGAATGCAAAACGGATTCTGATAAAATTCAAGAAGGCAAAATGGATTCTGATAAGATACAAAACAGGTAAAACGAATTTTGATAGAATGCAAAACGGATTCTATTAGAATGGAAAATGGATTATATCATAATGTAAAATGGATTCTACTAGAATTCGAGAAGGCAAAACATATTATAATAGAATACAAAATAAATTCTATCAGATTCTGATAGAATCCAAAACGGCTTCTCATAGTTTTTTTTTATTTTTTTTATTTTTTTTATTTTGCATATCCAGTTGAAACACAAAATCATTAACGCTTTTATTTTCACCTTACAATACCAAAAATTTTCCCGACAAACAAACAAAAGTAAGAAAATCGACAAATAAATCACCAAAAAACAAACCAAACTAACAAAAATAAATTTTATCGGCAAACAAACCACCGAAAAACAAGCAAATCATTCACAAGAAAAATAATACATGCTTCCAATGGATTCTATTGACATGTTCAAGTACTTTTACAAAGTTCACAACACTAAAATCATTAATTCATTGTGTCTGTTGTTACACTTAGTTCTGTATCAAAGAGATGGTATGCACCTCGTTGGCTTCTTGATTGGATTGTGACCAATGATCCCAATGGAATCCTTAAAAAACTAGGGTCATCTTTCTCTTTAAATCTCTCCGACTTTATCTGTAATTATATATATATATATGTGCATTTGTATAGAAGTGAGTGAGTGTGTGCATATAATATATGTAATATACAACACTGAATAGAGAACACAGTTCGTCGAATCAAGCTAGCATAGTGAAAAAAAAATTATATCAATTTTCAAAGCAGAAACTTTAAAATACTTTTATTTGTACATAAGTTTTGCATTTTATAAGAATCCATTTTGCATTTTATTAAAATCCGTTTTGCCTTCTCGGATTATGGTAGAATTCATTTTGCATTATGATATAATCCATTTAACATTATGATAGAATCCGTTTTGCATACTATTAAACTCCGTTTTGCGTTCTATCAGACATTTTGTCTTATCGAATTCTGATACAATCCAATACCATTTTGGATTATGATAGAATTCATTTTACATTATATCGGAATTCGTTTTGCATTCTATCAGAATTTATTTTGCATTCTATTGATGACCGGCCGACGACCAGTAACACTTTTGGCGGCCAGAGACCGGAGACTAGTTGGCAAACGGACTTGGAGAAATATAAAAACTATTACAATAAATTAAAAAGAGAAGAAAATAAAGAGAATGGTATTTTTGTTTATTTACTATTTTTTATTTAATTATTTAATTAAATGTTATGAAATGATAAAATTATTAATTTTACTCTTATAAAGGGCTAAATTATAAGGAGGTATCAAATTTCTAGCAATTTCCTTAATTTAAGGAAGTATATTGAAAATTAGGGGCCCATTTGGAACCACTTTTGGAAACTTTGTTTCCAAAAGCTTCTTTTTTTTTTTTTTGGATAATTTTCCTCTAATTTTACTATTTATTTATTTTTTAATATTTTCAAAAAACTCAAACTTTAAAAGTTTATAACTTGTGATTGCAGGCATAGTCTAGCGGTAATTACACACATGACTTCACCAAAAGATGAAGAGTTTGAATTTCCGCACTCCCTGAGTTCAAAAAAAAAAAAAAGAAAAGGTTTTATAACTTTATTACTTTAAGTCGAAATAGGATAATTTTTTATAAATTGCATAGTCTCAAGAGGAACAATACAAGATTTATATTATTATTTGTTTTCGGAGCATATTTGAAATTATTATATATTTTTTTATACTAAACAGTTTATTTTCACAGAATGTATATTTTCAAAACTCAAGATATTTCCAACGTCTAAAACACCATATCCAAAAATTCCCCAAACGGGCTCTAAGGATACTGATAAATTAATGAAAGAGGAGTTGAGTCTCTAACCACCAACTGTGAAATAAAATTTGCAGCAAGTTTGTCAGCAACCGAATTGCCCTCTCCCTCTCAGTGAATGTGAAAAACTTCTTACCTAATTTCCTAATTTTTATTTAACTATTCATAACTTAGATATCCTTGTATAAAACCACATGCACACAGGGGCGGAGGCAAGGGGTAGCCCCCACGAATTTTTGTTATTTTAAATTTACTTTAAAAATTTTATAATTTTTACAGTTTGTTTTTATTAAAAATAAAAAAGTTCCCATATAATTCATATTTTGTTCCAACTAAAAATAAAAAATTCTTATATAATTCATATGAAAAATAATTTTGTGTTTATGATTTTACTGTTTTGCCCTTACTAAAATCTCACATAAATTCATTAAAATTTAAAATTCTAACATAAACTCACTAAAATTAAAAATTCTCATATAGCCCATACTAAAATTTATTTTACCTTGAAAAAAAAAATATTTTGATATACGCTCCTACTGGAATATATTTATGGCTCCGTCCCAGCTTGCACACACAGATATTTTAAAAGATTTTTGTAATGGCCTAAATTCTTTGTTTTTAATTTTTAATTTTATTTTCCGAAAGCGTTAGGACTTGAATTGTTTTTCCTATGTTACACAAATAATAATAAAAAAAAAAGGGTAAAAAGTTTCGTTTTTGCATGTGTAAAGAAAAAATGTATTAAAAAAAAAATCATAAGCTTATAATCTTGTTAAATATGTGTGTAATGTCATGTATGCATTGGTATTTTGTTGTGTAATGTAAATAATATTGTCATCCATCTCAAATATTTTGTTTTGCAGATGATCATTATTCCTTAAAAGACAGTGAACGCATAAAAAATTAGACCAATATTAGTAGTAATATGGATTATTTTAATATTTATCCCATAAACTTTACGATCACTCTCCTTTTTCTTCTTGAATTTTAGAAACTCTTACTTTGTCATCTGAATTTTGAATTTAATCCTATTTTACTCCTTTATATCAGAATTAGTATTATTATAAAGTGTAAAATAGACAATATAATAGTTATATAAATAACTATAATTTCCCTCCAAATATAAATATAAATATATATAATTATAATTTATCTTTCTTCCTTTTTCTCCATCTTATCGAACATAAGTCCTTCCCATATTTTATATTCCACATCCTTCGGACACTCTTCTCTCCAACCAAATGAAACCGGATTATACTTGCCTGAAACTCCTATATCCAACTACAAATAAAAATTTGAAACAATTTAAAACCTAAAATGAAGTGAATACCATGGCAAAATTGAGACGAACCTCGTCTAGCAGCGAGTTGGGGTAAAGAAATTCTAGGTTTTACTTTTTTTATGTATTTATTTATTTATTTAATAGTTTGGTCACTGCAAGAAATTCTGCAAATTAACAAAAAAAAAAAAAAAAAAAAAAAAAATCTTGACCTTTGCATAAACATAAAACATTGAAAGGAAACTTCACAATATAGGCATGCCAAAAATTGCTTTACTTTCCCAATATTTGCAACATGCTTCTCATACCTTATCATCAATCAGTGATCCGTTTGAAAGACAATTTTTCCTTGTACAACCTCAAAAGCTCCAGAGCTTCTTCGTTGCGAAGCGCGCGACAAACGTCTGCAAAGCACTACTTTTCCGAAGTTTCCAATAATGCAGTTGGGTAACCTCCTTCGCCAAAACTTTCCTCACTAAAACTTTAAGGAAAAAAAAAAAAAAAAATCGACAACCTTTGGATTAACATTTTCTTCAAGCATCTGTACAATTTCCCCTCATCGCATTTATGAACATACCCAGGAAAATGTCGAAATCCTCAGTCAAGAAAATCAGATGCTGTTGTTTTCTTAAATGCGTCAACCTGTGCCAATTGTTCTGCAAAACCTCTATCTGCAAAGACATTATCTGCCTTCATTCGGTCCCTCATCCCGTAAACTGGAGCCTTAGCATTTATGTACGCCCGAACGAGAGTTTGAAACTGATGAAGTCCAGCCGAATAACCAGCCTCCCTCATCTTATGGAATATCTTTTCTGTGTTATGAACATCGCCTCTCTTTGAATACTGATCCATGACCGCCATATAAGACCTAACCATGGGCTTCACCTGTTCCCGTTGACCAGCCTTCTCCAACACGGCGTCAGCCTTTTCTATTTCTCCGGCTTTCACACAAAGTGTCACAAGCAAATCCCATGTCTGTGGCCCGATCATGCAACCACTATCTGCCATGTGCTTAACAAGATCCATACCCTTTGACACCATCTTATGATCTGCATACACTTTTAATAGTGGGAAGAAATGTATCGACGAAGGCCTCTTCAATGCTTTTAACATCTTCTCAAAAACCGCCTCCGCCTCTTCGATGTTTTTCAACTTTCCCCAAGCTTGAATCGCCGCAATGCTCTCCCCATTCCAGGGATTTGCCTCGCAGACCTTCCAAACCCTCTTCAAATCATCAGCATGTCCAAGCTCTCCATAAATACGAAGTAAACTTCGGCAAACATGACGATTCTCATTTAAGTCATTATCTTCCATCTCTCTAAGAACCGCTACAGCTTTCTCTTCAAGCCCAGCAGAGGCATAGTGCCTCGCTAAGACGAAATTTGTATGTGTGTCTGGTTCAATACCATCAGCTTTCATTGTCTCGAAGATTTTTTCCATCCCCGAAATGTCTCTGAGTTGACCTTTCGTATCCATCAAGAGTTTATAAGTGACGAGAGAGGGCTTCAAATTTTCTTTCTCCATTAGTATCAATACGTCTGCTATTTTCCTCTTATTATTCTTTTTGTACAAGAGGAGCAATTTGTTGCAAGCAGACATCGTGAGCGGCAAATCGAGATCTCTCATCTGGTTGAACACTTCCTCGGCTTTCTTAACGTTGTTGACTCTGACATAGTTAGACAAAATGGTTCGGTAAATTAACTCGCCTCTTAAGGACTCTGGGATCTTTTCAATATACTTCCACACCTTCTGAATGCCATACAATTTAGCAATCAAGTCAAGGTGAGAAGCATAGTCACTTTCTACAAATTCGAGTTGTTTACTTGCCTCCAGCCAATTCAAAAACTGCACAACCAACAAAGCATGAAAGATTAAAATGTCATAAACCACCAGACCTGAAGAACTTTAAATAACACGAGCTGGAAATTGATAATGCTCATGGTTACGGTCAAGACCATGATGACAATATTACTAATTCTCATTATAAATCTATTGCCACAACGAAAACAGGTAAAACTAGAATTGTTGAATTACAACATTCAAACTCAACTAAAACAAGGAACAGAAACAAAAACAAACCTTACTCAATTTCAGTCACTTCAAAAGGATTTATTGGCATTCCATAAGAGGTGTAAGAGAACTCATATATACGAGCCAGGGGCCTTTCCCCTGGCAATTGAAAGAAACGGAGGTTGAAGTCTAAATAAGGACTGGCACTACCGGGCCTATGGAATGTGGTTGACAATTGTTAAGGTGAAGTTCGTATAGAAGGGATGAAGTGGGGTTAAATTCAAAGTTTAAGGAGCAAAGTGGGACTTTTTAAGCTCAGGGGGGGCGAAGTGGAAGTGACCTTAAAGATCAGGAGGCATAGATGAGAATAATATAACATAGTATTTAGCACCAATTAAATTGATTCAACAAACAAAATTGACTATAAGTTCAGGTTGAAACTGCACTTCGAAATTCGTCAAACGTAGTCAGCGATGTGAATAACTCAAATTATGAAAAATCACCTGTAGTGCCCTGCCATACATTCGCAATCTACGAAGTTTGTACATTGTTGTGTAGATTTCTCGACGGTCCAAATAATTTCCGTCTTGAACCCACTTATCAAGAGAATTACGAACAAACAGACCTGGGGAAGCTATGATTGCCTGAAATAATGCTGAACTAGCTCCGTTTCCGGAAGGAACTTCCTCGATTAAATCAGCCTCAGTGTCTGATATCTCCATCTCAGATTTAGAGGTCTCGGCATCATCCTCCTTCTCATTGTCATCATCAAAAAAATCGGGTGCCGAAATCAGCTCATCCTCATTTTCATCCTCTGCATTATCGTCTTGAACCGTCTTTGCACTATCTAATGCTTCAAGTTCAGAAAATCCATCCTCCAAGTCATCTTCCTCTTCACTGCTTTTTCCACTAGCTTGTGAGGAAAGACTGCGTCTGACCAGGAAGACGTTTGCAGAAACATGTTTTCTCCGGTAAAATCCCTTGAAAGACGTACAACTATCAGGTGCCAGTTCAGGAGAGTAAAAGATACCAGCCTTGTTTTGTACGTAAGTAACCGGTAGCTCGAAATCAGGAAAAGGAGCACTAGAAGCTCGGATGCTAAAACCTCGATTCCTGAATTCAGATCCATTTCAAAGTTACAATAACGAAAAAACCAAAAAGAAAAATGTGATACTAGCACATGTACATACCCATTGCTAGACTTTGTTCAAAAACATATATATATATATATATATATGTATGTATAAAATATACATATATGCGAAAAAAGATTAATTTCGCAATAGTTAAGCTCAAATGCAGGCAATCTGGCAGTCAAACTCTTTTTAAAGATGTTTCCAATTATTTATTAAAAAAAAAAAAAAAAAAACAAAGAAAGAAAAGCAACAACAGTGACAATGATATTGAAAACTTCAGAAATATGCAATTTCGATAATGCAAAATTTAAAAGGAAAAAGGTTGTTTGTTGCTCTAATTTAAAAATGTTTCTCATATCTTCTCTAATTTCCTTTATTTCCGCTTAAACACTCGAATTTTTTCTGTCCAAATAATTGCAAGTACGAAACACTTTCTTCTGGAAAAATTCGGTTACATTACTTGCAGAAAATGACATCCGGAAAAATGCAAGTGTAAAGAAAACTGACCCAGAAAAGCTTATGGCTGTAGTAGAAAACCCAACTTCCCAAAACACTAGATTCCCTCCATTTTCCTCAACTTTCTCAGTAACCAAACATGAAAATGAGTAGGAAAGCATTTAACTCGGAGGGGAAAAAAATAAAACAGAGAGATTACCTGAGAGGAACGGAAGCACGACGCAGGGCCCACATGGTGATGAGGAAGACAAAATCAGAAGCTCTAACGGCAGAAGTGAGAAAACCATCTGAAGGTCAAAACCCTCGCTTCTTAAACCCTGATTCAACTCATTTTGGGAATCATATATCTTAGGATGCACACTATTTTTTTAGGGTTTTCTTTTTTCTTCAAAACTCCAATGGGAGCGAAGAACAATGAAGACTTTGCCCTTGTTTCTTTTATTTTCGGGCTTTCTTTCTTCTTTCATTCAAGAATTTGATTTTAAATAATTTTATTAATTTAAAAAATTTTAAATACACAATCAGCATTTTTTGGAATAGAAAAAATAAAAAATAGAAGGGGAACGCATTTCCCTAATTTCACTTTGATGTTAAGTTATTTCGGCAAATTCTTCTATATATATATATATATATTATTTTTTTTAAACAGGAATTATGGAGTTCGAATCAGAACTTCTCATACCCATTTTGCAATTACTCATGCACAAGACGACCACACTTGTATCTTCAACTCTCCTGAACTGATATACACAAACTGTTTGTAAAAATGTCTCCTTGCTCGAAAGCGGGTTTTCTTCGCAAGTCGGTGCAAAAGGCACCGAGGATAGTGTTTCCGAGCTTGGAGTGTCAGACAGTACTAAGGCAGAGAATGAAAGTGACCATGAATCGATTTCGGAATTGGAATTCTCTGGTGAAGTTGATGGTAATGAGGTTGAAAGTGAGGCCTCTCAGTATGAGAGAAGGGAGACTTCAGCATTGCTCAAAGCAATTATGGATTCTCCAGGTCTCTCTGTTCCTGACGCTCTTAATAAGTGGATTGCTGAAGGAAATAAGTTGACTCGGGACGAGGTCATATCGATCCTTCGTAGTTTTCGCAAGTTACGGTTGAATAAGAAGGCATTGGAGGTGATTTGACATTATTTTGTATACATTTTTGCATACAGTTAACTTGCTTAATTTGCTAATAAAGTTGGTTTTTAAACCTTGTGCTTTCCGACAACCTTGTGCTTACCACTTGTTGGCAGTTTGTGGTTATAGACAGTTAGGCAAGCGGGTGAGAGATCTGGTTATCGTTGATGTGTAACTTCAGCTGTGTTGCTATCTCCTATAGCATTTATAACCGTATTTTAGCCCTTTCAGTCTTTCTTATTGTGTTCTTTTGTTGTATCCTCCTTTGTTGATTTTCAGCTCTTAGAATCGCTGGAGACAAACAATCAATTTGAATTTGATGAAAGAAATTATGCTTCTTCAGTTGATTTTGTTTCTAAAGTACATGGCGTCAAAAGGGCAGAGATATACATTGAGACAATTCCAGATTCCTACAGAGGGGAGGTGGTTTACCGAACCCTTTTGGCCAACTGTGTCCAGGTGAACAAGGTGAAGAAAGCTGAGGAAGTGTTCAGGAAGATGAAAGACCTTGGATTGCCCATGACGCCGTTTTCTTACAATCAATTGCTCATCCTCTATAAGAGGCGTGATAGGAAGAAGTTTGCAGATCTACTGTTACGAATGGAGAAAGAAAATGTCGAACTCTCACTCGTCAGCTATAAACTTTTAATAGCTAACGAAGGCAGCATAACGGGGATGGAACAAATCATGGAGAGGATGAAGGCCGAAGGCATTAAACCAGACACGCATATGAGGTTCATATTGGCTATACGCCTCGCCTCTTGTGGGCATAAAGACAAAGCTGAAACTGTTTTAAAGGAGATAGAGGCGAATAACTTGAAGGAAAATCACCAGGCTTGCCGAAGTTTAATTCTACTCTATGCGGAGCTTGGACAGGCCGATCAGGTGGAGCGAGTTTGGAAGGTCTGCGAGACTGATCCCCATTACTCGGTGTGCATGGCTGCAATTGAAGCTTGGGGAAAGCTGAAGAAAGTTGAAGAAGCCGAGGCTGTTTTCGATATGATGTTGAGAATTTGGAAGCAACCATCTTCGAAACAATATACTGCACTATTGAAGGTTTATGCAAACAACAAGTTGTTGGCAAAGGGTGAGGATCTAGTCAAACGTATGGCTGACAGCGGGTGCAGGTTTGGGCCGCTGGCTTGGAATGCACTCGTGAAGCTCTATGTGGAAGCCAGAGAGGTAGAAAAGGCCGATTCCATCTTGACAAAGTTTACTCAACAGAGCCGTATGAAGCCGTTGCCTTGTACCTATAAGGCTCTTTTGGATCAGTATGCAAAGAGGGGAGATGTTTATAACTCGGAGAAGATAGTTTACAGGATGAGACAGGATGGTCATTCGGTTCAGTTTCGGGATTTCCATGAATTGCTACAAGCATACGTAAATGCGAAGAAGCCGGCTTATGGAATCAGGGAGAGAATGAAAGCAGATAACGTCTTCCCAAACAATCTTTTGCTGAAACTGATGCAACAAGTTGATCCATTTCGGACAACGGCGGCGTCGTATTTGCTATGATTTGGCTAGTTTTGATGTGGTGAAGATTTCTCTGGGATGTTATATCTTTATGTTAGCTACTTTCCTTCATGTAAGGAAGAACTTTCCCTCCTTAACCTGACTGGGAAAATTTTAACATATTTCTGTTTGTTAGAACAACTAAGTTGATGAAATGAAGAAATGGATACCAGACTAAATATTTCCAACTCATTTTTTGTTTTTTTTTTCCCGAAAAGTCAACAAAATTTTAAATAAGTTTTTGAAAAGTCAAACAAGCGTAATTAAAAAAAATTCAAATTTACGTTTGGTGTACGGATTTGGAATTAAATTTTTATATTGAGGTTGGTTGACTTTTCAATTTTAGTTATAATTTTTGTTGATTTTTCAGAAAAAGATAAAAATTGAGATGCAAAACTTAGGTTTGAACCTTGGAATTAAACGCACCTTAGTTCCAATTGATGAACCAAACACAAAAGGCAATTAAAAATGTCACATAATTCTCCGCTCTTCAGGGATGTCCTTGGCAACAAGAAACATGAACTAGGGTGTATGTACGACTCCTTCAGATCATGAACTAGACTAAAAATGTAATATGGTGATATTAAAATATAAATATTCAAAATGCAGGTTAAATTTTCCGAGTAAAAATAAATATGCAGGATATCCTTTCTGCATAAAAATAAAATGTTGGATACAAAAACAGTAAATAATCTTTTTTTCAAACTTTTACTACTTTACAGATCTTTTATGTCCGATTTCACAAACACATGCATATTTCAGACATATGGATTATAAGAAGGTAAAGTTGTATTTTTCCTAAATAGAAGGAGTGTTTTGCATATTTTTCTTATTTAGAAATGGTAAACAAGTTTGTACAACTATTTCTTGGAAAATTTTACTCAAATACGGAAAAAAAAAATTATAGAAAATATTATATTTTAAATTGTTATATTTGTAATAGATGACGTCAATTTTTCTATTTTTATTTTAAAATTTTAAAAATGTCAATATTATCCTTTCTAATTTATTTTAAATGTATGACTTAGACAAAAAAAAAAAAAAACAAAAAAACAAAAAAAAACTTTAAAATGACAAATTAAATGTTTTAATCAAACAAATTGATTTTATTTAGGTGTTTAGTTTAATATAGCTATAAATTGTATTTACTTATTTAGGAATGGTAAACTTGGTATTTTAAAAAACCCACATCCTTTAAGCGATATTTTGTGACTGATTTTAAGAATACATACGATGTTTTGGTGTATTAAAAAGAGTAGACAAAAGTGGACAAAGGTGTGTAAGGAGTGGGGATCAGATATAAATGTTAATTGGATCACAAGTTTAGAAAATTAAATGGATAAAAAGAACTTAGTTATAAAATTGAAGTTATTTTTTATTTTTAATTTTCTTGATAAGTATAAAAAAAATTGAAGTTGATATTGCTTTCTTATATATTTTTCTTTTTTGCAAAGAAGAGTCTGCTTTTATAAATAACTAGGAAATCTACAATTACAACAACAGAGACATCAACCCAGGATTTGTCATATTATTGATATATCATCCCACGATTTTTTTCTAATATAATTATGACAGTTCCTACATTTTAAGCCATTTTTAATGTCATAGTTTCTTTTATTTAATATATTTTATTTTAATTTTCCAGTAATATTAATTAAGTTAATACATTGAATTATGCACATGCAAAGCACCGGTATACACTGGTAAAGTAAAGTATAAAATCACTATAAAAATCACTTAAAACACTACTACAAAACGTGGAATACACGACGGAAAAAACACGACGGTTTTAAAAAAACCGTCGTGAAAAATGGGGTCAAAACATGGAGCGGAATCGAGTTTCTGAAAACCGTCGTGGAAGCTTCGAGATTCCACGACGGTCTTCATAGACCGTCGTGGAAGCCCATGCTTCCACGACGGTCTATGAAGACCGTCGTGGAAGCCCCTTCCACGACGGTCTTTGAAGACCGTCGTGGAAGCCACAACGGTCAGAAGACCGCCGTAGGGCCCCTTGAAGGGGCTACCACGACGGTATTTTGACCGTCGTGGTTTCTCCCCCAAAGGGAGATACCACGACGGTCAAAAGACCGTCGTGGTTGCCCCTTCAAGGGCCTACCACGACGGTCATTTGACCGTCGTGGTATCTCCCCCATTGGGGGAGACCACGACGGTCAAATGACCGTCGTGGTAGCTCCCCCGTATGGGGTACCACGACGGTTTTCAAAAAACCGTCGTGGTATCCGTATCGGGAAATTTAAAATTTTCCCGGGAAGCGTGCGCGCTTCAATGTGGCCCAAACTTTGCTTCCTAGATATAAAGACAAATGAAACTCTTCAATCCCTCCACTTTCTCTCTCTAATTTTCGGTATCCATTGCCCACTCCACTTTATCCCTCTTCGCTTGCCGTCCCCCTCGCCCTCTCTCTATTTCCTTGCAGCCGTCGGCCACTTGTCCTCTCTCTATTTTTTCGCCGCCGTCGCCACCTTGTCCGGATTTTCCGGTTTTGCGCCGTTGCCCACACCGTCGCCGTCCCCAACGGTTAGTCGCCGTCGCCAATACCCGCCCATACCCACATTAAACGGTTAGTTTATATTTGCTATTTCACTAAACGGTTGATGGAAGTTAGCTTAGATAATTGTAAACTTCATGGAAATTGATTTTTGATTGTGTTTTTGGTATTGGGTTATTTTTTAAACGGAAAAAAGTTTTGCTCTTGCATGTTAATTTTATGCACACTACATGTTCGACCAAATTCCCCTTTGAGTGAGACTTAGTTTTGGTTTGTTGTGACGGTTTGGGGCCGAGGAGTGGGGGTTTGCTGGGGCCGATGAGTGCGGGGCGGCTGGGGCTGGGGCCGGTGGTGGGGGGGGCCGGGAGTGGGTCGCCGGCGTCGGGGTTGGGTTGCCGGCGTCCGCCGTGATGATGAATGGGAAATAGTTGATGTTTAGAGATAAAATTTTGTATATGACATGTTTGCTAAATTGCGTTTTTGATGTACAAATAGTTGTAGCTTGAATTAAATTGATTGGGTAGTAAGCCACGGACTCAACATTTTTCCGGGGAAAGCGTTGATTATGTGACTTATATTATAGCGTTTGACATGTTCGATACTATGCTTGTTTTAGTTCGAATTAGTTTTATATTTAATAAAATTGATTGGGTTATGCACGGCTTCGACAATTTTCCGGAAACCGTCGTTGATGTAGTGACTTAGATGTTAGCACATGACATGGAAAGATCAAATGCCTCTTTTATTAAGTTGTGTGTCATTTCCGTAATTAATTAAGTAGATCGAAACCTATGTTTACTTGCACGCCTTAACAATTATTTTGTAATGATTTAATGACAACATTTTTTTGTTTTTTTAACGTGTTTCGGTGCGGAGTTGTTTTAGATTGATTTAAAATGTCACAAGAGCACGAGGAAGAACACTCAACTCAAACTCAAATTAGAAAACCACGACGACTCAACTCACCTAGATTCAATCCCGATGAAGATGGTAAACGAAGAGCAACTCTTATGAAAAGAGTTCACCAAGTTAGGACAAAGGGAGAAAGAGTTCAAGTTTCGTTCGACGCGAAATGGCAACCAATAGGGAAGGGAGGAGATGCATTACAGAGTTAGATTGGAGTG
Organism: Ficus erecta; assembly: GCA_008635985.1. Lineage (NCBI taxonomy): Eukaryota > Viridiplantae > Streptophyta > Magnoliopsida > Rosales > Moraceae > Ficus > Ficus erecta. The sequence continues at coordinate 184,614 of BKCH01000136.1, read as the reverse complement.
CTTGCTCGAGAGCACATACCCATTTGGATATCCGACTTTAGAAGTGCCGATTTAGCCCAAAGGAAAGAAAGAGTGTGGACGGAAATCGTAACATCTTTCACTGTAGGTGAATCGTTTAAAAAACAAGCTTTAAAGTCATGTGCAGAGTCGGCAAAAAATTTCAGATATGATCTTTACCAAGCTTTTGTACGGGATCATATTGACGAAGAAGCTGTGTGGCAAAGACCGGCAAAAGTGGTTCACAATTACCCCACCATCAGCCAGGATGATTGGGAAAGTTTCATTACGTATCGTCGGTCGTCGGAATTCAAAAGACTATCCGAACAAGGAAGTGAGATAAGGAAGAAACTCAAATACGGATCATTGGGAGGCCGAGACGGATATAGGAAACGTGACCAAGCACATGTACGTGAATAACTTACCGAGTATTTGTAAATGGTCTGTTTTACTTACTTCCAATTTCTTCGTATATGTTTACTAATGGTAATTATTAAATTGTAGTTCGAGAAGACGGGAAAGTACCCAGAGAGGTTTGAAAATTGGTTGGACATGCGCGTCCAGCCAGATGGCACTTTCAAGAATGAAGCGTGTAAAAATGTTGCCGATATAATAGTAAGTTTTCGAATCTGATTAAAATCTATTAATCTTGTATACTCGTTTATGTTTTACGAAGTCCTAACATATTGTTAAATTGTTACAGGATGACTTCAGTGAACAACAGACACATGGTAGTTTCGAGTCTGTGGGGACAGAGGACATATTGACCAAGGCATTAGGAAATCCCGAGCATTCGGGTCGGATTTGAGGTCAATCTAAGTTTGTCAAGCAGTCGCAATACTTTAACGTTACGGGGAGCTACCGCGAAAATCCTGAAGTATTGGATATGAAACTGAAGCTAGCCGCATTAGAAAGAACCGTACAGGAATTATGTGCGAAGCACGGTATTAACCGAGAGACTATGGCAGAGGAGCAAACCGGACCGACAGTTGATCAACACAACAGCTTCAAGGCTAGCTGCACTCTGAATGAAAAAGGAGCTGAGGCGTCGGATCCGAAGGCCATGCCGAACGCAAGTAAGGAATGCCATTTATTTCTTCCTGATTTAATTAACGGAGGAGATGTGCTTGTTGCAACCGGCAGGGCATGCATGGAATGTGTTCCAACGGACACGATCCATGGGATTCCTTTAGGTGAGGAGAATGTACGAGTGACAATTACAGTCCCAAAACTAAAAGGTGCACTCCTACCTATTCCGACGCACGACGCCACATCTATTGAAGAAGCTGTCGGTGAGTTTGTTGCTTGGCCGAAACGGTTAGTAGTCGTTTCTCCAAGTTTGAGCCAGGCAAGCAAAGGTCCCAGTCATGCTCCTGACCGAGAAGCCGAGGGGAGCAAACGAACCAAAAAGAGAGCAGGGAGGAAGAAAATACGGTCACAACCGGAGGTAGAGCAACAACCGGCGGAAGGAGAAATGCCTTCGCTTGACTTTAATGACATTCCATTCGATTTGAAAGCGTTGGCATATTACGCACAAAATTCCATGCGTGACGGTACCCAAATAATCTGCCATCAACAACAGTTCGTCCTTGGCGATGACATGCCCATATATATTGGGTTTGAAGATGTCTACCATTTCATAACATTTAAAGAAATCAGTGTAAATATCATAATGGTTTACATCAGGTATTACATTTTTGCTTAATCTATTTAATTATTTATCATTTTTAATCTTATATACATCAGTTTTGTGTAACAATTCAGCCTAATTATTTTGCAGATACTTAGCGGATTGTTGTGCAAGGGCAGGTATGGATCAACGGTTCGAGTTTATTTCTCCAGTCATCGTCTCACCAGTTCAACGCGTTGCCGATCGCGCCGCCTACGTTCGAGAGAGGGCCGATTACATTCTACAGGTCATAAGAAACGCTCCACAGGGAAAGCTGTTTCTCATGCCATATAACAGCGGCCAACATTGGGTATTGGCAGTTATTGATCCGTGGGAGGACTTGGTCTTATATTTTAATCCTCTCGGAAACGAATCGGGTGATGATTTTAAAGACCTCATTACGACGTAAGTATTTGTTGATGTTCATATATATATGATTATATGCATACAATTATAATTGTTATAATATATTGTTTTGAAATTTGTGAAATTGTTAGGGCACTTAATGACTGGAAGGTTTCGGTGGGAAGAGGAGTAAGACAGCGACGGAACTGGGAGACTTTGATTGATACTGCTCGATGTCCAATACAGGAAGGTTATGTAGAGTGCGGTTATTTTGTGTTAGCTTTCATGCGAGAAATAACCCTCACTGTTGATGGACTAGCCGCTCTTCAAACGAAGGATTTTTATACTGATGATGACATGAGTTTGGTTAGGCAAGAGTGGGCTAGGTTTGTTGAGAAGTTTATTCAATATTGACTAAAAACAATGTATCAATTTTGTATTATATGCATATTAAATGTACAAATCTGGTCATTATAATATTTATCGGTTTATCTAATTGGCTGATTTGCCACCAGAGGGAATAAAACGAATTCGAAACAAATTTTTTTTTAACTCTTACCACGACGGGTATTAAACCGGCGTGGTATCCGAGCTACCACGACGGGTATTAAACCGTCGTGGTATCTCAAATAATACGACGGTTTTTAAACCGTCGTGGTAGCTCTGATACCACGACCGTTTAAAAACCGTCGTGGAATCGAAATATATACTACGACTGTGGATTCGACGACGGTTAGAAAACCGTCGTGTAAGTATTACCACGACGGTTTTTAACCGTCGTCGAATATCTATTTTGTAGTAGTGAAATAAGATTATTATTATTTTTTTAATAAAGAGATATTAATTGATATTAAAGCAGATTGATAAATCCAATTAGGTTGATATTTGTCAGAGAAGACCTATCCCACGCCAAGATCATTCACAAGTTTTTTCAGTCAGTATAGAAAAACATGACACATGACACATGACACATGACACTATACGAGCACTCCATGTAAGGTCGTTTTTGCTGACATTTTAGGAAGAAATTTGTTGTTTTTTTGTTTAATGAACGCCGTTTGACACTTTTTTTTTTTTTTTCCCTTCAAGGAGAACAATGATTTTCTACACAAACCCATGAAAATGTACGGACACATGCCCCAGACTAGTATGTATGACCACCCGTGATGGTCATATATCAGTAACGAATTATCATTTTATGACTCTCTCCCATATGTCAAAGATTCAATTCTTTACATCCACGTTTAATTATATGAAATAGTGAGATTGTGTATTTGACATGCATGTACTTTTCGTGAAAGTTGATGAGAGTGTGAATTGATTCCCTTTCCGTTCTATCTATGGTTCTAATAGATTCTCAAAGTGATGCCGAGTGAACGTGTAACACTACTGATCCCCTTTCTCCAACAAAATAAACTACTAGTATGTACATATGCACATAAGATAACTTCTCCGATCTTGATAGAGAAGGAATTTGACTCCTATGAGACTTCGTCACTAAATACGATACCTAATAAACTACTAGCATGTAAGCATTTATCTTCAAGAAACTTAAGCTACTAGGAGATGAGTAACATTAATTTCAATATTGGAATATTCCTTTCAGATGTTGACAGTGCGAATGCAATTACAAGGATTTAAACTCAGAGACGTTTATTATGATACAACAATCATGTCCCAAAGTAAGAAGAGAATGAGATATTCATAAACCCCCTCAAGATTCCAAAATATAGTGTATACTTGCAATGGTAAAATTGTTACTTGTTATACTTTTCTCCTAATTGCAATAACTGAGACATTAGCTGTTTATCCAACTTGAACCTCCGCCTCCTTGCACACATCCCTGCACTTCCCCAGCCTCCCAGAAACCATGTAAAGGTTAACCATGTCCCTGTAAATGTCGTATGTTGGCGAGAAACCCGATTCCTTTAGCCTCGAAAAGTATCTTGAAGCCCTCGGGAGGTCGTTCAGAGCGACGGAAAGCTTTATCACCACACGGTAAGCAGGCAGATCAAAGAGACAATTTGAGCTCTCCATGTCCCAAACCACGGCGAGTGCCTCCCTGTACTTTTTCTCCGAGCAGCGGCTATGTACTAGTGTTGTATACATTACGACACTAGGTTCGTGGCCAGATTGTCGAAACCAGTTATAGAGACCCTCCACAGTTTCAAATTTCCCAAGCTTAACGCACACTTTCATTATAGCTGTACAGTCTTGTTGGGTTAAGTTCAAGTCATCTCTGTCTCCGAGCTCATCCAATAAAGCCGCCGCAAGAGTGTGCTTATCCGGGTTCTTCGCAAGCTCTAATACTACTTTAGCATATACACTAGGATTCAAGATTCTATTACTGGTTTTCGCTATTGATAGAAGCTTCAGAGCGCGATGTAAGCTTCCTCCTTTGGTGAACCCCTCTTACCATAGCCTCAATCACACCTTGACTTGCCAATCCGACAAACTTCTCCAAGTCGAATGGCACTTTCAGCGCGTGGTTCCTTGCCAGCACCTCGACAGTTGAAGCCAAAACCCGGTCGTCCGGGAAGAGACGAGGCTGTTTCTGAGCCCAACAAAACGTCTGAAGAGCTCTTTCAGGAAGGCCCAGATGACCCAATTCCCGGATTGTCATCGACAGCGAGCCCTTTCGCAGAAACTGCACCCACTTGTTGAGGACTAATGACACATCTTCCTCTGCAGTAAGTCCTTTGATCTCCCTAGCTAGACCAATTAGAACACCAGGGCTCTTGTACACTTGCTTGGAAAGAGATTCACGCGACGAACATGACACAGGGGAAGCCAGTTTCGAACGCTTCTTTGGTGTGGGTAGCCGCAAAGGTCGACTCTGGTGGGGAAGTGGGAGAGGGAGTGCCCTCGCTCTATTCAACTGCCCTGGCTTTTGAGGTATTCTCGCTCCGAAAAGCGACGTAATAGCTTCAATTTCATCACTCTCCCAAACAATGTCATCATCACATTCACCATGTTCTTCACCCTCTTCTTCTTCTTCTTCGTCCTCATCCTCTTCTTTCATCACATCATGTTGATATGTTTCCTTTACAGTTTTGTACTCTTCAAGAACAAATTCGTTTTGAAGTCCGGAGGAAGCTTAGCGCGCCGGGGATAACGGAGGTTCTTGGGCAGCCTTCTCCTTGCTCTAGGACGCGCCATTAAAGTCACTCTGCTATATACAGCAAAATTCCCACGTAAGGAAATTGGATTCAGTTTAACGGTCAAAAAAAGGCAACCCATTTCTAGAAACCGCGTTTTTTGAGTAGTGTGAGAGCGGTAAGAACATGGGATACTTTAACTGTCGTTGGGGAATTTCATCGAACAGTTGGTGTGCCACTGAATTGGCTATCAGGGAAACTATCGTAAGAGTCGGTGAATCTGGAAAATTCGAATAACTTTGCCGGGAAAAAAAATTAAAATTGAAAAAAAAAATAGAGGATTTCGTCAATAGAGCTTGAAAGAGGACTGAGGCGCTACTTCGTGGGTTGGCTGCGTGGAAGATACAGAGGAGAAACTCCGTAGTCAGTATATTTATAGGCATCTTTTATTTGCTGATATGTTGGATTTTTGTTTTAGGCTCCTAATACTTTTTTGGAATTCTTGGAACTTTTTTTAATTTAATTTTTATATTTTTTTAAATTTTTTTTTATCTTTTTCTCAAAAAGTTTTTTATTTTTTCTGAAAATTTTAAAAAATTTACTATTAAAACTTAAATTCATTCACCAAACAAACTCTGATAGAATTATTGACATGTCTTTATAAAATTAATAAACATGTAAATCTCAATATCAATTAAACATTAATTTATAAATAATCTTGTTTTTTGTTTTTGTTTTTGTTTTCTTGTTTTTTTGTTTTTTTTTTTTTGAAATTTTTGAAAGAGGTGAGGCCGTTTCCGTTAAAGTCAAGGGTTTTTTATCTTCATTGGTGGTGTTGAAGTTTAGAGGATTGTAGATGAAGAACATATTTATTTTGAGTGAACAGCCACATCAAAAGTTAGGCATTAATTACAGTCGAGAGAGGGAGAGCACGAGAGAGATAAAAGGAGGAGATAGAGAATAAAGTTATTTTGTTTTTTTTTTTTAATATTTTATAATTTTCAAACAAATAAGATTTAGATTTTACTCCTATTTAGATTTTAAATATATATATTTGATCTGTAATAATGTGTCATGTCAACTTTCCGTCAATTAAATAGACAGAAGTAGATAAAAGGGGCATACTCCCTAGCCACTTAAATGTCCACAGCTATTTGTTTTTTACGCACATCAGATAAAATTTCACCTTAGCTAAAAACCAACTCAGGAGCTCATCTTTCTTCCAGAGTATACCCGAAATCCCCTTTCATCCACTACACTTTGCACTGCACTTGAATTGGTCGTGATGGTCTTTGCAGTGATGAAAAAGGTCACTGAAAAGTGGCCTTTCCTGATGGTCCAAAGGCCAAAATGCATGCCATAGGGCTACTTTCCCCAAACCACAAGGTGGCTAAAAGGCCACGGCTATTTGTTATCTTTTTGCCCACATCCGACATCAAACGTGTGTGGTTCATGATTTGGAGGCTAAGGGCTAGGCTTTAATATGTACAAATCCCGGAGCCTTGATACGAGAACTCTAACGTCTCTTCTTATAATTTTTTTTTTTCTTTTTTTGCCGTTGAAAAAAAAAAAAAACTATTTGAGTTGTCTTAAGAGGAGAAAAAAAATTATTTGGTTCGGTATCTTTTGTTTGTGATTCTTTTTTCTTAATTAAAATAGTAAAGCCTTATATGTAGCATTGTACTAAACGTTCCTTCAATTGTTATTATATATATATATATATATAAGGAATATGTGCGTAAATATTATTTTTTTTAGAGAAGTTTTTTTTAATAAATGGATGAAATTTTGTAAAATTAAGAAAACGACAACTTTATTAAAAAAAATAATGAATCAGTGATTGACTGATTATTCATGGTTTTTTTTTTCACCGATTAACTATAAACAATCATTGATCAATGACCATTTTCTGATCCTATATTAAAAAAATCTCAAGCATTTATTTAAATAAGTGTTTAAATATACCTAATTTTTCAAATTAAAAAATTAATGATAAGTTATATAGGTCTTAGTTCTTACAACTAAGATATACGAGGAAGTTTATTTGGAACATTAGTTCAACAACACGTTTTCACTTTTCCTTCACAAATCATGATTGGACCACAAATTTCCTGTCGATTACATGTTTCTCAATCGGATTATAGTCGTTTCTCATACAAAGCTTTATTGTTTAACGTAAAAAAAAAACAAAAAAACAAAAAAAAAAAAAAAGAAGAAGAAGAAGAAAAAAAGAAGAAGAAATGAAGCCACATACATAATAAACCTTGCAAAATAAATAACTACAAATACCTTTTTTTTTTTTTTTTTTTAACTTAACTGTATTCACACAAACAAATAATACATATAATCTCACAAGACAGATCAATCACAAAGATTTTCAGGATAAGAAATTTAGTGGATCCATAAGACTTTAGGCTCACCAATATTGAATGGTTCTCCTATAAATTCGTGACAACCAGCTCGGCTGCCTTGCGGCAAGCACATGTTCGATGACCAAACCAACTATGAGCCCGCATCCGTATCCCATCAGCACAGACTTCCAACCAAAGCCACTATTTGATTCTGATTCCTGGCTATGATCAGAAGTTGGTGCCCCATTGTCACTTTCAATACATTGCTTTGACATTGGGAAGTCACACAAATTTAAGTTTCCGACAAAAGAGGAATTTTCAAATGTATGAAATTGTCCACCTTGCGGAATTTGTCCTACAAGTTGGTTATCAGAAAGGTTGAGAAACGCAAGAAATTTTAGACTCACCAATTCTTGGGGGATTTTACCAGAAAGCCTGTTTTTTGAGAGATCTAACGATTCGAGCTCACTTAGCCTCCCGAGTGATTTTGGGATGGGGCCGTCAAAATTGTTGCAGGATAGATTGAGCACAATTAGCAATTTAAGATCTCCGATGCTACTTGGAATTGCTCCGTGAAAACGATTGTATGAAAGATCGATGGACATGAGGGTGGTCAGGATCTTCTTAAGTTCCATAACTACGCCCTTACTAGGCAGAGTCATCGAGTCTTGATAGTAGTTGTCAGTGTCTCCCATATATCTCAATTTCGACTTGTTTACGTTAGGAATTTCTGTGTTGATGGCACTCCAATTCCTAAAGTAGTCGGATGGTAAATCTCCACTGAAGTTATTGAAGGAGAGATCGATGATTTGCAACTTCTCAAAGCCGAAAAACTTTTGAGGATGCAATATGGGACCATCAAACTTATTCGAATGCAATACAAGAACTTTTAGCATTGGCAAACTTTGTATCCAAAAAGGGAATTGGTCACTTATCTCATTGTGTCCAATGTTTAGAACTTCTAGCTCTTTGCACTGGATCAACGATTTTGGAACTTTACCCTGAAGTCGATTATGACTGAGGTCTAGTGTCTTCAAAACGCTTCCCTCTCCGCATGTCGGGGGTATGTCTCCACGGAAATTGTTTGTTTGCAAATTCAGCATCAAAAGAGAAGTATTCAAACCCAAACATCGTGGAATCTCGCCGCTCAAATGGTTATATACATCAAGAACTTTTAAACCATGCAATTCACAAAAGCTTGGATCGATATTTCCAGTCAAGGTATTGTTTGAAACGAAGAAGTACCTCGTGGAAGATGGCGGGACAACAAGTGAGCCTTGAATCTTGTTGTGGCGCAAGTCCAGCTGGTCCAATCCCTTCCACGGAAGAACCGACGGCTCTTCTTCCCAACCAGTGATGAAATTGCTCGGAAGACAAAGTATAGACAAGGACTCTATTCCCGTTCTTAAGAACCAGTTTGGAATCTTGCCCTCAATTTTGTTGTGAGAAAGATCCAGCTCCCATAGCTCGTTTTGGGACTCCAGGAACTTGGGAAGTTCTCCGATATTGCATGAAGCCAAAAGCAGAGAAGTAAAGCTGGTCGAAGGAGCGAATTTGCTTGTGTTTGTAATGGTAAGATTATTGTATGAAAGAACAAGAGTCGCTAGGCTGCTCAGATTGGAGAAGATACCAAAATTAGTTATCCCACTTAAGTTGTTGGAGTCCAAGTTGAGCTCCGTCAAGCTTGTCAATTCGGATATCGACCTCGAGAGCTGTCCGTTTAGGTTGTTCCGTCCTAAATTCAGGTAACCCAATTGAGATGAGGACACATTTTAGATAATCAGAGGACCTGTCAACTAATTGTACTCCAAATGTAGGAACGACAAAGACGGAATTCTGAACAAAGATGGTGGAATTTGTCCCGTTGAACGAATTATGGGACAAGTCGAGCGTTGAAAGCACCATAGAGTTGGAAATTCTGCTCGTATCATATGGGATTGGGCCTGTGAACTGATTGGAAGAGAGAGACAACGAGTCGAGTTCCGTGAGGTTTGCCAGTGATACTGGGAACTCACCACTGAATTTGTTGTTTGAAAGCAGTAGTTCAGTTAGCTTGGTGAGGTTTCCAAGCGAAGACGGAAATCGTCCGCTGAAACTGTTCTTCTGAAGATATAGAAAATTCAGCTTTGTTAGACTTCCAAGTGAAGTTGGTAATTCACCATTGAAGTTGTTGCTTGAGAGGTCAAGATAAGTCAATTGGAAAAGGTTACCAATCGAAGTTGGAATCGTCCCCGAAAAATTACAACTGTTCAGATCCAAAAAGTTGAGTCTACTTCTGCGATGAAATTCTGGAAGAAAACCAGTAAGTTGATCATTGGACGACACATCAATGGACTGTATCATCGGCAAATGGAAGATGTTTGTCGGGAATATATGAAATCAGAAGAGAAATATTATGAGAGGAGAGTAAACAGTGATGAGTGGAAAAGAAAATTAAGAGATGGGCAGGTAGAGCAAAAAGAAACCAAAACGTCCGGTCAATGTACACAGCAAACCGGTAGGCACATTAAGAAGGGTAAAATTGTCCGCACATTGTAAAAAGCCCAAAACCGACAATTTATAGAGACTGCATAGGAAGAAACAAATGTTGTATAAAAACATAAACATAAATACTAATCACTTAGCACAACAGCCGTAATAAAAAAAACATCATACAAATATAAAAGTTTTATAAATCATACAAAAACAGAAACATAATTAACATAATCAGAACAAAATATAAATAAACAAAAATGATCAAAGTCACAAATAATCATAACAATTATCAAAATACTAAATCATATAACATAATTATCTAACTTATAATAAGAATAATGTTCATAAAACATCCACACACAAAAAATGTCTATTATGTGTGAAAAAAAAATAGATACAAGGACTAAACACGATAATAAAATTAAGATTATAACAGTTAACGATAATAGTAAATAAATAAGATAAATAGTAGAGAAATATTAAAGAAACAGATTAAAGAAAAAAAGATTATACAATATAAAATCGATAGAGAAACGAATCATAAACATTAAAAATAGTACATGAATAGGAGTTTTGCACAGAAATTAACATCCCAAAATGATTAGTCTTCTTAACAAATAACATAATAGAAGATTAATACTTTTTATAAATATAACTACCAGATTCATATGAACAAAATTTAAAAGTTACAAATAATCATAACAATTTTCAAAAATTACTAAATCATATAACATAATTATCTAACTTATTATAAGAATAATATTCATAAAATAAAATATCCTCACAGAATGTAAAAATAATAATAATAATAATAAAAATAATTTAGTCAATAATAAAATTAGTTAACGATAATAGTAAATATGAAAAGTAGAGAAATATTGAAGAAACAGATTAAAGGAAAAAAAAAAAAAAAGAAGGATGCAATATCCGAAGATAACAATTTTAAGTATATACAAATAAAAACCAAAAATCAAAATTAATTTAAAAAAAACCCACTTAAAAAAATACAACTTGTTTGCATAGTATCCTAAGCAAATGCGAAAAAAAGTAATAATATGAAAAAAAATGATACAAAGAGAAAAAAAAAAATGATACTTACATACACGAACACCCAAAAAAAAATAAAGATTGGTCAAAACCTAACCGAGCCAAAATCTAAGTTCGGAATAAACCAAATAGATCAGAAAAAAAAAATCAAAAGCATAGAGGGACAATGAAAAAAATACAGAAAAAAAACCCCCATTGAGAATCAAAACTTTGGGTTCGGACAAAACAAAGAGGAGACAATATTTTTAAGAGATGAATGACGGAGACAATCGAAACACCCACAAAACCTAAACCTCCAAAACACAAATCGAACAACAACCAAAAAAAAAAAAAAGGAAGAAAATAATGCACACCCTAAATCAAATAATACAGAAAAACAAAAACCCCAAAATCAAACCTTTAAATTCGAAGAAACCAAACACACCAAAAAACAAAACGAAAAACAAACGATGTGAATAGTAGATCAAGAAAATAAAAAATGAGACATGATCGGCCAAAATAACAATAAATGAGAAAAGCAAGAAAAAACTAAAGATGGAGATAGAAAATAAGAAAAACCAAACAGCGAAAAAGCGAGTGCAAAGTGAGAGAGGAGCAGAGTAAACATGAGAAAGTAAAAGCTAGAGTTTGTAAACCAAAAACCCAAAAAAATCAGAAGAGAAATATAATGATGAGTGGAAAAGAAAATTAAGAGATGGGCGGGCAGAGCAAAAGGAAACCAAAACGTCCGGTCACTGTACACAACAAACCGGTAGGCACATTAAGAAGAGTAAAAATGTCCGCGCATTATAAAAAGCCCAGAACCGACAATTTATACAAATATAAATACTAATCACTTAGCACAACAACCGTAATAAAAAAACATCATACAAATATATAAATCATATAAAAACAGAAACATAATTAACATAATCAGAACAAATATAAATAAACAAAAACGATCAAAGTCACAAATAAATACTAAATCATATAACATAATTATCTAACTTATAACAAGATAAAATCGATAGAGAAACGAATCATAAACATTAAAAATAGTACCTGAATAGGAGCTTTGCACAGAAATTAAAAATGATTAGTCTTCTTAACAAATAACATAATAGAAGATTAATAAAAGATTAATAAAAGTTTTATAAATATAACTAACAGAATCATAAGAACAAATTTAAAAAGTTACAAATAATCATAACAATTTTCAAAAAATTACTACTAAATCATATAACATAATTATCTAACTTATAATAAGAATAATATTAATAAAATATCCTCACAGAATGTAAAAATAAATAAATAAATAATTTAGTCAATAATAAATTAGTTAACGATAATAGTAAATATGAGAAGTAGAGAAATATTAAAGAAACAGATTAAAGAAAAAAAAAAGGATGCAATATACACATAAATTAATATCCCAAAATGATTAGTCTTCCAAAAATAACAAATTTCTAAGTATATATATACAAATAAAAACAAAAAATCAAAATTAATTTTAAAAAAAACCAACTTAAATGAATACAACTTGTTTGCATAGTATCCTAAATGCAACTGTAAAAAAAATAATAATACGAAAAAATGATACAAAGAGACAAAAAAAAATGATACTTACATACACGAACACCCCAAAGAAAATAAAGATTGGTCAAAACCTAACTGAGCCAAAATCTAAGTTCGGAATAAACCAAATAGATCAGAAAAAAAAAATCAAAAGCATAGAGGGACAATGAAAAAAATACAGAAAAAAACCCCCATTGAGAATCAAAACTTTGGGTTCGGACAAAACAAAGAGGAGACAATATTTTTAAGAGATGAATGACGGAGACAATCGAAACACCCACAAAACCTAAACCTCCAAAACACAAATCGAACAACAACCAAAAAAAAAAAAAGGAAGAAAATAATGCACACCCTAAATCAAATAATACTGAAAAACAAAAACCCCAAAATCAAACCTTTAAATTCGAAGAAACCAAACACACCAAAAAACAAAACGAAAAACAAACGATGTGAATAGTAGATCAAGAAAATAAAAAATGAGACATGATTGACCAAAATAATAATAAATGAGAAAAGCAAGAAAAAACTAAAGATGGAGATAGAAAATAAGAAAAACCAAACAGCGAAAAAGGTAGTGCAAAGTGAGAGGAGGAGCAGAGTAAACATGAGAAAGTAAAAGCTAGAGTTTGTAAACCAAAAACCCAAAAAAATCAGAAGAGAAATATTATGATGAGTGGAAAAGAAAATTAAGAGATGGGCGGGCAGAGCAAAAGGAAACCAAAACGTCCGGTCACTGTACACAACAAACCGGTAGGCACATTAAGAAGGGTAAAAATGTCCGCGCATTATAAAAAGCCCAGAACCGACAATTTATACAAATATAAATACTAATCACTTAGCACAACAACCGTAATAAAAAAACATCATACAAAAATCATATAAAAACATAAACATAATTAACATAATCAGAACAAATATAAATAAACAAAAACGATCAAAGTCACAAATAAATACTAAATCATATAACATAATTATCTAACTTATAACAAGATAAAATCGATAGAGAAACGAATCATAAAATTAAAAATAGTACCTGAATAGGAGCTTTGCACAGAAATTAAAAATGATTAGTCTTCTTAACAAATAACATAATAGAAGATTAATAAAAGATTAATAAAAGTTTTATAAATATAACTAACAGAATCATATGAACAAATTTAAAAGTTACAAATAATCATAACAATTTTCAAAAAATTACTACTAAATCATATAACATAATTATCTAACTTATAATAAGAATAATATTAATAAAATATCCTCACAGAATGTAAAAATAAATAAATAAATAAATAAATAAATTAGTTAACGATAATAGTAAATATGAGAAGTAGAGAAATATTAAAGAAACAGATTAAAGAAAAAAAAAAAAAGGATGCAATGTACACATAAATTAATATCCCAAAATGATTACTCTTCCGAAAATAACAAATTTCTAATTATATATATACAAATAAAAACCAAAAATCAAAATTAATTTAAAAAAAAACCAACTTAAATGAATACAACTTGTTTGCATAGTATCATAAATGCAACTGCGAAAAAAATAATAATACGAAAAAATGATACAAAGAGACAAAAAAAAATGATACTTACATACACGAACACCCCAAAAAAAATAAAGTTTGGTCAAAACCTAACTGAGCCAAAATCTAAGTTTGGAATAAACCAAATAGATCAGAAAAAGAAAAAAAATCAAAAGCATAGAGGGACAATGAAAAAATACAGAAAAAAACCCCCATTGAGAATCAAAACTTTGGGTTCGGACAAAACAAAGAGGAGACAATATTTTTAAGAGATGAATGACGGAGACAATCGAAACACCCACAAAACCTAAACCTCCAAAACACAAATCGAACAACAACCAAAAAAAAAAAAAGGAAGAAAATAATGCACACCCTAAATCAAATAATACTGAAAAACAAAAACCCCAAAATCAAACCTTTAAATTCGAAGAAACCAAACACACCAAAAAACAAAACGAAAAACAAACGATGTGAATAGTAGATCAAGAAAATAAAAAATGAGACATGATTGACCAAAATAATAATAAATGAGAAAAGCAAGAAAAAACTAAAGATGGAGATAGAAAATAAGAAAAACCAAACAGCGAAAAAGGTAGTGCAAAGTGAGAGAGGAGCAGAGTAAACATGAGAAAGTAAAAGCTAGAGTTTGTAAACCAAAAACCCAAAAAAATCAGAAGAGAAATATTATGATGAGTGGAAAAGAAAATTAAGAGATGGGCGGGCAGAGCAAAAGGAAACCAAAACGTCCGGTCACTGTACACAACAAACCGGTAGGCACATTAAGAAGGGTAAAAATGTCCGCGCATTATAAAAAGCCCAGAACCGACAATTTATACAAATATAAATACTAATCACTTAGCACAACAACCGTAATAAAAAAACATCATACAAAAATCATATAAAAACATAAACATAATTAACATAATCAGAACAAATATAAATAAACAAAAACGATCAAAGTCACAAATAAATACTAAATCATATAACATAATTATCTAATTTATAACAAGATAAAATCGATAGAGAAACGAATCATAAAATTAAAAATAGTACCTGAATAGGAGCTTTGCACAGAAATTAAAAATGATTAGTCTTCTTAACAAATAACATAATAGAAGATTAATAAAAGATTAATAAAAGTTTTATAAATATAACTAACAGAATCATATGAACAAATTTAAAAGTTACAAATAATCATAACAATTTTCAAAAAATTACTACTAAATCATATAACATAATTATCTAACTTATAATAAGAATAATATTAATAAAATATCCTCACAGAATGTAAAAATAAATAAATAAATAATTTAGTCAATAATAAATTAGTTAACGATAATAGTAAATGTGGGAAGTAGAGAAATATTAAAGAAACAGATTAAAGAAAGAAAAAAAAAAAAGGATGCAATGTACACATAAATTAATATCCCAAAATGATTACTCTTCCGAAAATAACAAATTTCTAATTATATATATACAAATAAAAACCAAAAATCAAAATTAATTTAAAAAAAACCAACTTAAATGAATACAACTTGTTTGCATGGTATCCTAAATGCAACTGCGAAAAAAATAATAATACGAAAAAATGATACAAAGAGACAAAAAAAAAATGATACTTACATACACGAACACCCCAAAAAATATAAAGATCGGTCAAAACCTAACTGAGCCAAAATCTAAGTTCGGAATAAACCAAATAGATCGGAAAAAAAAAATCAAAAGCATAGAGGGACAATGAAAAAAAATACAGTAAAAATCCCCCATTGAGAATCAAAACTTTGGGTTCGGACAAAACAAAGAGGAGATAATTTTTTTAAGAGATGAATGGCGGAGACAATCGAAACACCCACAAAACCTAAACCTCCAAAACACAAATCGAACAACAACCAAAAAAAAAAAAAAAGGAAGAAAATAATGCACACCCTAAATCAAATAATACTGAAAAACAAAAACCCCCAAAATCAAACCTTTAAATTCGAAGAAACCAAACACACCAAAAAACAAAACGAAAAACAAACAACGTGAATAGTAGATCAAGAAAATAAAAAATGAGACATGATCGACCAAAATAACAATAAATGAGAAAAGCAAGAAAAAACTAAAGATGGAGATAGAAAATAAGAAAAACCAAACAGCGAAAAAGGTAGTGCAAAGTGAGAGAGGAGCCGAGTAAACATGAGAAAGTAAAAGCTAGAGTTTGTAAACCAAAAACCCAAAAAAATCAGGAGAGAAATATTATGATGAGTGGAAAAGAAAATTAAGAGATGGGCGGGCAGAGCAAAAGGAAACCAAAACGTCCGGTCACTGTACACAACAAACCGGTAGGCACATTAAGAAGGGTAAAAATGTCCGCGCATTATAAAAAGCCCAGAACCGACAATTTATACAAATATAAATACTAATCACTTAGCACAACAACCGTAATAAAAAAACATCATACAAAAATCATATAAAAACATAAACATAATTAACATAATCAGAACAAATATAAATAAACAAAAACGATCAAAGTCACAAATAAATACTAAATCATATAACATAATTATCTAACTTATAACAAGATAAAATCGATAGAGAAACGAATCATAAAATTAAAAATAGTACCTGAATAGGAGCTCTGCACAGAAATTAAAAATGATTAGTCTTCTTAACAAATAACATAATAGAAGATTAATAAAAGATTAATAAAAGTTTTATAAATATAACTAACAGAATCATATGAACAAATTTAAAAGTTACAAATAATCATAACAATTTTAAAAAAATTACTACTAAATCATATAACATAATTATCTAACTTATAATAAGAATAATATTAATAAAATATCCTCACAGAATGTAAAAATAAATAAATAAATAATTTAGTCAATAATAAATTAGTTAACGATAATAGTAAATATGAGAAATAGAGAAATATTAAAGAAACAGATTAAGGAAAAAAAAAAAAGGATGCAATGTACACATAAATTAATATCCCAAAATGATTACTCTTCCGAAAATAACAAATTTCTAATTATATATATACAAATAAAAACCAAAAATCAAAATTAATTTAAAAAAAACCAACTTAAATGAATACAACTTGTTTGCATAGTATCCTAAATGCAACTGCGAAAAAAAATAATAATACGAAAAAATGATACAAAGAGACAAAAAAAAAATGACACTTACATACACGAACACCCCAAAAAAATAAAGATCGGTCAAAACCTAACTGAGCCAAAATCTAAGTTGGAATAAACCAAATAGATCGGAAAAAAAAAATCAAAAGCATAGAGGGACAATGAAAAAAATACAGAAAAAAACCCCCAGTGAGAATCAAAACTTTGGGTTCGGACAAAACAAAGAGGAGACAATATTTTTAAGAGATGAATGACGGAGACAATCGAAACACCCACAAAACCTAAACCTCCAAAACACAAATCGAACGACAACCAAAAAAAAAAAAGGAAGAAAATAATGCACACCCTAAATCAAATAATACTGAAAAACAAAAACCCCAAAATCAAACCTTTAAATTCGAAGAAACCAAACACACCAAAAAACAAAACGAAAAACAAACGACGTGAATAGTAGATCAAGAAAATAAAAAATGAGACATGATCGACCAAAATAACAATAAATGAGAAAAGCAAGAAAAAACTAAAGATGGAGATAGAAAATAAGAAAAACCAAACAGCGAAAAAGGGAGTGCAAAGTGAGAGAGGAGCAGCGTAAACATGAGAAAGTAAAAGCTAGAGTTTGTAAACCAAAAACCCAAAAAAAATCAGAAAAGAAATATTATGATAAGTGGAAAAGAAAATTAAGAGACGGGCGGGCAGAGCAAAAGGAAACCAAAACGTCCGGTCACTGTACACAACAAACCGGTAGGCACATTAAGAAGGGTAAAAATGTCCGCGCATTGTAAAAAGCCCAAAACCGACAATTTATATAAATATAAATACTAATCACTTAGCACAACAACCGCAATAAAAAAACATCTTACAAATATATAAATCATATAAAAACAGAAACATAATTAACATAATCAGAACAAATATAAATAAACAAAAACGATCAAAGTCACAAATAAATACTAAATCATATGACATAATTATCTAACTTATAACAAGATAACATTAAAAATAGTACATGAATAGGAGCTTTGCACAGAAATTAAAAATGATTAGTCTTCTTAATAACAGAATAATAAAAGTTTTATAAATATAACTAACAGAATCATATGAACAAATTTAAAAGTTACAAATAATCATAACAATTTTTAAAAAATTACTACTAAATCATATAACATAATTATCTAACTTATAATAAGAATAATATTAATAAAATATCCTCACCGAATGTAAAAATAAATAGATAAATAAATAAATAAATTTAGTCAATAATAAATTAGTTAACGATAATAGTAAATATGAGAAGTAGAGAAATATTAAAGAAACAGATTAAAGAAAAAAAGAAAAGGATGCAATATACACATAAATTAATATCCCAAAATGATTAGTCTTCTGAAAATAACAAATTTCTAAGTATTTAAAAAAAAACCAACTTAAATGAATACAACTTGTTTGCATAGTATCCTAAATGCAACTGCGAAAAAAATAATAATACGAAAAAATGATACAAAGAGACAAAAAAAAAAAAATGATACTTACATACACGAACACCCCAAAAAAAATAAAGATTGGTCAAAACGTAACTGAGCCAAAATCTAAGTTCGGAATAAACCAAATAGATCAGAAAAAAAAAAAAATCAAAAGCATACAGGGACAATGAAAAAAATACAGAAAAAAACCCCCACTGAAAATCAAAACTTTGGGTTCGGACAAAACAAATAGAAGACAATATTTTTAAGAGATGAATGACGGAGACAATCGAAACACCCACAAAACCTAAACCTCCAAAATACAAATCGAACGACAACCAAAAAAAAAAAAAGGAAGAAAATAATGCACACCCTAAATCAAATAATACTGAAAAACAAAAACCCCCAAAATCAAACCTTTAAATTCGAAGAAACCAAACACACCAAAAAACAAAACGAAAAACAAACGACGTGAATAGTAGATCAAGAAAATAAAAAATGAGACGTGATCGACCAAAATAACAATAAATGAGAAAAGCAAGAAAAAACTAAAGATGGAGATAGAAAATAAGAAAAACCAAACAGCGAAAAAGGGAGTGCAAAGTGAGAGAGGAGCAGCATAAACATGAGAAAGTAAAAGCTAGAGTTTGTAAACCAAAAACCCAAAAAAATCAGAAAAGAAATATTATGATAAGTGGAAAAGAAAATTAAGAGATGGGCGGGCAGAGCAAAAGGAAACTAAAACGTCCGGTCACTGTACACAACAAACCGGTAGGCACATTAAGAAGGGTAAAAATGTCCGTGCATTGTAAAAAGCCCAAAACCGACAATTTATACAAATATAAATACTAATCACTTAGCGCAACAACCGTAATATAAAAACATCATACAAATATATAAATCATATAAAAACAGAAACATAATTAACATAATCAGAACAAATATAAATAAACAAAAACGATCAAAGTCACAAATAAATACTAAATCATATAACATAATTTTCTAACTTATAACAAGATAAAATCGATAGAGAAACGAATCATAAACATTAAAAATAGTACATGAATAGGAGCTTCGCACAGAAATTAAAAATGATTAGTCTTCTTAACAAATAACATAATAGAAGATTAATAAAAGATTAATAAAAGTTTTATAAATGTAACTAACAGAATCATATGAACAAATTTAAAAGTTACAAATAATCATAACAATTTTCAAAAAATTACTACTAAATCATATAACATAATTATCTAACTTATAATAAGAATAATATTAATAAAGTATCCTCACAGAATGTAAAAATAAATAAATAAATAATTTAGTCAATAATAAATTAGTTAACGATAATAGTAAATGTGAGAAGTAGAGAAATATTAAAGAAACAGATTAAAGAAAAAAAAAAAAGGATGCAATATACACATAAATTAATATCCCAAAATGATTAGTCTTCTGAAAATAACAAATTTCTAAGTATTTAAAAAAAACAAACTTAAATGAATACAACTTGTTTGCATAGTATCCTAAATGCAACTGCGAAAAAAATAATCGTACGAAAAAATGATACAAAGAGACAAAAAAAAAATGATACTTACATACACGAACACCCCAAAAAAATAAGATCGGTCAAACCTAACTGAGCCAAAATCTAAGTTCGGAATAAACCAAATAGATCAGAAAAAAAAAATCAAAAGCATAGAGGGACAATGAAAAAAATACAGAAAAAAACCCCCATTGAGAATCAAAACTTTGGGTTCGGACAAAACAAAGAGGAGACAATATTTTTAAGAGATGAATGACGGAGACAATCGAAACACCCACAAAACATAAACCTCCAAAACAAAAATCGAACAACAACCAAAAAAAAAAAAAAGGAAGAAAATAATGCACACCCTAAATCAAATAATACTGAAAAACAAAAACCCCAAAATCAAACCTTTAAATTCGAAGAAACCAAACACACCAAAAAACAAAACGAAAAACAAACGATGTGAATAGTAGATCAAGAAAATAAAAAATGAGACATGATCGACCAAAATAATAATAAATGAGAAAAGCAAGAAAAAACTAAAGATGGAGATAGAAAATAAGAAAAACCAAACAGCGAAAAAGGTAGTGCAAAGTGAGAGAGGAGCAGAGTAAACATCTTTTGTAAACCAAAAACCCAAAAAAATCAGAAGAGAAATATTATGATGAGTGGAAAAGAAAATTAAGAGATGGGCGGGCAGAGCAAAAGGAAACCAAAACGTCCGGTCACTGTACACAACAAACCGGTAGGCACATTAAGAAGGGTAAAAATGTCCGCGCATTATAAAAAGCCCAGAACCGACAATTTATACAAATATAAATACTAATCACTTAGCACAACAACCGTAATAAAAAAAATCATACAAAAATCATATAAAAACATAAACATAATTAACATAATCAGAACAAATATAAATAAACAAAAACGATCAAAGTCACAAATAAATACTAAATCATATAACATAATTATCTAATTTATAACAAGATAAAATCGATAGAGAAACGAATCATAAACATTAAAAATAGTACCTGAATAGGAGCTTTGCACAGAAATTAAAAATGATTAGTCTTCTTAACAAATAACATAATAGAAGATTAATAAAAGATTAATAAAAGTTTTATAAATATAACTAACAGAATCATAAGAACAAATTTAAAAAGTTACAAATAATCATAACAATTTTCAAAAAATTACTACTAAATCATATAACATAATTATCTAACTTATAATAAGAATAATATTAATAAAATATCCTCACAGAATGTAAAAATAAATAAATAAATAATTTAGTCAATAATAAATTAGTTAACGATAATAGTAAATGTGAGAAGTAGAGAAATATTAAATAAACAGATTAAAGAAAAAAAAAAAGGATGCAATGTACACATAAATTAATATCCCAAAATGATTACTCTTCCGAAGAGTAAATAACAAATTTCTAATTATATATATACAAATAAAAACCAAAAATCAAAATTAATTTAAAAAAAACCAACTTAAATGAATACAACTTGTTTGCATAGTATCCTAAATGCAACTGCGAAAAAAATAATAATACGAAAAAATGATTCAAAGAGACAAAAAAAAAATGATACTTACATACACGAACACCCCAAAAAATATAAAGATCGGTCAAAACCTAACTGAGCCAAAATCTAAGTTCGGAATAAACCAAATAGATCAGAAAAAAAAAAATCAAAAGCATAGAGGGACAATGAAAAAAATACAGAAAAAAACCCCCATTGAGAATCAAAACTTTGGGTTCGGACAAAACAAAGAGGAGACAATATTTTTAAGAGATGAATGACGGAGACAATCGAAACACCCACAAAACCTAAACCTCCAAAACACAAATCGAACAACAACCAAAAAAAAAAAGGAAGAAAATAATGCACACCCTAAATCAAATAATACTGAAAAACAAAAACCCCAAAATCAAACCTTTAAATTCGAAGAAACCAAACACACCAAAAAACAAAACGAAAAACAAACGACGTGAATAGTAGATCAAGAAAATAAAAATGAGACATGATCGACCAAAATAACAGTAAATGAGAAAAGCAAGAAAAAACTAAAGATGGAGATAGAAAATAAGAAAAACCAAACAGCGAAAAAGGGAGTGCAAAGTGAGAGAGGAGCAGCGTAAACATGAGAAAGTAAAAGCTAGAGTTTGTAAACCAAAAACCCAAAAAATCAGAAAAGAAATATTATGATAAGTGAAAAAGAAAATTAAGAGATGGGCGGGCAGAGCAAAAGGAAACTAAAACGTCCGGTCACTGTACACAACAAACCGGTAGGCACATTAAGATGGGTAAAAATGTCCGCGCATTGTAAAAGCCCAAAACCGACAATTTATACAAATATAAATACTAATCACTTAGCGCAACAACCGTAATATAAAAACATCATACAAATATATAAATCATATAAAGACAGAAACATAATTAACATAATCAGAACAAATATAAATAAACAAAAACGATCAAAGTCACAAATAAATACTAAATCATATAACATAATTTTCTAACGTATAACAAGATAAAATCGATAGAGAAACGAATCATAAACATTAAAAATAGTACATAGGAGCTTTGTACAGAAATTAAAAATGATTAGTCTTCTTAACAAATAACATAATAGAAGATTAATAAAAGATTACTTTTATAAATATAACTAACAGAATCATATGAACAAATTTAAAAGTTACAAATAATCATAACAATTTTCAAAAATTACTACTAAATCATATAACATAATTATCTAACTTATAATAAGAATAAATCTAAGTTCGGAATAATTAAGAGGAGTAAAAATGTTCGCACATTGTAAAAACCCCAAAACCGACAATTTATAGAGACTGCATAGGAAGAAACAAATACTATACAAAAACACAAACATAAATACTAATCACTTAGCACAACAACCGTAATAAAAAAAAACATCATACAAATATAAAAGTTTTGTAAATCATATAAAAACAGAAACATAATTAACATAATCGAACAAAATATAAATAAAAAAAAACGATCAAAGTCACAAATAATCATAACAATTATCAAAAATACTAAATCGTATAACATAATTATCTAACTTATAATAAGAATAATGTTCATAAAATATCCACACACAAAAAATGGTAAAAAAAAAGGAAAACTAAACACGATAATAAAATTAAGATTATAATAGTTAACGATAATAGTAAATAAATAAGATAAATAGTAGAGAAATATTAAACAAACAGATTAAAGAAAAAAAGATGATGCAATATAAAATCGATAGAGAAACGAACATAAACAATAAAGCTTTGCACAGAAATTAAAAAGATTAATAATAGAAGATTAATAAAAGATTAATAAAAGTTTTTATAAATATAACTAACAGAATCATATGAATAAATTTATGAGTGATTATAACAATTTTCAAAAAATTACTAAATAACATAATTATCTAACTTATAATAAGAATAATATTCATAAAATATCTTCACAGAATGTTAAATAATAATAATAATAATAATAATTTAGTGAATAATAAAATTAGTTAACGAAAAGTAGAGAAATATTAAAGAAACATATTTAAAAAAATGGATGCAATATACACAAAAAATTAATATCCCAAAATGATTAGCCTTCCGATGATAACAAATTTTAAGTTCATATATACAAATAAAAACCAAAAATCAAAATTAATTTAAAAAACCCACTTAAATAAATACAACTTGTTTGCATAGTATCCTAAATGCAAATGCGAAAAAAATAATTATACGAAAAAAATGATACAAAGAGAAAAAAAAAAAATTGGTCAAAACCTAACCGAGCCAAAATCTAAGTTCGGAATAAACCAAACAGATCAGAAAAAAAAAATCAAAAGCATAGAGGGACAATGAAAAAAATATTGAAAAAAACCCCATTGAGAATCAAAACTTTGGGTTCAGACTACAAAGAGGAGACAATATTTTAACAGATGAACGACGGAGACAATCGAAACACCCACAAAACCTTCAAAACACAAATCGAACAACAACAAAAAAAAAAAAAAAAGGAAGAAAATAATGCACACCCTAAATCAAATAATACTGAAAAACAAAAACCTCATAATCAAACCTTTAAATTCGAAGAAACCAAACACACCAAAAAACAAAACGAAAAACAAACGACGTGAAGAGTAAATCAGGAAAATAAAAAATGAGACATGATCGACCAAAATAGCAATAAATGAGAAAGCAAGAAAAAATTGAAAACCAAACAGCAAAAAAGGGAGTGCAAAGTGAGAGAGGAGTAGTGTTTAAAAGCTAGATTTTGTTAACCAAAAACCCAAAAAAATCAGAAGAGAAATATTATGATGAGTGGAAAAGAAAATTAAGAGATGGGCGGGCAGAGCAAAAGGAAACCAAATCGTCCGGTCACTGTACACAACAAACCGGTAGGCACATTAAGAAGGGTAAAAATGTCCGCGCATTGTTAAAAGCCCAAAACCGGCAATTTATTGTAGAGCTGCGTAGGAAGAAACAAATATTGTACAAAAACACAAAAATAAATACTAATCACTTAACACAACAACCGTAATAAAAAAACATCATATAAATATATAAATCATATAAAACAGAAACATAATTAACATAATCAGAACAAATGTAAATAAACAAAAATAATCAAAAGTCACAAATAAATACTAAATCATATAACATAATTATCTAACTTATAATAAGAATAATGTTCATAAATCATCCACACAAAAAAAATGTCTATTCTGTGTAAAAAAAATTTGATATAAGGGTGAGCAAAAGGAAGACTAAACACGATAATAAAATTAAGATTATAATGGTTAATGATAATAGTAAATAAATAAGATGAATAGTTGCGAAATATTAAACAAACAGATTTAAAGAAAAAAAAAGATTATGCAATATAAAATCGAATCATAAACATTAAAAATAGTACCTGAATAGGAGCTTTGCACAGAAATTAATATCCCAAAATGATTAGTCTTCTTAACAAATAACATAATAAAAGATTAATAAAAGATTAATAAAAGTTTTATAAATATAACTAACAGAATATATGAACAAATTTAAAAGTTACAAATAATAATAACAATTTTCAAAATTTACTAAATTATATAACATAATTATCTAACTTATAATAAGAATAATATTCATAAAATATCCTCACAGAATGTAAAAATAAAATAAATAAATTAATAAATAAATAAGATAATTTAGTCAATAATAAAATTAGTTAACGATAATAGTAAATATGAAAAGTAGAGAAATATTAAAGAAACAGATTAAAGAAAAAAAAAGGATGCAATATACACATAAATTAATATCCCAAAATGATTAGTCTTCCGAAGATGATAACAAATTTCTAAGTATATATATACAAATAAAAACCAAAAATCAAAATTAATTTAAAAAAAAACCCACTTAAACCCACTTAAATAAATACAACTTGTTTGCATAGTATCCTCAATTATATAAATGCAAATGCGAAAACAATAATAATACGAAAAAAAAAATGATACTTACATACACGAACACCCCAAAAAAATAAAGATTGGTCAAAACCTAATCGAACCAAAATCTAAGTTCGGAATAAACCAAATAGATCAGGGAAAAAAATCAAAAGCATAGAGGGACAATGAAAAAAATACAGAAAAAAAAACCCCTTGATGGGTTCGGACAAAACAAAGAGGAGACAATATTTTCAAGAGATGAACGACGGAGACAATCGAAACACCCACAAACTAAGGTACATAGATCCGAAAAATGAGGAAAACAGAGAAACCGACACAAATCTTCGATTATACCCGGGATTAAAAGAAAAGGGTACAAAAAAAAAACCAAAAATTGAAACAACACAATATAGAACAAAATCTAAACTTAAACCTCCAGAACACAAATCGAGCAACAACAAAAAAAAAAAAAAAAGAAAAAATAATACACCCTAAATCAATAATACTGAAAAACAAAAAACCCTAAACCTTCAAATTCGGAGAAACCAAACACACCAAAAAAAAAAAAAAAAAAAAAAAAAAAAGAAACAAACGATGATGAACAATGATCGACCAAAATAACAAAAAATATCAAAAGTTAGTCCACAAAATGAGAAAAGCAAGAAAAAACTGAAGACGAAGATAGAAAATAAGAAAAACCAAACAGCAAAAAAAGGGAGTGCAAAATGAGAGAGGAGCGACGAAGATAGCGAGAGAGAAACAAAAGCTAGGGTTTGTAAAGAGAGAGAGAGATTATGAGAGGAGAGTAAACAGTGATGAGAGGTAAAAAAGAGGGGCGTGGCAGAGCAAAAGCAAACCCAAGGCAGGGTTTCAAGGGCAAAATCGTCCAGTCGCTTGTACACAACAAACCGGTAGGCACACAAAACCGATAGCTTACTCTGCATAGGAAGCAACAAATACTGTACAAAATCACAAATATAAATACTAATCACTTAGCACAGCAGTAATTGAAAAACATCATACAAATATAAAAGTTTTACAAATTATATAAAAACATAAACATAATTAACAGTCATAGGAACAAATATAAATAAACAAAAACTATCATAACAATTATAAAAAATTACTAAATCATATAACATAATTATCTAACTTATAATAAGAATATTATTCAAACTGATAATAAGAATAATATTCATAAAATATCCACACAAAACCAAAGTAAACAACAAGGGAAAAAAATTCGAGAATCAAAACTTAGGGTTCGGGCAAAACAAAGAGAAAATAATATTATTAAGAGATGAATGACGGAGACAACAAAAATACCCACAAACTACAGTTAACAACAACATAGACACCCTAAATCAATAATACCAAAAAACAAAAAACCCAAAATCAAACCTTCAAATTCAGAAAAAACCAAACACACCAAAAAAAAAAAAAAAAAGACAATGAAGAGTAGATCAAGAAAATAGAAAATGAGACATGATTGACCAAAATAACAAAAAATACTGAAAGCGAGTCCAAAAGAAAATTAAGAGAGGGGCGGACAGAGCAAATGGAAACCAAAGGTAGGGTTTCAAGGGTAAAAACGTCTGGTCACTGTACACAGCAAACCGATAGGCACATTAAGAAGGGCAAAAACGTCCGCGCAATGTCAAAAGCTCAAACCGACAGTTTACTGTGGAGACTGCATAAGAAGCAACAAATACTGTACAAAAACACAAATATAAATACTGAATAATAGGAAAGCCTAACAATTCATTTAATTTGAACTAAATCATAGAAAACAATCATAAAACATGATAGAAAATTATAAAGACCAAAAATAAATTAAAAAAATTCGGATATGAAATGAAGAAAATAATATCGAGGGAAAAAAACCAAAAAATAAAAAAAATAACAAACATCACAGATAAAAAGTCTTCAATATGTTCATCAATAGTCCTAATCGGCCACCTTAGAATCGCACGCACTGCAATCTACAAAAACAGCTAAAAAGGAGCGACGGAAATAGCAAGAGAAAGCAAAAGCTAGGGTTTGTAAACCAAAAACCCAAAAAATCAGAAAAGAGAGATTATGAGAGAAGAGTAAACAGTGATAAGAGGAAAAGAAAATGAAGAGAGGGGCGGGCAGAGCAAAAGGAAACCAAAGGTAGGTTTTCAAGGGCAAAAACGTTTACTGTGGAGACTTCATAGGAAGCAACAAATTAGGAGGGTAAAAGCATCATTTTACTGCTCAAAAAACAGTGAATGTTAACATTCTTTTAGTATATTTAATAATTTCATCAAATATAATGACATACCCTAGAAAGAAAAAACAGAAGAGAAAATGCAAATAACAGATTCACACTCAAGCTTAGCATTCCCATATATTGTATTGTCCTTTGGGATACGGATATTTTAGGAAGAACTTATTGAAACTAAGTTTAGAGGGTTAGGGGGTAACAAAGAAGAGTATCAATATCCAAACTTCAAAGAAAAATTCCTCTAGGAAAATAAATCTTACCAACGAGTGCAAAAGCCAAGGCAATCCTCATTTGTTTACAAGATCCAAAAGGCGGGTTTTCACGTACCTGACAATGTTATAGATTTGGTAGAATAAATCAAAAAAAAAAAAAAAAAAATCATAAAGGACATAGCCAACAACTTACGCATGCTCATTTTCTAATAAAAGAAAGGGAGAACTACACCGATACCACCCGATACCACCTTGTTTTATAAAACACCCCATTGATGCCCTTTTATTTTTCTAAATGAACATTTTCTTTATTTTTTATGTGAATGGTTAAGTTCCAATAGTTAGTTTTATGTTTTTGTGATAAAATTTAACGGTCAAAGATTTCCTCTGTTACAGTTGACTAATGGACAAGCTGTTTGTAATTTTATCATTTGTTCTGGGGTGTTAACATATCGCTCAAGGGACAGCTCTGTATAAAATTGATAACTTTAAACTTTTTTCCATAAGAATTTTAAGCCACTTCATTCGTTTTTCATTATATAAAAGCGTGATAAGCCGCAAAACCCAAAACAAATAAAATGTTTGGACATAGTCTTTACAAAACTTTACAGTCTACAAATATTAGTCCAAACAAGCGAGTAAAGTTAATTTATTAAAGCTTACTCATAATGTCATTACAGTCGTGTGCCACATGTAGTATAAAAGCAAATCCTCCATCCCAACCTCTTTCCTATCTCCAGAAACCCTAGATTTCACAAAAATCTAGTTAGATACAACAATTCTGTATATAAGAAAAACAAATATCATGACTACATAGATCACAAGAAATTACAACCACCATCATCCTGATTATTGCGGAAAATATGTCACGTTCTCCTGTAAAATCAGACTTTTATAAATTACCCAAAGTAAGACAAACAAAAAAATACATGCTAACCATCATTTGTCTAATGGACATGTTTCACATTTGCAAAACCGAAATGATATTCCTGCCAATATTTTCATGTTTCAACAAGTAAAAGATTGCACACATAATCGATGCACGTACCAAGCTCTTGAAGATTCACATCTCTCTTCTTCATTTTGCGTTGTATAAATCTATACTAGTATTTTCAAAAGAACATTACTGTCTTTATTTCTACACATCAAAAGGGAGAGAGGAAAAAAATAGGAAAAAGGAGAACTCTAATTCGACAAAGTTGAAGGTAGTATTGGATGCAGTTTATCTCTCTAGCACATGCGTCCAATTTTATAAAGAGACAGATGAGGTAGAAGATCAGTCCAAATAGTATTAGTAATCCCAAGCGGCATATAGATGCTACTAGCAAATCGAATTCAAAGAAGAACAAAAATCTATTAAAAACAAGTTTAAAAAATTGCAAAACAGTAACCCATTTTTGGCCACTAACCAAGCAATCACTTGAATTTTGTTTGGAATGTTTCCTTCACAAATGAAAAGAGTATAGTTCAATCAATGGTGAACTGGTATCTTCCATTACAGAACAAACTTAAAAAAAAAAAACAAAACAAAACAAAACAAAATCAAAAACAAAAACTCCAAAATCTGTTCAAAATAAAAGACTTCAAATTGAAAATTTTGATAGCAGTAGAAAGAGAAGCCAAAGAATTTCCTCCTACCTGAGAGTTAAGCCTCTTGGTTGCATTGACTCTCTTCTCTATCCACACTCTTCAAGGCATCCATATCTATATTCATAAGCCATATTCACGTTTTAAATTTTTGAAAAAAAGGGTTTATAAATAAGTCTACAATAATTCAAAATAAGCAAAATTACAAGACAGATGTCCCCCCACGAACCCACTAGATCTTCTTTCTTAGTCAAGAATTTTGAGACGAGATCACATGATTAGTCAATGCTCGGAGCAAAAAAATAAAAAAGGAACTTAAGTCCAAGTACCAATAACAAATAAACGTAATTTTACACAAAACTTACCTTTAACCCAATCATATTTTCGCAATGCATGTAGCGTGAAGCAGCTTGCACTATGATAAATTGATTCAACATCCCCAGTACTCTCCCAACATAGGCACCTGAAAGATGATAAATTCCTTCCGCAGAAAAGAAAAGAAAAGAAAATAAAATAAAATATAAAGAGATTAAAAAAAAATCTTTAACCTGCAGGGCTACGATGCAGCCTTTTCTTTTAAATATCAATCAATGCCCTACTACACTAGACAAAAAGACAAGCTAATCAATGAAATAATTTACTTAGAAAACTATGCAATAAATAGTCGAGGTCTACGGATCACACCTTTCAATCCTTAAGCTTTCTTAGTAAATGTAGTGTCTGTTCTTTAAACATGCTATAAGAAGTAACGGCAAAATGAGAAATTGATAACAATTAGCCGAGAAAAATTAAAGCAAATACAACTAACATAATACAAAAATAATAAAAATTCAGTAAAAAAAAATTAAATAAACAAGCAGCAAGAAAATAATCAGGAAAAAAAAAATTACCATGGAGAAAGTACACAACACAGACAGAACACGAGAGTGTAAACGAATGTGTTATTGGACAAGAGCTCCAACAAGACTGCCAAGCCAGTTAGGTCATTATCATGAAAAATCCATCTAAATTTATCTACATGAAAAAAGAAATCACATAATTAGAACCAACAAAATAAATAATAAATAAGAACTCCAGTTCAAGTTCAAAATAATAAGGGTAAATATATAAAGCATTTAACCCCCAATCCTATTTCACATTTCATGTGGTGTGAGCAAGCAGATCGCATTTGTTTTCCCTTTCTCCAAAAAAATTTTCCCAAGACTTCATGGTTCCAAAACAATTTGCACTAGGTCTACAAAAACAAAAAGAGAGAGAGAGGATTTATCCTTTTAATTATCAAATTAAAATCATATTCATTAAATTATCAAATATAAAGGGTAGCTAAGGACAAAATAATCATAAGTAATTGATCTCAACCAATCATATTAAGCCAAACTAAAATTCGAAAGATCCACCTACCCAATTTGTTTTTAGCACTCTTTTTCTGAAAATCTTACTCTACCGTGACCGATACTGGGTTGAACTTGTCAGGCGTAACAAACCTAAATGGAATACACACACCAAGTTAAAACACAACAGTAAACAAATGCAAATCATCCGAAATAATAAAAACAAAAATGTAAGCTGTTATTTGCTAATAACCTGACGAAAGACACCACAGTGCCGATGGAAACTTTTGCCATGTCCACATTGGAGCATGGCATTATATCCTTTAGATAATAAATAGTAGTTGCTCCTCCTTTTCCAATAAAAATTCGGCTTGTAACATCTCTCATTTTCTCTCTCTTCACTCTTCTAATTCTTTTTTCCCTTTTATTCCCTCTCTCTTCTTTTTTTCCCCCCCTCCTGATCCTCCTTTTCTCTCTGTCTCCTTCCACCCTTATTCCTTTCCCCCTCTTCACTCTCTGTTTTTACCTCTCTTCCTCCTGTTCCTCTCTCTCGCTTCATGAGATTATCTGTTGGGCCATGCTTGAAAGAATACAAACTCTAAGGGGTTAGAAAAAGAAATTAGTCTCATAAATTGCAGTGGAAATCATTAAAAAATGAGGGCATACTAACATACACCTTTCCAACAAGAGGACAGGTGTCCTCATAACTAACATAAGTTTCCAACAAGATACTCAGTTGCTCCAATCTCTCCCTTTCTGGTATAGTTAAAGAGATCAAACATCCTAGGACAAATATCCTGGAAATTAGACAAAGATCAGACCAAACTTAGATGCTTAATGTAAAAATACTGAATTATGGTGCACAAAATGATAGCTCAAAGATCTGCTAAATCCTCCTCTCGAGCAAAATCATAGGCCTGGGAAACAAAAACAATGAAGTAGGTGTGTCTATTTTGAGATATTCTAAATTCATCCATTATCAGAAAATATTTCACATAACATACCTTTCCAAAGATCACTAATGTCCCATAATGACTCATGCACTGCTTCACCCTAATGTCTCTTAAGTATAAGTTGTTTTCCTCCTCTCGAGCAAAATCACTGCTTCACCCTAATGTCTGCTAAATCCTCCTCTCGAGCAAAATCATAGGCCTGGGAAACAAAAACAATGAAGTAGGTGTGTCTATTTTGAGATATTCTAAATTCATCCATTATCAGAAAATATTTCACATAACATACATTTCCAAAGATCACTAATGTCCCATAATGACTCATGCACTGCTTCACCCTAATGTCTCTTAAGTATAAGTTGTTTTCCTCCTTCATTTTCTTTTTCAATTTCTCTCTCTCTCTCTCTCTTTTATTCTGCTGTTCTTTTAACCTCTTTATTTTTTTTTTTTTTACTCTCTCGCTTTCCTTTCTTTCTTTAGCCTTACTAAAAACAATAGTATAAAATACGCAATAAGAATGTTCCTGAGAAAATAATATTCAGAAAATTAGACATAAAGTTTGCAAACTGAACTTCTAAATTAAGTGAAAAATCAGATAAGCTATTTTCAACTCTATTCATGATAATAGACAGATAACCAGAAACTAAGTTTAAAGAAATAATGATTTCTTCACTTGATGTATTCACAAGCAGGTAGTGAGCAATCCACACGAATAATAAACTCTGCAACAATAAATAAATAAAAAATAAACATAAATAAGAAAAAACAGGCAAATTAGAAACAAAGTTCCAAAGAATTGTAGTGTTCATGCAACACTTGACAAAACTTGAGATTTTGAGGTACTGTTTCAAACTATCCATTGAATGAACTTTGTGAATCGAGTAGGAGGACTTACATTAATATCAATAAAATCGATTTAACAAACAGTGGATTCTCAGCATGATCTTGTCGAGGAAGCACATCCACAAGTGTAAACTATATAGAATTGCCTTCCTTGAGGAACGAGAACAGTAGAAGGGATTAGAATAACTTACAATTAACAATTTCCAACTGATTGCTAGGTACCTCACTTATGCACATCATCAATAACCTTTAAGACATAACCTATTAAACGAGACTTAATTTAAAACTCAATGTAAAGGGAAGGAAATCTTGGTTTTCATCTCTCTTATTAGATGTGCAAATAATACCTTATTTTTTCGAGTGATCTACGCAGAGCAAGGGCAAGCAATTTCAAATTGGCAGACCAACTTCTTCTTTCCTCCCTTCTTTGTTTATTCCTTTCTAGGCCTATCTCACATCTCTCTTTTATTCTTACATTTCTTTTTTGCCTCATCATCCTTTCGTTTTTTTTTTTTTTCATTATTTTTCTCCTATTTGTTTTTCTCCCAATTTTTGTGAGGTCCACCCAATTAGAAAACTTTGCAAACAAACCAGGAGAATAGCTACCATTTCTCCATTTCCTGAAATGATAGATAATCTTAAGGTTATTTACAAACTTGCATACAAAATAAACACTTTTTGGAACAAGACAACATTTAAAAACACATCAATACTTTATGTATTAGAAGCAAAAACAGAACTTCAAATTAGTATACTCCATCGAAAGCATTACTAAAATGAAACCAAAATAACTACAAAATGAGATGCTTAAGAACTGCAATCGAATTCTCGCAACACCAACTGCCACAGATAATCCCAATACCCTAATTCTGGTACAGTATGTAATAACTAAAGCAAAATCATAAGAACCTAGCAAACAAGAATAATGAAGCTGGTATGTCAACATGAAATTTTTATAAATTAATCCACTTTCCAAACATACCTTTCTTGTGGTAAATTCTCATAATGATTCGTGGATTACTTCACCAAAATGCCCTTTATTTTTTTCTCGTGAATTCCATTTTTTTTTTCCATTTTTCCTCTCTCTCTCTTTCCTCTTATTTTTTATTTTTTGTTCTCACTCTCTCTTCCTCCCCTGTTTTTTAACTTCTTTTTTGTCTCTCTTTCTCTCTCTCTCTCTCTCTCTTTTTTTTGTTTCTCTCTCCCTCTTTTTTTTTTTGTCGTTCACTTGTCGTTACTCTCTCTCTCTTTCACTTTATCCTCTTTTTTTTTTTGGGGGGGGGGAATAAAATATGCAACATAATGTTCCTGAAACAATAATATTCAGAAAGTTAGACACAAAATTGCAAACAAGACTTCATTAGTGAAAACAAATCATAGAAGCTATATTTGACAATATTCATGAAGAAAGATAGGCAGCCAAAAACTAACTCTAAATAAATAATTACCTATCCAATAAAGAGCTTTCGGTTCTTCACTTAACATTTTCACAAGCAGGTTCGTGTTATCCACACAAATGATAAACTCTGAAACAAAAAACAAAGAGAACATGGGCAAATTAGAAACGAAGTTATAAAGAATTATAGTGTTCGTGCAACGCTTAATAAAACTAAAGATTTTGAATCTTTTCAGCAAGGCTTTTTCTACACTATTTCAAACTATCCATGGAATCGAGTCGATGGACTTACATGAATACCAGTAAAGTTGTTTAACAAAGATTCTCAGCATGATTACCAAGAAAATCATGTCCAGGAAGCAAGTAATGACAGCAAGGTAGCAACATTTGTAATAAATAATTACCTGGAGAAATATATATATATAAAAACTAATTACTCACTACTGTTTAACCTCTGCTAAATGGCTATCCTTGAGGAACAAGGAAGGTAGAAGGAACTTACAATTTAAAATTTTCAACTAATTGCTAGGTACCTCACTTATGCACATCATCAATATTCAAGAACCTTTAGACATAACCTGTTAGATGAGATTTAATTAATACAAAGCAACAAATGATGTCAACTTAAAACTCAACGTCATCTCTGTGTGTGGGTCAACAAACTAATATAACAATTCTACTGGCCATTTTAGCATCAAGGCACTAACCTGAAATAAGGCTTCACTCCACGTACGGCTTAGCAAGCTCAACATCAGTATCAATCTCGGCAGCTACTTTGTGTCACCATTCGTGGATTGGTGTGTTGCAACTGCAAGAGCCAGACTTAGGACGTTCTATCCAATAGAGTAAAAAGAAACCATGCGAAAGATGCTCCATTTTTTTTTCACTAAAATAAAATGTAAGATAGAAGAAAACATGAGAAGCAGGGAGAGTACTTGTAGAAAATATGCCCAAAAAAAAATTTCATCTGTCTTATTTAGATGTACAAATTATACCTTAAATTTGTGGGCGAACTAAGTAGAACAACGGCAAGCAATGTCAAACCACAATCTTGGCAGACCAACTTCTTGTTTTCCTTTCTCATTCTTTGTTTGTTGCTTCTCTAGATATCTTCTTATTTTTCTCAAATTTTTCAAGTCAAAATTAACCTCTTGGCTCCTGTGGAAATGTAAACAATTCGAACAATCAATTCCAAAAGTCAAAGTAGCAAGAACAGATGCAAGGTTAGCAGTGACAATGATTAAATAACTATGCAAAAAAATTCATTGACAATTGATGTTTAATAAGGTATTAAATCTAAGCCTCTGTTTGGATCATAAAATTTTAGAAAACAAATACAAATTGAATGCCAAACAAACAAGCTGCCAATTTTTTTTTCCCCCTCTTTCAAATGAAAAACTAAATCAAAATTCAAATTCAAACACAATAAATATGCGACACCAATAGCTAGTATCCTAAATTCCTAATAAATGAAGCAAACATCAAGACCTGAGAGTACCATACCTTATTATCAGCCTCTTCAATCAAATAAGAACTTCCTCACCGTTGTTGCTTTTGTTTTATACTCTTTGTGACATCAACATATAAGGGGTCGGAGAATGTAAAGTGTAATAGTATACTTAGTTGCTCTGATATAGGCTAAAAGCATCAAGATAAGAGACAAAAGTCAGAAAATTAAATACCATAAATTCAAATAACAAAAAGAAATTAAGAAACATAACAAAACTTACCAAAAACTATACTATCTGCTTTGAGCTTTCTTCCTCCTTTCCACTTTTTGCTTTTTTTTTTTCCTTACATTTTTTTATTTATTTCCCCCCCCCCCCCCCCCCCCCCCCCCCCCCCCCCCCCCCCCCCCTTTTTTTTGGGTGGTCCTCCTTAGTCCTCCCTTTGTTTTTTTTTTTTTTTTTCATTTTCTTCTTCTCCTTATATTTTTCTTATTTATTTTTCTACTTTTCTCCTCACTACATTTCTATGAGGCCACCCTTTTAGAAAACATTACAAACAAACTAGAAGAATAACAATCCATTTTCCTGAAACAGTAGATATTCTTAAGGTTAGATACAAAAACTGCACAAAAAATCAACACTTTATGGTTTCAAGACTAACATAAAATAGTAAAAAACACCTCAATATTTTCTCTATTAGAAGCATAATTTGTTACTGCATAAAATTAATTTTTGAAAGTTAGTATGAATTGAAAAAATAACATAACCTCAAGATTAGTCTACCGTATCAAAAGCATTCTAAAAGTTGGAGAAAGAAAGTTGAAAGGCACTGACTATGGAAATTAGAGATACTTGTGCACAAGAGAAGGTTGAAGCAACTCCATCCGGGAATAGAAGAAGTCTTCAAAACATGGATGCTCCAATTCGTCTTCAAATGCATCTAATCTCCAAGCTCGTGATGTTCCAGCATTAGTAAATGAAAGACTAGCATCCATTTACGCCCAGACGAGCCCCTGCACGAAAGTATTCGAATGAAACCAAAACAAGATGCTTAAAAACTGTAAAAATACCAATAACACGAACTTAAAAAACAAAATTCTCTCAAGAAAGCAGTACCAAATGCCATAGATAATCCCATTACCCTTTCAGAACAAAATTGTACTTCAAAGATCTACTAATTCCTAATTCTGGTACAGTTTGCAATAACTAAAGCAAAATCATAGGAACCTAGCAAACAAGAACAGTGAATCAGGTGTATCAACTTCAAAATATTATAAATTAATCCACTATCGGAAAATATTTCACACAACATACCTTTCCAATGGTAACTTTGGTAGATTCCCATAATCCCTCGCATTTTTCTCTCATTTTTTTTTTTCCTTCTATCTCTCTCATTTTCCTCATCTCTCTCTATTATTTTTCTGGCCATTCCTGGAAAATTACATACTGTAGGAGTTTGAAAAAATAAAATCAACAATAGACACAATTTTTAAAGGAAAAACACGATTTAAAAAAAAACAAAGAAAGAAAGAAAGAAAGAAGAGGACAATACCTTTCCAACAAAAGCCTCACTTCTTTGCCATCACGACCTTTCTTTTTCTCTTTGTGACAGCAACAAACTCCCAAGGTGTTGGTGTCAACTGTAGTGGTATTTATCAATAGCTCTAGAATTTTTTTACACTCTCTCTCTCAGTTTTTTTTTTTCCCACTTTATCCTTTTTACTTTTTCTTTTCTTTTTTTTTTGGCCTTTTTTTTTTCTGGGCTACCAAAATACGCAATCCTGAGACGATAAAACTCTGAAAAGTGACAGATTCTGAAAATGACAGAATTTACAAACAGAATTTCAAGCTTGGTGTACACCAATCACAGAAGCCATATTGAACCATGTTCATCATTATGGACAGGTAGCAAAAAGCTAACGTTAAAAACCTAATTACCTGCCCAAGAAAGAGCTTCCGATTTCTTCACTTGATGTACTCACAAGCTAGTTACGAGCTAACCACACGAATGATAAACTCTGCAACGGGATTAAAAAACATAATTAAAGAAAATACATACCAATTAGAAATAAAGTTGCAAAGAATAGTAGTGCACAGGCAATGCTTAGAAAAACTTCAAACTTTGGAAGTTATGTTTCAGCATGGGGCCATTGAAGAAAATTTACGAATTGACTAGACAGACTCACATTAATATCAGTAAAGGTTATTTAACAACCAGTAGATTCTTAATCTAAGCATGATAATCAGGTCTAGGAATCAACATCATACATCCGTAAGTAATAGCAGAAAGGTAGCAACATTTGAAATAAATAAGAATGGCTAGAAGGTATTAGAATAACTTACAATTCACAATTTCCAACCGATAGCTGGGTACCTAACTTATGCACATCATCATTCAAGAACCTCTGAACATAACCTATTAAACAAGACTTAATTAATACAAAGCAGCAAATGCAGCCAAAAACTCAGTGGGTGATGTATGTATATTTATGAATGAAAAAATGCATATTTGTAAATGAACAAACTAATGTAGCAATATGAATTAGCTCGAAATAAATATGTGGCTAAGCAAGCTCAACATCAGTAACCAACTAAGCAGCTACCTAGTGTCATATGGGTTCAGAATGTCAGGTGGAGTGCCTTTCTTGAATTAGTGAGGTTGCAGCTGCACAAGCCTGGGTTAGCACATTTTAAACGATACATGTAAACGAATAGCCGTACGAAAAATGCTCCAATTTCTTTTGATTGAGATATAATATATGATAGAAGAAAACATGAGAAATAGGAAGAGTACTTCCA
This sequence comes from Ficus erecta, assembly GCA_008635985.1. Taxonomy (NCBI): domain Eukaryota; kingdom Viridiplantae; phylum Streptophyta; class Magnoliopsida; order Rosales; family Moraceae; genus Ficus; species Ficus erecta. The sequence goes on along the minus strand of BKCH01000136.1, from coordinate 146,177 downwards.
AAAAAGTTGCAAAAAGGAAAAGAAATCTAGTTTTCATCAGGAATGTGCAAATTATACCTCAAATTTATCGGTGATCTACACAGGGAAGGGCAAGCAATGTCAAACCACAATCCTGGCAGACCAACTTCTTCTTGTTTTCCCTTTTCATACTTCTTTGTTCCTTCTCTAGATATCTTCTTCTGTTTCTCAAATTTTTCTTCTTTTTTGAGTCAAAATAAGCCTAGGTTAGCACATTCTAAACGATACATGTAAACGAATAGCCGTACGAAAAATGCTCTAATTTCTTTTGATTGAGATATAATATATGATAGAAGAAAACATGAGAAATAGGAAGAGTACTTCCAAAAAGTTGCAAAAAGGAAAAGAAATCTAGTTTTCATCAGGAATGTGCAAATTATACCTCAAATTTATCGGTGATCTACACAGGGAAGGGCAAGCAATGTCAAACCACAATCCTGGCAGACCAACTTCTTCTTGTTTTCCCTTTTCATACTTTCTTTGTTCCTTCTCTAGATATCTTCTTCTCTTTCTCAAATTTTTCTTCTTTTTTGAGTCAAAATAAGCCTAGGTTAGCACATTCTAAACGATACTTGTAAACGAATAGCCGTACGAAAAATGCTCCAATTTCTTTTGATTGAGATATAATATATGATAGAAGAAAACATGAGAAATAGGAAGAGTACTTCCAAAAAAGTTGCAAAAAGGAAAAGAAATCTAGTTTTCAACAGGAATGTGCAAATTATACCTCAAATTTATCGGTGATCTACACAGGGAAGGGCAAGCAATGTCAAACCACAATCCTGGCAGACCAACTTCTTCTTGTTTTCCCTTTTCATACTTTCTTTGTTCCTTCTCTAGATATCTTCTTCTGTTTCTCAAATTTTTCTTCTTTTTTGAGTCAAAATAAACCTCTTGGTTCCTGTGGAAATGTAAACAATTAGAATAATCAATTCGAAAGGTCAAAGTAGCGAAAACAAATGCAAGGTTAGCAGTTACAGTAATTAAATAACTATGCAACAAAATTCATTGACAACTGATGTTTAATAAGCTATTAAATCTCAGCCTCTGTTTGGATCATAAATTTTAAAAAACAAATACAAATTGAGTGCCAAACAAGCTACCAATTTTTTTTAACCCTCTTCCTAATAAACAAAATTTCTTCAATCAGATAAGAACTGAGAGGTGCTAGTATCCTAATTCCTAAAGTAAACATCAAGACCCGAGAGTTCCATACCATTTTATCAGCCTCTTCAATCAAATAAGAACTTCTTCACCGTTGTTGCTTTTGTTTTATAATCTTTGTGACATCAACATATAAGGAGGCCGAGAATGTAAATTGTAATAGTATACTCAGTTGCTCTGATATAGGCTAAAAGCATCAAGATAAGAGACAAGAATCAGAAAATTAAATACCATAGATTCAAATAACAAAAAGAAATTAAAAAACAGAACAAAACTTACCAAAAACTATACTATCTACTTTGAACTTTCTTCCTCCTTTCCACTTTTTGTTTCATTTTTTTTCCTTACATTTTTTTTGTTCTTTTCCCTTTTTTTTTTTTTTGTTCTTTTTTTTTCCTTCCTCCACAGTCCTCCTTTACACTTTGAACTTTCTTCCTCCTTTCCACTTTTTGTTTCATTTTTTTTCCTTACATTTTTTTTGTTCTTTTCCCTTTTTTTTTTTTTTTGTTCTTTTTTTTTCCTTCCTCCACAGTCCTCCCTCCTCTGTTTTTTTTTTTTTTTCCTTCTCATATTTTCTTATTTGTTTTGCTCCTTTTCTTCTCACTACATTTCTGCGAGGCCCCCCCAATTAGAAAACTTTGAAAACAAACTAGGAGAATGACAATCCATTTTCCTGAAAACAATAGATATAAGGTTAGATACAAAAAAACTGCACATTAAATCAACACTTTCTGGATACAAGACTAACATAAAATAATCAAGATAAACACATCAATATTTTCTCTATCAGAAGCAGAATTTTTTACTACATAAAATTAATTTTCTGAAAGTTACTATGAATTGCAAACATAACATAACCTCAAGATTAGTCTACTATATCAAAAGCATTCAAAAAGTTAAGTCAAAAGCATTCAAAAAGTTAAGAGAAAGAAAGTTGAAAGGCATTGACTATGGAAATTAGAGATACCTGTGTACAAGAGAAGGTTGAAGCAACTCAATCCAGGTACAGAAGAAATCATCAAAACATGGATGCTCCAATTTGTCATCAAATGAATCAAACCTCAGAGCTTGTGATGTTCCAGCATTAGTATATGGAAGACTGGCATTTATTTACACCCAGACGAGCCCTGCACGAAAGTATTCAGATGAAACCAAAATGAGATGCATAAGAACAGTAAAAATACTAATAACAAAGAACTTGAAACAAAATTCTCTCAAGAAAGCAGTACCAAATGCCACAGATAATCCGATTACCCTTTCAGAACAAAATTATACTTCAAATATCTGCTAAATTTTAATTCCGGTACAGTGTGCAATTACTAAAGCAAAATCATGGGAACCTAGCAAACAAGAATAATGAATCAGGTGTATCAACTTTCAAATATTATAAATTAATCCACGATCAGAAAACATTTCACATGACATACCTTTCCAATGGTAACTTAGGTAGATGTCCATAATGACTCGTGGACTACCACACCAAAATGCCCTTGCATTTTTCTGTGTAATAGGGGTCAAGTATAAGCTTTTTTTTTTTCCCCTTCTCTCTCTCTTGTTTTTTCATCTCTCTCGTTTTTTTTTTTCCATCTCTTGCTCTCTCTTTCATTTTTTTTTTTTTCATCTATCTCTCTCTATTATTTTTCTGGCCATTCCTGGAAAATTACATACAATTAACATAATTTTAAAGGAAAAATACCATTTAAAAAAAAAAACAAAGAAAGAAAGAAAGAAAGGGACAATACCTTTCCAACTAAAGCCTCACTTCTTTGCCATCACGACCTTTTTTTTCTCTGTGACAGCAACATACTCCCAAGGGGTTGGTGTCAACTGTAATAGTATTTATTCAGTAGCTCCATAATTTTTTCTTCTCTCTCTCACACACAATTTTTTTTTCCCTTTTTTTCACTTTTTTTTGGCTTTTTTTTTTCTAGGCTACCAAAATACGCAATCCTAAGACGATAAAATTCTGAAAAGTGACGGATTCTGAAAATGACAGAAAATTGCAAACAGAACTTCAAGCTTAGTGTCACAGAAGTTGTATTGAACTATGTTCATGATTATGGACAAGTAGCAAAAAGCGAACGTTTAAAAACCTAATTACCTGCCCAAGAAAGGGCCTCCGATTTCTTCACTTGATGTACTCACAAGCAGGTTACGAGCTAACCACATGAATAATAAACTCTGCAACGAGATTAAAAAAACATAATTAAAGAAAATACAGACCAATTTGAGATAAAGTAACAAAGAATAGTAGTGCTCGGGCAATGCTTGGAAAAAGTACTTAAGACTTTGAAGTTCTGTTTCAATTAGGGGCCATTGAAGAAAATTTACGAATCGAATAGACAGACTTACATTAATATCAGTAAAGTTGATTTAACAAACAATGGATTCTCAATCTAAGCACGATAATCATGTCCAGGAAGCAGCATCATACATTCATAAGTAATGGCAGAAAGGTAGCAACATTTGAAATAAATAAGAATGGATAGAAGAGATTAGAATAACTTACAATTCACAATTTCCAACTGATTATTGGGTACCTAACTTACGCACATCATCATTCAAGAACCTTTGAACATAACCTGTTAAACAATACTTAATTAATACAAAGCAGCAAATGCAGCCAAAAACTCAATGGGTGATACATATGTATGACAAAAATGCATATTTATAAATGAACAAACTGATGTAGCAATATGCACTAGCTTGAAATAAATATGTGGCTTAGCAGGCTCAACGTCAGTAACCATCTAAGCAGTTACCCAAAGTCATATTGGTTCAGAATGTCAGATGGAGTGCCTTTCTTGGATTGGTATGGTTGCAGCTGCACAAGCCTAGGTTAGCACATTCTATGCGATACATGTGAAAGAAGAGACATACGAAAAATACTCCAATTTCCCTCAATTGAGATATAATATACGATAGAAGAAAACATGAGAAATAGGAAGAGTACTTTCACAATAGTTGCAAAAAGAAAAAGAAGTCTTTGTTTTAATGTGCAAATTATACCTCAAATTTATTGGTGATCTACGCAGGGCAAGGGCAAGCAACGTCAAACCACAATCTCGGCAGACCAAACTTTTTTTTTCCCCTGCTTTCTTCTCCAGTTATCCACTTCTTAGTTCTCAAATCTTTCTTCTACTTCGACTCAAAATAAAGGTTCCTGCAGTAAGAGTACATAAAGTTATGGATAATCAATTCGAAAAGTTAAAGCTACAAAAACAGATGCAAGTTCAACAGTAATAATGATTAAACAAATAATCCCATTATTCTAAAGTAAACATCAAGACCAGGGAGTGGGTTCAATACCTTTTTCCTCTTTAATGAATTTCTTTAGTTTTAACTCTTTGGAAATGACATCAATATACAAGGGGGACTGAGTATGTACATTGTACAAGTATACTCAACTGCTCTGAGCTTTGAGCTTTTCTTCTTCCACTCCCTTTTCTCCTCTTTTTTTTCTCTGTTTTTTTTTTTTTTTCATTTTGGGTCTTCGTTTGATTGACATAGAATCAAAAAGAAGAAAACCAACAAAACATATAAGCTTTGTTTGGTATCATTAAATGTTATCTTCAGTTTAAAAGAAAGTATGGTGAACAAATTTACCCTTTCTCTCTCTCTCCAAAGGGCAGTGAGATTTCAGAACAGAAGACCCCTGCTTAAAAACCTGGTTTGAGATTAAAACTAAATCAGAGTGATGAGAAGTAGTGAAAAAGACGAACTTTATCATGATTTTAATAAGTGAAAATCTCCTGTACAAAATGCAAATGCTATGTAAGAAGTAAGAAATGTGTGGCAAAGTTTCACGTTTCAATATTAAGAAAATGGCATAGAGCAAAATATCACTGTTGTTTGAATTACATATACTTTGGAGCAAGCAACATACCCTTTTTTAATGTTTGAATTACAGATACTTTGGAGCAAGCAACATACCCTTTTTTAATGAGTCGTGACTTGAGAGGAAAGAACTAATTCAATGGTGTTTGCTAGTCCTCACATCTCATACGTCGGTGTATCAAAATATGAACTGAGTCTGCTCCTCAGTCCTCCCTTTGATTTTTTTTTTTTTTCCTTTTTCTTTTTTCTCCTTGTACTTTTCTGATTTGTTTTCCCCCTTTCGTTTCTTTACATATTTTGAGTCTCCCCAACTAAAAATGATAATCTATTTTCCTGAAACATGAAGATATTAATCTTAGAAACTGACACAAAATCTACAATTTCTAGGATACAAAGACAAGTTAAAATTATTAAAAATAAACACACAAATAATTTCTGTCAGAAGAGGAATTTCTGACAATAAACCTAATTTTTCTTTCTGGGTAAGAAAACTTGAGAAATCATTGAAGTTCAATAGCAATTGCAGAGAGTAACTTTACCTCATTTTCATGGAAACCCTAGCATGATCTGATGGTCAAGAAGAAGAAGACAACACGAGCTTCAATTCCTAGGGCTTTGCGGAACCTTAAAGCGGCGGAAATTGGACGCCATTGGAACCAAACAACGTTGCCTTTGCGATGGGTTTTGTGAGCAAAGGCTCTCTCTCTATGTTCTCTGTCTCTCTCTCTCTCCATCAAAGAAGCAACCTTTGCGATGGGTTCTATGAGCAAAGGTGCTCTCGATGGCAATCTCTTTCTCACTCTATCTTTCTCTCAATGGCGATCCCTGTGCGATGGGTTTTGTGAGCAAAGGCTCTCTCTCTATGTCTCTCTCTCTCTCTCTCTCTCTCTCCATCAAAGAAGCAACCTTTGCGATGGCTTCTGTGAGCAAAGGTGCTCTCTCTCTCTCTCTTCCTTGCTTCTCTCAAATGGCAGTCTCTTTCTCTCTCTATCTTTCTCCCAACGGCGATGTGTATATAAACTTGACAGTCAGAGCACGCTAAGGACCCCCAACGGTAACATTTTTCGGGCCTGTCTTCTTTCTTTTTTTTTTTTTTTTTTTGGCCTTTTTTTTTAAATTATCCAGCGAGTAAAACACTCTTTTGGGGTTTGGCAGAGAACCCCTGGGACTATCGGGAGGAACAATTTGCCAAAATGACTTAACAACAAACTGAAATTAGGAAAATGACTTTCCTATTTTTTTTTTATTTTTTTTATTTCAAAAAATGCTGATTGTGTAAATAAAAATGTTTTAAAATAAAAAATTTAATCAAAATCAAAGAATAAAAGAAGAGAAATGGGATTGGCCTTCCATCGAACTCCTGTTCTCCTTCTTCTTCTCTGTCTTCCTCGAACTTCAACCTTCAACTTCAACTTCTGCTCTCGGTCTTCAACTTCAACTTCGACTTCAACTTCTTACTTCAACTTCACATGTTCCTCCTTCCTGCGCTTGTCCTTCTTCCTTCATCTAAGTTTTCCCTGCCGCAAGAGAAAAGCAAAAAATCACCCTTGTTCTTCACTCCCATTGTTCTCTGCCAAACCCGAAACCCCACCACCAGAAATTATTCATTCTTCCTTCATCCTCCCTCGCCGTCGACCTCCCGCAAGAGAAAAGCCAAAAATCACCCCTGTTCTGCGCCCCCATTGTTCTCTGCCAAACCCGAAACCCCACCACCAGAAATTGTTCATTCTTCCTTCATCTTCCCTCGCCGTCGACCTCCCGCAAGAGAAAAGCAAAAAATCAGCTTGGCTCTCAAATAATTTAAATAAAAAGGAAGAGGGGGAATCGTCCTTGGAAAGGGCGGCTAGGCGTGCGAAAAACTTGAGAATGATCAGCAACCAATGTAAGAATAGGAAACCCAAACAAAGAAAAATAAAATAAAATGAAAAAAGGGGGGAGGACGAGAAGATGATCGACAGAGAGATTAGAGGAAGAAGAAGCGTGCGAAGAAGAAGAATAAGAAGTAGAAGAGGAGAGCTGGAAGGAAGGAAGTCAGCAGTTTTTCTTTTTTGTTTTTTAGTTTTTTTTTTTTAACCTTATATTAATATCTTTTCTTTTTACATTATTTTTTAAAAGCAAAAGTCATTTTGCCAATTAAAATTTTTTAAAGGTTATTTTACAAAATAAACAAAGTGAAAACGTCATTTTACTAAAGGACTCCTCGATTTTACACCTATATTTTAAGTTTATTAAAGAAGTCATATCCTATGTATTTAAATTGGGTCATTTTTATAAGTTCACGTTTTAGGTTTCTAGCGTCTGATGCTATTGATGTGGTTCGAGTAATTAAATATTAATTTTTAAGATCTTTTTAATCTATAATTATAAAAGATATTATAAATATCATTTTAACCATTCAGTGACACTATTTGTTACGTTTCTCATAACTAAAACTCCGTCATCTACTGTTCAATTTTCTGATTGTAGTTGACTAAACTCACTTCTTAAGCATTTTATGAAGGCAAATTGCTTATCTCATTAATAAAAACAATGCAACTTTACCTTAAAAAAATAACTTTTTAGAATTGATTAATTTATGAAAAATACCTAAATATCCTTTGAAATTTTAGGATTTTTTTTTTTATATGCTCATTGTTATTTTTCTTTTTTCTTTGAAGGTGTGTACTATTTGGGATAATCATTTATCTCAATTTAGATCATTTTATTTAAATGACTCATTGATGTGTATTTGGATTTTGCATATATGAAATGAAGCATTGAATGTCCTTTTGATATTATGCATATAAATAAGTTCCAATGTTATATTTGAATGTGTTGCACTAAATTTTAACATCTAAACGTCAATTCGGATGACAATTCAAATGTTTAATTTCAAATCTCTTTTAACTTTTTTTGACTTCCCAAATCTTAATAATTTCACATGTACCCCAAATTTTCCATGAATAACGATTGTACCTATTAGTTAGTTCTCTCTTAGTACAGAAACACAACAATTGGGAAGTATTATGTTTAGTCCAATCTGTTTAACATTTTTTGCTATGATTTTTTGAATTGATTAAATTTTCCCGTTTTCTTTTTACTTAAATATTTGTTGTGTATTGCCTTTTTTTTACCCTTGCAGAGTCTTTTTTTTTTTTTTTTTTTTTCCTTTTACAAAAATTATTGTATATTCACAAAAATGCATCTCCATCACCTTAAGTGATCAGCCTTGAAAAAATAAAAAAAATAACAATAAAAATAAAAAAATAAAAAAAAATAAAACATACCCAAAATTTTCAAATTTACCATTGTAGTAATAATGGGTGAAAATAAAATTTTAATATATATTGTAATTAACCCTCTTCTTGCTTAACCCTACATACATAGATGATAGAACTCGGACACCAAACATACAGATTAAGTACTAGTTTGAATATTCCACATAAAATTAATACTAAATTCATGCCAAGAGAAACCATCAAATTCCTCAATCAAGCAAATCGGATGCCACTGTCTTCCTAAATGCGTCAACTTGAACCAACTGCGTCGCCAAAGCGCGATTCGGGAAGATATTTTCTGCCTGCATTCTTTCCCTAATCCCATAAGCCGGTGCCTTGGCATTTATGTAGGCCTGAATAAGAGCTTGGAACTGGCGAAATCTAGCATTATATCCGGCCTGCTTCATCCTAAGAAATATCTTTTCAGTGTTGTGAATATCACCTCTCTTCGCATATTCATCCATGATCGCCATGTAAGACTCAAACATCGGCTTCATCTGGTTCTGTTGAGTAGCCTTGTGCAACACGGAGTCGGCCTTTTCTACCTCTCCAGCTTTAACATAGAGTTTCACAACTGAATCCCACGTCCTCGGGCCAATCTTGCCATCACCATCCCCCATACGCTTAATCAGATCTTTGCCTTTCGTTAGCATCTTATGGTTTGCATACACCTTCAAGAGCGGGTTGTAATGCCATGCAGAAGGCTTCTTCACTGCTTTTAACATATTCTCAAAAACTGCCTCGGCCTCTTCGATCTTCCCCAACTTTCCCCAGGCTTCGATCGCTGCAATGGACTCCACAGTCCATGGATTCAACTCGCAGATCTTCCAAACCCTCTCCACTTCATCAGCCTGTCCAAGGACTGCATAAAGTTCAAGCAAATCTCTTATAATCCCTCGATTCTCCTCTAAGTTGTCCCCCTCCATCTCTTTCAAAACAGCTTCGGCTTTCTCTTTAAGCCCGGCAAAGGCATAGTTCCTCGCTAAGCTGTATTGCGTCTGTGTGTCTGGTTCAATACCTTCAGCCTTCATCGTCTCCAAAATATGTTCCATCCCTGCAATGTCGTTGGATCGGCCTTTGACATCTATTAGCACTCTATAAGTAAAGAGAGAGGGCTTCACATTTTCTTTCTCCATCAACAGTAGTACATCTGCGATTTTCTTCTTGTCGGTCCTTTTGTAGAGGAGGAGCAACTGGTTGCAAACAAAAGTCGTGAGTGGAAATTCAAGATCTCTCATTTTGTTGAACACTTTCTCAGCTTTCTTCGTATTGTTGGCTTGGATACAGTTAGCCAAAAGGGTTCGGTAAGCTAACTCCCCCGTGAAGGACTTTGGAATCTTCTCGATGTAGTTCTCGGCCTTCTGAAGACCGTGTACTTTAGCAATCAAGTCAACACGAGAAGCATAATCACTTTCGATAAATTCAAGTTGTTTACTTGATTCTAGCCACTCTGAGAACTGCAGAGAGAAGAAAAGCATGAGAAAGTATGTCAAACGAGTCTTCAAAAACCTGAAATCACATCGGGACGCAATGAATATGCTCATGGTTGCAAACAATAAAGCATAATTATTCTGTTCAAATTCAAGTCAGATAACATGGAGGAACCAAAAACGAAAAATGCAGAAAACAAAGCATTCAAGTTGGTTCAAAGGAGTTCATTGACATGGCAGAAAAAAGAATTTGAGAATTCAAAGAACAATCTTGTGCCATCCCTAAGGCAAAAGTAGTTCGAGGAACTGCTCAACCGCCTTGCCTGGAAGTAATCCAAGACCCAAATTCCTCAATTCCCCTTTCCACACTTGCTTCTTCTATTTATACTCTCATACATTTTACAAGTAACCCCCTCTCCTATTATAATCAGCATTCTAACTAACTAAGCTCCACCCACACAAAGACAGTTACAACTAACAAATACTTCCATATTCATTGCGTCTAATATATGTGCCTAATTAAGGGCCTAACAAAATATAACTCCGTGTAATATGAAAACTACAAGCCAATAGCATGGTGCACCTTGGGGCATTCGACACTCTCAGAAGGTGCTATTTCTTTGCCCACCAATATGGATCCAACCAAACTTACAAGAAATACGTGCTGAAGATCGTCAATATGCCGACAATTCTCTAAGTTTTATGTGTCTGCAATGTAGATAAGAGCTAATGAACCCCAACCAGACCAAGCATCTCAAGCAACCAGAGAGCGGAGAAGATTATTATCGAAAATCTCATTATGTGTACATGTAGAGCAGAACTTTATCTCTAATTTACAGACATCAAGCAGAATCAACTAAATGCCTTTTGTCTGTTTTCTGGTCTGTTAAGAAAAAGGGTAATGCCTCAAGATGGAAAAAAATAGACAAAGTCAATCTTCAATAAGAACCATTTCTTATCATGTCACGCTATAGGCTGTATAAATATTCAATTTTGAGCACAAGAGCAAAACAATCGATTGCTTTAGCAAATTAACTAAATGAAATTCATGTATAAACTAGAGAATCGAAATTCACCTGCAATGCCTTCCTATGCATTCGTAACTTACGAAGATTGCGCATGACAAAGATGATCAATGCACGGTCCAACTCATTTCCTTCCGCAATCCACTTATCAAGAGCATTAGGAATGGACAAATCTTGAGTTTCCCTTATTGTCTTGTACAATGCTAAAGCAGCTTTCCTCTTAGAAGACACACTTTTGCTTAAATCAGCCTCAGCGTCCAATGCCTCCATCTCTTGTTTAGAGGAATCAGCATCACCATAATCATCTTCCGAGAAATCTGTTTCAGAAATCAGTTCATCTTCATTTACGTCTTGAACACCTTTCTTAGCACTGTCGGTTGCTTCAAGTTCAGAAAAACCATCCTCCAAATTGTCTTCCTCCCCGCTGCTTTTTGCACCGGCTTGTGAAGAAAGACTGCGCCTGACACAAAATATGTTTGCAGAATCATGTTTTCCACGGTAAAACCCATTCAAAGACAGACACCTATCAGATGTCAACTCCGGAGATTGAGAGATACCAGCTTTGTCTTGCACGCAAGAAATCGTTTGCTCCAAATCAGCAAAAGGAGCACTACAAACTCGGATGCTAACTCCTCGGTTCCTGAATGCAGAGGAGATAAGAAAAACAAAAAGCCACATCAGTTTCCCAGTGAAAAAATATATATATAAGTCTTCATCTTCTTTAAGAAACATATACTTCTTCAAGAAACAAACACGATTGAGTTCTTGATGGACAAATTCAGACCTGGGTACTCTATAACCAGACAAATGCAAGTTACTAGAATAAAATTCAGCAATTATAAGGTGATTTTTGTGTTAGGGCATGATAAAAAAAAAAAAAACCTCCTAATAGGATACAGTGTCTAACTGTCATGCCTTCATGAAAATTTGTCCATTTCTCGTACTTTTCTTAGTATGATATGATTATGAAGTGATCTAACAATTTAAAACTATGTCTCTTGCCCTACGATATAATAATCTGGATAAAAGAAGTTACTGACTATTTACGAACAAAATTTCGGATCTCTTCAAAACTTAAGAAAAATAAAGTAAATATTCAATGTAGCTCTTCTTCCATATAGTTTCGTTTTTACTTCCAAAGCATCAAACTCTAATGAGAGAAAAAGCCTTTGTTTCATGTTTTAACTCTGAATTAATCTTTTATATACTTGCACAGAACAGAACACGTTCCTTTAAAACCTTGTATCATATTCTGTAAAGAAATTCTGAGCCAAGAAAAAGCTTTGTAGCTTAGGAATCTTCAAAAATCAGTCACAGAAAGTTAAAGAAAGTGTGAAAATGAAAGAGACCCATCTTCCGAAAATACTTAAATCTGTTTACTATTTCATAACTAAGCAAGAAATATCAGCCGTTTTCCAGCTAGCGTTCATCAACGTCCCATTCATTTCCTTCACTTTCTCAGTAACCAAACAGGAAAATGAGTAAAGCACGAAACTCAGAGAGAGAGAGAGAGAGAGAGAGAGAGATTACCTTAGAGGAACAGAAGCACGGCGAAGAGCCCACATGGTGAGTGATGAGAAAGAGAAATGAGAAGCTCCAAGCAGTAGAAATGGCAGAGCTTTGATGTTGTTGTTGTGGTGAACGTTCTGATGAACCACTCGCTTTCTTTAAACCCTAAACCCCCATTCGAGGAATGCAGAAATTTTCCCTCTTTCACCCAATTCTTTTGGAAATAACACGTCGTGCCCACTGCCCCTAAACCCTGCAGTTTATTTATTTATTTATAGCTGTTTGGTTCACAAGCTCAAACTCAAGTTTTCAAGCTCAAGTTTTATTTTTTTCTTCAAAAGTATGTCTTTTTTCCAAAAAATTTTTTGTCTTTTCTAAAAAGTCAACAAAATTTATTATTTAAACTTCAAAAAATCAACTCAAACTCACGAACCAAACGAACCATTAAAATATGAAATTTGAACTTTACACATGTATTTGGTTCATCAGTTGAGATTAAATTTTTTGGATTGGAATTTTTTAACTTTTCAAAATTAATGAAATTTGGATTCAGAGTTAAAATAGAAAATAACCATTTTTAATAAGTTTTTTAATAAATAGTCAAAGTTTTTAAAAATTAATTAAGAGGTCATTATTTTTAAATAATCAATCAAACTTGATTGTTCATAGAATATTATTAATTTGGTCAATCACTGATTGGTTATAATCAATTATTGATTAATCATAATATAAATCATCAATTTCATAATCAATAAGTGAATCAGATATGGAAAAGATAAATGGTTATTTTTCTAAATAAAATAAAAGCTCGGTCATATATTAAACTAGGTGATCAAAAAATGCTACCTAACTTAATTTTCCTTAAAACATTTATTGATATTTCAGAAAAAGACAAAAATAAATTAAAAATGTTTAGTTCCAACTAATAAACCAAATGGACGTGGAGTCAGGTATGAAATTATTGTTAGATTATGTTAGATTTCTTGAGTTGATTTTAAAACGGGGGAGAGAGGGGTTTCAAGTGGATTTCTCTATGTTTTCTGATAGACTACTTCTTGTATTCTAGTGGATTATTAGTTTTGTAGATAAGTTATCTATGAAGATTGATGAAAAAGTAGTTTAATTTAAGATTTTTCAATATATATATATATATATATATATAGTTTTATTAAAATATCAAAATAGTACAAAAAAAATATTTTTTAGAAATTTACCTGAAAAACTATATATATTTTTTTTTATCAATTTACCAATATAATATAAATTCTTCATTTTTAATCAATATTATATAAATTGTAGTTTTATCTTATGTCATATTGATCTAGTATCAAATTTTTATATCATATTAATTTAATGATTTTTAAAATTACATCACTCAGTTGTTTTTTCCAAAAGACTACTCTCCGGGTTGGAGACCCACACTAGCAACCACGGATCTGTGATGGTCTTTGTTGACTCCAGTGCCCAAAAAGTGTTTTGGTAGATTACCAGTTGTATTCTACCATAATACCTTTTTGATTAATTAGAATATTTTTTAAAATTCATATTTAAACTTAGAATGAGAATTTGAGTTCAAATGAGAATTTGAACCCTGTGCTTTTTGAAAATACATATTAGGTTAATCTTTAATTTATCTCTTAATAAAAAATCCTCAAATTCTAAAGCCATAATATGAGACAATATTTTGGATATGTGTTATTTTGAGAAAATCCTCATAAATACTTTGTTTTTTAATTTGTAGACCCAATTTCAAAATTATAAATTTCTTAACTAAGAAATTTATCAAATTTCCTTTTTCCTGAAGAAAACCTGGTAACGTAAATGCTACAATGATGATTTTAAACATGATTTATAGACTAAGTATTAAAATTATAAACTTAACTAACAATACATAAATCTTCCATAGCAGCATCCTGCAAATCTATCTGTTGCTAACAAAATATCTGATAGTTCATACTCCTCGTCAAACATACCTTGTGCCTGCAAGTTTTAAGGCTTTGGTACGCCAGTTGAAAATAAAATTTCTACATTAAAATTGATTGACTTTTTTAAAAATTAATTATAATTTTTGTTGATTTAAAAAAAAAAAAAAAAAAAAACTAAGATAGAAAATTGGAATTAAAGATGTCGAATCAAATGGAGACATAATTTAAGATTCCAAAAACAACTACACTAAATCCATGTGGATAATTAAGTATTTACTATTTAGTCTTCCAAACAGCCAAATAACTATTATAATCATCCAAAATAAAAATAGTTAAATTGATTGCAGTCATCCCAATTGATAGTAAAGTTACCAATCATTCAACAACAAAGGACAACATCTTTGAAACTGCACCTCTGTCTTTCCCACCCTCAGAACAGGAGCCCTCACACTCTGCAAAATACAAGAATTCATTGAAACCAACTTAAAGTTGAAAGTTAAAATATAAACTACAAATATTCAATAAGACTGAGCGAGGGGGGGAAAAAGGCAAACAAGAATTTAGAGTCAGGGGAACTTTTTTGCAGACGGAGTTTTACCGTCCAATTGAAAACTCTCAATTCTACATTTCATTGAAAATTCTCAATTCTATATCTCTTTTTTTTTTTTTTAAAGCACCTTTAAATTTTAAAAGTTTATAACTTTTTTAAATTAAATTAAGTTGATTATTGTAAAAAATACTAACAACAACGAGACAAACAAAATAAGATTCATCTTGTATTTTTTTTTTTCTGAATACATTTCAAAATTTTTCACTATTTTCTACATCATAATCTATTTCCAAAAATCCTCCCTCAAACACACATTTCCAATCACAATATTAGCCAAGCTCAGATAAAGTTCAATAATTTAAATAAAAAAACAAAAAAACAAAAACAAAAACATACAAACAAACTCAGCACACTATAAAAAAAAAAAAAAAAAAAGTTCAAAATCTCAAGAAACATAACCAAACACGGAGAATTCATGAGATCTAACCAAACTTGGAAGTTCAGAACATTGATATTCAAGTCAATCTGTTACAAAAATAATTAAAAACAAACAAACAAACAAACTTAGCACACTATAATATATACAGTAATAAAAAAAAAAGTTCAAAATCTCAAGAAACATAACCAAACGCGGAGAATTCATGAAAACTAACCAAACTTGGAAGTTCAGAACATTGATATTCAAATCAATCCGTTACAAAAATAATTTTCAAAGAAAAGAAATAGTAAATATGAAAAATCAAAGGAGATTATGCATGTGTTTAAACCTAAGGTTTGGTTTAAAAAATCAGTATTTTTTTGAAAAGTCAATTTCAATTTCACTATTCACATTTACTATTACAGTTTTGAAATTCAAACTTTAAAGTTCATAACTTTACATATACAAGTCCAAATGAGATTATTTTTTTTAAAACATGCATAGAATTTCGAGACGAACGAAACAAACTCCATATTTAAAATTTTTTTTTTTCAAACACATTTCATTTTACACTTTTTCACTCCAGCAATTCAAATGCCTCACTAAACACATAAATCAATTAAACTCAAATTCTACAATCCAAACACAAGCACCAAACGCATGGTAAGATTATGTTTAGTAGGAGGGAGATAAAAGTGAAAGGAGGGAGTGGTAGATTACCTAGTTGAGGGAGATCAGGAAGGAATGATATATCATTTCTTCCATGATGTTTGATATGACAAGAACGAAAAGAAAGCAAAAATCATCTCTCTTGTTTGGTATAGAAATACAAGGGAAAGAAAAGAATAGATTTTATTTGTAAGATATATGACTATATTATCTATAGCCAATGAGATAGATTGTACCCGTAAAAAAATCTCTCTAATTTCAAGGGATTAAAATTGTAATTTTTTGAAGGATTAGGAGTCCCTCCCCTAATCCTTTCCTTTCTCTCAACCAAATCCTTTTACCATTCCCTTCATACCCTTTCCTTCTTTCCACTTTTCTCTCCTACCTAACACACTCTAAGGCTCAGAGTAAGCAAGAAGATAACCCGGTAAAAATGAATTTAAACTAGTTAAAAAAAAAAAAAGGGGTCACTCAAGAAGAATTCGTAAAAGTAATTCGACAAGTGTAGCAGCACCCAACATTACATTCCAAATTCATCAGCCATGTTCTAATTAAAAGTCCAGTGGAACTTAACATTGTTATGACAAGTAACTTGTAAAAACAACAACCAAATTCACTCCTATAGAACTCCATTATCAACTATTAGCAAACCAAAAAGAAACTTACCAGCAGAGTATAAAAAGTACTACTAACAAAAGGTGCTTGGAGTCAAGCTAGGCGTGAGCCAAGTTGCAAGCGGCTGGGAACGAGGAACATTAGCTCCAAACCTAAGAAGTTCAGTTTTCAAAGTTTCCAAGTCGTAAATTCCATAATCAAGGCCCAATCCGCCTTCCGTATCATCGCTGTAAAAAATACTATTACTGCTGCAATTGACAGTGTCTGCGAGGCTAATGCCCCACGAATTGCCACTGCCGACAAAAAATGCCTTGTCCCCAATGCTCCACTCTGGTTCCCATTCTAAGCTCCCGAAGTCAAACTTGTAAACAAAAAATTGAACTGTCCTCTCGAACCCAATATCTTTACTACTATACCGAAAGACTCCAAAAAGATCGTCTTGTGACGACACCAAGTACGCTCTTCTGGTTTTCTCGTGATGGGGTTGATAACCGACGTATTCCCGTATTGGATGGGAAGCAACAAACTCTGCTCTTGCCGCAATAGAGCCATTAAAGTCGATCCTGATTAGTGAGCCATTGTCACAAAGTGCATATAGCTGGTGTTCAAAGTATGCAACTGATCTAAAAAAGAATTCTTTCGGGTTGCTTACAAAAGCCCATTCACCAATATCACCTGGACACCTTGTAAACACCAATTGATGCCCTGGATGTAAAATGGCGATTATGAGGAATTTCCTGGGGTGGATCTTGGTTTGGAGCACAAAAAGGTTTTGGACCTTGTGGAACCGATTTCCTCGAGCAAGCTGGTTGAGCATTGTGGAGAAAGGAGGGAGATTCACGCACACTTGTGAAATGGGGTTGATAAGTTGGGAGTCAAGTTCGGGGCCAACAGTTACAAGCCACCCATGTGGCGATCCCCAAATGCACCTTCCTATAGTTGCCGGTAGATCCAGCACGAAAACATTACGGTTGTGGAGACTGAAGAAAGGTCGAGAGGAGCAGCCCGGCTTCTCAGAGAGCACTAGACAAGGAGGTTTAGGACCTCCATCCCACTCCATGTTGGAACAAACATCTCGGGTTGAGTGACAGACCTCTGAAAATGTCACAAAGTCCTTGAAGTAAGTGATTTGTTGCACGATCCTTTGAAGGCAATAACCATCTAGTTTGCTTAGCCAATTGGGGGATACGTGAGCACAGTCATTGAAGTCTGATCTAGCCGTAGGATCAGACTGTTTTTTCCTTCCCACCAGCAAGACGAGGTCATAGATTACAATCAAATGCATAGGAAAATCGCAAAATATATAAATAGTCGCATGCGTTTTCCATTCAACTGAAAGATACTCAGGAGTCTGGCTGAAATACTGAACCACAGGCAGGATATGACACACAACAAAAGTTAAAAAGAATTCCGAAAGGCTGGTTTTGGTTTGTCTGGTAACATTTATGTTTTCTGTGTTCATCAGAACTCTGGAACATAGGATTAGGCCTCCCGTTACGAGGAAAAGGGAGATCATTGTTATCCTGATTCCACTACATAGCAAAGTCATCAGAGAATACAGAAACACATGATGAAGCTCATTCAGAGCTAGACAGAAAATTATAGAGGCACTACCATTAGCTGAAATATTGTTACAAAGTCGAGTAATATTCGTCAAACCTAACAGCGAAATGTCTTCATTTCGAAGTTCATATATAATGGAAGTTGAAAAATAGGTGAAAAGAACAAGAAAGGTTGCAGTTTTCTGTTCAAAATCAAAGGGAAGCAAGTTCACAAGCGGCAAAAGCCAAACAAATGACAGAGCAGAGAAGGAAATCGACGAGTACATGACCGTGTAAAATTATGAGGAGTAATCTTAGCACTAAGATGATAAGACGCAAAACAAGAGAGAGAGAGAAGCTGAGCAAATCTTATCTTGTATTATGGATCCGGGAACTTTCTGATTAATTAACCTCTATTGTTCAGGACGGACTGAATTTCGTCAACGCACCAAACTCAAAAGAGAAAACAAAGCATTACTAAGACAACATCAACAAGCTTGTAAAGCTAAGGTTTTATTTATTTATTATTATTTTTATTTTTTTCAGCTTTAAATTAAAGCTATGTTTTGGTTTCTCTGAAACTTCTTCAAGGCTCTTTTCCTGAAAGAGCGTCTCCATCGACGGATTGGTCAACCGGCTATAAAAACCTTCATCAGTCGCATTTTCTTCCGCCTTGTTGGTTTACATTTTCCATCTTTCATAATTAAAAAATGTCACAACCCCAACTCTAATACAAAGATTTAAATACCAATTATATAAATTATTGTTTTTTTATTACTTAAATGTTTAAAATTTAGCCATATCAATTAATTATATCTATCAATAAAACTATGATTTGTAAGTTGGTATTTATAAAAATAGGATTATAGTTGATGTCCCTAGTCCTGCTCTTTGTAATTTTTTGAAATAAAGGAAGTTGTTTTTTTTTTAGCACCATCAAATTCACTTAACATTTGGAGATGTTGTTTTGAAAGTTGGGTTGGAAATGTGTGTTTAGAGGGAAAACTTTTGAAAAAGTTTTGTGAAATTGAAAATAGTATAAAAATTTGAAACGTATTTGGAAAAAAAAAAATACAAAAATGGATCTTGTCTTATTCGTCTTATCATTATGAATATTTTGATATAAGAATAGTCTCACTCCAACTTGAAATGAGAAAGTTATGGACTTTTAATATTTGAGTTTTTTTTTTTTTGAAAAATGAAAGAGAGAGAATATTTGATTTAAAATAGAATTTTGCAATTTAGATGGTATTTTACTACCTAAAGATGTCGTCCCAAACGTAGTATAAAGCCAAATTTTGACATCCATTATCTATATATAAAAGCACGAACTTTTCGCCTACCTCTATTGGTTGTGGTAGCCACATCAGCGTCATGTGGCTGTTTATCTGATGACCTAGTCAATGTCACAAGTTTTTTTTTTTTTTTCTTTGCATATCTATTCCGCACGTGTGAATCACGTGCAATACAACTAATTCAAGTTTTAAAAAAAAAACTTAAAAACTAAAAAACTGATGTCAATTTTAACATTTATTTGCTAGTAACCGGAAACCTATTTTTCTTTTTGAAATTATATTCTAAAATATTTAAAATTAGAAGATTACTTTCTTAAGTTCCAAACCTAAACAACGATTGTAAAACGTAATATAACATTACAAAACGATATTATGATGTTGGGAAAAAATACCTCTATACTCAAATGCTTTAGAAAAAAAAATAAGTTGAAATAAAAATTGACAGAAACATAGAGAAGACAAAAATTTACATAGTTCAGTAAATTTATTTACGTTAAATTTTGCTTACGTTTACTGGATAAAGAAAATAAATTCATGAACATTTTCAAAATTACACACTTACAAATTCTTTCAACCTTTCCGTACCCAAAACCTCTTTGTCTATTGCTCTTTTCATTTTTATCTCTTTTTCTCAAAACCTCTTTGTTTAGGACATTAACCCTAGACAAAACTTACAAAGAAACAATTTCACCCAAAAGTAATTTGAGGCAATCAACAATCTCCTAACTTCACTTAGATTCTTCCAACTCACTTTGGGTACACAATCAAAGAAGGAAGGAAAAAAAATTAAAATAAAAAATAAAAAGAGGAAAAATTTCATAAATTGCCCACGAGTTATGTCACTGGTTTCAATTTGAGTTAAACTTGGAGATGAAAGTTTTCTTTCGTTTCTCGACAGTGATCGTTTCTCGACAGTGAAGTAATATCATTATAAAATTATCTAATAATAATTAACTTTTTTAGGATAGGTAAAACATTTTATTTTTTAATTAAAAAATATGCATTTTTTATGCTTTATATTCTATTATACTTATTTTATTCAAGTTTACATTAATTTTAAATTTCTTAAACAAAAATAACTACACAACTTATGATTATCATTTTATTGTTCTAATATTATAATTTTTAGTTTGAATTGACAACAATGTAACAAAAAATGCAAATCAATCATTTTTTAAATTTAAAAATATAATTAGGAATAAGTACAAAAGTAAATTTCCAATAGCTTATTCTCAATACAAATTTAAATAAACACATGAATGAGATTCACAATGACAATGATTTTGAAATATATATGTCAAGTAAACAACTTATTCCAATCTAAATTCTCACTCTAAATCATACCAACTACGGGTACGCATAAGTAAACTTATAACCTAAATAAACTTGTCTTAAAATAAGTAAAATAAAAAATAACATGTTAAAAAATGTTGCATATTATTTTATTAAAATAGAAAATTAATTTTACTCCATTTTAAAACGTTAATAACTATTAGGTAATTATACAACGGTAGATAAGTAAAATAAGAAAAATGTGGCAGTTTGACTCAAATATTCAAGATTAAGAAGTAGTTTGACACAAATATTGAAGATCAGAGGGTATTTTGACCAAATACAATACAAAGATCTAGAGGTATTTTGACACAAAAACAAACATAAAAACTAACGGAAACTAACTAAGGGGACAACTTGATACACATGTTAAAGTTCAGGGGGTACAATAGGTATATTTCATAGTTCATTTGATATATTAATACTAGTAAAATAGTTTAAGCGGAATTTATGAATTTTTTCCAAAAAAAGAAAAAAAAAAAGTAAAAAAGAAGAAAAAATGGGAGAGAGGTGAAGATGCCGCTGAGAACAAACGAAATGGGAACAATGGTAGTTTTGGTAGATAAATAAAGTATTGATCTGTGGGGCTGCAATTAGCGATGTGGTAATGCTAGAAATTTTCGTCTTTAAAAATGGTGTTAGATCTAAAATAATTGCTTTTTTTTTTTTTCATTAAGGAAAAATACTCACTTTTAGAAGGTGTCCCTTTTCCTACATCCTCACCAAACCGGAGAATGATGAAGTAACATGCAGGTTTATCCTGCTCCGCAAAAACGGT
This sequence comes from Ficus erecta, assembly GCA_008635985.1. Lineage (NCBI taxonomy): Eukaryota > Viridiplantae > Streptophyta > Magnoliopsida > Rosales > Moraceae > Ficus > Ficus erecta. The sequence continues at coordinate 124,814 of BKCH01000136.1, read as the reverse complement.
TAAATCAGCCGGCCAAATGTTGATTGTGGGTAGGGGAATATGGACAAACCAAATTTATTTTAAGTTTGCATTTGGTTCGCCAGTAAAAAATGAAAATTTTAAGTTGGAGGAGATTGATTTTTTGAAAATTATATTATAAATTTTATTGATTTTTTTTAAAAAAGAAAAAAACTACGATGAAAAAATATAGTTTAATTATAAATATTATCTAAGTTTTTCAGCCGCCCAACACTTATGTCTGTGCGTGTGCGCATTTTTTTTTTTTGAGCCGCCCAAAACAGTTTTTTTTCAGCCGCCCAAAACTTATGAATGTGCATGTGCGTGTGCGCTTTTTTTTTTTTTTTTTTTTTTTTTTTTTTTTTTTTTTTGGGGAACAGCCATGTGAACCATTTGACTAGCTAAATATGGCATATTTCTTGCTATTTTATTACTTAAAAGCAAATCGGACGGACATACATTTGTCAGGGATATTTAATGAGAAACCGGTTGGCTGATTTTTTTTTTTTTTTCGAAAATGAAAATTTTCTTGTTTTAAATGAGAAAATCTTTTTTTATTTTGAGAATAAGATGAAGTTTTTTAACATGTATACTTGAAAAAAAAAAGTTATTTGAAATGAGAAAAAAAGATGTTTGGAATAATATATTATGAGAAAATTTCAAAATGATTCCTTTTCTTTTTCCACAAAAAGATACTATACAAAATAAGTTTTAAAATAAGATAGTTTTTATTTTTCAAAATATGAGAATGATGGAAAAAATTGGAAAAAATACTTCTTTTACAAAAATTTTCTAACTTCCGAAATTGGAACTTCCTTCCAAATAGGGGGTAAAATTGTATTATAAAAAGTTCCTCTACTACGGTTTGGGGAGAAACTATTAATTTTAACTTATCAAAGGCCCTTTGAACTTTCTTCCCTCTCTATTTTTTTTTACTTTCAATTTGAGTTAAACTTGGAGATGGAAGGCTTCTTTCGTTTCTCGAAAGTGAAGTAATATCATTGTATAACTGTTTAATAATTATTAACTTTTTTAGAATAGGTAAAAAATTTTATTTTTTAATTTAAAAATATGCATTTTTTTTATACATTATTTTCTATTATACTTATTTGATTCAAGTTTACATTAATTTTAAATTTCTTAAACAAAAATAACTACACAGCCTATGGTTATCATTTTATTGTTCTAATATTATAATTCTTAGTTTGAATTGATAACAATGTATTAAATTTAAAAATATGATTAGGAATGAGTGCAAAAGTAAATTTCCAATAGCTTATTCTCAACACGAGTTTAAGTAAACACATGAATGAGATTCACAATGACAATGACTTTGAATTATGTATGTCAAGTAAACAACTTATTCGAAATCTAAATTCTCACTCTAAATCATACCAACTATAGGTACGCATAAGTAAACTTATAACCTAAATAAACTTGAATTAAAATAAGTAAAATAAAAAATAGTGTGTCAAAAAAAATGATGCATATTATTTTATTAGAATAGAAAATAAATTTTTACCCCATTTTAAAAACATTAATAACTATTAGGTAATCATACAATGGTAGATAAATAAAATAAGAAAAATGTAGTAGTTTGACTCAAATATTCAATATTAAGGAGTAGTTTGACACAAATATTGAAGATCATAGGGTATTTTGATCAAATACAATACAAAGATCTAGAGGTATTTTGACACATAAACAAACATAAAAACTAACGGAAACTAACTAAGGTAACAATTTGATATACATGTTAAAGTTTAAGGGATACAACATGTATATTTTATAGTTCATTGGATATATTAACACTAGTAAAATAGTTTAAGCGGAATTTATGAATTTTTTCCAAAAAAAGAAAAAAATAAAGTAAAAAAGAAGAAAAAAATGGGAGAAAGGTGAGGATGCGGCTGAGAACAAACGAAATGGGAACAATGGTAGTTTTGGTAGATAAATAAAGTATTGATCTGTGGGGCTGCAATTAGTGATGGGGTAATGCTAGAAATTTTCGTCTTTAAAAATGGTGTTGGATCTAAAATAATCACTTTTTTTTTTTCATTAAGGAAAAATAATCCCTTTTTTAGAAGGCTCGAGTCCTTTAGTAAAATAACCTTTTCACTTTGTTTATTTTGCAAAATAACCTTTAAAAAATTTTAATTAGCAAAATGACTTTTTTTTTAAATAATGTAAAAAGAAAAAAATATTAATATGAGGTTAAAAAAAAACTAAAAAACAAAAAAGAAAAAATGATGGCTTCCAGGCATGCTCACCAAACCGGAGAATGATGAAGTGACAAGCAGGTTTATCCTGCTCTGCAAAAATGGTTAAATCAGCCGGCTAAATGTTGACTGTGCTTAGGGGAATATGGACAAACTAAGAGGCTGTTTGGCAGACCAGCTCAAGCTGGTATTTATCAGTTCAGTTCGAACTTAAGTGGTTTGGAGGATCAGTTCGGTTTGACTGATCAACTGAACCGTTACACAGTAAACCCAAATGGGTTTACTGTTCATCTCTGCTCACTCTGAACTGACCATCTCGCATGCCTCATCTACTGTTCATCTCTTCCGATATTCTCTCCACTGGCGCCTATGTGCTGGTGTCAGTTTTGCTTTTGCTTCTGAACCCGAACCCATTTCTGACCATCTGCAAGTGAGCAGGAGGTCTGTTGACTGCTTTGAAGGTATTTCTCTCTCTCTGGTAAGGTTATATGCTTTCGGGCCTGGCTTTCTCCCCCCCCCCCCCAGTGAATCAGATGCGGCACCATTTGAAAATCTCGCACCGACGACGAACCCTTGGGCTGATTACCCACTATTTCCGAGTGCGACGATCTTCCCGGATACCCATTAAATCCTGCCCTAATCCGACGCCTTCCCCTGTATACTCATCCTCCGGTTCGAATTCCGTTAGCCTAGTATGTATTTCATCCCCAATTTCGTGTAACCTTTTTCGTCTTTAAACGTCTTTAGAGTGTTGATCTGTTTATTGGTGTTTAAAATCTCATATTTTTTCTTATTTGGGTTCGGCTGAAGTATGTTTGGTTTTGGGTTTTTTTATTTTGCTCATTTCGAAATCTAAGTTGCAGGTTGAATGTTGGTTTTTTTTTCATTTGTGATTGTTTTGGTATATGGTGTTTAGGGTGAGAAACGAAAATAAAATTGATTCTTGGGCATGTTTTTGGGTTCGGTTCAAGCATGTTGGTTGTTTGTTTATTTGATTTTCTCATTTGGAAATGTAAGTTGCAGGTTTGATCACTTTGTTTGTGTTGTATTTGTGATTGCTTGACATCCGTACACGGTGTTGAGTGTGAGAAACGCCAATAATTTCATTTTTAGGCATAATTTGGGTTCGGGTGAAGCATGTTGGTTGTTCGTTTTTAGATTTTCTCGTGTGGAAATGAAAGTTGCAGGTTTGCAACTTGGTTTTTGTTGCATTGCTGATTGCTTGCCATCCGTAGACGGTTTAATGCTGAGAAACGCCAATAATTTCATTTTTAAGCATGTTATGGGTTCGGGTGAAGCATGTTGGTTGTTCGTTTTTTTATTTTCTCGTCTGGACATGAAAGTTGCAGTTTTGAAACTTAGTTTTTGTTGCGTTGCTGATTGCTTGACATCCGTAGACGGTTTAATGCTGAGAAACGCCAATATTAGGAATGTTTTGGGTTTGGGTGAAGCATGTTGGTTGTTCGTTTTTCGATTCTCTCGTCTGTTTGATGCTCGGCGTCATGTCTTGGGTACGGCTGAACCACTTTCTGTCAAGTTGGCGATGATGTATACAGTTAATTCACATATATTGTAATGTCATCTGACTGGTGAGTTTGTTACCCGATATTTAATGTCAGTTACCGGTATATAAGCACATGCTTATTGTGACGGGAGTTAATTGAATGTTATGCTTCGCATAAACCTTTTTTCCCTTTAATACATTGTTTATATGCCATGGCAGCTGTATATATATATCGGGTGCTTGACATGCCTCAGATCGAATCTGTCAACCAATTTATACTGAGCCAACTCATTTGCATTCGCAAATTTGTGTGTTTGTTAAGTCAATTCATATGTTTTTGTTATCAATTCGTTAAGGAAATGCCACGGAAAGCCTCGGGTGACACCTACGTTTGGAATCCCGTTAAGGAAAAAAAATTTCTAGAAAAACTTGATGAATACCTGCAGACCACTGGCGGTAAACAACCCACCTTAGCAGTCCTAAATATTTGGGCCGCGGAGTTTAATGCTGAGTTTGAAGGAGTACCTGCCTTAGGTACAACATTATCTCAAAAGAAGGAAAGAATGAAGAAAATTTATAAGGGCTGGAAGGTGTTACAAACTCGTACAGGCCTAGGGTACGATCCTGCGACAGATCGAGTCATATGCTCTGACGAAGAGTGGAAGAGCTTTGTTCAAGTAATCGTGTTGTTTATTTTATAGACTTCCGTTATTATGTTTGATCACGCGATGGTTAGATCCTTATGATGCTATAATTCATCTGCAGTTTAACAAGGAGTGCAAACATCTCAGGCACGAGGGATTACGCAACAAGGAGCTTTTATTATAGTGTTTTCGATAAATATCATGCTGCAGGTGCCTCGGGGTATGAGTCCGTCACGATGCCAGATGAAAATCCATCGTACTTCGACTTCGATGCTTCAATGGATAACTCAGCGTACCGGCCGATATTTGAAGAGGATGGAACGCCAACCACGGGTCTACGTAACTTGAACAACATGCAATTCACAGGCTATGCAGGTCCGTCGCGGTCAAGGGGAAGTTCTGGTAAGAGGAAGTTAAGAGACGAAGCGGATGAGATGACAATCCAGGCAATGCAGGAAATTGTCACCCATTTCCGTGGCGGATCACAATCGGGAGCAAGTAATGAGCAATCAAGCCAAACGAATCACATGCTGCGATGTATGAATATAATGACAGAGATGGATATCCCACCCCCTCATCGGGCGATAATGTGGCACTACTTTGATGCCCATCCACGTCTCTAAAGTACCTTCCACCAGCTGCCCGATGTCGATCGTCGTGAAATTATTAAGACTGTTGTTCAGTCACATCGACCCCCCCCCCCCCCCCCCCCTGATTGATTTTATCGTTTTAGTTTGGACTGTAATTCATTTTTTTAATTCTTCGGGTTATTGTTTGGCATTATTTTTTCGACTTGACTGTGTTTTCCCTTTATTTCGATATATGTTTTTCTCAACTCTATCGATGTTGGTCTTATTGTTAATATATTTTATGGATTTACATATATGCATATCTCAAGTACGTTAACCATACTTGGAAAGTATGAAAAAGAAATTTCAATCGTATTGTGAAGGGATTTCGTGTAAATAATTTAATGTTAATTAAATTGGCTAACATATATTTAATACCAGGTAAACCTAGAATTGTAGAGAAGATCGCAATCTAATCTCAAGATGAACGACGGTAGTTCCGGATCTAACCGGGAAGAAGATGTCGACTACACTGATAACGAGAATATCAACCATGACGAATATCTTCTCAAGGCAGTGGTAGCAGCGACAGGTAGAATGCGTAACAGGCAAAGAGCTCCATAACCCCTGCATAATTCAATACTGACTGGCAGCATGCGTGTGGAAGAGCTATTAAATGGGCATGAAGATATAATTCAAGGGTTGATAAGTATGAAATCAGATACATTTAGATCCTTGAGTAACCTATTAGGTAGTCGGGGATTATTGATGCCGACGTGTAACATGAATGTGAACGAGCAATTGTTCATTTTTTATCAATATGCTCTCAAGGCGCAACCAACTGACACATTTCATATTTGTTCCAGCATTCCAAAGAGACAACGTCCCGTTGGTTCTTTAAAGTGTTGCAGGTTATTTGTCTATTAAAGGACGAATTTATAAGACCACCCGACTACACAACGATTCAACATTTGATTATGGAGCATGCGGACAAATATCGGCCATGGTTTGATGTACGTTATCAATGTAACCTAGTAGGCATTATCGTACTAATATTATTATCAAAAAATTTTTTATTGTTAATTATGGAACGCAAATTAAATATTGTATAAATTTATGTAGGGTTGTATTGGCGCGATAGATGGCACACACATCCCTTGTATCCCCCGGCACGAAAATGCTGACGCTTGGATTAATCGCAAAGGGTTTCATTCGCAGAATGTATTAGCAGCATGTTCGTTTGACATGAAATTCACATACATGTTGGCCGGGTATGAGGGATCTTGTCACGATGCCAGAATGTTAGAAGAGGCAATAGCATTCTATGGATTCCCATTACCTCCACCAGGTAAGCATGTTTGCTCAATATAGCAGTAGTAGTTTTTTATTGTTAATTAGTTAATGAATATTGAACATTTACTTCTTATTGCGATGTTTGTTTTTGTAGGAAAATTTTATATAGCAGATTTAGGCTACGTTAATAAGGAAGGTTTTCTGAGCCCATATCGACGAGAGACGTATCATTTACTGGAATATCGAAGACGAACCGTCGGGCTAGGCAACAGGAAGGAAGTGTTCAACTACACGCACTCCTCGCTGCGTAATTGTATTGAGAGAACATTTGGTGTCTGGAAGGCTAGATTTAAAATACTGAAATGCATGACCAGCTATCCAATGGACAAACAAAAAATGATCTCATTGGCGTGTGCGGTTGTACATAATTTCATAAGAATGATGCCGGTTGGGGATCCCTTTCTTGAGGAGTATGTGACGGATTGTGTGCCTGTAGGGGGCAATGTCGATGTTAACGCGGATTACGTGTTAGACGACGGGATCGATGATACTGGCCCAAGTATCGGAACGCAGCCACATGAATTGAGTCGGGGTGTAATGAATCGGATGAGAGATGTTTTGGCTGATGAAATGTGGGGAAGATATCAAGCATCTCCGTGGTATAAATTTACGTGAAAGAATGTTCATCTGTATCTTCTTGAACAACTGTATATTTTCATTAACGCTTAATTTGATTTTATCAACTTTAAATGACCAACTTCTTGGTTTTTGTTGGTGTATTTTATGGCAACTTATTGGAAATTTTACAAAAGCTTTTGATGTCTCAAGTTGGTTGGTCTAATTTAATGAGGGTATTAACTTAAATTTAATTTTTTAAAATTTTCAGAAAAGACAAAAAAATTTTTGGGAAAAAGGCACAAACATTTTTTGGAATATCTAAAAAAAGTTTGAGTTGAATGGTTTGAGTTGGTGAAACAAACACCCCTAGAATGCTAAAAAAAATAATGATAAAAAATTGGTTTTTCTCAGATTTTGTTTTGCCAAACAAGGCCCTTGTTTTTTTTTTTTTTTTTTTTTAACTTTTCAACTTAAACTTTTTCACCAAACACTCAACTCAACTTAAACTTTTCAACTTAAACTTTTTACCAAACACTCAACTTTTAAACTAAACTTAACTTAACTCAATCTAAACTTCAAAATACCAACTTAAACTACTCCACAAAACTCCCCCTAATTTTATTTTAAGCTTGCGTTTGGTTCACCGGTTAAAAATGAAAATTTTAAATTGGAGTTGATTGATGTTTTAAAAACTAATTATAAATTTTACTGATTTTTCAAAAAAATACAAAAACTAAAATGAAAAAGTACATTTTAATTATAATTATTATCTAGGTTTTTCAGCCGCCCAAAACTTATGCGTGTGGGTGTGTGCGTGTGCGCATTTTTTTTTCTGCCGCCCAAAACTTATGGATGTGCGTGTGCGTGTGTGGTTTTTTTTTTTTTTTTTTAAACACCCATGTGAACCATTTGACTAGCTAAATATGGCATATATCTTACTATTTTATTACTTAAAAGCAAATCGGACGCACATACATTTGTTAGGGATGTTTGATGAGCAACCGGTTGGCTAATTTTTTATTTTTATTTTATTTTTATTTTTATTTTTATTTTTTTATTTTTGTCTTTGACTAGAATGAGTCCTTGTAGACAATCTTGTTGATAAAAAGTCTTGAACTTTAAGACTTAATTTGGATCATGCGTCTATTTTTTCGAAAATAAAAATTTTCTTACTTTAAATATGAAAGTATTTTTATTTTGAGAATAAGATGATGTTTTTTAACACGTGTGTTTGAAAAAAAAAGTTATTTGAAATGAGAAAAAATGATGTTTTGAATAATACATTATGAGAAGATTTCAAAACGATTCATTTTATTTTTTCACAAAAAGATACTATACAAAAAAAGTTTGAAAATAAGATAATTTTTATTTTTTAAAATATGAGAATGATGGAAAAAATTAGGAAAAATACTTCTTTTACAAAAATTTTCCAACATCCGAAATTGGAACTTCCTTCCAAACAGGGGGTAAAATTGTATTATAAAAAGTTCCTCTATTACAGTTTGGGGAGAAACTATTAATTTTGACTTTTCAAAGGCCCTTTAAACTTTCTTCCCTCTCTATTTTTCTTACTTTCAATTTGAGTTAAACTCGGAGATGGAAGTCTTCTTTCGTTTCTCGACAGTGAAATAATATCATTGTATAATTGTTTAATAATTATTAACTTTTTGAAGATAAGTAAAAAATTTTATTTTTTAGTTAAAAAATATGCATTTTTTTATACATTATTTTCTAGTATACTTATTTTATTCAAGTTTACATTAATTTTAAATTTCTTAAACAAAAATTACTACACAGCCTATGGTTATCATTTTATTGTTCTAATATTATAATTTATAGTTTGAATTGATAACGATGTAACAAAAAATGCAAATCAATCATTTTTAAAATTTAAAATTATAATTAGGAATGAGCACAAAAGTAAATTTCCAATAGCTTATTCTCAACACGAGTTTAAGTAAACACATAATGAGATTCGCAATGACAATGATTTTGAATTATGTATGTCAAGTAAACAACTTATTCGAAATATAAATTCTCGCTCTGAATCATACCAACTATGGGTATGCATAAGTATACTTATAACCTAAATAAACTTGAACTAAAATAAGTGAAAATAAAAAATAGTGTGTTAAAAAAATGATGCATATTATTTTATTAGAATAGAAAATAAATTTTATCCCATTTTAAAACGTTCATAACTATTAGATAATTATGCAACGATAGATAAATAAAATAAGAAAAATGTGGCAGTTTGACTCAAATATTCAAGATTAAGGAGCAATTTGACACAAATATTGAAGATCAGTGGGTATTTTGACTAAATACAATACAAAGATCTAGAGGTATTTTGACACAAAAACAAACATAAAAACTAAGGGAAACTAACTAAAGGTGACAACTTGATACACATATTAAAGTCTAGGGGATACAACATGTATATTTCATAGTTCATTGGATATATTAATACTAGTAAAATAGTTTAAGCGGAATTTATTAAATTTTTTTTAACATCCATGTGAACCATTTGACTAGCTAAATATGGCATATTTCTTACTATTTTATTACTTAAAAGCAAATCGGAGGGACATACATTATTTAGGGATGTTTGATGAGCAGCCGGTTGGCTGATTTTTTTTTTTTTTTTTTTTTCCTATGACTAGAATTAGTCCTTGCAGACAATCTTGTTGATAAAAAGTCCTGAACTTTAAAACCCAATTTGGATCATGCGTCTATTTTTTCGAAAATGAAAATTTTCTTGTTTTAAATGAGAAAGTGTTTTTATTTTGAGAATAAGATGATGTTATTTAACGTGTGTGCTTGAAAAAAAAAAGGTTATTTGAAATGAGAAGAAAAGATATTTGGAATAGTACATTATGAGAAGATTTCAAAATGATTTCTTTTTTCAGAAAAAGATACTATACAAAATAAATTTGAAAATAAGATAGTTTTTATTTTTCAAAATATGAGAATGATGAAAAAAATTAAGAAAAATACTTCTTTTACAAAAGTTTTCCAACTTCCGAAATTGAAACTTCCTTCCAAATAGGGGGGTAAAATTGTATTATAAAAAGTTCCTCTATTACGGTGTGGAGAGAAACTATTAATTTTGACTTATCAAAGGCCCTTTGAACTATCTTCCCTCTCTATTTTTTTTTCCTTCCTTTTTTGAACTTTAAAAATCATCAAAATTAAGCTGTCTGTTATATTAATATCGACAGTTTAGCCCCATATTAAATTGTTTTTAAACAAAATTTTGTTACTTATTAAAACAAAAAAGCGAATCTTATAATAGACACAGCTTTTAGTAATATTGTATTTGTTTTAGTTTTAGTTTTAGTTTTTTTTTTTCGTTTTTTGAAAGAAGTTTGGGATTTTATTGAATCAGTGAAATATCTTCAGCAACACTAGATGAGATACAATCAGGGATTTCTCCAACCCAAACAGAATTAAAATACGTAGTCATAGCAGACTTAGCCAAGTTGTGGGCAACTACATTCCCATAGCCATCAAGGTTTGAATATCACTAATAATCGAACCTTCGGGGATGACAAAAACCAGGCTTATTCAGAAGAGAGACGACAGTCCGGGCATCACTTTCGATCACCTCAACAATTATGCCCTGGAAAGCAGCTAGCTGGAGGCCCTCTCGAATTGCTAGTAGCTCTGCCACTGCGGCGGAAAAACCTCCCTCCAGCCGTCTAGACAGATCAGCAATGACAACCCCAGAATGATTCCGAACAACTGCTCCGACCCCCACAAAAGGAACATCTGGAATAGCCGCGGCATCAACGTTCAGTTTCGAACGCCCAACCGGCGGTGGAAGCCAAGGAGAAACAGAAGGAGCGCTCGAACCGCCTTCAAAGACTCGTTTCATAGTTTGGAATTCAGAAAGGAGCAAACTAGCATCCTCAATGACCCTTTTAGCACCACGATAGGAAGCTTCATGCACTAAATGATTCCTCTCATTCCACATTTTCCACACCACCAAAGCAAAAACCTCAAAAAAAGAGGAGGGAGAGCAAATAGAGACGTAAGGAAGAGAAGGAATCACCTCTGAAATTGGAAATAGCCTGACCACAAACACACAAAAGCCATGTTTCCAATCAGGGCATGGTATGTAGTCTCAGATTCCTCCCTACACCTGGGGCAAACGGGCTCAACGGGCACACATCTTCTGAAAAGATTGTCCCCAGCAGGAATCATATCATGGAAGGCCCTCCAAATGAAAATCTTGATTTTGTTAGGAACATTCGATCCCCAGAGGAAATTCCACCATTTTTTCACTGAGGAATCCTCTGAAACACTTGCCTTGTCCGAATTTTCCGACGCCAATCTATAAGCCGACTTGACCGAAAAGCAACCATTCTTCTCAAAATGCCAAATCAACCTATTTGGGAGAGAAGATCGAACCAAAGGGATTCCCCTAATAACCTCAAGATCTAATGGCCAGAAGAGATCCGAAATCAGCTCCTGATTCCAACCCATCCCATTAGGCCATATGACATCACAAACTCTCCACTCCCCAATGCCCTGTGGTTTGATCGAGATGGGTCTGAAAGTAGAGGGCCGAGGTAGCCACCGAACCTCAAAGGGACGCACCAATTTACCATTACCAATCCGCCATCTCAAACCTTTAATAAGCAAAGGTTTAGCCCACATCAAACTTTGCCAGAAATAAGAAGCATTACTCTTATGCGAGGAAGACAAGAAATCTGTGTTCCCAAAATATTTTGATTTGATCACCCTAACCATGAGAGAATCAGGAGAAACAAGCAGCCGCCACCCTTGTTTTGCCACCATAGCATATTAAAGGAGCTGAGGTCCCTAAAACCAAGTCCCCCCCAGCGCCTTAGGACGACACAATTACCCCCACTTCCTCCAATGCATTCGGCGTTTATCATCAGTACTCCCCCACCAAAATGCAACTGCTAAAGATTCCAACTTTTTGCATAAATAAATTGGAAGCTTAAAAACGCTCATGGAGTAAACCGGTACAGATTGAATGACAGCCTTAATCAAAACCCCCTTACCATCAGCCGAAAACCATTTCCTCATTCAAAGCTGCAACTTCTTCCATACTTTATCACGAACCCCATAAAAAGCTACCTTCCTACTTCTGCCAATAAACATAGGCAATCTAAGGTATTTGTTGTAGGCTTGGGCCGAGGAAAGACCCAAATCCCCCAATATAGAATCTTGTAAAGCTTGCTCAATATTAAGGGTGAACGTAATACAAGACTTGTGATATTAACTTTCTGACCCGACGCAGCTTCGTAACAACTGAGCAGTCTCTTGATAACATCACAATTGGTGATAGATGCCTTACAAAAAAGGATGCTATCATCCGCGAATAATAAATGGCTCACCATCGGACCTCCTCTGCATGTCCGAAATCCCCACAAATTCCCTTTGAGTGGCTGCTTTATCAAAAACCGCCGAGAAACCCTCACTGCATAGAAGAAACAGGTACCACAAAAGTGGATATCCCCGCCGTAGGCCCGCTTCGAGGAACCACTTTACCACAAGGAGAGCGATTACTCAAAAAGGAAAAGCCGGAGGTAATGATACACTCCATCACTACCAAAACCTAACCGGTTCATCATTACTTAGAAAAAAACTCCATTCCACTCGGTCATAGGCTTTTCTCATGTCGAACTTTCGAGCCACATAGCCTGTTTTCCCACTAACCTTCCTCCTATCGTGCGCATGAGTTCATCAGCAACAATTATATTGTCTGTAATGAGCCTCCCTTCGGCAATATCACCTTGAATCGATTATACATGGATTTAGTGACCACTTTATATGCCGCACTGCACAAACTGATTACTCTATAATCCGCAACCTTCTTGGGGGATTTGATTTTTGGAATCAGCACAATAAAAGTTTTAATAATCTCTTTTGTTGAAGCTCTGTTATTAAGGATATTCAAACTCAGAGAGGCCACATCATCTCCCACCACTCCCAGTTCTTCTGAAAAAATATGGCTTGGAACCCATCTGGGCCTGGGGACTTGGTAGGACTCATTGAGAAAAGTGCATCCTTAACCTCAGCCGCTGTAAATAAAGTCGTCAAGAGATTATTCATCTCTGCTGTCACCCGAGGTTGGATCCCTTCCAACACCTTCTCCATTTATGTTTCCTTGCTCTGATCCAGCACCCTCTTAGATTACGGAAGAACCTGCAACTAGCGAAGCCATTTTTGAATCCTCAGAACCCTTATAGGAATGCAACCAAATTTTGCCTTACCCCAAGAGGCTAACTTCTGCCCACACCACTTCAGTTTTCCCATCAACAAAAAATTCCATTGCCTAATGGAAGCCATAAGCCAACTATCTGCAATTACTTGCTGACAATCCTCCTCTTTAAGCCACAGAGGTTCAAAGCCAACTATCCCCAGCCCTTGAATTCTTCTCGATAGCATTTCCTTTTTCGTAAGCTAGCCTTTTCCAATTTTTTCAACTACTATTCTTCTTATCAGAACCAGCACCCACTGAAAAAAATAAAAATAAAAAAGGAAACTTCTCTAGAATTAATAGCCTCCTGGGAATCAATAGAACCAAAGACTTGGGCCCAGAAACTACCAGCCCTGATGACAGACCTTGGGCCTCGCTTCACTAGCACCGGTACTGGAACCACTATTCCACCAACCACCATCATTAGTTCTTCGCCCTGAAAAACGTCCCACAGAGAGAGCAATGAGCCAATCACCATAATTGCTTCGAGACTTGTGACGACTCAAAACATTTTCGCACGGTATCGCCCAGACGACCACAACCATAGCAGAAATCCCAAGGATGTTCATATCGAAAATCCACCCACACAGCATCACCCAGCCTACCCACTTTCACCTTAGTACCCCTTAACAATGGTTTGTTAATGTCTAGAAGAACCCACACCCTCATAAACATTCCCCAGCACCTCCTCTCAGCATCAACTTCCACCTCTAAAACTTTACCCAAAAGCTTCCCCAGTTTTTCTCCCAAAGACCCTAACATCCCATCTGGAGGAATATTGTGAATCTGAACCCAGAAAGGCACACAACTAAAATCTCCCCAATCCCTCAAGCCTTCTAGTATGAAACTCCTTTTAACACAACCAACGCCTTATTTTACCATTAGGTCGTCGATTCTTAAAAGGGGATACTTATTCTTACTGGTGGTCTTGTTGAGCTCACGATAATCAATACATATTCTTAATGTGACGTCCTTTTTCTTAACGAACAAAACAGGTGCACTCCAAGGTGAGAAACTTAGATATATACATTCTTTGTCCAAAAGCTCCTAAAGTTGTGTCTGTAATTCCTTAAGTTCGGCTGGTGCTATACGGTATGGAGCCTTAAATATTGATGTTATTCCTGGTATCAACTCGATTTTAAAAGAGATCTTACAATCAGGAGGCATTTCTGGTAAGTCTTTTGGGAAGACTTCAACAAAGTTTTTGACTACTACCACATCTTCTGGTTTGGATTGTTCTTCCTTCGTCGTGTCTATGATATTGATTAGGTATCCAACGCATCCACTATGTTTCATCTTTCGCGCTCTCATGGCAGAAATCATCATCTTCGATTATTTCTCAGAAATGTTGACATATTTGAACTCTTCCACTCCATTAGGTTTGAATGTAATTTTACGCGCTCGATAGTCTATGTTTGCATTGTATTTTCTTAAAAAGTCCATCCCTAAGATGACGTCATAGTCAAATATTTCTATGATAACTAGATCAATGAACAGTTTTCTATCGGCAATAATTATTGACACATGGCATAACCAATAACTTGACAACAAGGTTTGTCTTGAAGGCAGGGCCAATCTAAAGGTTTGATTGATTCTATCCCTAAATTGAGTTAGTTTCCTAACAAACGTATGTGATGTAAAGGAATGCGTTGTTCTAGAATCAAACAAAACATGTGCATTTTGGTTAGCCACATAGAGCTGATCTATCACCACATTCGAGGTTCCCGCTTCAATATCATTCTTGGCATAGGTGAAAATGTGAGTGTTTGGTGCTGGCGGGGCTTCCAAACGTCCCTGGTTGATTTGTGGACCTTTGATTTTGGCTTGCATGTTGAGGAATTGAGTCCCTTGTGGTTTTAGTTGATTCTATCTAGTCTAGTTCTGCTTGTTGGTATAGCAATTTTTTTGGCAAAGTGACCTTCTTTGCTACATAAGTAACAAGTGTTTGAGTCGAGTTTGCATTCACCTTGATGTTTCTTTCCACACTCAAGGCATGTAGGGTAAATGGTGTTCTTCTTCTTCTTGTTTCCATTGAAATTCTCTTTTCTCTTGTTGTGGTTCTAAGCGGAGTGATTGCCATTAAGGTTGGCTCTGTTTCCATGACTGTTCGGTTGATTTCCTTAATTCTGCTTTAATTATGACTTCTCTTTTTTCTTCTCTTCAAAGAACTTAGCCCTCTCTTACTTGGCTTGAGCAAGACAATACTCAGTGTATAGTGCTCTTCCAACACATTCAACAACAGTTGTAGGCAGTCTCTCGCCACTATTGATCACCACTGTTATCTCAGGGCGAAACATGTCCAACATCCGCATAACTCTTTCATCCTCAGTTGGCATAAGATGAGGGCAAAGTCGTGCTAGTTGATCAAACTTGCGGACAACATTAGTGACTGGCATAGAGTCTTACTTGATGTTACTGAATTCATTTTGTTGTGCTTTCATAGCCATCTAATTGTCGAATTTGTTAGTGAACTACTGAATGAAGTCATTACATGTCATCTCAAGTATATCCTTCCTCATTTGTATAGTTTCCCACCAGTAGCTAGCATCCTTCTTCATGACATAGGAAGCATAAAGCATTTTTTCTTGTTTAGTGAGTTCCATAAAATTCAAGACGATTTGAAGGGAGGTTAGCCACTCCTCAACCGTTAAAGGGTCCGTAGATCCTTTGAATTCTGGTGGTTTCATACATCAGAACCTTTCATAAAACGGTTCTTGTTGGACTATAAGTTGGGCTGCTTATGCTACAGGCACAGCTGGTGCTATAGGTTGAACTGGTGCAGCTAGTGGAAAGGGTACCACATCGTGGGGTAGTTCTTGATTTTGCTGAGCAAGCTGCTTATAGAGATTCTGCATCTCGCACTCTTGGTCTTCCAATCTGCGATGTAGGTTAGCGACCATCTCAGCTATGTTTACTTCTTGTGGCTATCTTACTATTGCCGCTCGAGGACATACCATGTCTCTATATTCGACTCTAGCGTTCAACCTAAAAGAACCACACTTATTTGATATCTCAAATGCAGTTATTTTAGCTTAAGTATAGTCTTATGACATTGGCTTCTTTTAATAGTAAATGACATATAGTATAACCCATAAATCATAGCATATCATATCTAAAAAGCATCATGTCATAACATCGTATGGTCATAAATTCACATAACAATTAATCATATTGGTTATAATCAATCATTGGGAATACATAAAACATAAGGATAACACAAGATTCACCAAATACATAAGGTTGATAATATATAAAACATCCACAAATAATAGGTAAACTATTTGATAGTAAACTACTACACTGGGTCTTCTGCCAATACTCATAGACCGTCAGTCTCGTCATCTTTTCCTTCAGTGAAAACCTCGGTGGGGTCCTTCTCCTTTGGATCAATGTGCGCATCATCGTCTCCTACGGCTTCTGGTTGGTGCGGGGTTGGTGTCTCGACATGGCTGCTGGCATCCTGTGCACCTTCCAATCCACCCTCTCTGCTCTCAGATGCATCTCGACATAAATGACTTCTAAACATAAGTGATCATAATCCGGATAGGGTCAGGGAAAGTAGACCAATGCTCGTATCTCATTGGGAACTCCCCACATAAACAGCTCACATTTGTCCTCTTGGCACAGTTCGTAAGGGCACTAAGCTATGAGATCCTCCTCGAATCAGCATTTCTATTCCTACATGCTCTAACCCTATATAGGTGCCCATCTCGTCGCCCGAGTAAAGAAACAATATCCTTATGCATACGTCAAGTCAGCCATCCTTTCTTTATAAAGGAAATGATCTGCAAAGTGCTCCGTAATGTTGCGACGGAAATCCCTCCAACTTACGAGATTCAAGTCTTGCCCACTAGACTCTCACCAACGCCTAGTAGTACCACTAGACTCTCGTGTTATGCCGCATGAGCTGCATAAGGACTCTATGTGATGTAGAAAATCTCTCGGATGAGTTTCTTCATAGTAGTGCCCGGTCTGGCTCTCCGAAATGTAGTCATTATTTTGGTACCGAGCTCACTAAGAAGTGTGTCTTGGGATGATGATCCTCTAATTGGTGGCATAATGATAGTATGAGGATACCTAGTTATAAAATTAAGGTCAATAACAAGCCACTAATTGTAAAAAGAATTTTAACTTACTTGGACATGATAAAATTGATGTGGAAATGATGTAAGATAGGATGACAGGATACCTCTTTAATACCAACTGTAACAACCTGACTTTTCGGATCATTAACTAACTTACTTATTTTTAATTAATATAGTCTTAACACTTATTTATGTTTGGTTTTAAAAATACAGAACCTTTATTAATTTTATTTTTAATATAAATCATACTTGTAATTGAAGAGTTAAATAAACTAAAATTTTAATTGAGGAAATTGAAATTTCTAAATAATAAATATCACATTCAAATTCATACTTAGTAATATTTAAAAAGCTAAAACATCATATGGGTTAAAAAAAAAAAGAACCTAAAATCTTTTCTCTCTCTCTCTCTCTTTTCCTTGTAAAGTACTCTTATTAGTTTAGTATTGAAATATTGAAACATAATTATAAAGATCACCGATACAAAAAATTTCAGAAGTCCAAATGTGGAAATTAAATTCGTGGTCGTATCCCATTCCCTTCCTTCATCGCTTCCGCATTGCTTTACCAGTGCAGAAAACATCTAAGTGGCGGGCTGCTTACTTATGTTACCTATAGCACGAACACACGCATAAGAGCTTTCGCTTAGCAAGTTAAAACTATATCTAACAAAATGTTATCATAGATTATATCATCACACATCATATATAACACAACATGGATATTAAAATATGCACGAGATATATGTGTGTTCAGTTATGCTTAATTCTATATATCTTATCTAGTTATGGACCCTTATGCTATACCCATATCCGTGCAACTAATAGGGAGTTGGGGGAGCGACCCTCCAACAACTTCCAAAGTCATAATTTATAATTTTCTTTCTTATCATATTCTCTCACTAATTGGAAGTTGGTATAATACTTAATTCTATCTTTCATAAGCATTCTTCTTATTAATTGTAATAATGTGTAGACTTACATATCATTATGCATATATTATTATGACATAAATATTTGTGAGGCATGTTAATCATATTAGTGCAAGAGAACTTATGCACGTCAAATGCTTAATTAAAGCAATACATATAACTCATATATTTATCACATCATCAAGGCAAATTATAGCAAACATAAAACATCAATAAGGAAAACATTATGTTTCATACAATAAGTAAGGTTTGTACTTACTGATCTTATGTGCTTAAACTTCCGGAGTAGTAGCTCCTACTACGTAAGTTCGGGGAATTATCTTTATTTACCAATATCTCGTCATTAGAGTGAATTATGGTTATAGATATATATATTTTTATTTTTTTTATAAATTAAGGTGAACTTAATTTACTTGCATCATAACTAACCTTAATAATTAATTCCTATTAATTATTAAGTGTAAAAGAAAATTATACTAATTATTATTTATTTAACTTAATTTAACTAATTAATTAATTAATTAATCATTCAATCAATTAATTAGTGAATTAGGTAATCCTTAATTATTATTTTATTTGATTGGAAAATTATAAACTACTCACATAATTTTTATTGACTAATTAGTAATTATATCCTCAATAATTAATTATGTTATATAAATATTCTATCTCATTTATTAATTAACAATTAATAACATATTAGTTATTAATGATTAATTAATCTCTAATTAATCATGCATTTAATTATTAATTACTCAACATAATTGTTGCGTGAAATCTTATAAGTTTACGAGTCACACAAGTAATAAAGTGATAAGTAAGGTTGTCAATCCCAGGAGGATTGTGTTTAATTTTAAGCTAATAACCGAAATTCGTTAAAATTAGTATTATTTGAATGACCGATTTAAAAATAGAGAAAATGCAAATTAAACTAAATAAAGTAAATTAATATGACCAAATAAAACCAAATGAATAAAAAGACACAAACAAACAATGAATTAGGGTCTTCACTTCACTTTATCATTTCTATGTTCTTCCTATTAAGAAATTGCTAACTAGTCTAAATCAATTTATTAATCAATGGCTCAAAATTAACCTCACTACCTCTTCCAAGTGTCAAATGAGATAATATGCATAAGTGTCCAAATTGATATTCCTATCTAATTTGTTTACCTACACATTCATTAAGCACATCCTTTTATGATTATCAAAGTGTCATCGGCCTCACGAACTCAACAACAACTAAGATTGTATTTTCCAAACCGATAAATAAATTAATCTCTCATGAGCATTAAAATTCATAAATCAAATTAGCTAATTAATTTCCCAACAAATTAGAAGCATTAAGCATGGAAAAACACAAATGAATTGAATAAAGATTTCATTAATAATTAACCAAATCATTAAAATATAGTTCACGTAGAGTTACATCAAACTCTAGAACTAACAAACTACACAACTCATATATGAAATTAAACTCAGAATTAAGCAAATCAAGAGTTCAAGCATCATCTAACTACAAAAATAAAAGAGATAAGTAAAATGAATGAAAACCCCAATGATTGTTTCCATAAATCTTCAAGTTTTTCACCAATTTCTCATCTCCTCCTTTTGTTCTTCAAATGCCATATCCCTTGAAATTTGTTGAAAAAAAAGTTTAAAACTAAAAATAAAAACTAATTCCTAAACCTAAAAATCCTACACTACTATTTTTTGGCTTATTTCTAATTTTCTATTCTTTTTCTTTTTCTTCTTAATTTTCTCCTTTGGTTTTTCTTTTGGGTTTTGGCCTTTGGTTCCATGGTCTCCCCCTCCCCCCTCGCTGTCTTCCCTCAACGCTAGCCAACGCCCCCCCCTTTTCCTCCTTTTTTTTTTTTTCGCTGCAACGCCAACTCGGGGGGAGCATTAGTTCCCTTCTTTTCTCTTCAGTACAACGGCCACGTGGCAGAGAGGGAATGGAAGAGGGTTTAGTGTGGTCTACATGGCATACACTAGCTGCCCGAGACTTGGGAATGCACGGAGTTAAAATGGGCACGTTTGCAGGTGATTCGACACTATGGGTTAGAGGGAAACGTGGCGGCTTCTGGCTGGTGAGAGTTAAATTCAAATTTTTATACATTTTTTTAGGCTTTTTGATGACCATTTTACCCCAGTTTAAGCCCAAAATTCCTATTTTGCCCATTATCACCTAATTAACATACACAAATGAGAAAATTAATTGTTTAAAGGGGTAAATTAGTAACAACATATTAAAATCAATATTAAACTAATTAAAATCAAATCAAATCAAATTAAACAAAAATAAAATAAAAATCAAAATAAACTACTCTAAATTAAAAATAAGCAAAATTAAGCAAAATTAACTTAAAATAAATTGAAATATTCAATAACATAGTCAATTTAGATGCGTAAAAGAGATAAAATAACTCTATAAAATAGAGTTATCAATAATAATCTTGCTTATGCAATTAATAATCACTTATTAGCTCTTATAATTAACTAATTAATAATTAGTTACTTTATTATTTACTAATTAATTTTCTTAACATAATTAAATTTTTTTTCTATTTGTTAGCTTATTTAGTTGTTTCTTAATTAATTAATCAATCTAAATCACCTTGGTGACAAGGAGTCACCTAAGTGTATACACTTAAGTGGATTACCTAACATTTAGTATTGAGCTTGTAAGGCCCAATCCCATTTGCTATGGTCATTTAGTTAGGTTAAGGTAGCCTCTTGGGGTATGTCTATTAATCATCTAGTTTAATTTATCTTAGTCAATCTAAAAACTTGTAATTCAACTTTATAGAATTAGAGTCTTTCACATTATTTGATCATACACTTAATACTAATTCATTTCATCAATATTTATGTTTATATGTTATGACTTACCCTTATATCATATTTTTAATAGTTAATTGATTAATCGATGTAAGATTTTAACTCGTAAGATTTATTTAAATTTGTGTATAATACTGTTTTGGACACTTGATGACTCTTTGGAAAGGTTGAAGTATCTAGTTTATGTCCTTATAATTTATTTTCCAAAATTTCAAGAATTTCAAACCTTAATATGAACGTTTGTCTTAGTGACTCATAGTAAAATCTCAGTTTATCAGATTGTAAATCGTGCCATATAATTAGGTGCTTTCTACTGTCGGTCTCACGTATGTACTACATAACTTGATTTGTGGTTAAAATTAGAAAAATCATAACAGTTCACTCACAAGTCCAAATAAGGCAAAAGATAATGTCATTGGAAAACTTATGATGTCTAGTTTACACACCAAGAATAATTATGCAAAAAATTATGGTTTACGAACCCAAAACATAAACAACCCCGTGGCTGGTATAGTATTCTAACAAAAACTCTCGGTTTGTAGTCTAAATATTTAAAATTCACAAAAAATTGCGTTGTTATCCGTTTGAAGCACATTATACCTTGTTGGAAAGCTTAAGGAATCTAGTTTTTAAATTTATAACTTATGATCTAAAATTTGGAGTTAAAGAGGTTCGTATTTCACAAAACCTGTGGCTATACTGTATCCCAGAAGTTCCATTTCTCTCTAGTTTTGTGTTATAATTTTAAATACATATAACTTTAGACGTACAAAAGCAAACCAAGTGATCTCAAAGCCTAAAATGAAGCTTATTCTCTGTAGAATCTTACCATATACTTTATTTTGCATGTCAAAGTTTCTAACTCATGCCATATTATCACAATAACCACAAGCTTCAAAGTTCGTAGATCTTAACGAAATGTTCTGTGGATTCTCTAAGACTTCAAACCTTCAAAATTCTTCTTGAAACCTTTTCCTAGGTAATAATAAGTCTAACATTAAGATTCTAACTAAACAACATGCTTTAGTTCTTCAAAAATTACTAAAACACAAAGAAAACCATTAGGTTACCTCTAGTAATATGTCCTCTAACTCCGCTGCACACTTCTTCAAACTTGGTAATAGAGTTGCTTGGAGCTTGAGAATGGAGGGGAAATGGTGCTAGAGGGGTGTTGAAGATGGGAGGTAGTGTTTGTGGTTTTTGAGGCTTGGTGATGGCTAGAAAAGGCTAGGTTTTTTAGCTTAAACTTTGTGAGAATTAGGTCAAATGCTAGGGCTTATGTTCAGCCAATATATGCTTTGAAAATTGCTATTGTTTTAGGGGTAAAGTTGGAAAATATTGGCTGATTTCCTCCTTGGATTGTCACCACTTTGAGAGAGGGAGTTGGTGTGAAATTTTGTTGTACCAAGTGGAAGAGAATTATCAGATGTACCTTGTATGTGTCATTTTGTCTAAACAACCCACACCATTTCTTGTTTGATGTTGCATGCATGCACAACATTCTCTATTTATCTTGATTCAAAACTCCTCTTGCTTGTTTGACTAGAAAATTTGAATCTATTTTGCTCTTTCATGATTTTCCTTTTTTTTTTTTTCCTTTCTTTCTTCCAATTTTCCAACCATTAATCAGGGGTTACCATCATTGTTCTCATCCATTAGATCTTCCACCACACCAATCCTTACCTTAAGCTCTCATTGGTTACTTATCATTCAAAGCTTGGCCATTGATTTGCTTAGGATCCCTTCACATAAAATCTACATCATTAATTTCAAATCCCATCAAACCCTTGATCTCTTAATCAATCCTCCACCTTTGGATTTACTCCTAGTAAATCTTAATCATTCATTTAGTATTTATGTGACACATTTAATTTTCCCAATCATACTTTTAATACTTAAATACTGATATGACCAAAATAAATACTAAGGTCATCAAATTGATATATTAACAATAATTGATATTCCTTCTCAAAATTGACATTTTTGCCTATAATATGACATAATGAATTTTTTACATAAATTTATAAGTCGTTCAACCTATTTTCTATGTATTTATTATTACAAATTTAGATAGAGAACTTCAACAAGGATAGATCATCGACATCATCGTATGAATGATACATATAAAATCATTATAATCTTGAAATTTTGATATTCATTAAAATAATTAATTAGAAGTTTATTAATGAATAAAATCCATAATAATAATTCATGAAATCAAGTTTAGGAATTTTTAGGGTATCACACGCTCATACTCTGCAAAAACAAGAATTCATTAAAACCAACATAAAGGTGAAAGTTAAAACAAACCACAATTCCAGCCAAGCTCAGAACATTAATATTCAATAATGAGAGAAAACAAGCAAACGAACGAACTCAGAACATTATACAATATACAATAATAAGTAAAAGAAAAAAAAAAAGAAAAAAAAAATCAAAATCTCAAGAAAGATAACCAAACTCAGAACTTTAGAATATTAAAAAAAATTCAAATCAATTTGTTAGAGGAATAATTTTTCAAAGAAAATAAATACAAAATGCATAAAATCAAAGGAGATTAATGCTTAGCTTTAGCAGAACGATTATCAGGAATCTAGTTTAAAACTTGGTTGAAAAAAAAATCTAAATTAGTAAAAAGAAAAAAAAAAAAAAAAAAAAAAGAGAGAGAGAAGGTCATTTGAGAAGAATTCATGAAAGTAATTCATCAAGTGTAGCAGCACCTAAACATTACATTCCAAATTCGTTGGTCTTGTTCTAATCAAAACTCATATGGAACGTTAACTTTATCATAACAAGTAACTTTCAAAAACTATAAGCAAATTAACTCCAATTGATTCTCCATTATCAATCATTAGTAAACAAAAAAAAAAAAAAAAAACAAAAAAAAAAAAAGGGAAACTTAGGAACAAAATATGAAAGCACGAGCGAAAAGTGCTTGGAGTTAAGCTAGGTGTAATTCAAATCGCTAGCGGTTGGGAACGAGGTATATCAGCTCCAAACCTAAGGCATTCAGATTGCCAGGTTTCCAGATCATAAATTTCATTATTGAGACTCAATCCACCTTCCATATCATCGCCATAAAAGATGTTATTGCTGTTACAATTGAAGGTGCTTGCGAGGCTAATTCTCCATGAATTGCCATTGCCAACGAAAAACGCTTTGTCCCCGATGCTCTGCATTGGTTCCCATTTTAAGATCTCAAAATCAAACTTGTAAACAACGAATTCTATAGTCTTCTCGAACCAAATATCTTTGCTACATACTGAAAGATTCCGAAAAGATTGTCCTGTGACAGTACCAAGTATGCTCTGCCTGCTTCTTGTGATGGGGTTGACAGCCGATGTATTTGCCAATGGGGTGGAAGCAACAAACTCTATTCTTGCCTCATTTGTGCCATCAAAGTCAATCCTGACTAGAGAGCCATTGTCACGGAGTGTAAACACCTAGTCTTTAAAGTATGCAATTGACCTAAAAAAGAACCCTTCCAGGTTGCTTAACGAAGTCCATTCACCCACATCACCTGGAGGAGTAGTAAACACTAATTGATCATCCGATCAAAAAATTGCCATCACAAGTAGTTTGAGTCATTCCCAACAATCTCCAAAGTTGGCTCGAATTCTTTCAACTCAAATTCACTCCGCATCATCTTGCATCACGAAACTAAAGAGAGCTACGGAGTGGGGCACCGAGAGGGGGCACTCTCCAAGGGAACTCCGATGCTCAAGTCGGACAAGAGTCATAGGGAAAAGTGAGCATAACTTGGCAAATAAATGATAATGGAGGTGTGCCAATGCATTGTGGTAGCAAGATTCCAGTGGAAAGCTCGTCGGAGGAGATGTAGAGAGAATGGAGAGTAGTAGTGGGATGGTATGGGAATGTTGGGAGAAATCTGAAAGTGTTCGTCTCTCCTAGAGATCGAAGCTCCTTTCCACTTTTAATGAGAGATTTTGTGTAGAATAGAGGAGAGAATGAACTGTGGCTAGAGAGCCAAAATGTTTGAACCCTCCTACCTGAAATATCGAAGGGACAGTGTGGGCTAAAGTTAGAGATGTCAAGTTTTCAAGCATAAGTGTTAGAGCCCAATTGCAGAGACTCATTTCATGAATATTGTGAAGGTATAACAATTACAATTATCCAAAGGGTCAAATAGTTATTACAGTCATCCAAAATAAAGTAGTTAAGCAGTTGCTACAGTCATCCCAAATAGTTAATGAAGTTAGCACTCGTTCATCAACCACGGACAACGTCTTCGAACCTGATTTTCTCTTTTTCACACCCTCAAGGCTGGAGCCCTCACTCCCTGCAAAAACAAGAATCCATTAAAATCAACATAAAGGTGAAAGTTGAACTAAAAACTAAAAGTATTCGTAAATACCAGAAAAGCAAGGGGAAAAAATGTTCGTAGAAATTTAGACTAAGGCAAGATCACAATTCCAGAACAGATCACAATCTTAGCCAAGCTCAGAACATTAATAAAGAATAACGAGGGGCAAAAAAAAAAAAAAAAAAAAAAAAAAAAAACCAAACAACAAACAAACTCAGAACATTGTGAAGTATACAATAACAATAATAAAATATCAAAATCTCAAAGGGGGCAAAAACCAAACTCAGAAAATCTCAAGAAAATGACCAGACTCAGAAGTTCAGAACATTTATATTCCAAATCAAGCTTTAAAAAAAAAAATCAAAGAAATTAAATACTAAAGACAAAAAATCGAAGGAGATTAAAAATTAGCTTTTGCAAGAAGATAATCTGGACTGGAATAAAACTTGATCAAAAATAAATCTAAATTGCTAACAAGAAAAAAAAAAAAAGAAAAAAAAAGAGGTCACTCAAGAATAGTTCGTGAAAGTAATTCAACAAGCGTTGCAGCACCCCACATTACATTCCAAATTGGTCGGTCTTGTTCAAACAAAAACTCCTATGGAACTTAACATTGTTATAACAAGTAACTTGTAAAAAAAACAACCAAATCACTCCTATAGAACTCCATTATCAACTATTAGCAAACGAAAAAGAAACTTACCAGCAGAGTATAAAAAGTACTATCAACGAAAAGTGCTTGGAGTTAAGCTAGGTGTGATCCAAGTTGCGAGCGGTTGGGAAGGAGGAACATTAGCTCCAAACCTAAGAAGTTCAATTTGCAAAGTTTCCAGATCATAAATTCCATTATCGAGACCAGATCCATCTTCCATGTCATCGCCATAAAAAATGCTATTGCTGTTGCAGTTGATGGTGTGTGCGAGGTTGATGCTCCATGAGTTGCCATTGCCGACAAAAAATGCCTTGTCCCCAATGCTCTGCTCTGATTCCCATTCCAAGCTCTCAAAATCAAACTTGTAAACAAAAAATTGAACTGTTCTCTCGAACCCATTATCTTTACTACTATACCGAAAGACTCCAAAAAGATCGTCTTGTGACGGTATCAAGTATGCTCTGCCTGTTTTCTCATGATGGGGTTGATAGCCGACGTATTCCTGTATGGGATGGGGCGCAACAAACTCTGCTTTTGCCGTAATAGAGTCATTAAAGTCGATCCTGATTAGTGAGCCATTGTTACAAAGTGCATATAGCTGATGTTCAAAGTATGCAACTGATCTAAAAAAGAACTCTTTCGGGTTGCTTACAAAAGCCCATTCACCAATATCACCTGGACTCCTTGTAAACACCAATTGATGCCCTGGATGTAAAATGGCGATTACGAGGAATTTCATGGGATGGATCTTGGTTTTGAACACAAAAAGCTTTTCGACCTTATGGAACCGATTTCCTCGAGCAAGCTGGTTTTGCATTGTGGAGAAAGGAGGGAGATTCACGCACACTTGCGAAATGGGGTTCATAAGTTGGGCATCAAGTTCAGGGCCAACAGTTACAAGCCACCCATGTGGAGATCCCCAAATGCACCTTCCTACAGCTGCCGGTAGATCCAGCACGAAAACATGACGGTTGTGGAGACTGAAAAATGGTCGAGAGGAGCAGCCCGGTTTCTCAGAGAGCACAAGACAAGGAGGTTTAGGACCTCCGTCCCACTCCATGTTAGAACAAACATCTCGGCTTGATTGACAGACCTCCGAAAATGCCACAAAGTCCTTGTAGTCAGTGACTTGTTGCACTATCTTTTCGAGGCAATGATCATCTAGTTTTTTTAGCGGATTGGGGGATCCGTGAGCGTAGTCATTGCAGTCTGATCTAGCACAAGGATCAGATTGTTTTTTCCTTCCCGTTAACAAAACAAGGTCATAGAATACCACCAAATGCACAACGAAATCACAAAATATAAAAATAATCGCTTGCATTTTCCATCCCATTCGAAGTTTGTGATGAGTCTGGTTGAAATATTTAACCACAGGCAGGATATGACACACGACAAAACAAAAAAGGACTTGCAAAAGACTGGTTTTGGTTTGTCGGATAACAATGTTTTCTTTGTTCCTTTGAAATATGGAATTCAGGCTTATGCCACCCATTACGAGGGAAACAGAGGTCACTAGTGTCCTGGTTTCATCATTCGATATCAAAGTTATTGGAGAATACAGAAACACATGATGAAGCTCAGTCAGAGCTAAACTGAAAATCACATGAGCACTTCCATGAGCTAAAATCTTGTTACAAAGTCGACTAATATTCATCAACTCTAACTGCAAAATATTTTCATTCCGAAGTTCACATATGATAGAAGTTGAAAAATAGGACACGAGAACAACAATGGTCCTAGTTTTCTCCGAAAAATCAAATGGAAGGAAGTTCAAAAGTGGCAAAAGAGAAACAGAAGAGAGAGCGGAGAAGAAAATCGACGAGTACATGACTCTGTAAAACTCTTAGCACTAGGATGAAACGACACAAAACAAGAGAGAGAGAGAGAGAGAGAGAATCTTATCTTAAAGTCTGGATCGGGGAACTTTATGCTTAACCTCAAACTGCAAGTTCTGTTGTCCAAGTTTTATGGATTCAATTTCAAGACTTCACATTTTACGAGCAAACTCAAATGACAAAACATAGCATTACTAGAACAACTATCACCGCGTGGAAGGAGAGAGTAAAGTAGGTTTTTGTTTCTCTGAAATTTCAAGGCTCTTTCGCGGCGAAAGACCGTCTACCTCAAGGCATTGGTCAACTGGACTACAAAAACCTTGCCCATTCACATTTTCTTTCACCTTTGGACGTGTCTTCTACCTTTTGACGTTGTTTTCCACCAACACTTTTAATTTGATAAAACAATGATTTTTTTAGCACCATCAAATTCACGTACTAAAGCCAAATTTTGACATTCACGTAAAAAAACTTATATCAAAATTTAAGGGACGTTCTAGGGATAATTGAAGAAGGAATTTTGGAAAATAACTTAATTGAAATAGATTGAGTTTCGAAAATATGCGTTTAATTAAAAAAACCGTTTAGAGTGAAAAGTATAAATCTTAAAATATGTTTAGAAAAAAAAATATCAATGTGGATCTTGTTTCGTTACTTTTAATTTTTTTTATAGCAAAAATCATGTCATTTGAACTTTTAAATAACATAATTATGGATTTTTATGGTTTGTTTGGTAAGATTTTCATATCAGTTTTTGCATTTTTTTTGAAAAATTATAACTAATTTTTGAGAAGTCAACCAACTTCAACCTAAAAATTGCATCCCAAACCCGTATTCCAAACACATGCTTATATTTTGAGTTTGCTATAAAGATTTGAAGATGAGAATAATGAAAAGTAGTTTTGAGTTAAAGAAAATTAAAAAAAAAAAAGTTCAAACATATGGTTTGGAATGCTCCCCAAATGAGCCCCAACATTTCATTGTCAGTTAAATAGTGATCTGATTTTTTATTTAATATTATATACTAAAATATTTAGGTTTGCTTAGAGGAGGTTTTAGAAACCACATTTTCAAATATATATATATATATATATATTTTGTCTTTCTCTTCACGTCAAAATTACTTTTTACTATTTTCATCTTCAAATGTTTGCAATAACTCAAATTTCGAAAGTCCATAACTTTATCAAGTCCAAATGAGATAGTTTCCTTTTCTAAAACATTACACAGAATTTCAAGAGGCACAAAACATATTCATATTGATATTTTTTCTAAATACATTTTAAGTTTTTACATTTTTTTTCACTCCAAACAGTTTTTTCAACTTAACATATATTTCCAAAACTCATCCCAATTTCAATCTAAATATTTCTAAAACTCTGTCTCCAATACCTCTCCTAAACGGGCCCTTCAATACAAGAAGATTACTTTTATAAGTTGCAAACCTAAATGATGATAAGTGTTACAATGTTGCGGAAGCAAAAAAAGAAAAAAAAATGCATTGGGAAAATAAACTGAAATTAAAATTAACAGAAACTCATAGAAGATGAAGATTTACGTAATGTTGTCTATGTTTACAGGAGAAAAAAAAATTCACTAATAAATTGACTATAGGGACTAAATTTAGTGATAAAATAGATTCAGGAATCATTCATGAATTTATTGTGATAAAAAAATGCTCACAATGTAAAATTAGCAGCAGCAAACCTTTAAAAAAAAAAAAAAAAAAAAAAAAACCTATTTGTGCATAGACGACAACATTGGTCTTACGCTATAGGCATCCAATTGGTTACCATTTGGTAACCAACTGGTTACCATTTGCCCACAACGGTGGTTACTGTTCGAAAACCTGTCGGTGTCAGTAACCTGTGTGTAACCAAATGGTAACCCAGATGGTTACATCATGCATACCAATTGGTATTTTAAAATAACTAGATAACTAAATATTTATGATGTCATGTTATGGCATTTTTTGCAAGAGTTTTTTTTCGTGTGGGGCAAAAATCAATCAGACTACTTTTGATTACAAAAGTATTGTGATAGAATACGAAAGTATTCTACTAGACTACTTTTGGTAATCTACCATAATACTCCTCAGCAATCGAAGACCAGTGTTGGCGATCAGAAACCTCAGTAGTAATCTATCAGACTATCTTTCTGAGTGACTAGTGAAAATTTTGAGAAGATGTCTTATGTTGACTTTTGACTTATCTTATGGGGGTCAAAAATCCTAAAAGTAACTATAAATATGACATTATTCCAACGGTGTGCTCTTTTAGGCTCTATAGGGTTGGAGGGTGGAGAAGAGGAAGAATTGCGAGAGTTGCATGGATGGAGAATATGAAAGATAGAGAAAATTGTAACAATCCTTCAAATTGTTTGGTAAGGAGGACGGATATAAATGATAGATAGTAGTCCAATTACTATATTTTCTATCTCACTAATTGTTAATAATTATTTTTAAAGGGTTGCTTCCAAGCCTTGCCAACTATAATAGTTGTGGCCATGGCGCTTTAATATAGGCAAAATGTTCCATTCCCCCCTTTCATTTCATTAAGTACCTCTCCCTTTCCTTTTGTCGAGTGACTTAGTTCCTTCTCTCCCTGAATGTATAAGGTGAGTCAAATTTGATGTACCCTTGCCTCTAGCACCACATAACAATTGAATAAATAAAATAAAATCCCGCATGCATAAAGGCGAAAGGAGTCTCTAAAAAGCTTCGTCTTTTTTTTCATCGAGATTGGCTTGGTGTTCAATGAGCCCAAGATAGCTGCCTGATGAGAGGAAGGGGCGCCGGGGTACAGTCTTTCTTTGGCTCCAGCCCATTGCTTACACCAAACCACACCAGTCAACACTATACTATAGCTTACACCTGAGTTGGCGAAATGAAAAAAATATCATATTCTAAGAAAAGTTGGCGAAATGAAAAAAAAAAAAAGCTGACTGAGTGTTCTGTTCATTATTGCCCAAAGACTCCCATTTTTGATCTGTCCATCATTGAAAGGAGTAATTTTTCTGGACCCAAGTAGAGGGCTCGTATGTCCTCTCCCTCCTCTCTTCCCTTCAAATTAGGGATAGAGCATTTCCCTCCACTCCACTTCTTTCAAACAAGCAGACTCTTGAGGGATAATTCTTAAAATCACCTTTAGTTTTTCAAATTTCAAGGCCAAACTTCAAATTTATTATTTCGTTTTTCTATGTATTTATTATTTCTCATTTGGATAGAGAACTTCAACATTGATAGATCATCGACATCATTGTATGGATGATATATATAAAATCATTTATGGTATTGAAATTTGATATTCATTAAAATAATTAATTAGAAATTTATTAATGAATAAAATCCATGATAATAATTCATGAAATCAAGTTTAGAAATTTTTAGGGCATCACACCCTCACACTCTGCGGAAACAAGAATTCATTAAAACCAATATAAAGGTGAAAGTTAAATTTAAAACTACAAGTATTCACTAAGACCAGAAAAATAAGGGGGAAAAAAACAAAGAAAGGCAAGCATAATTTAAATTCAAACTGTCAGATAAGATCACAATTTCAAAACAAACCACAATCCCAGCCAAGCTCAGAACATTAATGTTCAATAATGAGAGAAAACAAACAAACGAACGAACTCAGAACGTTATACGATATACAATAATAAGGAAAAAAAAAGGATCAAAATCCCAAGAAAGATAACAAACTCAGAAGTTTAGAATATTAAAAATATTCAAATCAATTTATAAGAGAAATAATTTTTCAAAGAAAATAAATACAAAATGCGTAAAATCAAAGGAGATTCCTTAGCAAAAGGATTATCGGGAATCTAGTTTAAAACTTGGTAAAAAAAAAAAAATCAAAATTAGTTAAAAAAAAAAAAAAGAGAAGGTCATTCAAGAAGAATTCATGAAAGTAATTCATCAAAACTCCTATGGAACGTTAACCTTATCGTAACAAGTAACTTTTAAAAACAATAAGCAAAGTAACTCCAATTGATTCTTCATTATCAATCATTAGTAAACCAAAAAAAAAAAAAAGAAAAAAAAAAAAGAAACTAAGGAACAGAATATGAAATTACTAGCGAAAAGTGCTTGGAGTTAAGCTAGGTGTAATCCAAGTAGCGCATGGTTGGGAACAGGGTATATCAGCTCCAAACCTAAGGCATTCAGTTTGCCAGGTTTCCAGATCATAAATTTCATTATTGAGACTCAATCCGCCTTCTATATCATCGCCATAAAAAATGTTATTGCTGTTGCAATTGACAGTTCATGCGAGGCTAATTCTCCATGAATTGCCATTGCCAACAAAAAACGCTTTGTCCCCAATGCTCTGCACTGGTTCCCATTCTAAGCTCTCAAAATCAAAACTTGTAAACAACGAATTCTATAGTCTTCTCGAGCCAAATATCTTTGCTAACAAACTGAAAGATTCCGAAGAGATTGTCTTGTGACAGTACCAAGTATGCTCTGCCTGCTTCTTGTGGTGGGGTTGACAGCCGATGTATTTGCCAACGAGGTGGAAGCAACAAACTCTATTCTTGCCTCATTTGTGCCATCAAAGTCAATCCTGACTAGAGAGACATTGTCATGGAGTGTAACTACCTAGTCTTTAAAGTATGCAATTGACCGGGTTGCTTACGGAAGTCCATTCACCAACACCACCTGGAGTAGTAGTAAACACTAATTGATCATCCGACCAAAAAATTGCCATCACAAGTAGTTTGAGTCATTCCGTACAATCTCCAAAGTTGGCTCGAATACTCTCAACTCAAATTCACCCCGCATCGTCCTGCATCACAAAAATAAAGAGAGCTACGAAGTGGGGCATTGAGGGGGGGACTCTCCGAGGGAACTTCGATGTTCAAGTCAGACACGAGTTATAGGGAAAAGTGAGCATAACTTGGTAAATAAATGATAATGGAGGTGTGCTAATGCATCGTGGTAGCAAGATTCCATTGGAAAGCTCGTCGGAGGAGATGTAGAGAGAGGGGATAGTAGTAGTGGGATGGGGTGGGAGTGTTGGGAGAAATCTGAAAGTGTTCGTCTCTCCTAAAGAGCGGAGCTCCTTTCTACTTTTAGTGAGAGACTTTGAATAGAATAGAGGAGAGAATGAACAGTGGCTAGAAAGCCAAATTGTTTGAACCCTCCTACCCGAAATATGGAAGGGAGAGTGTGGACTAAAGTTACAGATGTCAAGTTTTCAAGCACAAGTGTTACAGCCCAATTGCAGAGGCTCATTCCATGAATATTGTGAAGGTATAACAATTACAGTCATCCAAAGAGCCAAATAGTTATTACACTCATCCAAAATAAAGTAGTTAATTAAGCAGTTACTACAGTCATCCCAAATAGTTATTACAGTCATTCAAAATAAAATAATTAAGCAGTTACTACATTCATCCCAAATAGTTAATGAAGTTCGCACTCATTCCTCAACCATGGACAATGTCTTTGAACCTGATTTTCTTTTTTTCACACCCTCAAGGCTGGAGCCCTCACTCCCTGCACAAACAAGAATCCATTAAAATCAACATAAAGGTGAAAGTTGAACTAAAAACTAAAAGTATTCGTAAATACCAGAAAAGCAAGGGGAAAAAAATGTTCGTAGAAATTTAGACTAAGGCAAGATCACAATTCCAGAACAGATCACGATCTTAGCCAAGCTTAGAACATTAATAAAGAATAACGAGGAAAAAAAAAACAAACACACAAACTCAGAACATTGTTAAGTACACAATAACAATAATAAAATATCAAAATCTCAAGGGGGGAAAAACCAAACCCAGAAGTTCAGAACATTTACATTCCAAATCAAGCTTTTACTTAAAAAATAAAAAAGAAAAAAAAATAAAAAAGAAAATTAGACAAAAATCAAAGGAGATTAAAGATTAGCTTAAGCAAGAAGATAATCTGAACTGGAAGAAAACTTGATCAAAAATAAATCTAAATTGCAAACAGGAAAGAGAATTAAAAAAAAAAAAAAAAAAAAAAGAGGTCATTCAAGAATAATTTGTGAAAGTAATTCAACAAGCATAGCAGAACCCCACATTACATTCCAAATTCGTCAGTCTTGTTCAAACAAAAACTCCTATGGAATGTAAACATTATTATGACAAGTAACTTGTAAAGAAAATAAGCAAATTAACACCAATAGATTCTACAATGTCAATAATCAGAAGTAAACAAAAAAGAAACTCACCAAGAGAGTACAAAAGTACTAGCGAAAAGTGCTTGGAGTTAAGCTAGGTGTAATCCAAGTTGCGAGCGGTTGGGAACGAGGAATATTAGCTCCAAACCCAAGAAGTTCAGTTTGCATAGTTTCCAGATCGTATATTCCATTATCGAGACCCAATCCGCCTTCCGTATCATCGCCGTAAAAAATGCTATTACTGCTGCAATTGACAGTGTCTGCGAGGCTAATGCTCCATGAATTGCCACTGCCGACAAAAACTGCCTTGTCCCCAATGCTCTGCTCTCGTTCCCATTCTAAGCTCTCAAAATCAAACTTGTAAACAAAAATTGAACTGTCCTCTCGAACCCAATATCTTTACAACTATACCGAAAGACTCCAAAAAGGTCGTCTTGTGAAAATCACAAGACATATACTGAAAATCACATGGCCACAACCATTAGCTAAAATATTGCTACATAGTTGAGTAACATTCATCAACACTAACCGCCAAATATTTTTATTTTGAAGTTCACATATAATGGAAGTTGAAAAATAGGTGGCAAGAATAATGGCAGTTGAAAAATTGGAGACAGGACCAAAATTCGAAAAATAAAATAATAAAAAGAAAGAAAGAGCGAAGAAGGAATAAAAGACTGAATAGATGATAAAAATAAAGGAGAAGATGAAGGACAAATATAAAACTAAAAAACGAAGAAATAAAAACGAAGAGTACATGACCGTGTGAAATTCTGAGGAATACTTTTAGCACTAGCTAGGACAAAAGAGAGAGAGAGAGAGAGAGAGAGAGAGAGAGAGAGAGAGACTAATCTTATAGTCTGGATCGAGAAACTTTCTGATTAATCTCAAACTGCAAGTTCTGTTGTTCTGGTCTTACGGATTAAATTTCATGACTTTACACTTTATGACCAGACTCCAATGAAAAAACAAGCAATACTACAACAATTATCATCGCATAAAAGGACAAGGTAAAGTATGTTTTTATTTTCTCTGAAACTTCAAGGCTCTTTCGCGGCGAATAAGCATCTTCGTCAAGGTATTGGTCAACCGGACTACAAAAACCTTGCCCCTGTTCATTTTCTTCCACCTTTTGACGTTGTTTTCCACCTACACTTTGTTTAATTTGATAGTCATAAACAAAGAATTTTTTAGGACCCTCAGGTCCACGAACTAAAGCAAAACTTTGACATTCAGGTAAAAAACTATATATCAAATTTTAAGGGGCCATAGGGGGGTAATTGAAGACCGAGTCTTAGGAGATATTTTAATTGGAAATAGATTGAGTCTTGAAAATGTATATTTGGTTTAAAAAAAAAAAAAAAAACCTGTTTAAAGTAAAAAAGTATAAAATCTTAAAATATGTTTAGAAAGAAATATTAATATGGATCTTGTTTCGTTGTTCTCGAAATTATAGGCAATTAAAAAAGAAAATCATCTCATTTTAATTTGAAATAACAAAATTATGGGCATTTAAAATTTTAATTTGTTGTAGAAATTTGAAGATGAGAATAATAAAAAGTAGTAGTTTTGAACTGAAGAAAAGACAAAAAAAAAAAAAGTTTTGGAAATGTGGTTTGGAATGCTTCCCGAAACGAGCCCTAACATTTAATCACTGTTAATTTGTGATCTCATTTTTTTATTTAATATTATGTTCTTAAATATTTAGGGCTCGAACTTTTTTTACTTTTTCTTTGAGTCAAAATTATTTTTCACTATCAACATCTCGATATTAAACTCAAATATTAAGTTTTTGTTTCCAATTTCAACCTAAAAATTTCATCCCAAACCGTTGTACCAAATGCACCATAAAAGCCCATAATTTTGTTATTAATTTCAAGTCCACATGAAATGATTTAAAAAAAAAAAAAAAGAAATCAAAAATTGCTTAGGGGTTGAATAGGAATGAAATAAGATTCATATTGAATTTTTTTTTTTCTAAACACACTTTCAGTTTTTACACTTTTTCACTCAAAACAGTTATTCAAGCAAACACATATTTTCAAAACTCATCTCAATTTTAATCTAAATATCTCCAAAACTCTGTCTCCAATACCTCTCCCAATCGGGCACTTAAATAATAGAAGATTTCTTTTATAAGTTCCAATCCTAAATGATGATAATAGAATATAGATTTTATGTTACAAAATGGTTATTTAATGTTGTGAAAAGCACACCTCTATACTCAAATGCATTAGAAAAATAAACTTCAACAAAAATTAACAGAAACACAGAGAAGACAAAAAATGGGCTAATTAGGAAGGCATGCCACAAATAAAAAGGATGGATTGATTTTTGCCACCAACTTAAAAATTATGATAAAAAAAATATCATTTTGATAATGTCATATTTAATTTAGGGATAGGTTGTAGTAGAGCCTCTCCCAGAGTAACTACCGGTATATCTTTTTTTTGAACTATTGAGATTTAATCGAACAATTACAATGTTGTTAGTGTACCATACTTATCATACACTTTACCACATATTATCATTCTCACCCCAAGTCTTCTCCGTCGCCGGTGACTTTCCCGCCACCGGTGACAGCCCCGACACCGGCGACCCACTCCCGGACCCCCTAACCCCAAGCCCCAGCCCCGGCCGCCCCCCACCCAGCCCTGAGTCCCCACGCCCTGGCACCCCCCCCCCCCCGGGCGACCCCCCAGCCCCTAGCCCGCCAGGCGCCCCCCCACCCCAGGTCCCCCCTCCCCCGGCACCTTCACCCCAAGCCCCCCTCCCCCCCACCCACCCCCCTCTCTCTTTTTTCCCCTATCTCTTCCCCTTTCTCTCTCTTCTCCTCTCTCTTGTCGGCCCGCGCCCCCCCTTCCACACCCCCGACGCGAGAAGAAAGAGAGAAGGGAAGAGAGAGAGGGGGGATGGGGGTCCCCGTTGGGGGTGGGGGGTCGGGGGCCGAGAGAGGGGAAGAGAGAGAGATGAAAAAAGATAAAGGGGAAGAGAGAAAGGGGTAGGGGGGTCCCATCTGTCACGACCATACTTAGGGCCGTGACTTCATACTTACTTAACTTAAATACCAACTTTGCAACGACCTGATTTTGTGGGGCCATTACCTTAACATATTTACTTAAACATACTTCATCTTAAAAATTAATTTTGCTTTATGTAAAAATACGGAAATGTTTTTTTTTTTAAGTCAATTTAAAACTCAAACCTCAAAACATAACTTATACTCATACTTATTTATGGGTACTCACGCGAGTACCGAGCTTTAAAACGACATTTTTACAAATCATACTAGTTATCATATACTAGTACCATCGACTTATCATAACATAATGCAAACACATTTTACATAACATATTTTCAAAATCCGTGGCGGTGTCCAACCCAAATTTCACAGTCTACAGTAGTATCTCTCCACAGTCTTGCATCAAACATTACCGGTAGGTTGCTTACCTACAGTATGAACGTAAGTTATGAGCTTATGCTCAATAAGTACAACTTTATATTCCGCAAAACATGTTTAGTAAAAGAATGTAAGAATCGATTATGCTTTCTTATGAATTAATTATTCTTTCTTATGTTAACTTGGTTCTGGGCCCCTTACATGTCATGTGTGTACGTACCGTGGCGTATAGCCATGGAGTGGTTGAGGCGGCCAGTCCAATCCAACTCAAACCATGAACCAAAACATTTAACATGGAGTGGTTGGGGCAGCCAATCCAATCCAACTCAAACCATGAACCAAACCGTTTAAACCCGCCCTTGTGACAAGTCTGTACGATACAAGAAAATTTACTTGTCTTATCTTATTACAGGAAATCTTGTTCTTGGTTGATCATACTTGAAAACTTGAATCTTAAATGTTTCTTACTTGAAAACTTAATATTGTTCTTATCATGTGATTTATTAGTGAGCATGCTTTCATGATGTCACAATAATAAAACATTAAACACATAAAACATAAAGCATATGTACATCATGTAAATCAATACATGAATTTTTGAAAAACATACAATGCAATAAAAATATTTTGTTCATACTGTAGGCGGAGTTGTAATTACAAATTATCCTATGCTCTCGGTCTATAATTCTATCAAGGCAAGACAACATGTCATATTCCTGTTTCAAATAGAGCGTAAGATAAGAGTCGTCTTACTTACTACAAATCATAAACATACTAGATCAGTATCCAATCTGATTACCTTTGATAATCATAGATACAAATCCTATCATAGTAAACCGGTATCCTATCCGATTATCATTAATACCTTGACATAGTAAACCGGTATCCTATCCGGTTACCACTGGTAATCATAGATACATGCCCTAACATAACAAATCGGCGTCCCACCCGATTATCATTGGTCATACACTTGTTACCATATTCTTATGTAACTTAGTGTATTTTCTTTTCTTAAAAACACCTTGTTTACTTGAAAATGTAAATTAAGTATTTCTTACCATATTACTTAAACTGACCTTTATAAATATTTTTGTAAAGCTGTAGTTCCTTTTGAACAGGGATAGTAAAGTTGTAAAATTCTGTAAAACTATGAAAACTGCTTTTTAATTTGTGTGTAGGAATTTCCTGTAAACTGCATAGTTTTGAAACTCCAGCTTTATCTTTAAATCGGTTAAAAATTTGGGAAAACTTTCTTCACAGAAGTTGTATATCTCATCGAAAACTACAACTTTTTTCTTGTTCAAAACTTAAATCTGCCTTTAACTTATTCATTTTCCCCTTTGAAACAATTTCGGCCGTGTACATTATCGGTACTGACCAGCTTCGGACTTTGATTAAAAAAAAAAAGATGCATTTGGAGCCTTATTTTCAAAAACTATCCAAGCTGCCCCCTACTATTTTCCATTTTCTACAACTTTTCAGTTTTGACTTTTTCCAAATTCAGCCTCTAAGGGGCTCAAAATCAGGATTCCAAAAAACTGTCTAGTTAAATCCTAAAATTGACAGTTTTCATATTTTGTTGATTTTTGCTTAAAAATCCGTGCATCCCACCTCAAACGGGAAAAGCCGTGAGCCTACGTCAACATGCAGTACTTCGGATTCATTCTTAACATTCATTCATACAGTTGTTCATCTTCTTGAAAAACACAACATTTGATAACTTTTCAAGCTTACCAAATTGTGTTTTTAGATTAATTCCTTAACCAACACACTTAGATCATTCACATAACCATCATTCATAAATCATCCATATTCAAGCATGTGAAAACAAA
This sequence comes from Ficus erecta, assembly GCA_008635985.1. Taxonomy (NCBI): domain Eukaryota; kingdom Viridiplantae; phylum Streptophyta; class Magnoliopsida; order Rosales; family Moraceae; genus Ficus; species Ficus erecta. The sequence goes on along the minus strand of BKCH01000136.1, from coordinate 85,689 downwards.
TTCACAAACACTTAGTGAGCACATAAAACCATAAAACACATTTTAGAGCACAGCACCAGATTAACGCTTAGGGCTATCAACCAAATCATCCTAAGCATAGATCTAGGCCATACCAATCATATAAAACCATAACATAGGGCAAAATAAAACTTATGAGCTTATGCTCTTACAACCCAAGCTTGAAATACACATAAATCCTTGATCAAAACTTAATGAAATTCTTAGAGGGTTAAGGGGAATACCTCTAAAGCTTAAGAGGTGAATCTAGACTTTGGGATGAGAAAAATTTTCCTCCTCACTTTTCTTCACACAACCGGCCACTCTCTTGCTCTCTCTCTCTCTCTCTTTTTTTTTTTTTTTTTTTTGGTTCCTAAGGGTTAGAGGGAAAGTTGGAAGAGAACTAGAAGTTTTGAAGTTCAACTAAATGGTTCTAGTTCTAACATACAACCCCTATTTATAGGTGGAAATTTCCAAAATTTCCAAAATTATTTTATTTCTAAAATTCTCCTTAAATTGCATATTGGTCCTTAAAAGACAAAATATTTTCCTTCTAGTCCCCCAAGTGGCCGGCGATGCATGTGTTGGAGCCAAGAAAAGCTTTTCAAACTTATCTCTAATTGTTTCCTTGTTCCCCAGGGCCACCCAATGTAATCGGTCAATGTAACCGGTCATTTGGCCTCGTTGGAGACTTTGGTTAGGAAAAAAATCCATAAATTCCGTAATTCAAAAATTACATATTTATCTATAATTACTCGGCCTCCAAATAGGGCTATGTTTGGCACTCCTCCTAATACGCAGTCTAATTTCTTAAAAATCCAGATACTGTCAATATTGTTATAACTATCAACAGTCAAGGAATACTGAATTGCAATCCAGAATTTATCTGCACTTAACTAGACCGCGTATAAGATATTCTTAGGAATTGAAGTTACTTAGTCCTTATTGCTCCAAATGTTACTCCTGATTTTTCTAGAGTGATCTCATTCCTTATTCTTACTTTTTTATCCATAATAACGGTGGGCCACAATATAATTTCAATACTGCTTATTATACTGCAATACCGTCTTAATTATGTCGTAAATTATCCTGGTCATTCATTGGCCAGAATAAAATCAAAATCATGGTTCTGCCTTAATCACCATAAGGCCTCATACTTGACCTTAAACTGTCATTGAGTCTCATAATACTTATAAGAATTCAAACATACTCTGATAATGAATTCAGATCATGAGCTTCATGTTGACATACATTATTTACACTTAGATTTTCCTTGTATCTAAGGAAATCACAAATTCATCAAAATTTTGGGTGTTACACCGTCGGGGGGGGGGGGGGGGGGGGGGGGGGTTGGGGAGCCTGGGGGGGCGGAAGGGGTTTGGGGGGAGGTTGGGGGAGGGGGACCTGGGGTGGGGGCGTCGGGGGGGCTGGGGCTGAGGGGGTGCCGAGGCTGGATGAGGGGCAGCCGGGGCTGGGGCCTGGGGTTGGGGGGGCCGGGGGTGGGTCACCGGCATCGGGGCTGTCGCTGGCGGCGGGAAGGTTGCCGGCTTTGGAAAAGACTTGAGGTGGGAATGGTAATATGAGGTAAAGTATATGATAAATATGATACACTAACAACATTTCAACCGTCCGATTAAATCTCAACGGTTCAAAAAAAAACTCTACCGGTAATTACTCTGGGAGAGGCTCTACCACAACCTCTCCCTTTAATTTAAATACTCTTTTTAAAAAATATCTCTCACTTCGCAAATCCCTCTTTATCTCTCTTCTCCCCCACGTGAGCCCTTCCTCCTCTCTCTATCTCTTTCTCTCTCTTCCCTCTCTCTCTCCTCACACTCCGGGTCCTTTGCAAATATGGGATTAAAATGGGATTCATGTTGCAAGACTAACCCCCAAAGAGAAAACATTGCAAGGCCAATCTCATTTATTAATGAATTTTTTGTTTTCTCCAAAATACCCTTTAAAAGTAAAAAATAAAAATAAAAGAAATATGAGATAAAAGGGGATCTGAAGGGAAGGAGGACCATATTCTCTTAGAAAAAAAAAAAAAAAAAAAAAAAAAAAAAAAACTGAAGAAACCCACTTTGTTCTTTCATTGGTTTCGTCTCCTTCACCACCTCAAAACTACCATCATTTTTCATCTCCATCATCCCCTCAAAACGACCATCCTTATATTCGGGTTAACATCATCGATTTCTAGCCACAAGGAGAGGAGTGGAAGTACTCTAAAATTTTGTTAAGTTCATCTCAAACCCTCAAATTTTTTTATTGAAATCGTTTTCAAAGTTATTCAAGGGTTGGGCATTCATGATTTGGGAGCTTAGTATAGAAAAACAAAATGATTCAACCTATTTTGCACTAATTTTGGCTTGTAAAATCTGTCAATTTGCAATTCCCGTCATAAATATAGTACAGTGACCTGACCAGCCAGACCGACCTGACTGGTCATGCCGGTCAGGCCGGTCATGCCGTTCAGGAATTTTTTTTCCTATCCGGATTGTTCTTTTTTTTTTTTTTGTTTATTTGTTTGTTACTCATTGTTGGTTTTCCTGACCGGCATGACCGGCCTTACCGGTCATGCCAATCAGGCCGGTTATGCTGGTCAGGAAAACCAGCAATGTACATAAATTACCACTTTTTTTTTGTTTGACTTTGCTAGTTTTCCTGACCAGGGTGTTCTTTTGTTTGTTTGTTTGTTACACATTGCTGGCCGATCAGGCCGGTCAGGAATATTTTTTTTCTAACCGGGTTGTTCTTTTTTTTTTTTTTTTTGTTACACATTGCTAGTTTTCCTGATTGGCCTAACTCGTCATGCCGGTCAGGAAAACCAGCAATGTACACATTGTCACTTTTTTTTATTTTTATTTTCACACTGCTGGTTTTCCTGACCGGCATGACCGGTCGGGTGGTTTTGGGGACGGTCTGGTAGTTTTGAATTAGTCTTCAATTTTTCATTAATTTTTTTTAATTCTTTCATAACAATCTTTATTGTTTTCTTATTTTTATTTTAAAGGAAAATGAGTGAGATTGTCATATATTTTCAATATGATGGAGAATGGAATGAGAAAGATGACGGGTCATATGAATGGTGAAGAAGGAATCTGGAAAAATTTTTCTCCAGACCGGAGTTATCTTTTTTGTTTTTTCGTTCACCACACCAAAGAAATACTTTTCTGGTTTTCCGGACCGGCATGCCGATCATACCGGTCCGGAAAAGTTTTCTCCGATCCGGGGTGTTCTTTTTTGGTTTCTCGATCACCACATCAAAGTAAACACTTTGCTTTTTTTGAGTTTTCCTGACCGGCATGATTGGCCTGACAGGTCATGCCGGTTAGACATATTTTTTTTCGGATCAGGGTGATCTTCCACCTGACCGGTCCCACCTGACCGCTCAGGCCGATATGGCACGTTAAGGTTTTTAATATCGCAAAAACAGATAGCCAATTAGACAAACAAACAAAAAAAATACTTGGCCGGCTTAACCGTTCTTCTCGGTCCACTTGCTATTATGGAGCCAAACAGCTTGGTTGTATGGTCAATTAATGAAAGTTATCAAAATCATAATATCGGTTTTATGTTCGTAACTCATGTATTATATTTAGTGAAAGAACAGACCAATCTTCTCACTTACCTAATATGACGTGGTATAAATTGAAAATATTACTTATGACTTCATGACTTTTTGATATCACTTCATAAAATTATAATAATATTAAATGGTGCCGATCACTAATTTGAAAGTCAATTACCGATTGATTATTAGTCAATCAACAATAAAACAAAACAAATGACCATTTTTCATAAATAAAAAATTACGACCATTTAACAAGTTTTTTAATAAATGACCGAAATTCTAAAAAATTAGTTAAAATGTCATTCATTTTCTAAAATAGTTAATCATTTATCTGATGGTTAATAAGTACAATTGACTTACTATCAATCATTGATTAATTTAACGTAACGACAAGCGATCTTATTGGTCATACCGATCAGGCATATTTTTATTCGGACCAGTGTGATATTCTTTGTATTTTCGCTCACTACTTTGGTATTTTTTTTATTTTCCTGACCCGCATGACCCGTCAGGAAATAATTTCTCCTGACCGGGGTGTTCTCCTTTGTTTTTTTGATCACCACACCTATCGGGTTTTCCATACCGGCATGACCGGTTAGGCCGGTCATGCCGGTCCGGAAAAATTTTCTTCGGACTGGGGTGTTCAACTTTGTTTTTTTTTTTTTTTTTTTTTATCAACACGCCTTTCGGGTTTTTCGAACCGTCATGACTGGCCTAACCGGTCATGCCGGTTAGGAAAAATTTTCTCCGAACCGGCGTATTCTCCTTTGTTGTTTTGGTCACAACACCTTCCTGGTTTTCCGAACCGACATGACCGGCCTAACCGGTCATGCCGGTCCGAAAAGATTTTCTCCAGACCGGCGTGTTCTCCTTTGTTTTTTTTTTTTTTTATCAACACACCTTTTAGGTTTTCCGGACCGGCATGACCGGTCTAACCGGTCACGCCGGTCCGGAAAAATTTTCTTCGGACCGGCGTGTTCTCTTTTGTTTTTTTTTTATCACAACACCTTCTTGGTTTTCCGGACCGACCTTCTCTTACCTATAAACTCGTTGAACATATATATCGAACAAGAAATTTTTGGTCACATTTGAACAACTGAAGCAACCTAGAAACTTATCCTCTTAGCAATTAACAATTATCATGCATTTGCTAACCCCCCCATGTGAGGTAAGTTCTAACATTTAGAACCTTTTTTTTTTATTGGGAATTGGAATTTCACATGTCTTGCTTGGAACTTCGGTTTATGTCTACGAAGAATTCGATGATATATGGACAGTCATATATTTATTAAGTTCCGTCTAATTTTCTCAATCTATCGTGATTTTATATGATTTCACCATTCTACCTGGCATACAATTGTCATGTGTTTAAGAGTTCTATCCAAATTGAACACAAGTATGTCATTTAAAAAAAAAAAAAAATTTGAAAGGTGAACAAAAAGATGAGATCAAATCTGGAGGAGAAGTTGATGAAGAGAATGGCGGTTGTTCATAGAAAGGCGGAGGAATGGCGCGAGGGGCGAGGTAGCAACACACTTGTGCTCGTGAGGAAAACCCGATCCGGTCTGGACCAGCGAGCACTTTTGCTCGCTGGTTTTCCGGACTGGCCTGACCGGTCCTGGTCAGGCCGGTCCGGACCAGCGAACAATTTTGCTTGCTGGTTTTTTCGGGGGGCTTCTTTTTTGGCGAGGTAGTGGGTTTTCGGCAATGGAGCTTCAGTGGGGTAGGGGGATAGCTTCAGTAGGGGGGGCTTCTTTTTCGGCGAGGGAGTGGTTTTTCCGGCGAGGGAACTTCAGTTGGGGGGGGGGGGGGAGGGTGGGGGCTTTCTTTTTCGACGAAGGAGCAGTGGGGGGGCTTCTTTTTTCAGCGAGGACCGGCGATGAGCTTCAGTTGGAGGGCTTCTTTTTGGCGAGGAGATTCAGTGGGGGGCTTCTTTTTGGCGAGGAGGGGAGCTTCAATGGTTCGGCGGTTTGGCAAGGAGCTGAGCTTCAGTGGGGGGCTTTCGGCAAGGGGATGGGAGGGTTTGAGAGAGACAGAGTGAAAGAGAGATAGAGAGAGAGTTATGGGAGAGACTGGGTTTAGTTTAGTTTGAGGGAGATAGATAGACAATAGTTCGAGGGAGGGAGGGCTTGGGTAGTTTAGTTTAACTGCCTTCTAACTTCCTTTGGCGCCCAATCTATGGGTTTTTTTTTTTTTTTTAATTGAAGATAGTTGAAGGAGTTTTTGGTCTTTTTGTTTAAAAATTGAATTAAAAAAATAAATATAAAAAGGTAATTAGAACGGAAGTTAAATTTGCTATGGTGGTTCATTTTTGGCTTATATATGCAAAAAGTCCTCACACTCCGGCGCTGGGACCGCCGAAGGTTCTCTTTTGTGCCGATCCCAAGCCGCCCTTGTGCCACCGTCTTCGCCGGCCTCCCAGGCTCAGTCGCGATGTCGTAGCTCCGACCTCCGACTCCTTCGCCGGTTACTCCACGACTCTGATCTCCTCTGCTGGTCGCGAATCCGACGATTGTTGTGGCCTCCGTCGAAATCTCTTCCTACGGTCTCTTCTTTTGCCGTCACAAGCTCCGATCTCGCTCCGTTTCCTTCGTCGATTGCTCGCAACTCCGATCTCCTCCGCCACTCACGAATCTGATGATCTCTGTGTCCTCCGTCTCTTCGCCCAATTTCGATCCCCCAAGCCGGTGAGAGCAACAATAGCGGCTTCCGAAGCTCCTCCCCTAAGGTGCAATATCACCACCGTGAACGTGTTCCCTGATGTGAGCCTTAGAGATCGTGGATATTGATTTCTTTTTTTTTTTTTTGAAAAATTTTTGTTTTTGGATTTGTTGGATTTTGAACTTTGTTTCTTTTGGATTGTGGATTTTTTTTTTTGGTGGTTTGTAAATTTTTTAATTTTATTATTTTTGTGGAATTTTGATTTTTTTTAAATTGTATTTCTTAGTTTGTTTTTGTTTTTCTTTTTTTGGATAAATCTGGTGTTTTGTTAAATACTTAGACTAATTCCAACCGGTTATCAATTGGTTATCCGTTGGTGGCGGCAGTTACCGATCGATAATCAATTGGTTATTATTTGGTATGTAAAAGATTACTCACCGACGATTGGTAACCAACTGGTTACTATTTAGTAGTTATCTGGTTATTTGTTGGTGGCGGTGGTTACCAATTTGAAACACGTCGACGGCCGATAACCAATTTCATTTAGTAACCAACTGGTTATCTGCCAGCGGTAACGGCCACCGATCGAAAACTCACTGATAATTGACAGCCAATTGGTTACCATTTGTTATCCAATTGGGATGTTCGGTAACCAATTGATCACCATTTGATAGTCCAGATAGATATCAAATAGTAATAATAATTGATATTTTAAATAAATAGGGACATAAATAATTATGATGTCATCAATGATATTTCTTATAAAAGTTTTTTTTTTGGTGGTAAAAATCAGTCGTAAATATCATTTAATGGCATTTATCAAAATAGCCCAACAAAAATATATGTAATTCAGTAAAATTGTTTACATCCATGGCAGATAGAGAATAAATTGACTAATAAGTTGACTATAGGGACTAATTCCAATGACATAATAGAATTCGGGAACCATTCAAGAATTTATTGGGCGAAAAAAAAAAAAAAATGCTCACAATCTATAATTAGCAATAAGAAGCCTAAGAAAAACAAATATTTACACGTATACGATAACATTGGTCTTAAGCTACCAATTTTATTGCATGGTTTTATCATGTTTTATCCACAATGTATATGTTGACGGAAATACTATTTAAAAAAAAAAAAAAAAGGGGGTGAAAAGTGCGACAAGAAATGCCGGTGTGGCTACAACCGGTGACCCCCATGCAAAAAAAGTGAAAAAGTGTGACCATAAATGCCGGTGTAGCTACGACCCATCACCGCCGTGCATTTGTCCATGAGAATGATTCGGTGTGTGTGTGTATTTTTCTTAATGCATTTTTTGGGAGTTTTTTTGTGATATAATTTTTGTAGTATTATGGTTATTTTTCTTCTCGTGTGAATTTTTTTTTTTAATTTTCGTGTGATTTTTTTTAATGATCTTGTGATTTTTTTAATGATCTTTTGTTGATAAAGTGGGAAAAAAAATTATCTATAAATATTATCATAAATTAAGAAAAAGTGGAGAAGAATAGTGAATTTCATTGATATACATTTGTACATGAGTGGTATATTTATACAAGAAACCCTAGCTCTAAATTAGGAAACTTGCTTAAAAAAATCAATTAGAATAAGTCAAAGTTCTCTGATTTGGGATTCCCAAATCATCTCCCTAATTACATCAATTACAGGTTAAACTTTCCCACACTCCCCCTCAAGTTGGTGAATAGAAATTCTCTATTCCCAGCTTGGAAACCTTTGTTTGGAAAGTTGTGCCACCTAAACCTTTAGTGAGTACATATGCAAGTTGGCAGTATGTAGGCATATAAGAAGTACAGATCAATTCACTTTCTAGCTTTTCCTTGATAAAATGTGTATTGATCTCTACATGCTTCATCCGGTCATGTTGTACTAGATTATATGCAATGCTGATTGCGGACTTGTTGTCACAATAAAGTCTCATTGGATCATCCCACTTGATCTTCAAGTCTTCCAAAATGATCTTCAACCATGGTAACTCGTAATCCATTGGCCCATTACTCGGAATTCTGCTTCAGCACTAGATCTTGCCACCACATTTTTCTTCTTACTCTTCCATGTCACAAGATTCCCACCAAGAAAAGTATACTACCTAGTGGTTGATCTTTTACCCACTATAGACCCAGCGTAGTCTGCATCGGTGCATGCTTCAAGTACAAGCCCCGTGCTTCTTCTAAACAAGATACCCTTTCTTGGAGTTCCTTTAAGATACTGTAACACTCGGTTGACAGCTTTCAAATTAACCTCTTTAGGACTATATATAAACTGACTAATCACACTGACAGTATAGGCTATATCTAGTCTTGTGTGAAAGAGATAAATTAGTCTCCCTGCAAGTCGTTGATACCTTTCTTTATCCATAACAACATCTTCTTCTGCCTCTCCAAGTTTGTGGTTGGGATCTATCGGTGTGCTCATTGGCTTACATGCCAGCTTCTCAGTTTCCTAGAGAAGATCCATAACATACTTCTACGAGGAGATGAAAATTCCTTTCTTTGAATATGCAACCTCAATTCCTAGGAAGTATTTCAGCCTTCCTAGTTCCTTAATCACAAATTCCTTGGCCAAGTACTGCTTCGAGACCTGTCTCTCCTTTTGATCATTCCCTGTCATGATGATATCATCAACGTATACCAAAAAAGCAATCACTCCCCTGAATTCGATTGTTTCATAAACAACGTATGATCTCATTGGCTCTGTCTATATCCCATCTCTATCTTCACCTTTGCAAATCTCCTAAACCATGCCCTTGGAGATTGCTTGAGCCCATACAAGGCCTTCTTGAGCTTGCATACTTAATTGGCAGCTATGTTTCATCCGAATCCAAGTAGAATCTCCTTATAAATCTCCGCTTCAAGATCTCCATGCAGAAATGCATTTTTTTACTTCAAATTGCTGCAGATCCCAATTATAATTGGCAAATAAGGACAATAGAATTATGACAGTATTCATCTTGGCTACAGGAGAAAATGTCTCTTGATAATCTACTCCATATGTCTGAATATATCCTTTGGCTACCAGTCTCGCCTTGTACCTCTCTAGTGACCCATCTTCTCTATATTTTACCGTGTACACCTACTTGCATCCCACTGGTCCTTTTCCTGCAGATAATGTCACCAACTTCCAAGTCCTGTTCTTTTCTAAGGCCTGCATCTCAACATTCATAGCTTGTTTCCAGTTTTCATTAGATAAAGCCTCAGATAAAATGGTGGATATGTCAATACTATTTAAACTTGTAAGAAAAGTCCTATGGGATGATGAGAATTTTTCTAATGACACAACATGAGAGGGTGGTTAAAATGACCGTTTGGTGCATTTCCTAGTTCCTTTTCTAAGGGCAATAGGATGAGGATCATGTTCTTTAGGTTCAATTGAGTTATGTTCCCACTGAGCTTGTAGGAGTGGGATATGAGTTGTTACTCCATTTCTAGGACTTGGATCTGGTTCTTGTATTAGCACGAGTTCAGGGACTAAATTATGCTTCCTTGAGTACACTTTGTCAGCCATCCTACCATCAAGAGCCATCCCAAGATCAACAGAGGGTGCAATCGATGAATTAGGATTTGGAAGAGGTGCAACAGATGACCTGGGTGCGACAGAAGTAGGAAGATTAGAAGAAATATCAAGAAGTGGGAAATCCCGATCCTGGTCCTTATCTTCCATAATCAAATTCTCCCCCTGAAGATAAGGAATGCCGAAGTAAGACTCACTCTCATTGAAGGTGACATCGACCGAGACAAATAATTTTTTAGATGGTGGAGGATAACACTTATACCCTTTTTGAGTACAGGAATACCCAACAAAAACAAATTTGACAGCCCTCGGATCTAACTTCCCCTAGTTTTGACTATGAATATGAACAAAAGACACACATCCGATCATTTTAGGAACAAGATGGTTCATAGTACTTAGATTGGAATAGAACTTTGAGAGCATTTCCACTGGACTTTTGAAGCCTAAGATTTTGGAAAGTAGTCTATTTATGAGATGTGTGGCTATTAGAACTGCTTCCCTTAATATGATTTAGGCATATTTTTCTGAAACAATAAGGCTCGGGTTGGATCAAATAGGTTACCATTCTTTCTTTCGACAACTCCATTTTGTTGTGGGGTGTTTACACAAGATGACTCATGAATTATCCCTTCTTTCTAAAAATATGGAGTTATTCATAAAGAATTTGATTCCATTATTGTGTTATTCTTCAATTTATTTGGTTAAGACATAAATGACAATCCTTTGATTTATAGCGGATTACAAAAACAAATAGGTTTTTTTCATAAAGAATCCATTGGTTTTTTATTTTTATGAATATTCATCAATCTTTATTGTTAATATTTTGTGTTGTGTTTAATATTTAGTATGAATCATCATCTTTATAGAAAATATTTTCTATTTATTATAATTACTTTGATATTTATAACTAATTTTTGTTTATTAAAGGTAATTCACATTTATCAATAAAAAATACTCATAATTAAAATCAAAAAACAAAAAAAAGGAAAATAAAGAATCTGTATAAAAATAAAATGATATCAATTATAGTAAAATGACAAAATAAATATTACAGATATTTATTTCATAAAAAATAGATCTGTATATATAATATTATTAAAAAATAGACATATGTTAAAACGGGACATTAAAAATGGACATTTAATGTAATTATTTCGATTGATTATTGCTACAAGTTAAAAAGTTTTGCAACATATGCCACAAATGATTATGTATTAACTAACTTTAATGTATTTTTAAAATTTCTCTCTCTCTTTCCCATCCTTTCTTTATCTCTCTTTCCCACCCACCCGGCCAATGCACATGACAAACTCCCCCTCTTATGTACTTACTCCCTATTTGGTAATTTGACAACTTATTTGTATTTAAATCAATTGGTCACTTTTTACTGTTTACACTTTTTGAATAATTTTAAGTGACCATATACTAATTATTTAAGTGACAAAAATTAATAATTATCACACCATAAAAAATCATTTCATAATTTTAGGTTAAAATTATAACCTAAACTTTAATTTATATAAAGAATTTTGATGAATTAACTCATTAATTCACAATAATTCCTTATAAAATTTTTTGGGTATTACACTCACTCCCCCCAACCCATGCACACGACAAACTCCCCCCCTCTTCTCTCCCCATTTCTCCTCACCACGCCAATGCAACGCCGACGATCTAAGCCACCATCGTCGATGTCCCCATCCCATGCCTAGACCCGCGACAAGCTCGAGCGGCGTGATCGGTAGCCCTCTCACAGCTCCGATCAAGGCCGTTTCCTTGGTGGATCATCACGAGTTGGTACCATCCGCGGCGATGGCGAAGGCTCCTGCGAAGGAGATCGACTCACGAGCGACTGTGAGCCTCAAATCAGCAAGATCGAAGCCAGTACCAGATCGAGAGCCCGAGACCACGCTGCCGCCGTGTTGGATCTTCTCCACCATTCTAATCTCGATAGCTCTGGTCTCGAGACATCGCTACAGGGCGGATCATGATCACGATCTCCATCACGGTGATGCCGCCACAGCTACTAGTCTACTCCGACGCCGATCGTTTTTTCCGGTTCTTGCTTTCCCCGCAGCCATTGGATTTCCTCCACTTTGGTCGCCGATGGATCTCGTCCACTGCTGTCACCGATTTGCCGATGGAGCTCAGTTCTCTCTCTTATGTTTTTTTTTTTTTTTACAAATTTTTTTTTGCCTTCGGGTACATTTTTATGGTATTTGTTTTTTGTTTTCGTTTTTGTTTTTTGTTTTGTATTGTTTTGTTTTGTTCTCTTGTTTTTTTTGTTCTTTTTTTTTTGGTGAGTTTTGTTGATGATCTTGTGGTCTTTGATGTGTTAGTAGCAGGTGAAGATCGACTTGTTGTTGGAGGCGAGGATGGCAGCGGCGCATTTTTGACCAGTGATTTTCAATGGTTTCCTCCGGCAATCATGGTGTTTTCTTTTTCCCAACTTTTTGTGTTTTTTATTGAATTTGGTGTATAAATTTATTTGTAGAATTATGTGATATTTGACAAAATCTGGTATTTGTTTAAATATTTTGGTGATGGAATCCGATAAATCCGACGAAATCATAAGTTTTCGATCGGTAACCATTTAGTTATCAACTGGTTACCCACCGACGGTGATGGTTGCCGGCCGGTAACCAACTGGTTATCAATAGGTAATCAACTGGTTATCATTTGCCATTCAAAAACCCACCGGCGTTGGTAACCAAATGATAACCCAGGTGGTTACATTATGAATACCAATTGGTATTTTAAAACAATTAGAAAACTAAATATTTATGATGTCGTGTTATTGTATTTCTTGCAAGAGTTTATTCCGTGTGCAGCAAAAATCAATCAAATGCATGATTTTGTGGCATTGAAAAAAAAATGGTAGATTAGCAAAAGGATCATTCCAAAACTCATTGGCTATCAAATGCTAGCACTGACGACTAGATATCCATGTTGATTACCAAAAGTATTGTGGTAAGATACTAAAGTATTCGACCAGACTACTTTTGGTAATCTATCATAATACTCTTCGGCAACTGGAGATCGACGTTGGAGATCGGAAACCTCAGTGGTAATCTACCAGATTATCTTTTTGAATGACTAGTGATAATTTTGAAAAGATGTATTATGTTGACTTTTAACTTATCTTAAGGGATCAAAAATCCTAAAAGCCACTGTAAATATGACATTATATCAACGATGTGTTCTTTTAAGATATATTGCCTCTTTTAAGCTCTACATTATTCCCAGTAGAGGGCTTACATGTCCTCTCCCTCCTCTCTTCCCTTCAACCAAATAAGGGATAAAGCATCTCCCTCCACTATTCGTCTTCCAAAACAAGCAGACTCTTAGGGGTAATTCTTAAAATCACCTTTCATTTTTCAACTTTCAAGGCCAAACTTCAAATTTATTGATTTCACTAAGATATTAATTCAACTAATTTTTTCCTAAAGCAAAGTGATAACATAAATGCAATATTGATGAATTTAAACATGATTTTTAGACTCAGAATGAGAATTTTAAACTTAAAATTTTTTTTTAAAAAAAACAATGCATATATCTTCCATAGCATCATCTTATAAATCAATTTGTTGCTAATCCAAATATCTAATCAAACATACCCAGTGCCTAACAGTTTAAGGCATAATTTAAGGTTCCAAATATAACAACACGAAATCTAGATAGATAATTACGTATTATAGTCTTCTAAATAGCCACATAGTTATTACAGTCATCTAAAAATAAAATAGTTAAGCCGTTACTACAGTCATCCCAAATAGTTAATGAAGTTAGCATTCGTTAATCAACCACGAACAACGTCTTTGAATCTGATTTTCTGTTTTTCGCACCCTCAAGGCTGGAGCCCTCACCCTTTGCAAAAACAAGAAATCATTAAAATCAACATTAAACTAAAAACTACGAGCATTCATTAATACTAGAAAAGCAAGGGGAAAAAAAAACTAGCAGAAATTTCGACCAAGACAAGATCCAATTCCAGAGCAGATCACAATCTTAAGCAAAGCTCAAAGCATTAATAAACAATAATTAGGGGGGAAAAAAAACAAACAAACTCAGAACATTGTGGAGAGGGGGGGGGGGGGGGGGGGGGGGGGGGGCGCGGGGGGGAACCAGGCTCAGAAAATGTCAAGAAAAATAACCAAACTCAGATGTTCAATGTATTAATATTCAAAATCAATTTTTTTACCCAAAAAAAAAATCAAAAAAATAAAAACTAAATTTCAAAAAATCGAAGGGGGTTAAAGCTCAACTTTAGCAAGACAATAAAATCTGTACTGGAAGTTTAAAACTAGATCAAAATTAATAAAAGAGAACCGCGGGGTGGGGCGGGGCGGGGGTGTCATTCAAGAAGAATTCGTGAAAGTAATTCAACAAGTGTAGCAGCACCCAATATTACATTCCAAATTCATCTGTCATGTTCTGATCAAAACTCCTATGGAACTTAAAATTATTGTAACAAGTAACTTGTAAAAATAAGCAAATTAACCCCACTAGAACTCCATTATCAATTATTTCATAAACAAAAAAGAAACTCACCAACAGAGTGCAAAAGTACTAGCGAAAAGTGCTTGGAGTTAAGCTTGGAGTAATCCAAGTCGTGTGCGGCTGGGAACGAGGAACATCAGCTCCAAACCTAAGGCTTTCAGTTTGCCCAGTTTCCAAATTGTAAATTCCATTGTCAAGACCTAATCCGCCTTCCGTATCATCGCCGTAAAAAATGCTATTACTATTGCAATTGACGGTGTGTGCGAGGCTAACGCTCCATGAATTGCCATTGCCGACGAAAAACGCCTTGTCCCCGATGCTCCACACTGGTTCCCATCCTAAGCTCTCAAAATCAAACTTGTAAACCGAGAATTCTACAGTCCTGTCGAACCCAATATCTTTACTGCTATACCGAAAGACTCCGAAGAGATCTTCTTGTGACGGTACTAAGTATGCTTTGCCTGGTTTCTCGTGACGGGGATGATAGCCGACGTATTCACGCATGGGATTGGAAGCAACAAACTCTGCTCTTGCGGCGATAGAGCCATTAAAGTCAATCCTGACTAGTGAACCATTGTCACAGAGTGTAAATACCCGGTGTTTAAAGTATGCAACTGATCTAAACAAGAAATCTTTCGGGTTGCTTACTGAAGCCCATTCACCAACATCACCCGGAGTAGTAGTAAACAACAATTGATCTTCTGATCGCAAAATTGCCATCACAAGTAATTTTACGGGGTGGATTTTGATCTTGAACACAAAAATCTTTGGAACTTTGTATAATAGATTTCCTCTAGCAAGCTGGTTATGTATTGCGGGAAAAGGTGGGAGGTCAACGCGCACTTGAGAAATGGGATTCACAAGTTGGGGTTGAAGGGATTCATCGTCTACAGTTGCGAGCCAGCCTTGGGGTGAGCCTGAGAAGCGCCTCCCGGCGGCAGCCTCTAGTTCTAATACAAAAACCCTGTTGTTGAAGAGACTGAAGAAAGGTCGTGCATCGCTGCCAGGCTCGTCGGAGAGCATTAGACATGGAGGTTTAGGACCGAATTCATCCCTCTCTATGTTTGAGCATATATTTCGCCATAAAGAACTCACCTCCGAAAAGGCAACAATATCCTGGAAGTGCGTGAAGCGACTTGCGATTGCTTCGAGGCAATCGGGACTGAGTTCAATTGTGGTAGTGCTATTGGAAGACTGAGGATCTGCTGGATTGGTAAGCTCAATAATGTCATCTTGACCATGATTACCTCTTTGGTTGAGATGGACGTTGAGTTCATTCGGAGAATTCGGAGATTGTTCGGCTTCTCCATCTAAAACTCTGGATCTTGCTCGTCGACGATCTTGTAGATTTTCCACATTTGAAGGAGGAACCTTTTCCTTAGTCAGTTCAATAGAAGATAGATGATGAAGTAATTCACAACACACTGCCTGACAAAGAAGCCAGACACGCAATAGGCACGGCAACGACTGCTGTAATTTACATATCATCGCGATTAATAGAGTTTTATATAGAACCAGACACAACGTATACACGGAGATGCGTATGTAGAAACTCCCAAACACTTTCCCATTCCCCATTTATAATCTGTGTCCCTTTTCTTATATCCTCAACAAAAGAGAGAATGACGGAAGGTTTATCCTTCTCTAAAACAAATTTTGCAGGATGGTTAACCAGCCAATCTGTTGTACTCGGAGGAATCTGGGCAAACCAATTTCAGCTTAATCGTCTTTTTTGGGCTTCTTCCACAGCCCATAGTTTAGCCGATCCATTGTGGTGTTTTTATATATTATTTATTTTTTAGATTTATTTCCACATCACTGTATGAACCATTGACTAACACAACATGGCATATGATGAGCATATTTATATCTATATTTTTTTTATATCTAATTACAATGTTTTTGTCGATTAGAGTCCAATTGGAGTTTAGGAAACAAATTAGAAGATTAGAAGACATAATATATGTGATTGGGCTTGGACAAAAATCGGGCTTCAATTTTGAAATAAGAAAGTAAGTGAAGCACGTTTGGAGAACTTTACATGAACTCGAAAAAAAAAGAAAACAAACAAACAAAAAAAAAAATTAAAAACAAATTAAAAAAAAAAAAAAAAAGGGGGGGGCCAACTGCCCTTTGTATGATTGGCCGCTTAATTGAGGAAAGTTTTATGTCATTATATATTTATGTGAGGAGAGCAGCACGTTAAAGTGGGGGCCGGGACACATAATTGGCGGCTAGTAAAAAAACAAATTAAAGGAAGCAGTGAAGAAAAGAAGCAAGAAGGAAGAGAGAAATTTGAAGACAACCAAGTTCATTCCATGGCTATTTTTATATACTCTTGTTTTCAGTTGTTCTAAAATGTATTTCAAATATTCTTGTACTAAGGTTGAGGATGAAAACCTATTTGATGGAGTAATTTTATATTTATCGAATTAATTCCCTTCATATTTAGTTTTTCATTGTTTACGGTCCTTGCTTTATAAGATTATTATATTTGAATTTCTTTCATCATCAATATCAGGTATTTTTGATAGTTAGAAACATTGTTTAATTAATCTATGCTTGCCTTTTGAGAGATTAATATAATTTCATTCGATTATTCTTTGTTTTCTTATCATTAGATTTGATACATAGAATGCTTAGGAAATTATCTGCTAAAGCAAAAAAGGACTAATATAAGATTTATTTAATTGAGATTTAATTGTTAAATTTGTAAGTTGATAATAGATTGAATTCGAGTTGTCACTTCAATTTTGGGAATTAATTGATAAATAGGGAATTGCTAAATTAAATAGTCGTGGATTCTGAAACCATCGTCGTTGTCCCCATGCCTAGACCCGCGACAAGCTCGATCGGCGTGATCGGCAGCCCTCTCACTGCTCCGATCAAGACCGCTTCCTTGGCAGATCTTCACGAGCCGGTACCATCCGCGGTGACGACGAAGGCTCGTACGAAGGAGACTCACGCGTGACTATGAGCTTCAAATCGGCGAGATCGAAGCCGGTACTGAATTGAGAGCATGGGAGCCCGCCGCCGCCTGTTGGATCTCCTCCACCATTCAAATCTCGACAACTCTGGTCTCGAGACCTTGTGCAGGTCCGATAGTGACCATGATCTCCATCACGGTGACGCTGCCGCAGCTGCCAGTCTACTCCAACGTCGATCGTTTTTCTAGTTCTCGCTCTCCTTGCAGCCGTTGGATTTCCTCCACTTTGGTCGCCAATGGATCTCGTCCACTGCTGTCACCGATTTGTCGATGGAGCTCAATTCTCTCTCTTATGTAATTTTTTTTTACATTTTTTTTTGGTTCATTTTTTTGAGTTTTATTTTATTAATTATTATTATTATTTTTTTTTTGGTGAGTTTTGTTGATGATCTTGCGGTCTTTGATGTGTTAGTGGCAGGTGAACATCGACTTGTTGTTGGAGGCGAGGATGGCAGCGGCTGCATTTTTGACTAGTGATTTGCGACGGTTTCCTCCGGCAATCATGTTGTTTTTTTTCCCCCTGATTTTTTGTGATTTTTTATTAAATTTGGTGTACAAACATATCTGTAGAATTCTGTGATATTTGGTAAAATCTTATATTTGTTTAAATATTTCAGCGATGAAATCCTAAAAGTCCAATGAAATCGGAAGTTTTCGATCGGTAACCATTTAGTTACCACCAGCGATCGAAAACCAACTGGTTACCCACCGATGGCGGTGGTTACCAGTTGGTAATCAACTAGTTATCAATTACAAGCAGTGGTGGTTACCGTTCAAAAACCAACCGGCATTGGTAACCAAATGGTAACCCAGGTGGTTACATCATAAATACCAATTGGTATTTTAAAAGAATTAGATAACTAAATATTAATGATGTCATGTTATGGCATTTCTTGCAATAGTGTCTTTTGCATGCGGCAAAAATTAATCAAAGGCATGATTTTGTGGTATTTTTCTTAAATACTTAACAATTTTTGCATTCAAGAAAAAAAAAACCGGTAGATTAGCAAAAGTATTCTTTCAAAACTCTTTGGTTATTGAAGTTCAGTGCCGTGACTGGAGACCCATGTTGATTACCAAAAGTATTGTGATAGAATACCAAAGTATTCTATTAGACTACTTTTGGTAATCTACCATAATACTCTTCGACAACTGGAGACCGACGTTGGCGATCGGAAACCTTAGTGGTAATCTATCAGACTTTTTTTTTTTTTTTGGATGACTAGTGACAATTTTGAAATGATGTATTATGTTGACTTTTAACTTATCTTATAGTGGTCAAAAATCTTAAAAGCCACTGAAAATATGACATTATATCAACGGTGTGTTCTTTTAGGCTAATATTGGCTCTTGTAGGCTCCACATTATTCCAAGTAGTGGGCTTACATGTCCTCCCCCCTCCTCTCTTCCCCCTTCAACCAAATAAGGGATAAAGCAGCTCCCTCCACTCCTCTTCTACCAAAACAAGCAGACTCTTAGGGGTAGTTCTTAAAATCACCATTCCTTTTTCAAATTTCAAGGCCAAACTTCAAATATATTGATTTCACTAAGATATTAATTCAACTAATTTTTAACTAAAGCAAAGTGATAGCATAAATGCAGTATTGATGAATTTAAACATGATTTTAAGACTCATAATGAGAATTTTCAACTTTAAAAAAAAAAACTACGCATATATCTTCCATAGCATCATCTTGTAAATCTATCTATTGTTAATCCAAATATCTCATCAAACATACCCAGTGCCTAATAGTCTAAGGCATAATTTAAGGTTCTAAAATTAATAGCATTAAACCTAGATAGATAATTAAGTATTACAGTCATCTAAATATCCAATAGTTATTACAGTCATCCAAAATAAAATAGTTAAGCGGTTACTACAGTCATCCAAAATAGTTAATGAAGTTAGCATTCGTTAATCAACCACGGACAACGTCTTTGAATCTGATTTTCTGTTTTTCACACCCTTAAGGCTGGAGCACTGACGCCTCGCAAAAACAAGAAATCATTAAAATCAACATAAAGGTGAAAGTTAAACTAAAAACTACGAGTATTCATTAATACTAGAAAAGCAAGGAGAAAAAAGTTGGCAGAAATTTAGACCAAGACAAGATCCAATTCCAAAACAGATCACAATCTTAGCCAAAGCAAAAGGCATTAATAAACAATAATGAGGGGAAAAAAAAACAAACAAACAAACAAACTCAGAACATTATGAAGTATACAATAACAATAATATAATATCAAAATCTGAAGGGGAAAAAAAACCAGGCTCAGAAAATGTCAAGAAAAATAACCAAACTCAGAAGTTCAAAGTATTAATATTCAAAATCAATTTTTTTACCAAAAAAATAATAATAATAAATCAAAGAAAATAAATACTAAATACAAAAAATCTAAGGGGATTAAAGCTCAACTTTAGCAAGACAGTAAAATCTGTACTGAAAGTTTAAAACTTGATCAAAATGAATAAAGAGAACCGCGGGGTGGGGTGGGGTGGGGCGGGGCGGGGCGGGGGTGTCATTCAAGAAGAATTCATGAAAGTAATTCAACAAGTGTAGCAGCACCCAACATTACATTCCAAATTCATCTGTCATGTTCTGATCCAAACTCCTATGGAACTTAAAATTATTGTAACAAGTAACTTGTAAAAATAAGCAAATTAACCCCACTAGAACTCCATTATCAATTATTCATAAACAAAAAAGAAACTCACCAACAGAGTGCAAAAGTACTAGCGAAAAGTGCTTGGAGTTAAGCTTGGAGTAATCCAAGTCGTGTGCGGCTGGGAACGAGGAACATCAGCTCCAAACCTAAGGCTTCCAGTTTGCCAAGTTTCCAAATTGTAAATTCCATTGTCAAGACCTAATCCGCCTTCCGTATCATCGCCATAAAAAATGCTATTACTATTGCAATTGACGGTGTGTGCGAGGCTAACGCTCCATGAATTGCCATTGCCGACGAAAAACGCCTTGTCCCCGATGCTCCACACTGGTTCCCATCCTAATCTCTCAAAATCAAACTTGTAAACCGAGAATTCTACAGTCCTGTGGAACCCAATATCTTTACTGCTATACCGAAAGACTCCGAAGAGATCTTCTTGTGACGGTACTAAGTATGCTCTGCCTGTTTTCTCGTGACTGGGATGATAGCCGACGTATTCACGCATTGGATGGGAAGCAACAAACTCTGCTCTTGCTGCGATAGAGCCATTAAAGTCAATCCTGACTAGTGAGCCATTGTCACAGAGTGTAAATACCCGGTGTTTAAAGTATGCAACTGATCCAAACAAGAACTCTTTCGGGTTGCTTACTAAAGCCCATTCACCAACATCACCCGGAGTAGTAGTAAACACCAATTGATCTTCTGATCGCAAAATCGCCATCACAAGTAATTTTACGGGGTGGATTTTGATCTTGAACACAAAAATCTTTGGAACTTTGTATAATAGATTTCCTCTAGCAAGCTGGTTATGTATTGCGGGAAAAGGTGGGAGGTCAACGCGCACTTGAGAAATGGGATTCACAAGATGCGGATGAAGGGATTCATTGTCTACAGTTGCGAGCCAACCTTGGGGTGAGCCTGAGAAGCGCCTCCCGGCGGCAGCCTCCAGTTCTAATACAAAAACCCTGTTGTTGAAGAGACTGAAGAAAGGCCGTGCATCGCTGCCAGGCTCATCGGAGAGCATTAGACATGGAGGTTTAGGACTGAATTCATCCCACTCTATGTTTGAGCATATATTTCGCCATAAAGAACTCACCTCCGAAAAGGCAACAAAATCCTGGAAGTGCGTGATCCGCCTTGCGATTGCTTCCAGGGAGTCGGCGTTGACTTCAATTGCGGTCGTCCTATTGGAATACTGATGATCTTCTTCCGGATTGCTGAGGTCGATAATATCATCTTGACCATGAGTACCTGTTTGGTGGAGATGGTGGTTGACTTTAGGTGGAGAATTGGAAGACTGTTTCGCTTCGAGATCGAAAACTCTCGATCTTCTACGACGATGATCGACTAGATTTTCGCAATCCTGTAGAATCAAACATAGAGATGCTTGATAAATAATAACAACACATGAACAAAATAGGCACACCAATGGCAGCAGTACAAGACTAACAGATTGGCCCTTCGGAAATATCACCAAGTATTGACTGACAATTAAAACCAGAGATAACAAAGGCTGTAGGTTGGCTATGTGAGAACTCCCAAACACTTTCTCCTTCACCATTTGTAATCGGTTTTTTTTTTTCTATATCCTCACCAAAAGAGGGAATGATGAAGTTTTTTTTTTTTTTTTTTTTTTCAAAACGTGCAGGTTTATCAATTTCAGCTTAATTGTCTGGGGTTCTTCTATAGAACCAAAGTACATATAAATTTTTTTTTTTTCACACCCATGTGGACCAACGTCACAATAAAGAAATGATAAATGACTCCACGTTTTGTCAAGATTAGCTATCTCCCCGGCATGATGTGGCTGTGAGAAATACATATTGCAAAATAATTCATTAAAAAAAAAAACGTAATGCAAAATGGAAAAAACGAAAAGGAGAGAGAAGTAGAGTGATAAGAGAACTAGAGTTTCACATTAGAGTAATTAGCCCAAATTGTTCTTAAACTCTTTTAAAGGTAATGGTTTGATCCCTGTGGTTTTTTTTTTTTTTTTTTTTTTTTTACCGCGATAATCCTGAACTCTTATTTTTTAGTAATTACAGTCCTTTCCGTCTGATTCCGTTAAAAAACTCACGGAATGATTACATGAGAAGTACGTTTGTGCTTTTTCAAAGAAAATACCACTAAAAAAATAAAAATACCCTTATTTATATATTTTTTTTTAAAAAAAAAAAAAGAAGAGGAGATATCTCTCTCTCTCCCCTCCCCTACCGTCCCTCCCTCCTTTTGCCACCCCCACCCTAGCCCCCCAGATCGGACGCCAACACCGAAGCCGGAGCCCGTCTCGCTCCCTCCCTCTCTCCCTTCTTCCCCCTCTCCTCCGCGCGCGATCTCCCCCCTCAGCCGCCATGAACTGGGTTTTAGACCCCATCGCAATTTGAGTTTTGGCCCCCCTGTGATGTTGGTTTCCCCTCATCCCTGCACCGCCGTGATTTGGGTTTCAGTCCTCCCTCGATGCGATATGAGTTTTGGCTACCCCCCACCCCACCCCACCCCACCTTCTTCTCCGTCGCGGTCCCCTCTCCTATGGAAAGGGTTTTCAGAAATGGGGAGAGAGAGAGAGGAGAGAGAAAATTATTTTTTGTTTTTTTAATTTTGTTAAATAATTATTATTAAATTATTAAAATACCTTAACAAATTAAATCACACCCAATCTGTTAAAAACTTAATGATTTTGGACGAAAATGATTGTAATAGCTAAAAAATAAAAGTTTAGGGGTTACTTTGATTAAAAAAAAAAAAAAGAACAAAAACCAAACCGTTACCTTTAGAAGAGTTTAGGGACTATTTGCAACATTTTCAAAACACATTAGACAGAAGATTTGTATATACCTCCAAAAAATTAATAAAATACCAAATTTACACTTACAAATAATGAAAACAAATTAAACTTATAGTAATCGTAATATAAATACGATTATAATCTAATTCTTCAAAATGGCAAGTTCCGCATGAGCCATTTCGGGCACATTTATCATCTAATTTTCGGAAATTTTTTTTTTTAATCTTTTTCTTCAAGTCAAAACTATTTTGAGTTATTTGCAAGAATGTTATAAATTTCACTCCTTTTTTTAATTTTTCCCACAATAACATTAAAATTATTAATTTTGTCATTTCATAACATTTAATCAAATAATTGAAAGAAAAAAAAATAGTAAATAGTAAATTAGGCAAAAATTGTGATGCTCTAGAAATTCATAAACTTAATTATACCACCACAAATTAAATTTCCGCATTTAGATTTCGTAAACTATTTTGTATCGACTATATTTATAATTATGTTCCAATGTTTTGGCACTACTAAAGTAATATGAGTATTTTACAAGAAAAGACTTTAGACTCTCTCGTTATAATTTATATGAAGTTATAACTTTTTAAAATATCATCTAGTTACAATTTTATATTGGATAATTAGTTGCTGGAGGTTTTCAATTTCCTCAGTTAAAAATTTTAGTGATTCTATCTTTTGTAGTACGAATATGATTTAAAAAAAATATTTCTATATTTTCGGAACCAAATATAAATGAGTGTTAAGAGTAAATTAAATAAGAATAAGTAAGCTAGCTAACGGTCCAAAAAGTCAGGTCGTTACAGTTGGTATCAGAGTGGTATCCTGCCATCCTACCTTACCTCGTTTTCACATCAGTTTCATGCCTGTCCAGGTAAGTTAGAATATTATTTTATTTATTTTTTATTAATTGTAGTTGTTATTGACCTTAATTTTAAAACTAGGCATTCCTATATTTCATCATGCCACCAATTAGAGGATCATCATCCTAAGACACACTCCTTAGTGAGCTCGGTGCCAAAATAACGGGTGCATTTCGGAGAGCCAGACCAGATCACTACTATGGGGAAACTCATCTGGGAGATTGGCTACATCATATCGAGTCCTTATGCAGCTCGTGTGACATAACACGATGGGCATGGTCGAGACTAGCAGTAACCCAGCTGAGGGGTGCTGCTAGGCGTTGGTGGGAGTCTATTAGGCAAGACCTAAACCTCGTACATTGGAGGGATTTCCATCGCAACATTACGGAGTACTTTGTAGGTCCTTTCCTTTACAGAGAGAAGGGTTGATTTGACGTATGCACAAGGACGTCGCTTCTTTACCCGGGCGGCGAGGTGGGCACCTGTTCATGGTGAGAGCATACAGGAGTACAAACGCCGATTCGAGGAGGACCTCCTAGTCGAATGCCCTTATGAATTGCGCCAAGAGGACGCATGTGAGCTGTTTTGGCAAGGAGTTCCCCACGAGATACGAGCACTTGTTTACTTTCCCGACCATATCCGGATTATGATCACTTATGTTCAGAGGTCATTTATGCCGAGATGCACCTGAAAGGCGAGAGGGTAGATACTCCTCCAACAAGCGAATTAGAGAACGTAGAGGATGCTAGTAGCCATGTTGAGGCACCAGCCCAGCACCAACCAAAAGCCGTGGGAGACGATGATGCCCCGCATTGGTTCAGAAGAGGAGGACCCCACCGAAGTTTTCACTGAAGGAGAAGATGACGAGACTGATGGTCCATGAGTATTGGTAAAAGATCAAGTGTAGTAGTTTACTATCAGAAAGTTTGCCATTTGTTGTGGATGTTTTATCTATTATTTATCTTATGTATTTGGTGATGCCTGTGTTATCTTTATGATTTATGTATTCCCTATGACTGATTATGACCAATATGGTTGATCGTTATGTGAACTTATGACTATGTGATGTTATGACATTATGTTTTTAAGATATGATATGCCTTGATTTATAGGTCGTACCTCTGTCATTTATGTTTAAATGAAACTCATGTCATAAGACTATGATTAAGCTAAAATATCCTCGTACGAGATATTAAACAAGCATGGTTCTTGGTCAGACAAGAATCGTTGTAGGAGAGGTTCCGACGTATGAAACCACCAGAATTTGAAGGACCCACCAACCCTTTGGAGGCTGAGGAATGGTTAACCTCCCTTCAAATAGTCTTGAACTTTATGGATCTCACAGACCAAGAAAAAGTGTTTTGTGCTTCTTATGTCATGGAGAAGGATGCTCGTTATTAGTGGGAAACTGTGCAAATGAGGAGGAATACTTGAGATGACGTGGAAAGATTTCATTCAGGAATTCAACAACAAATTCTACAACCGGATGACCATGAAAGCACAGCAAAATGAATTCAAGAACATCAAGCAAGGCACTATGTCCGTAATTGAGGCTGTCCGCAGTTCGATCAACTGGCACGACTTTGCCCTCACCTTGTGCCAACTGAGGATGAAAGGGTTAGACGGATGTTGGACATGTTTCGTCCTGAGTAGCGGTAGTGATCGATAGTGGCGAGAAACCACCTACGACTGTTGTTGAATGTGTCGAAAGAGCATTACGCTCTGAGTATCGTCTTGCTCAAGCTAAACAAGAGAGGGCTAAGTTCTTTGAAGAGAAGAAGAAAGAGAAGTCACAATCGAAGCAGAACCAAGGAAATCAACTAAACAGCCAGGGATACATATCCAATCTTAATGGCAATCACTTTATTCAGAACCACAACAAGCGAAAGGGGAATTTCAATGGAAGCAAGAACCAAAAGAACCATCCCCAGAAGAAGAATAATATTGTTTGCCCTACCTGCACCAAATGTGGGAAGAAGCATCCAGGGGAATGCAAACTTGGCTCAAATACTTGTTACTTATGTGGCAAGGAGGGTCACTATGCCAAGAATTACTATACCAACAAACAGAATCAGACTGGGCATAACCAACTAAAGCCACAAGGGACTCAACTCCACAGCATGCAAGCCAAAATTGAGGGCCCGCAAATTTTCCAAGGACGTTTGGGGGCCCCACCAAGACTGAACGCTCACATTTTCACCTACACCAAGAATGATGTTGAAGCTGGAATCTTGAATGTGGTGACATGTCAGCTTTCTGTGGCCAACCAAGATGCACATATTTTATTTGATTCTGGAGCAACTCATTCCTTTGCATCACATACATTTGCTAGGAAGCTCACTCAATTTAGGGATAGAATCAATCAGACCTTTAGAACGGCCTTGCCTTCAGGACAAACTCTATTGTCAAGTTATTGGTTACGCCATGTGCCAATAATTCTTGCTGGTAGAGAACTGTTTGTTGATCTAGTTATTTTAGAAATGTTCGACTACGACATCATCTTAGGGATGGACTTTCTAGGAAAATACAATGCGAACATTGAATGTCGGGCACGTAAGGTGACATTCAAACCTGATGGAGTAGAAGAATTCGAATATGTCAACATTTCTGAGAAGCAACCGAGAATGATGATTTCTGCCATGAGGGCGCGAAGGATGCATAGCGGTTGCGTTGGATACCTAGCCAATATCATAGATACGACGAAAGAAGAAAGATCCAAATCGGAAGATGTGACAGTAGTTAGAAACTTTGTCGAGGTCTTCCCAGAAGACTTACCTGGAATACTTCCTGATCGTGAGATTTCATTTGAAATCGAATTGATGCCTGGCACAGCACCGATATCAAAGGCTCCATACCGCATGGCCCCAGCCGAATTCAAGGAACTGCAGATGCAACTTCAAGAACTTTTGGACAAAGGATTCATACTTCCGAGTTACTCACCTTGGGGTGCACCTGTCTTATTCGTCAAGAAAAATGTGCATTGACTACCGTGAGCTCAACAAAGCGACCATCAAGAATAAGTATCATCTTCCAAGAATTGACGACCTCTTTGATCAGCTTAAAGGAGCATCAGTCTTCTCTAAGATCGACTTACGCTCGGGTTATCACTAATTGAAGATTAAAAAAAGTGATGTCCCAAAGTCAGCATTTCGTACACGTTACGG
The DNA here is from genome assembly GCA_008635985.1 of Ficus erecta. Lineage (NCBI taxonomy): Eukaryota > Viridiplantae > Streptophyta > Magnoliopsida > Rosales > Moraceae > Ficus > Ficus erecta. The sequence continues at coordinate 58,964 of BKCH01000136.1, read as the reverse complement.
TCACTATGAGTTTTTAGTCATACCATTTGGATTGACGAATGCACCTGCAGCTTTCATGGATTTGATGAATCATGTATTCAAGGAATATTTGGACAAGTTTATCATTGTGTTCATTGATGATATCCTGATCTACTCGAAAACCCAAAAAGAACATGAAGAGCATTTGAGGATCGTTCTCCAAACTCTAAAGAACCACTAGCTTTATGCAAAATTCTCTAAGTGTGAATTTTGGCTTGACAAGGTTCAATTCCTTGGACATGTGATCTCTAAGAATTGAGTATCTGCCGACCCCTCCAAGATCGAAGCTGTGAGCAAGTGGCCAACACCGAAGAGTGTGACTGAAGTGCAAAGCTTTTTAGGTCTAACCGGCTACTACAGAAGATTTGTTGAAGGATTTGCGAAGTTAGCTGCACCGCTTACCACACTTACTCGGAAGGGAAAGAAGTATGAATGGACGAAGAAATGCGAGGCAAATTTCCAAGAATTGAAGAAGAAACTCACTAGTGCTCCTATTCTCACGATTCCATCAGACGAGGGAGAGTTTGATATCTACAGCGATGCATCCAAGATGGGCTTAGGAGCAGTTTTGATGCAAAATGGGAAAGTCATGGCTTATGCCTCACGACAATTGAAGGAGCATGAGAAGAACTACCCGACCCATGATTTGGAACTAGCAGCTGTGGTGTTCGCCCTTAAGATTTGGCGACACTATCTTTACGGCGTTAAATGTCAGATTTTTACATATCATAAGAATCTTAAGTACATCTTCACCCAGAAGGAACTCAACATGAGACAAAGAAGATGGTTGGAATTGGTCAAGGATTATGATTGTGAGATTCTTTATCATCCCGGAAAGGCCAACAAAATCGATGATACACTGAGTCGGAAGTCGTCCGCCACCCTCATGTCAATTCAAACACTACCACAACCGCTTCAGGAAGATATTTTCAAGCTTGGAATTGAGCTTATTACGGGAAAACTTTCCTCATTGACTCTCCAGCCTACAATCCTTGGTGATATCAAAAAAGCTCAGGGCTCGATCCTAGTTTGGTCAGGATAAGGAAGGAAGTCACGGAAGGAAAAGAAACTAATTTTGGTGTGTCAGATGAGGGTATCCTTCATTTTAAAGGTAGGTTATGTGTGCCTAGCAATGAAGAACTTCGAAAGCAGATTCTATCTGAGGCCCATGACACTTCATACCTCGTCCATCCCGGAGCGACTAAGATGTATAAGGACTTGAAGGAGCATTTTTGGTGGAACAAGATGAAGAACGACGTGACGGAATTCGTGAATAAATGCCTAACCTGTCAGAAAGTTAAGGTAGAGCACAAACGACCAGCTAGGCAATTGCAACCTATTGAAGTTCCAGAGTGGAAATAGGAACAAATCACTATGGATTTTGTGGTCGGATTGCCGAAAACCATTGAAGGTTATGACGCCATCTGGGTAATCGTAGATCGTTTGACTAAATCAGCACGTTTTATAGAAATTAAAGTGACTTATTCCTTGGAAAAGTTGGCGGAATTGTATGTATCTAATGTCTTTAAGCTACACGACATTCCCTTATCAATCATTTCAGACCGCGATAGCCGTTTCACCTCCACTTTTTGGAAAAATGTTCAAAGAGCGATGGGAACTGAGCTCAAGTTTAGCACTGCTTTTCACCCTCAAACGGATAGTCAATCTGAGCGAACCATTCAGACCTTAAAGGATATGCTTCGTGCTTGCATTATGGACTTCAAAGGTGCATGGAATAAGAAGCTACTGTTGATTAAATTCTCCTACAACAACAGTCATCAGGCGACTATCGGGATGGCACCCTATAAAGCACTTTATGGTAGGAGGTGCTGATCACCGGTACCCTGGCATGAAACATGGTAGAAGCAATTGGAAACCACAGATTTCATTATCAAGACCACTGAAGCAGTCAAGAGAATACGACAACGAATGGAAGCGGCTCGATGTCGACAGAAGAGTTATGTTGATAAGCGAAGGAGGCCCCTTGAATTCCAAAAAGGAGACTTTGTTTTCCTAAAGGCAGCACCAATGAAGGGCGTGATGCGATTCGGAAAGAATGGCAAGTTAAGCCTGAGGTACATAGGACCCTTCGAGATCACAGAAAGCGTTGGTAAGGTAGCTTATAGATTAGCATTACCGTCAGAGTTGTCAACAGTGTACAACGTCTTTCATGTCTCAATGCTGAAGAAATATGTCCCGGATCCATCTCATGTAATAGAGCATGAACCAATCCAAGTACACGAGGACCTCACTTATGAAGAAAAGCTGGTACAAATTCTGGCACGTGAAGAAAAGACTCTCAGAAACAAGACCATACCTATTGTCAAGGTGTCATGGCGAAATCACAAGATCGAGGAAGCCACTTGGGAACGTGAAGACGAAATGAGGAAAACTTTTCCGTTTTTGTTCTAATTTTCGAGGACGAAAATTTTGTAAGGAGGGTAGATTGTGATGCCCTAGAAATTCATTAACTTAATTCATGAATCATTTTATGGATTTCTTTCATTAATATACTTCTAATGGATTATTTCGATGAAAATGAAATGTCAAGATCATGAACGACTGCATATGTATCATCGGTGTGATGATGTCGATGATTTAACAATGTTGAATTTCTCTATTTAAATGAGAAATTTTAAATACATGAAAGATGATTTGAACGACATATTAATTTATACAAAAAAATTTATTATGTCGTATTAGGGGGATAACGATAATTTTTGGGAAGGACCTCGACTATTATTATTAAGTCGATTTAATGATCTTAGTATTTATTTTGATCATATCAATAGTCAAGCTTTGAGACCATGATTGGGAATTAATGTGTCACATGGATAGAAGATGAGTGATTAGTATTTACTCATAGAAAATCCAAAGGTGAAGAATTAATCAAAAATTATGCTTGATTTGAAATCAATGGTGTAGATTATATGTTAAGGGATCCTAGGCAAATCAATGGCCAAACTTTGGATGATAAGTGTCCAATGAGAATTTAGGGTGAGGATAGATGTGTTGGAAGATCCAATGGTCGAGGATAAAGATGACAACTTTGGATCAATGGTTGAAATTGAAAGAAAGAAAAACAAAATAAAAATGAGAAAGGCTAGGGAGGATCCGGATTTTTGGTTCAAGAAACAAGAAGAAAGTTGAACAAATGAAGAAAAGAAGGAAGTGTTGCATGCATGCAACCTTGTGTGAGAAATGGCATGGTTTATTTAGGTAAGTTGACCTAAGGAAATGACAAATGAAAGTGACCATTTGTCTCCACTTTGTTGAACCAAATTTCACCCCAAAAACCCTCCCAAAAGTGGCGACCATGCAAGCGTGATTCAGTCAAAAATTTTCAATTTCACCCCTCAAAAGACAGCTCTCCTTAAGCTAAAAGTTGGCTGAAAATAAGCCTCTAACTTTTCATTTTGTTTTCACTCAAGTTAAGCTCAAAAACCCTAGTTCTCTAACCACCACCAAGCTCTAAACAAAACCAAGAACCACCAACACTATTCTCCATCTCCAACACCCCTCAAGCACTCTCCTCCATCCATTTTCAAGCTCTAAGAAACCCCGTCACCAAGACCGAAGAGGTGAGAAACGGGGTTAGAGGACGTTATACTAAAGGTAACCTAGTGGTATTCTTCATGTTTTAGTCTTTTTGGAGAACTAAAGCATGATATTTAGTTATGATCTTAATGTTAGACTTCTTCTTATCTAGGAAAAAGTTTTGAGAAGAACTTGGAAGGTTCAAGATCTTAAAGGATCCCCGGAGCATTTCGGTAAGATCTATGAACCTTGTTAAAGTTTATGGATGTTATGGTGATATAGCATGCATTAGAAACTTTAGTGTAAAAAATAAATTATATATTAATATTCTACAGAGGATAAGCTTCATTTTGGACTTTGGAATCACCTGATTTGCTTTTATATGTCAAAAGTTATGTGCCTTTGAAGATGTGACACAAAAATAAAGAGAAAATGAACCTCCGAGACACAGAATAGCCACGGGTTTATTGTACTCCGAACCCTTTAGACTTAAAATTTTGGATTATAAGTTATAGATCTAAAAACTATATTCTTTAAGGTTTCCAAAAAGGTATCTTACGCCTTGAACGGATAAATGTGCAATTTTTGACGAATTTTACAGTTTGGGCTACGAACCTAAAATCCTTGCTGGAACCCTGTATTAACCACGGGTTTTGTAGACTTTGAGTTAGTAAACCATAACTTTTTACAAAACTGTTTTTATCATACAAAATAGACATTATAAGCTTTCCAATGACATATCTTTTATCTTATTTGGACTTGTAAGTAAATTGTTATGATTTTTCTAATCTTACCTATGAATCTGGATTTATGGTCTAAATGTGAAACCAATAGTAACAAAACCTAAGTTGATGGTATGAATCACTCAAGTAATAAAGGAAATAACCTTACCACTGTAAAGTAGACATCTTAAGCTTCAAAATGAGATATCATGCGTTTAAAACGGATATGTACATAAACTTTAATAAATCCCTCAAAATTGTAGTGTAATCGGGTAATCTAAGATTTTACCATAAGACACTTAGAAAAAAACGTCCACATTAATATTTGAAATACTTGAAATCTTGGAAACAAGTTATAAAGACAGAAACTAGATGTTTCAAGCTTTCCAACAAGTCATCTACTGTCGAAAACGGAATTATACTCAAATCTAAATAAATCTTACAAGTTAAAATCATACACCGATAAAACGATTAAACATTAAAATGTAATACAATGGTAAGTCTTGACATATGAAATTATTTAGTTATGAAATGAATTGATTTTAAGTGTATGATCAAATAATGTGAAAACCCTAACTTTATAAAATTAAATCATAAGTTTTAAATGGGTCAAGATAAAGTATATTAGATGGTTACTAAGCATATACCGAGAAGATTACCTTAGCCCAACTAAATGAACAGAACTAAGGGGATTGGACTAGCCCAACAGTAAAAGAGAGGTATATCCATAGGTGACTCCTTGTCACCTTAATTGATTAATTAATTAATTAATTAATACATAACTTAATGTAATTAATAAAGTAATTAATTAATTAATTGATTAATAATTAATTAATTAATTAATTATAAGAGTTAGTATATAATAATCAAGATTATTATGTTGAAAAACTACATAATTATAATACATGATTAATTAGAGATTAATTAATTATTAATTATTAATCATGAATATAATCATCAAAATAATTATGGATAATTAACTAGAGATTAATCAAACATCAATTATTAGATTAATCAAATTATTAATTATTACTATTAGAATTAATAATTAATAATTATTGTATGAGAATGAATATTTAAGTAACATAATTAAATTATTAACAAGATAATTATTAATAAGTCAATTAAAATTATATAATTTAATTATAATTTTTCAATTAAATAAAGTAGTAATTAATATCACTTAATTAATTAAATTAAATTAATTAAATAATAATTAGTAGAAATTTATTTTAACACTTAATAATTAATAAGAATTAATTGTTAAGGTTAATTATGATATAAGTAAATTAAGTCATCTATAGTTTATTAAATAAATAAATAAAGTAATATTACTATAATTTTATCTATTAATAAGAAACTGTTTAATCAGGATAATTCCTCAAATTTGTGAAGTAAGAGATACAACTCCGAAAGTTTAAGCATATAAGACAAGTAAGTACAAACCTCACCTACAGCATGGAACAAAATGTTTTTCTTTGTTGATGCTCTACGTTTGCTATGACTTGACTTGATGATGTTATGAGTATATGAGTTATACGTATTGCTTTAATTAAGTATTTAATGTGCATAATCCCTCTTGCACTGACATGATCGGCATGCCTCACATGTATTTATGCCATAATGATAGATGTATAGTGACATGTAAATCTACACATTGTCACGATTAATAAGAATGAGGCAAATAAAAGATAGGATTAAATGTCGTACCAACCTCCAATTAGTGAGAGGATATGATAAGAACGAAAGTTACAAAATATGACCTTGGAGGCTGTTGGAGGGTCGCTCCCCTAACTCCCCATTGGTTGCGCGCATATGGGTACGACATAGGGGTCCTTAAGTAGACAAGATATGTAAATAATAAAGCATAATTGAACACATATAGTTCATATGCATTTTTAAACATTCATAATGTTACATGTGATGATATGATTTTATGGAAATGATTTGTGAGATATTGTTTGTACTTGCTGAGCGAAAGCTCATCATTGTGTGTTCGTGCTGTAGGTAACGCGGGTAAGCAGCCCGTTACTTAGATGTTTTATGGACTGGCAAAGCTGTGCGGAGGCGATGATGGACGGGAGTGGGATACCACCACAAATTAAATTTCCACATTTAGATTTCGTAAACTATTTTGTATCGACTATATTTATAATTATGTTCCAATGACTAATATGAGTATTTTACAAGAAAAGACTTTAGACTCTCTCGTTATAATTTATATGAAATTATAACTTTTTAAAATATCATCTAGTTACGATTTTATATTGGATAATTAGTTCCTAGAGGTTTTCAATTTCCTCAGTTAAAAATTTTAGTGATTCTATCTTTTGTAGTACGAATATGATTTAAAAAAAATATTTCTATATTTTCGGAACCAAATATAAATGAGTGTTAAGAGTAAATTAAATAAGAATAAGTAAGCTAGTTAACGGTCTGAAAATTCAGGTCGTTACAAAAATACCCATATCTCTTACTTTTCTTCTCTTTTTTATTTATGGGATCTAACAAAAAAAAAATTTCAACAAAGATGAAGTTACATATCAGGCTCCAGTCATTGGCGCCATCGGTTGCCAATACCGATCACTGAAGAGATTCTGTTAGAATTCAAAATGGATTCTGACAATTTTATTGTTATTTGATTTTTCTAAAACCAAGTGATTTTTTTTAATCAGGTGGTTTTTTGTTTTTGTTTTTGTTTTTGTTTTTTTAAGCATCGCATGTGCATCCCTTCTACATAGTATGTGCATCATATTGGAAGACCATACAAAGTTTGTTCATCAGCTTATTTCCAGTTTGCGGTTAGTTTCCACTTTGCTCTCATGTCGGAACTGTGCTTTTCCATGAAGTGTAAATTACAAAACCTATGAAGAAAAATATTACAAATTAAGTCAGACTATATCGTCCAAGATCCTTTGTTTAAATTTCTGTCATATATTTTGTCCAAAATATACATATAAGATTCAACCGACCTTTGTAACGATCAAGATTGGTAAGTCTGTCAGTCCATATAATTGTCCATGTTCTAGTAGAAGATTCAGCAGCTATTGTTGCCCCTGCTTCTTTAGGAGGAACTCTAGGTTGAGGAGTCACTAGAAATGCTGCAAAAATATCACTATTTTAACTTCATATTCAAGAGTGTAACAAGTCGATCCATTTATAATCTTTAACCCCAGCTTTGAATCCAACACTTGATTTAGTCTCTTTTTGTTGTGACATAAGTCCCTTTTGGATCATGGATCGAGACAAATATCACAACTTCTTATGCTCATCCTATATATTGTCGGGTTAATTTCATTAATAGCACCTGTGGGATAAATTTTATTAAAAACAGCACCACTTTTTTTCCTTCATTTCTAGCATTGTCACATCATCAATCCCTCTGATATGTGGGGCCCAACCACATTTAATGTATGCCAAATTCCAGGTTTACCCTCATCTCCCATCCGCCCAAAAGTCACTATCCCTCACATGCACTAAAAAAATTTTAAACCAACTTCTACAGTGTTTTAGAGAGAGAAACTCCGATTCTAGAGAGAGAAAGAGTTGCAATCGGTAGGAACCGCACCATAACTGCTCAGAAACCATCCAAAACCACCACGAAAGCCCTTTATAAACTGCTTGGAAGTCTGTGAACGTCGGAAAATCTTCAAAAACTACCCATGTTGAAACCTACGAAAATGACTGAGAAAAACATAACTCTCGAAAGGAGGTCTTTCCGAGTAACGGCTTCGGCATATAAAAGGCCATCGGCCGAGGAAAGTTCAAAAAAACCGATACCAGAGATCGAGATAATGGTGTCCGATGAAGGGTTGAAGAGAAAGCAGGAGGAAATTCAAGTAAATGGTTCAAAGAAGTTGAAAAGTGCCGTAGAATAGAAGATATCGGAAGCTGAAGAGGTAAGAAAGTTGATTTCTGTTTTTATGTTTAAAAAGTTTACATTTTTTAATATTTTTCAGTAAGAATGTGTAGTTTTTATTGATTATGTATTAAAAAAAAAAAAAAAAAGTTGGTTCAAATCCAATTCGTGAGCTGGCAATGATCTTTAGCTGGTCATGGCCATAAGATGCTCTTTTCCTCGGAGCCATCGATGTCGATAGACGGAGGTTGAAAGCGACATTCCTTCCAAATGTTTTTTTCATTTTTATATGTGTTTTTGGTGAGATTCCACCTTTCTAATTGATTTGTTGAAAAAAATTTTGCTTAAAATACATAAAGTTAGGATTTTTATCTGATTTTGTAACATAAACCATCCGTTTGTAAAATTTAGTGTTTTGGTTTATATAAATATTTGGGTTGTCGTTGATGTTTGTTTAATTGTAGGTGATATCGGTGGCTGGTTATTTATTTTGTGATCATCCTCTAATTTTTGTAATGGTCATTTTTGTAATGACTCTCTGGTCATAATAATAATTACTCAGTTTTAATATTTCTAGATGATCATATTCATTATGACATGTTGGTCACAATAATAACTACTTAGTTTTATGCTATTTCCGGGTTATCATTTTCATGATGACTTGTTGGTTACAATAATAATTACTTAGCTTTAATGTTTCCGGATGGTCATTTTCATGATGACTTGTTGGTCACAATAATAATTACTCAGTTTTAAGTTATTTCTGAATGGTCATTTTCATGATGACTTGTTGGTCATAATAATAATTACTCAATTTTATGCTATTTACGGATGGTCATTTTCATGATGACTTGTTGGTCATTTTTATGTTGACTTGGTGGTCATCAATTTTTTTAATTAATTATTCAGATTTATGTTATTTTCCGCCAGGTAATTTTTATGATTACTTCTCGGTTATAAATATAATTACTCTTTTATGTTAACTGTAACATTACCGCAGGTTCAATATGTTTGACGCGTACCGGATAGTGAAATTACCCGTGTGAAAATAAATACTCTCATTCACATTACGTAGACATGTAATAACTTGCAAGAGTGGTGGTCATAATTGAAATAATCATTCCTGTAAAAGGCTCAAATTGTTATCTTATGAGTTTTTTTATTTTTTTTTAAACCCTTTAAAAAGAACGCATGTTAACTCCAGTATGTAACTTAGAATATCTGTTGTTCCAAAATAATTTTTAATTCTTTTTATTTGACCGTAGGCAGTGAGGTCACAACGGAAATGACCAAGTGGTCATAATTGAAATGACCGTTCCTGTAAAAGTCCTAAATGTTAGGCAAATTTTGTTTTTATCCTTTACACGCAAAGTGTGTTAACTCTTATGTATATTTTTAGAACACATGTTGTTCCATCACTTTGTTGTTCTATTTTTTTCAAACCGTAGGCACAGAGGTCACAACGAAATTGACCAGGTGGTCATTATGAAAATGACCGTTCCTGTAAAAGTACCAAATGTTAGGCAAATTTATTATTTATTTAATTTTTTTTACCCTTTACACACAAAGTGTGTTAACTGCTATGTATATTTTAGAACACATGTTATTCCATTACTTTGTTATTCTATTTTTGTCAAACCGTAGGCACAGAGGTCACAACGAAATTGACCAGGTAGTCATTATGAAAATGATCATTCCTGTAAAAGTACTAAATATTAGGCAAATTCATTATTTATTTCATTTTTTTTTTACCCTTTACACACAAAATGTGTTAACTCCAATGAACACCTATTGTTCTATTTTTGTCAAACCGTAGGCACAGAGGTCACAATGAAATTGACCAGATGATCATTATGAAAATGATCATTCCTGTAAAAGTACCAAAAGTTTTAATGTAAATTGTGCATAATTTCGGATACAATATAAAATGTTACTGGGCCTCACATATCAGAGGCTTTCAGATACAATATAAAATGACAAAAATGAGGGTAACCCTGGAATTTAACATACATTAAATGCTTCTCGACTCCATATATCAGAGGCTTTGATGATGTAGTAGTGCTAGTAATAAAAGGAAAAAAAAATTATACTACTTTTAATAATCTTTTTCCCACAGATATTATTAATAAAATTAACCCATATTTTATCCTTTTCATTCTGTGTTGTAACATAAACTACTTAATAGACGAGATTTTACGAAATAAAAAAAGTTCTTAAGATTGATAGAAGAGAACCGTAATTTCTTTTTTCGATTGAAAACTATTATTTTTGTTATTATTTTGATAAAATATTATTATTATTATTTTGAGATAGAAAACTATTATGAACACTTGGTTGAAGAAATTGAGGCAAGGCATATCCATTTGCCTTCCCATCTGTGTCTAATTCACAAGGCTGTCAACTGTTACCCTTTCAGATGATTTGCTGGAAAAATAGAGAGAGGAGAGAGGTAAAGAGAGAGTGGGCGATGAGAAAGATTTATCCAAGGAATAAAAATGGCGGAGAGAGAAAAAAGAAAAGAGAGAGAAGACGTGAGACTAAACTGAGAAATCCGGACTTTTTTTTTTTCCTCCATTAATGCCTTTTAATAAATTGTCAACGCGTCGATTCATAGTTGGTCGACAGAAGAAATGACAACAGAGTTTAGACAGAAGATCTGGTTTCCTACCTGTGCATCAGCCTTTGAAGGATGCAAGATGCACCCGAACGTGAATTTATCGAGACCATTCAAGAATGGAAGAACAGAGAAGATCGGCAAACAGTCTACTTGAAAGTTATAATTGCTCCAAAAACAAAAACAAAAAAAACAAAAAAAAACAAGAGAGACCTGCACGAGTTTACCATCCATTGAAAACATTTTTACATCCTAATGGGATCTCCAATCAATTCCCTCCCAAGTTCAGTTGTGCAGTTAGTATAATCATATACTTCAGCCACAAAAGTATAAACTTGCATGACTCAAAAACTCGACGATTTGAATGCCTCGGAATTGGTGGCAATGACTCTCTCTCCTTATTTGGGTCCATCTTGGGTGGCTCATGGTCTAATACCAAATACTTTTCATTAGTTTTAGTACCAGTCCATAAGCCACCCGATATGGACCCAAATAAGGTGAAAGAGTACAATCGTCCCCAAGTCTGAAGCATTCAGCTTCTCAAATATCAGTTACACAAACATTTTCAACAACTTCAACTGGCAAAGCTGCTGCAATTACCTGCCTAATAACGCTCTACAATTTGTCATCGGGAAGAAAAGAGGCCGTAATCTCCAATACTCCACGCAACTCCCATTTCCTACAACGGTCATTAGTTCTTTCGCTGCACCATCCATGCAGTTATATCATAAAAAAGCAACATTCTGTTGAATAAATACATTCCATCCTCTGGAAAGAGACATGATCTTTCCCGAGCTTATTAAAGAGACTGACACATAAATTATGAGGACTGTGGATAGCTTGGCCCCTAGGTTCCTGGAAAAAAAAACATGCAACCAACATTTTGGATTTACAGAGGTGAAAATACAAGATAAAATTTTCTTTTAATGCATGATGTCATGAAAGCAAATCAACTCCCACTTTAGTTGATAGAAAAGTTCAGACGCTTGACATATGTAATACTAAGTCTATAAATATTGTTTTCCAACTGCTCTGCAGCTCAAAACCCGAATGCCCATTTTCTTGCATCTCGTGTCCTCTTATACCCTGCAGATTATCTTATTTATAGCCTCCAGGCTATAAGTTACTCTAACATTTCACTAAAACCATTTTTGGTTCTTCATGAAAATTGGAATAGGACTCAAAAATCTGGCTGGTAAGTAGTATAGTTCTAGCGATAACGACACTTAAATTGTGTTCCTACTTCGTAATGGTTTTCAAATGTTTTGGCGGTGATACATATTAAGATTTCATAGAAGCTTGCTTAGTTATGAGAAATGTGATTTACTGGCGAAACAAGAATTTTGAGGTCTTCAGGAACTACAAACTATGTGGCACGTCATGGAGGTGTCATCGCCAACCTCAGCGGGGTGTCTACTGTCTACTGGTACTCATTTTTTGTACACAATCTAATCTATCCAGGTGGCAGCTAGTTAGCAAATAGAAATATTGAGTCAGCACCTATGCATTTGTTACTATTGTCACCAAGCATTAGATTAAGTGCTGGACAATTAGTAGATAAAGCAACCAAATATGGTAAGGTGAGAAGGCAGAAAGGAAAAATGACATTTAAACGTAAATTTAATCAAGTTGGAGTAGCTAGTTCCAGTACTTGAGGGATACCATCTAAACTGAAATTAGAAAGGAGCCAACATTACGAACATTAAAATATTCAATATGTTTAACAAATAACATTAACAGTTTATTTGAGGTATTCCACTAGAAGCATTTTCAAAATTTGGCATTTGGGGGAATCACTCTCCAACGCAATTGCATTTTGGTCCTAAATTCGGCAGTTTTGGCATTAAGTTGATATGGGCTGGTGTGTTACCGTTTCTTTTAATAACTATAACAATACTAATCTGAAATAATTTGAAAATTAAAAATTTATTTTTACAAGTTCCAAGGCTCAATAATTATGACAAGAATTCGATATAACATTTAAAATAGAAATATGCATGCGAGCACAAAATAGAACAACATATCAAATACGTCAATTTCACACTTTTTGTGCCAAAAATAGCATTAAAATTGACATTTGCGTCAGTGATGGTCTTATAGTTTTAGTCACAATCAAGAGTAGAATTTCATTTTGAAGTAGAAAAAAACTAATTTCCAAGCTAAAATATTACCTTTCAGGATTATTAAAAAAAAAAAAAAGAAGAAGAAGAATAAGATAAGTTTGACAATATAAAATGCTTTAACCAACTGCATTGCTTCATTCATATTTCATAATTCAACAAGCACTAAAATGCTTAACCCCACGGGTTGGCTCAGTGGTGAATCACTTGGGCTTTGTGCCTCATGAAGCATTAGGTCTAAGGTTCGATTCCCATTGAGTGCTAACAATTCCTTGGGGCCACGCCCGTGGCCAAGGGTCCTAGATTTACCTTATCCATGTGATGGAGGTGCTTTCCATGGATCCCGTGGATTAGTCGGGGCAAAGTCTCGGACACCATGGTTATCAAAAAAAAAAAAAAAAAAAAGAGCACTAAAATGCTTACAATGACTAATTTTGGCCCTTTGGTTGAATTTCAGAATAGCTTAAAACCATGAGCTTTGGATGATATAGGCAGAGTTTCAGCGAGTTTTAATTCGCCAGCCCAGGATTTGAAACTGAGCACTAAAAACTTGATATCGAGATGAGTACTAATGCTTTACTATGGTTGATATTGATAGGAAAAAAAAAGGTTATTCTAACAAAACTCAAGCGGGATATAAACGGGTTTCTTTCTTTTACACTCGCTCTTTATTTGATATCTTCGCTCTCTGTTACCACTCTTAAGTTAACGTTGACTGCAATTTTGATCCAAATGAGCAACAAACTACACATTTGAAAAGCAAACAAGACAAAATCACGTCATAGCTGTGTGAAAACAACACAAAAATCAAAACCAAACAAGACAACAGAATCATAAGCGCAATTATAGCCTGGTCGCCTTTTAACTAATTATTTAAAAAAAAAAAAAAAAAGTCCCAAATTTCGAAATCAATCATATTAATTGGGATTTTTTTTGTAAGAAATAAATCGTATTGATTAGGCCTCAGTTTGATTCTTCATCAGTTTTTTCATAACTAACAAGAAAATCATAAAGAAATACTCACTAGGCTCATTTCGAAGTACAGAGACTTTCCAGATTTTAGGGTCTTTAATTAATAATTTCGTCTAAAATGAGAACGAAAAAGGAGATTCATCGTACCTAAAGTTCAATATGGAAATCTCAGATTAAGATCGAGAAAACCCTACCTCAAAATTTCAAGATCTCTAAAATTTTTTCCCTCGATCCAAAGCGTTTCGCCGCAGAAATTGACCCTCTACTCAGTGGAAAGCTCAGTGGTGAAGCCAAGGAAACAAACATGGGTCCTGCTTCCGTGAGGAGGGAGAGAGAGAGAGAGTGAAAGTGAGACTGTTCGATCAAAGAAAGACGGAAGGGGGAAGGAAGCAACAAAATAGGGAGAGAGACAGAGAGTGAAAGAGAGACTCTCGAGAATAATCTATATAAAAAGAATAATCGACCTAAAAACCCTGAACTAAACACGGGACACTTTAGGGGTGTTTGGTGTGTAAGTTTAAGTTAAGATTTGTAAGTTTAAATAGTAAATTTTTTTGAATTTTTTTGAATTTTCAGAAAAGACAAACAACTTTTTGGGGAAAAAGATAAAAAATATGATGAAAAAAGTACAGTTTAATTTAAACTAAACTTTTTGCCAAACAAGGTCTAGTCATTGTATTTTATCATGCTGACTTTAAATTTTCTAAAATATAATAGTTTAGTCTTTTCTATTTATATTCGTTAAATTTTAAACAAAATGAGTTACGTGTAATATATGTGATATAATTTAAAAGGGTATTTTAATAATCTAATAATAATTAAATTAAAAAATAAAAAATTCATTTCACTTTTCTTTCTCTCTCTTTCTCTACCTACCTTTGCAGACAGGTCCCCCACAGCCTTCATCTCTGATCGTCACGCCCCCCACCCACCCCCCAAGTTCTGATCTGGTCCCCCCCCTTCCCCAACATAGTCGCAATATGAGTTCTCGCCAAGTTCGCGAAATATGGGTTTGCCCCCACCCCCCTCCCCCACCCACCCAACCCGAGTTCGGATATGGGCGCCCCCCACCCCTCCCCCCAAGTCACAATCTGGTTCTTGGTCACCCCCACCCCATACACGGCATTCTAAGCTCACCGAACTGAATGCCCAACGATCTGGCTCACCATTCGATTTGGGCCCGTTGTCGTATGGGGAATCGGGGGCTCAGCGACGGAGAAGACGATGCAGGGGGGGCGCTCCTAGCAAACCCAGATTTGGGGGGGGGGGGGGGGGGAGGTGGGTCGTCAGCGAAAGTAAGGGCTCGGCGACGGAGAAGACGAGGGTGGTCTTTGGCATCCGACATTGAATTTGGGGGGGAGGGGTCCAGTGTAGGATCTATTTTTGGGGGGAGGGAGGGGAGGGGAGGGCGAGAGAAAGAGATGGTCTCTCGGTGTCTTGGGGGGGAGGGGGGAGGGGGAAGGGAAGGAGAGACGACCGGCGTCCGGCGAAGGCATCAGACCTGTGGGAGAGAGGAAAGGATGGGAGGGGAAGAGAGATAGAGATAGGGGGCTGGGTTTAATTTTTAATTCAGCTCTCTCTCTCTCTAGGTATATATATTTTTATTTTTTTAATTGATATGAATAAGGATTTTTTTTCATCTTTTTAGGGGTATTTTACTTCAAAAAACATAAAACGTACTTCTCATGTGACTATTCCGCGAGTTTTTTAATGGAACCAAACGGAAAGGGCAAACTGTCACCTTTTTAGAGAGTTTAGGGTCAACACAGCCAAAAAAAAAAACAGGGACCAAAGAGTCATTTCTTAAAGAGTTTAGAGACCATTTAGATCAATTACTCGTATTAATATATATATATATATATATATATATATATATGTGTGTGTGTAAATAGTCCTTTCAAAAAAAGTTTTGAACAAATAAACAAAAATTTTAAAATTTTAAAATGTTTTTTTTTTCTAATATTTGTCAACCAATAGCTATTAATTAGTGATTGATGATATGATTGTTAATCAATTTTCATAGTCAATCGTTGATTGATCATAGCATAACTCAGGAAAATTACAGTAAATAGCATTTTTTATTGGTTCTTTTGAAGATTATAGCAGGTTTTCAAGTAGATAATAAATTATAGCATATATTTTTTGGTAAATCTTTGGATTTTCAGAAAAATCCTTGTATTTTCTGATTAATATTTGGGTTTTCTTAGATTTTCTAGAAAATAATGATTTACAATTAATTGTTAATAACAAATTTATGTGTAAAGTTTCATGTTTCAGAAAGAGAGATGAAAAGTGAGAGAAAGAGTGAGAGGTGCAAGAAGTGGTGGTTTCTTTTATATATATATATATATATATATATATATATTGTGTGATTATAAAATTGATTATCATATTAATAACTATGTATACAATTGATGCTATAATAATCTCAAAAAAAAAAATTATGCAATAATTTACTACTATTCTTTTAAAAAATGTTATTTTGTTCTTTCTCCCTATAAACCATCAATTTTCATAGTCAACCAATGATTGACCATAATACCTTCAAACTCCTATCTCTTCTTCTATTAAATGCTATTGATTGACCATAATAGTCATCTTCCGAGCGTTAAATGAGATAATATGCATAAATATTTAAGTTGATATCCCTATCTAACTTGTTTACCTACACATTCATTAAGCCTAACCCATAAATTGAATATCAAGTTGTTGATTGCCTCTCGGCCTCACAACTACCAAGATTCTCAAATAGATTATATAAGTGTTGATCTCCTCCCAGTCTCACAACAACATAGACTATGATTCTCAATTCCAAAATATGAACTAATCTCTCCTCAACATCAATCCACAAATCCAAAATCAACTAATTCATTTCCCAACAAATTAGAAGCATAAAGTATGGAGAAACATAAATGAATAGAAAATGGAATTAAACTAACAATTAAAAAAATAATCAAAACATAGTTCAAATAAAGCTACATCAAGCCCTAGAATATGGCATTTAACTTAACATAGAGGAATCTATAACCAAAAACATAAAAAGATTCATAAATGTAAATATTGTTCAAGACAATTCTTACAAATATAAATCCAATAAAAATAAAAAGAACTAAAAAGGAAATAAAGGGAGAAGAAGAAACCAATTTGGAAGGAGAAATCTTCAAGGACTTCAATTCTCCAAGAAATCTTCTAGATCTTCAAGAAATTCCCCATGGAGTTTGAGCCTCCAAGTTCTCATTCTCTCTAGATATTTTGTGCCTCTCTTCCTCTCCAATTTGGGAACTAGGGTTTGCTTCCATTAAGAAGGCTTAAATTAACCGAAATTTGGACAGTTGGATCGTCAAGAATGGGCTAATCTGGGCCATCAACAGCAACGGGGTTCGGCCGCACGCCTGGGAGGCACGGCCACGTGGGGAGGTGAAAGGCACAGGCATGTGCCTAGGAGGCGCAGCCGCGCCAAGGTCTCTGGCCGGCTGTGAAGACACTAGTACAAAATATGGATACCACGACGGTTAAAAACCGTCGTGGTAATATTTCCACGACGGTTTTCTAACCGTCGTGGAATCCAGGGTCGTGGAATCTTTTCAGATTTCACGACGGTTTTTTACCCGTCGTGGAATAGGCAAAAAATATGGCCTAAATGTGGACATTTAGGAACATACCACGACGGTTTCACGTAAAAAAACCGTCGTGATAGGCGGACCTACCACGACGGTTTTTCAAGAAAACCGTCGTGGTAGGTCTACCTATCACGATGGTTTTTTTTAAAAAAACCGTCGTGGTAGGTTCCACCGAAAAAAAAAAAATTTTGAATTGATTTCATTTTCCACGGGTGGCAAATCCGGAAAATTTAACTCACAAAATCAACATTTTTTTCTGGAAAATTCCCAAATCCATGTCTTACCCAATCAATTTTAAAGCAATCTAAATCACAATGACAATTAACAATCACCGAAAGGACGGATTTTGGACAATTTTCTACAGAAAATTCCCAAATCAACAATCAACCAAATCAACATTTTGGAAGGAACATTGTGGATTTTTGACATTTTGGACAGAAATTTCACAAATCCGTGGCTTACCCAAGCAAGATACACTTTAACTTACCGGATTGTCGAGCGTGGGTACGGATGGAGTGGTAGAGAATGTAGGGGATGGAGGAATGGCGGCGAGAGGGAGAGGGAAAAAGACTCGGAGTTAGAGAGAGAGGGAGGAATGGCGGCTAGAGATAGAGGGAAAAAGGCTCGGGGTTAGAGAGAGAGAGATGAATGACGACGAGAATGTAGAGAGGGAGCGGAGAGCGATAAATGGAGGGAGGATATGGGCGGCTTTGGGTTTGGAGTTAGAGTTTGTATTAGAGAGTGAAAGAGGCTCGAAGTGTAATGGGGTGGGAAAGAGGGTATTTTTTTAGGTTTTAATATACGCTCCAAAAAGTTGAACAACTTCAAAAATTTTCAAAATTCCCGCATTCATACCTACCACGACGGTTTTTTCCAAAAACCGTCGTGGTAGGTTGAAATTTTCAAAAAAAAAATTTTTGACCTACCACGACGGTTTTTCCGAAAAACCGTCGTGGTAGGTAAATTTTTTTTTTTTGACCTACCACCACGGTTTTTGAAAAAACCGTCGTGGTAGGTCAATTTTTTTTTTTTTGTTTTTGAAAAAAAAAATTTTGAGAAACCGTCGTGGAAGCCGTAGCTTCCACGACGGTTTTTAATAACCGTCGTGGAAGCAGCTAGGCTTCCACGACGGTTTACATAAACCGTCGTGGAAGAGGCCGATTCCACGACGGTTTCTTAAAACCGTCGTGGAATCGGCCTCTTCCACGACGGTTTTAAAAGACCGTCGTGGAAGCAAGCCTTTCCACGACGGTTTTCGTAAAAAATTTTCCGCTCCGTGTTTTTGCAAATTTTACACGACGGTTTTTTAAAAAATGGTCGTCAAAGTACCGTCGTGGAATCCCATATTTGTAGTAGTGAGAGGTCCTCAAATGGCCTTTTTTTCTTCAATTTTTTTATGTCAAATTTCCTTTAAGTCCCATTTCTCAAGCCTTCCTACAAAATAGCACACAAATCCAACCTTTGAAACTACTAAGGATAATTTTGATGAAACAACTATTGCTATAGAACTATGTGATGAAGAAGTCGCGATGAGCCAGAGAGTGAAAGTTGATTTTTTGGTGGAAGACATGGGAGTCTTAGTTGTAGATGGATTAGTAAACGTACTAGATATGTTTCCTTTCAATGCATATCGCTACTTCACATTGTGTTACTATTGCCATTTACTTTATGTTTGATTTGAAGCAAGCTTTTGGGGTATCCTGATAGTACCAATCTAAGGAAGATAATTGTTACTGCTCTCGGTGGTGGTAGAAGTGGGGAAAAATGATATTTGGAAAGTTGCTTGGATGAAGGACATCTCTGATTTGAATATTGGCTGCAACAATGAACGTATTGGAGACTTGATAGGCATTTTCGGATAGAGAACAGAGGTGTGCCTCCTTTACTTAGTTTCAGCCATGGATTTGGCTTGAGATTTGGTTCATTGAAACCATTTCTTGTTTCTTCCTTTCTGCTGCATCAGCTCTACATCAAGTAAATGCTTTATTTTTTCATCACATAAATTAAAAAAAAAAAATTTAAACGAGGGCAATTATAGTAATTTTATTTTAAAACATTGATGCTAACTGATGGATACTGTTTAAAAATTAACAAAAATTTCTATTGTCACAACGTTTTTAATAGTTTTAGGTCATTCAAGCCATGGAAAAAAAGGGGGACCAAAATTACATAAATTTAAACGTATAAGAACTAAACGAGCCCTTAAGATTCTTTATTACTGTCACCAATAATAATGTCATGAAATATTAATTAAAAACATCATATTATTTTAATTGAAAGGAAAACCCTTATTAGTTAAATATATAACATAATATTATTAAAACACTTTTAAAAATGAGATATATAAGAACCTGACAATATTAATTTCAATTAAAACACTCGTTAATTTTTTTTTTCAAATATAGCATAAATTTTTTCTTTTTATTTTTTTTTTCTAGTGCTTTCTTTTATGAAGCAACTACATAAGCTCTAGTGTTAAATTATCTTTATGTTTTACAAAATTGTCTTTGTTTTCAAAATATTTATATTTATTTATTTGGTCTAGTTTGGTATCATTTTGAAAGCATTTTTCATATTATCTAATAAGGTTATTTTAGAAAACAATATCAAAAGAAAACTGTTTTCGTATTTGTTTAAAGAATAAGAAAATAAATAAATTTCCGTTTTAATTTTGTTAGGCTTATACACCTAACAAATAATTTTAAAAAACATACTTGTATCTAATTTTACCTTTTATTATATTCAAATAAATATCTTTAGAATCACAATTAACCACAATTTCAAAAAATTATGTCAACACTATTTTTAGAACATCCTCATTTCCATTTCATACTAAAAAAAAAATCTTTTCTGAAAGGGTAAATAGTTAGTTTGATCTCTAACCTTTTTATGAAGTTGCGATGTAGTCTCTAACTTTTTTTTTTTTTTTTTTTTGTGGCTAAAATGTCCTTTAACTCTTTAAAAGGGTGTTTGATCCTTTACTAACAAATGTTAAAAATTAGATGAAATAGATTACATGTATAGAGCATGTAAGTTAAGTCATATTTTTCCTTAATTACCCTTAACTAGTAAATAATACGTAATTAATGTGACATTTTTTATTAAATTTTTAAAGTTCGTTAACAAAAAAAAGTTCATTTTGCATACTTTTAATAAAGTGGCAACAATGCAAGGGGAGGATCAGCCAAGATTTTCCATTTTTACCCTTCAAAATACAACACCTTTAAAGCAAATGTTGACTGAAAACAAGCCCCCAACATATCACTTTATTCTCACAAAGTTTAAGCTCAAACCTAGCATCTTCTAGCCTCCACCGAGCCCCAAAAACCACCAACATTACCCCTCGTCTCCAGCACCCCGTTAACACCCATTCCCCTCCATTTTTAAGCTCCAAGCAACCCTATTACTAAGTTTGAAGAAGTGTGAAACGGAGTTAGAGGACATGTTACTAGAGGTAACCTAGTGGTTATCTTTGTGTTTTGGTCATTTTTAGAGAACTAAAGCATGTTGTGTGATTAGAATCTTAATGCTAGACTTCTTCTTACCTAAGAAAAGGTTTTGAGAAGAACTTTAGAGTATGAGGTCTTAGAGGATCCACAGAGCATTTCGTTAAGATCTATGAACTTTGTTAGAGTTTGTGGTTGTTGTGATAATATGGCATGAGTTAGAACTTTGCCATGAAAAATAAATTATATGGTAAGATTCTACAGAGAATGAGCTTCATTTTAGGTTGTGAAATCATTTGGTTTATTTATGTATGTGCATTTGAAGTTGTGACAAAAAAAAATGGAAAGAAAAGGAACCTCTGTAGTGCAGTTTAGCCACGGGTCCGAACCCGTTAAGCTCAAAATTTTTGATTATAAATTACAGATCTAAAAAGTAGATTTGTTAAGCTTTCTAACAAGGTATCATGCACCTCAAACGGATAAATATGCAACTTTTGGTGAATTTTACAATTTAAGACCACGAACTAAGATGTTTTGCTAGAACCCTATACCAGCCACGGGGTGTTTTGAGGTAGTAAACCATAATGTTTTGCAAAACTGTTTACGTTATGTAAACTAGATATTATAAGATTTTCAATGACATATCTTTTGCCTTATTTGAACTTGTGAGTGAATTTTTATGATTTTTCTAAGTTTAACCACAAATATAGGCATATGCTACATGAAACCAACAGTAACGAAAACTCATTATACGGCACATAAAGCTCAAAAACATTAAAATAATAACTTTATGATTGTAAAGTAGACATCTCAACTATTGAAATGAGCTATCATACGTTTAAAACGAATAAGTACATAATTTTTAATAAATCACACAACATTAGATTGAAATCTGGTCAACTGATATTTTACTAAAGGACACTAAGGAAAACGTCCATACTAAGGTTTGAAATCCTTGACATTTTGGAAAATAAGTTATAGGGATTGAAACTAGATACTTGAGCTTTTCAACAAGTCATCAAGTGTCCAAAACAGAATTATACACAAATTTAAATAAATCTTACAATTTAAGATCTCACGCCGACAAAGTGATTAAACATTAAAAATATGACATAATAGTAAGTCATGACATATGGACATAATTATTGATGAAATGAATTGGCCATTAAGTGTATGATCAACTAAATTTGAAAAACCCTAACCTTAAAAAGTTGAATTACAAACTTTTAGATAGGCTAAGACAGCGTATATTAGAGGATTACTAGAGATACACCAAGAGACTACCTTAGCCCAATTTAATGTGAACAACTAGTGGAAACGGGTCTTAGAAGCCCAATAATCAATGAAAGAAAACCCACTTAAGAGTATACACTTAGGTGACTCTTTGTCACAATGGTGATAGAGGTTGATTAATTAATTAAGAAATGAATTAATAAAATAATAAATTAACAAAAATAGAAGAAAATATGATTATGTTAATAAAGTTAATTAGTAATTAATTAAAATAATTAATTAATTATTTGAGCTAATAAGTGATAATTAGTTGTGTAAGCAAGATTATTATAGTGAGTAACTACATAATTAAAATACATGATTAATTAGAAATTAATCATTAATTATGAATATAATTATTACTGCAATATTGGATGGTTAATTAGAGATTAATTAATCATTAATTATTGATATAATTATTGACATAATTATAGATGATTAATTAGAGATTAATTAAACATTAATTATTAGCATAATATAGTTATTTATTATTAATATAAGAATTAATAATTGATAATTATTATATGAGAAATAATATTTAAGTAATATAATTAATTATTAATGATATAGGTATTATGTAGTCAATAAAAATTTTATAATTTATTTATAATTACTCAATTAAATAAATTAATAACTAATTACTACATAACTATCTAATTAATTAATCAATTAAATTAAATTAATTAAATGATAATTAGTAGAAATTTATTTAACACTTAATAATTAATATGAATCAATTATTAAAATTAGTTATAATGCAAGTAAATTAAGCTCATTTTAATATAAAATAAATAAATAAATAAATAAATAGATAAAATAATATAACTATAAATCTCTCTAATAATGAGATATTGTTAAATCAGAACGATTACCCAAACTCACATGATGTTATAGCTTTTTAAATATTATATAAGTATGAATTTGAATGTGATATTTATTATGTAGAAATTTCAATTTCCTCAGTTAAAATTTTAGTTTATTAAACTGTTCAAGTACAAATATGATTTGTTTTAAAAAGTAAAAAAAAAAAATCTGCATTTTTGAAATTAAATATAAACAAGTGTTAAGACTATATTAACTAAAAATAAATAAGTTAGTTAACGGTTCAAAAAATCGGGTCGTTACAAATATATATTAATGTGACCATTTTTGTTAAATTTTTAAAGTTTGTTAATAGAAAAAATTATTTTGCATATTCTTAATAGAGTTTTAGAACCTTTTAGCGAAAAAATAAAAAATAAATAAATAATAAAAAAATCCTGCTGTTACTTTGTGCTAAAAGAAAATCTACTGTGTCATGAAGTAAGTGGAATGTTTGATAACCTCCGTCTCCAATTATTACTCTGGATCCCTATGACGGGAGTTGTACTAATCCTTTGTATTTTTCTCATCTGCATTCCTTTGTATTAATCCTTTAACAGTATTCCTGTTAATAACTTTAGTATTTTCATCATGATTTTGATATCCTCAAATCCATCACGTATAATGGCAGGTATTTTGCTTCTGCTTTAGTCTCAATATCTCATTATAAGTACATGAACTACATGATTATCATCTTATTATTTATACTTTTCTTAGCCTCCTCTCTCGTAATTTTTAGTCTTTACATCATTTCCAGCCAGTGCCTTGTCCAAACTCATTCAAACCGGTGCCTATGTTACCACAACAACTAATTTAATTTGATCTATGGTTCATCGTTGCATTCAATTACCCTTTCGTCTCTCTTAGCCTATGGTAAGAAGGAAAGAAAACAAGAGGGAAAGAAAAAAATAGAAGTGAAATAAAATATGAGCGAGAAGAAAGGTTTAACTTTTCTTTATGTTGTTTGATATTATAGAAGGAGAGAGGGGAGGGAAAAAAAAAGTTGTAACTATTTTATTAATCTATACATATCTTTTACTTTAAAATAAGGATGGAAAAGTAATTTTAGTAGCTATATGGGGGATGAATTTCAGTTTTCCTGATATTTTTGAAGAAAACCGGTGGGTCCCACTGTAACTTTTTTCTACCCAGTTTTCCTTTCACTCTTCTCTTCTCCTACCAAACATGCTAGTCTATCATTTTCCATTCAAAAACTCCCTCCTCTTTTCCACCATACCAAACATAGCATTAGGGTTCCATAGGCATGACATGCGTAGTTCCCCACAGACTCGGGAACGCACGACATAATACATAATTTGTTTGATCACAGATTTTATTTTCAGCTAAACAAACAGCACACAAGCAAATCCAAATACATTAAAATACCCCAAATACAACATCTTATAACACACAACTTGTTCTATTGCAACGCGCCAAACACAGACCAGAAATATTAGTTCTTCATAACAACATGGCATACCCGCACTTATCTAGAGATGCGCAGGAAGAAATTTTCATACTAACGAAAAACGGTTGGTGTTAAACCATGAGCCACCCAAGTTGGACGCGAGCACTGAGTACCGGGATCACCACCAGTTTCAGAACCCATTGTTTGGTAATCAGTTTCCCATGTTTCCATATCATAGACACCGAATAGGTACAGACTCTTCTCCTGCTCCCAATCGTCGTCGGTGAAGTAGATGCTGTTCTTCTTACAGTTGGCGCTGGCAGCAGAACTGACGCCCCAAGAATTGCCATTGCCAACAAAGAAAGCCGAGTCTCCAATGCTCCACTTCTCCTCCCACATCTTGCCCTTCATGTCAAACTTGTACACCGCAAATTCTGCTGCCAATCTGTAGTCCGCAACATCTTCCCCATGTCGGAAAATCCCAAAGAGAGCATCCGATGATTTCACTAGGTATACTCTATCCGCCGTTTCCCCATCAGGACCAGAAGCAAGGAAGTGAGTGGTTGCTGCAAACGGTTCATTGAATTCGATCTCCACAATCGAGCCGTTTTCACAAAGTGCATACACTTGGCCTTTTAAGCGTGCAACGTCTCTGAAAATAAAGTTGTTTGGATTGCGAACCGTTATCCACTCAACATCTCCAGTTGGGACTCTGGCGAAAAACAAATTGTTCGGTTGATGTGTAATTACTGCGATGAGCAACTCGGTGGGGGAAATCTTGAATGTCAAGGACTTGTGTACCCTCCTAAACCAATCACTCCCCACAAGATGGAGTGTTTCAATTGCGGGAAGAGGTGGGAGCTGGAGTTGGATTTGGGAAATCAGATTGAGAAGATGGACTTGAAGTTTGTCATCCAGAGTTACAATCCATCCATGAGGGGATCCCCATATCCGTTTTCCTCTTGCAGCTGGCAAGGTGAGCTCGAAATTAGTCCTCTTGTGGAATAGGCTAAGAAAGGATCTTGTGTCACTCTGGACCGTCTCGGAGAGCATTAGAGATGGAGGTTGAGGACCTCGGCTCCAGTCTGCCTCAGAGCAAGCAGATCGCCATAGAGGAGAAACCTCGGCGCACGCAATGAAATCTTTGAGAGTACCGCAACGTTTGGCGATTTCCTGTATGAGATCAGTGCTGAGTTCTGGAACTGTTAATCCCGAGCTTTTTATAGTTTCGTCCTCAGCAAACTCAGTTTTTAAGCCACTTACCTCTCCCCTGCCTACTCCAACAAGGCCGAGTTTTGCTGATAAATATGCTGAGCTGCAAAATCTGGTGAACAATGGTAGACATCTTTCATGCATAAACCGAGGCAACTCACTACCATCTCGGTCATGAGTAGAAGCATTTGGTACGTTTGAAACAGCAAAAGAAGAACCAGATTCCATGCTGAATTGTGCTCTGCTCCTGTAGCCAAAGCAGATATTACACCCAAAATCATATCACAATCAATATTAAAATTTTGAGTTTTTTTTACTAGCTCTAACAAAACCAATATAAAATTTACATCAGTTGTGACCGACATATATATATATATATATATATTGCCCAGTGAATGATGACTTTTTGAGATCAAGATTACTGTTAGCAGATCTATATCAAAATCCAATTTCAAAACATTCCAAAGGGATTCTAATTCATCAGTTTTTGACAAAATTTAACTTCCGTTCTAGGGTAAAGAAAATGGCAATAACTACAACAAATAGCTGAAGATTATCTACAAAAAAAGGAACAACATCAGGAATCCAACTACAAATGTTCCGTACGAGTCTTAACACCCAGTTTTCTAGCCACGCTTTCCGAGTAACCAAACTGCGAAATAAGAGACGAAAAATACCTGAGATTACTTTATTCTTAAGCACAACGATGAGACTCCACGACGATCGCTTTTCAAGAAGAAGGAGATCACAGAATTGCTGTAATTGTCTTCATAGTTTGGGTTGGTTTGAGTCTAACTTAGTGATCTGATCGTCCAATAAGAATTATGAGCATCTATTTGCTGGTAACATCACTCAAGCTCCTGAAAACATTTTTTTTCCCCCTCCTCCTGAGCTAAACTGACTTTTTTCTTTCTTCCAATGATAATTCTGTGCTTCCATAGACTTTACACTACTAGTATTATCACTCAAATTCTTGAAAACAATATTTTAATTTGCCTTTTTGCTTTGCTTTGTTTTGTTTTTGTTTTTGTTTTTTTTTTTTAATTAGGATATATATTTCCACTGTGTGCCCTTGTGGAACTAACAGATGTTTATTTTCTCAGCAAAAAAGTGCGATGTCGGAGAAAAAGCTTTTGGCCTAACAAATTTCAGCAAAATTAAAAGCTTATCAGTATATTGGGGATGTTTGGTGTATAAGTTGAGTTTAAATTGAGTTGAGATTTTTATATTTGAATAATAATTTTTGTTAATTTTTTTGAAAAAGACAAAAAAAATTTTCAAAAAAAATAAAAAACATGATAAAAAAAATACAGTTTAGTTTAAATTAAGTGTTAATGTTAATCGGGCCCATTATTTCTTCGGTGTGGTACATAAATATTTTGATTGACATTAAGTAATAGAATTCATCTCCACTTTCCGAGGAAAACATGAACACGTCATTTCATCCCTAATTTTGTTAAATTCAAAAAAAAAAAACCTTTTCGAAAAATATTGATATGCATTATAATTCTGATCTTTAAATTCTCTGTTTAACATTTCATCATATTCATCCTGAAAAACTCTAGTCGAACATCACCACATTATACACAATCAAAAACAATCTCTCCAATAAATTATCATATATATGCTCACATATATGTACAATAACTTTTACAATCAATCAAACAAATGTTTATGTGTGTGTGTGTATATATATGTGTGTGTGTATGTGAGCATATGTTTCTTAGTTATTAAAAAAAAAAAAATGTCAAAACCATTCATTACAAAACCTAAACAATTGCCTAAATCCAAATTCCCAGTTAATATTGCACATTTCTTTTTAACCATTTTTCTGAATAATTACCATTATACATGTATAGTTGGTTTAAAAAAAGTAAAAAAAAAAAAAAAGAAAAACAAAATCCAAACAAGTTAATTTTAAACACTGGAAACCGAAAATGGAAAGAGAGGAAAAGAGGATCTGAAAGAAGAAAAAAAGAAAAAAAGAAAAAAGCGAGCTCCATTTTCTTTATGGTCCGATCAATTTTGTACATGATTTTCAAGGCAAAACAAAAAGAAAAGGAAGAAATGAGAGAAAATACAAAAGAACCAAAAATGGCATTCCGAATATGAGAGCATGTTGCATGTTTGAATCGGTCTCGGCTAGCTCAGAACAAAAACGTGGTGAAATTTTTAGAACAATTAGAAAGAGAGTTGCAGAGAAAGAAATAGGACAGAGAAACGAGGAGACAAAAAGAGATATGTATCTCCTTTTTATTGGCTGGAGAAATGGAGAGGGATGGAGAAACGAAGAAACAGAGGAGGGGGGGATTACGGTGAAGGAAGAATCTAGAAAGAGATGAGCGAGAAGAACACATATACATGTGTAACGAAAACATGTAAATGAGAGAAGATGCTGCTCTTGACACGTGTTTAAAAGTAACCTTTTAGTTAGAAAATTTATGCATATGGTTAGAAAAACCAAACTAAACAATCAAATCTTAAATTCAGTTACCAAAGACAATAAAAACAATATATTATAATTATACACATGTCATTAGTGATAGGATGAGAATTTAAATTTTGAAAAAGAAGCTAGCAAAAAAGTAGCTTTTGGATACAGTAACTTTGAATTCATAGTATAATTACAACAAAATTTTTTTGAAACACAACAATGTCAAATTGCTTAAAAATCAATGGCCAGTATGCAATGTGGTGTTTAATTTGGGGCCATTAATTAAATAAAACCCTGAGAACTATTAAAAAATGTCAATTTCCCACGTACTTGCTTTGTTTGAGTAAATTACTCATTTGATCTTTAATATTTTTACAAAGTTACGATTTGGTCTCTAATATTTTTTTCTAGTTAAAAGGTCCCTAAACTCTTTAAGAGCGTGTAAAATGGTCTTTTTTTTTTTTGGTTAACAAACGAGGGTTGGAGTTTTAGAAATGTTTTTAATGAAAAATGAGTAGAGTTTTGAAAATGTGTGTTTAGTTGAAAAAGAACGGTTTGTAGTTAAAAAGTACTTAAACTTTGAAATGTGTTTGGAAAAAGAAATGTGCATCTTGCTCCCTCTGAACGACCCGATTTTTCGGACCGTTAACTAACTTACTTATTCTTATTTAATTTAGTCTTAACACTTATTTACACTTGGTTCTAAAAATACAGAATTTTTTTATAAACTATATTCGTATTATAAAAACTAAATTTACTAAAAATTTTAACTGAAGGAAATGGAAACTTTTAGATGATAAATATCCTATTGAAATTCGTATTTAAATGATATTTTAAAAAAACTATAATTTCATGTAAATTAAAAGGAAAAATTCTAAAGTCTTTTTTCCGTAAAGTGCTCATACTAGTTTAGTGGTACCAAAATATTAGAACATAGTTATAAATATAGGCGATACAAAATAATTTAAGAAGTCTAAATGCGAAAATTAAATTCGTGGTAATATCCCACACCATTTCTTCATCGTCTCCGCATAGCTTCACCAGTCCATGAAATATCTAAGTAACGGGCTGCTTAGCCGTGTTACCTACAGCACGAACACACACGTATGAGCTTTCGCTCAGCAAGTACAAATAATAACTCACAAATCATTTTCATAAAATCATATCATCACACGTAACATCAAGAATGTTCAAAATGCATGTGATCATTTGTGTTCATTTATCCTTCATTATATACATGTTTTGTTTACTTAAAGGCCCCTATGTCGTACCCATATGCGCGCAACCAATGGGGAGTTAGGGGAGCGACCCTCCAACAGCCTCCAAGGTCATATCTTATAACTTTCATTCTTATCATATCATCTCACTAATTGGAGGTTGGTACGACACTTAATCCTATCTTTTGTTTGCCTTATTCTCATTAATTGTGACAATGTGTAAATTTACATGTTACTATGCATCTATCATTATGGCATAAATATCTGTGAGGCATGCCGATCATGTCAGTGTAAGAGAAATTATGCACATCAAATACTTAGTCAAAGCAATACGTATAACTCATATACTCATCACATCATCAAGTCAAGTCATAGCAAATATAGAGCATCAACAAAGAAGAACATTTTGTTCCATGCTGTAGGTGAGGTTCGTAATTACTTGTCTTGTGTGCTTAAACTTCCGGAGTTGTATCTCCTACTATGCAGATTTGAGAAATTGTCCTAATTAAACAATATATCATTATTAGATAGAATTATTATTATATTATTTTATTCATTTATTTTATAAACTATAGTGAACTTAATTTACTTGTATCATAATTAACCTTAACAATTAATTCTTATTAATTATTAAGTGTTAAAAAAAATTTCTACTAATTACTATTTAATTAATTTAATTTAATTAATTATTTTAATTGATTAATTAATCAATTGATTAATTAATTAATTAACTAATTAATTAGATAATAGTTAATTATTACTTTATTTAATTGAGTAATTATAATTAAATTATATAATTTTAATTGACTTATTAATATTTATATTGTTAATAATTTAATTATGTTACTTAAATAATCTTTCTCATATAATAATTATTAATTATTAATTCTAATATTAATAATTAATAATTTGATTAACATAATAATTAATGTTTGATTAATCTCTAGTTAATCATCCATAGTTATTTTGATGATTATATCAATGATTAATAATTAATGCTTAATTAATATCTAATTAATCATGTATTATAATTATGTAGTTATTTAATATAATAATCTTGATTATCATCTACTAACTCTTATAATTAATTAATTAATTATTAATCAATTAATTACTTTATTAATTACATTTGGTTATGTATTTATTAGTTAATTAATTAATTAAGTAATTAATTAATTAATCAATCAAGATTATTATGTTGGGATATTGATAACTTATTGGAAAGCTTGAAACATTTAGTTTCTGTTTTTATAATTTGTTTTCTAAGATTCCAAGCATTTCAAACATTAATATGGACGTCATTTCTAAGTGTCTTATGGTAAAATCTCGGATTATCTGATTACGATGCAATTTTAAGGGATTTATTAAAATTTACATGCATATCCGTTTTAAACGCATGATATCTCATTTTGAAGTTTAAGATGTCTACTTTATAGTGGTAAAGTTATTTCTTTTAGTACTTGAGTGTATCATACATTAACTTAGGTTTTGTTACTGTTGGTTTCACATTTGAACCACACATCCAGATTCATAGGTAAGATTAGAAAAATCATAACAATTTACTTACAAGTCCAAATAAGACACAAGATATGTCATTGGAAAGCTTATAATGTCTATTTTGTATGATAAAAACAGTTTTATAAAAATTTATGGTTTACTAACTCAAAATCTACAAAATCCATGGCTAGTACAAGGTTCCAGCAAGGATTTTCGGTTCGTAGTCCAAACTTGTAACATTCACCAAAAATTGCACATATATCCGTTCAAGGTGTATGATAATTTGTTGGAAAGATTAAAGAATCTAGTTTTTATTTCTCTAACTTATAAT
This sequence comes from Ficus erecta, assembly GCA_008635985.1. NCBI lineage: Eukaryota > Viridiplantae > Streptophyta > Magnoliopsida > Rosales > Moraceae > Ficus > Ficus erecta. The sequence continues at coordinate 27,824 of BKCH01000136.1, read as the reverse complement.
CCAAAATTTTGAGTCTAAAGGGTTCGGAGTACAGAAAACTCGTGGCTAGGCTGTGTCCCAGAGGTTCATTTTCTCTCTAGTTTTGTGTCACAACTTCAAAGGCACATAAATCTAGACATATAAAAGAAAATCAAGTGATTCTAAAGCCTAAAATGAAGCTTATCCTCTGTAGAATCTTAATATACGATTTATTTTTCATACTAAAGTTTCTAATGCATGCTATATCACCACAACAACTACAAACTTCAACAAAGTTCATAGATCTTACCGAAGTGCTTTGGGGATCCTTTAAGATCTCGAACCTCCCAAGTTCTTCTTAAAACTTTTTCCTAGGTAAGAAGAAGTCCAACATTGAGATCATAACTGAACATCATGCTTTTGTTTTCCAAAAATGACTAAAACATGAAGAATACCACTAGGTTACCTCTAGTAAAACGTCCTCTAACTCCATCTCACACTTCTTCGATCTTGTGACGGGGTTTCGTAGAGCTTGAAAATGGATGGAGGAGTGTGCTAGAGATGTGCTGGAGGTGGAGAATAGTGTTGGTGGTTCTTGTTTTTGTTTTGAGCTTGGTGGTGGCTAAAGAAGTTATGGTTTTTGAGTTTAACTTGTGTGAGAGTAAAATGGGGTGTAAGGGGTTTGTGCTCAGCCAACTTTCACCTTAAGAGAGCTGTATTTTGAGGGGCAAAATTGGAAAAATTTTGGCTGATTTCCCCCTTCATTGCCGCCACTTCAAGGGAGGGTTTTGGGGTGAAGATTTGGTTCAACAAGATGGAGACAAGGGGTCACTTTCACTTGTCTCTTCCTTGGGTCAACTTGCCAAAATAAACCATGCCATCTCTTACATGTGGTTGCATGCATGCACCACTTTCTTCTTTTCTCATTTGTTCACATTTCCCCTTGCTTTGTGACTTCAAAAACCGAATTCCCTCTTTGGCATTCTCAATTTTATTTTGTTTTTCTTTCTTTCAATTTCCACCATTGATCCAAAGTTGTTATCTTTATTCTCATCCATTGGATCTTCCATCACACCAATCCTTACCCTAAGTTCTCATTGGTCACTTATCATCCAAAGTTTGGCCATTGATTTGCCTGGGATTCTTTAGCATCAAATCTACACCATTGATTTCAAATTTAAACACAATTCTTGATCAATCTTCCACTTTTGGATTCTCTAAGAGTAAATATTAATCACTCATCTTCTATCTATGTGACATATTAGTTTCCCAATCATGCTCTCAAAACTTAACTATTGGTATTATCAAAATAAATACTAAGATTATTAAATTGACCTACTAATAAAAATCGGGGTTCTTCCCAAAAATTATCGTTATCCCCCTAATACGACATCATAAATTTTTCGTATAAATTTATATGTCGTTCAACTCATTTTTTATGTATTTAAAATTTCTCATTTAAATAGAGAAACTCGACGTTGTTATATCATCGACATCATCACACCGATGATACATATACAATCATTCATGATCTTGAATTTTGATATTCATTAAAAGTATATTAACAAAGGAAATCCACAATAACAGTTCATGAATCAAGTTTACGAATTTCTAGGGTATTACACCCCTCCTTTCTCTTTACTCTATCCAATTTTATTTCTAAACAAAAAAAAAATCATTTCATTTCAACATTTTTTTTATCTTGAAATAAAAAAAGTTGATATTTAAAGTTTGAGTTTTTTGAAAATTCAAAAGACAGATTTGATAATGAAGTTGGTTTACTTCAAAAAAAATGTTTTTTTTTTGAAAAACTGCATCTGGAGTTGTTGTCCCAAACGGACACTTGATAGAAAATATCATCTTAATGGTATGTGAATAAATTTTTAAAGGATAAGTAAAAACACGAATCAATTTGTTCATCTAATTTTTAACTTTAATTACTAAAAAACACTGAATTATATCATTTTAAAGTGTTTATGGATTTTTTTAACTATAAAAAAAAAAGATTGAAATGAAATTATAACATATATTAAAAAATTCAAATTACACTTTTTCCTCCCGAACATTAGACCTTGTCATAAAATACCCTATAAATTTTAATTTGTAACATTTTTTCTCCCGAACTTTAGAAAAGTTTACAAATTTCCTCCCTACAATTAAATTTTTGACTAATAAACACACATGATACTCATTGGAAGCATGTGTTGCAGATATTAAATAAGAAATGCTTATGATTGAGTTAAACGAGTAAATATTGAAGGCTAATTGTCATTTTTTCCTATAATTCTCTCTTGTAGATAGCTTCGTAATCTCATACTTAAGGGGTGTTTGGTGAATGAGTTTAGTTTAAGATTTTTAAGTTTCAATAGTAATTTTTCAGAAAAGACAAAAATTTTTTTCAGAAAAAGACAAAAAACATAATGAAAAAAGCACAATTTAGTTTAAACTAAACTTTAAACCAAACAAACCCTTAATTAGGGTAATATGTGCATGAAGTACTGTCAATGTGTGTCATTTCATAATTTTATAGTTAATACCCCCAAATTATGTTTCCAACAAGTAATATGTGGATTTTTCATCAAAATATAATGGAGGAGAAAATTTTGTAAACTTTTTTAAAATTTATGGGAAAATAATGTTATAAATTAAAGTTTAGGGAACATTTATAACAAGGTGAAAAGTTTGGTGGGGAATGTAATTTATCCTAATAAAAAGTAGGGACCGAAAGCGCAATTTTACTCTTTTTTTTTTTTGAAAGCAGGTATGGGAGTTTGAGGAGTTAGGCCGTGGAAGAAAGTGGTTGGATCGGCGACTCCGGTAGTTGGTCGGGCCTCCATCTCCGCCGGTGGCCGCATTCTCTGCACCTCACAGGTTCATCTTCCTCAAATTTTCTTCTTCTAACACTCGTTGCGTTTCTAATCTTCCTAATTATCGCAATTTTAATCACTCTAATCGGCACTTAATTGATGTTTATCTACAATTTTGTTCTCAGAGCCTTATAATTCGTCCGCTAATTTTTCATTTTTCTTTTCATAGTTTCTACTTTTTAAAATTCTCAAATTCAGGACTCTTGTCGATTATTACTTTAGAAGTTTAGGAATTAACCGAAATTTTTACAATTCAATGTTCTGCTAGACAGAATTAGCGTTTAAGAAAAAAAATCCCAGATGGGTTTTCCTGCAAATGTTCATATAGTTAGGTTGGATTTAGTTAAGATACGCATCATGATATTTTTGATCCATTGGAAGGTTCCGAACTCGGGCTAAATTTTGTTTCCCATGTTTCTTTTAGTTTTTTAAGCCTAAGGATTTTGGGCCGTAATATTTTGGTCAAAATTATTCGTTGCTTAAGTAGGATGGAAGATGGCTCTACTTTGGCCATGGGGAGAGATGTTGAAGGGTGTTCAGGTAACGAGAAAGCCGATGATGATGACAGAGTAGGTGAACACGGATTAGACGCGTTGGAAGGTGAAGAAATAGGTCCGCCAACTGTTGGGATGGCATTTACTTCTGAAGAAGATGTTCGGGATTATTACTCGAAGTATGCTCAGTGCGAATGGTTTGGCATTTACAGGAGAAGCTCAAGGTGCGGAGATGACGGAAAGGTCAGATACTTTACACTTGCTTGTGCTAATGCCGGTAAAGTACGTACAACCAATGCAAATAAGGAGTTCCCAATGAGGCAGTTGGGTAAAACAAATTGCATGGCAAAGATTAATGTCGCTGTTGAATTTGATGTCCCAGTTTATGTTTGCCATGTTTTCCTTGAACATAATCATGAACTGATTCCAGGAAAGGTGCAACAAAATATACGCAAGATAGTTTGGAGTCATCGAATGCAAAGAAAAGGTTGAAGGAAAGAACAGTTTGGGAATAAGTCATGCAATCCCTCTCATCCAAATACTGAAAAAGTTATTGGCTATGAAAATTTAGGTTCAGGTGAGACTTGGGATTATGATTGCTTGACTTTCATTATGATTCTAGTGGCACTGTGATCTGTTTGAACTGAATTGTGGAAACTTAAGGAGCATCTATTTGCATTGTTTTTCTCTATAGCTTTGTGATCATAATGGATTCCACAGTGGAAGGACTATCTTTTTCAACTCAATCAGCTAACGGCATCAATTATCTTCCACACCATGCTACGGGCGAATATACTTTCTATTGTCTCAACAGAAGTTCAGCGTCTGGAGTTTATCAAGATTGTATGTTAATAGTCCATTTATTTCTTTCTTTTCTTTTCGTTTTTAATTTACTTTCAAGTTTTTTTTTTCTCTTGAAATTGTTTGAAAACTACGAGTTTTTGAATCCACGTGCCTTTGATCAGTAGGAGAAATCAAACCTGTCTTGAAAATAATGACCATTGTGGTGTTGTGGCTCGCAACCTATATTCTAATTGTTAATGACTAGTGTACTTGTTTGAACAGACTATGGACTAGCAAGTTGTTTGGTGCTCGTGAACCATATTTTTAGGTCTAAGAGCTGATTAAAATTATTAGTCACGAAAGATTCGAGATTTTATATCCAAAGCTAACGCCTTCTTTCTTTCATCTGCAATATGCTGTGCATGGTAATGTACATACTCTGTGTAGCATGAGATTTGTAGGTTTCTTTTATATGTTTCCTTTCGACATGTTTGCAGCATTTCTTGCTAAAGTATCTAGGCTTATATGTTGAATCATTTGGTTGTTTTGAATTTTGTTTTATGAATAAGATGAGTTGATGAAATGTTCATTTTTGTCTGCTTCATCAAGTGCTCTGCCCTTAATGGTCCTGCTGTCCCTTTTTTCTCACCAAAGAAAATAATTGAGGGGTATTTCATATCATTAACAAAAAGCTTTATTAATAATAAACTGCAATCCAAGATGCTTTAAGCTGTGCTCTTGCAAAGAGGGCTGTGGGACTAGTGAAGTCCGGAATGGTGATTGGGCTGGGCACCGGATGCATTTTGTCTCTTGTCATTGGGGAGCTTGGGAAACTAATTAAAGAAGGAAAGGTGTGAATCGACTAATGATCTTTAAATAGATTTTTCTTGAATTCACAGAGAACTTGCTGGAGAAAAGACTGATTTTTTCTTGCTGGATAAAGATTGAATTTGTGAAATAGTAACTTTTATGGCATCCACCTACATTGACCTACTTAATTGGCAAAAGTGGATCATGAGATTTTTGACATGCTTTATGAAGTTTGTAAAGCTTATAAGCACACAAGAATAGGAAAAAACGCTACTCAGTTGATGACACTGGCTCCTTTATGTTTAACATTTTCTTCTTTTAATCTATTTCTATTGTTCTTTTTGGGAAGAGAAGTGAAGAGGGTGGTTATTACCAATTTTTTTGTCGAAGTAATTATGTGAAACTTTCTAGTAATTCGGATAGTACTTGTTAGTTGAACCTGCTGGAGTTAGTGAGGCGGTGATGATGGAGGGGTTTGGGTAGGAGGTCTGAACTTCAAAACCTGTGAGAGTTTTCATGTCTCTTTAATTAGTTCCCATACCATAATAATGAAAAAATAAAATTAAAAAAGTACTTGTTTATTATTAGAGATACATGGCCATTTGAGCCTTCTGCACATGATGTGTCTCTCATTCCCAAATGCTCTTTTATCTAGTCATTTTTTCCTCCAATAAGAACCCCTGCTAGGCTATGGGGATTTTTGTAATAGAGGTAGGATTATAATTTAAAGTTGGACGTGCAACTTGAAAGTAGTTATCTTTCTTGATTTGATAGAGAACTCGACAATAACTTTGGTGAAGTAGTCAGAAAATTTTACATTAGCTTCCAATATCTAATTTCATTGGTGTGTGATTTAGCAAACAAGTCTTATAGATTGTAACTTGAAAGGTGAGAATGGGAGTTATAAGTCTGAGTAATTTAACCTTTTGTTTTCACATTATACATGCTATTTAAGAACACAACTTTGTGAAAACCAAATGAAGAATGGTTCAAGTATTTCATGGAAATTAGGTGCTGAGCAACCACAATTTTCTTTAGATCTCGTATCATGTACATTGTAGGGTTAGTCAGTCAGATTCTTTTAATGAACATTTTGGTTCTTTACCGGATACCAAATTTGGAAGTACAAAATAAATTAATTTTTCATGACAAATCCTCAAAAAAAAAAATCACATTTTTGTAACTAATTACGTGACGTTGAAGCAAGAAAACCTACCATGGAAAAACAGAGGTGTAACCTTTATTTTTGGTTATGAAGTGCAGACTACTTGATTTCGCAGACTACTTGATTTTATTGAAACTTCTTACTGCAGATTGATAAAGTGTAGATAATTGATATCGATTTACCAGGTTTTCTTCTTGAATATTGCAGTTGAAAGATATTGTTGCAGTAGGAACAAACTAGCAGACTCGAAGGGTCGCTAGACAGTTTGGTGTAACAACTGTAAGGTTCTACCAAGTGTCATAACAAATAAAATGCCTTAAGATTCTGTACGGAAAAGAACTTTAAATTGACAAATTTCTTTTTTGAATTTTGGTTTTCCGTTTTTCCTTCAATTTAGGTTGATTTGAATGATGTTAGTGGAGTTGACATTGCCTTTGACCTTGTGGATGAAGTGGACTTCAATAAAAACATGTTAAAGGTTCGAATTTTCATGTTTCTTCTTGCGTTTCTTGGTACCTGTAATTCTGTGCCGTGGTATTCTCTGAGCATAAGTCTGAAATCCATTTCTTTTCAGGTCAGTGGAGCTAATCCTACTGTGCAGAAGGTGGTTTAAAGACTGTATGGATTGTTCAGCAGTATATGCTCTTAGTTTCTACTGTTTTTCTTTTGAAAATAGATGCAGATGTTATTAAGGTTGTTAACCAGCTCTGTAGATGAAATATTAAATAAATAAGTAACTAAAAATACACACACACACACACACACACACATATGTATATCAAGGGCATGCACTGAGAGTTTCACCTGATAGACAAATGCATGTTCTTGATGTTGAGTCTGGACTGTTATATTTGTTCCGGCAGCATTCACTGCCATCGTTGTCAGGTCTCCTGTCGTCGTCGTTGTCGGATCTGGCCACTGTCGTGGGTGAGGGTTGGTGGCCGTCGGCGTTGGATGAGCAGAACACAAACGAATTTTCTTTTTGTTTTGTTTTGTTTTTTTGTTTTTTTTTTTAAATGTTATGTAAATAATTTAATCAGATGTGATATTATTTATGACTATTTGGTACATCTAGTTGATCTTAACCAACAAAAAGTCATTGATCAACAACTTTTACTCTATCAATGGGATAAAGTAAAGTTTATCCCATTGTAGAATTCCCCTTAGTGTAAATTAAAAAAAAAAAAAAAAAAAAAAAGCCCATCAAGAAGAATTCATGAAAGTAAATTAAGGAAGTTTCTGAATGACACAAATTTAAAGATTATTATATCAAAATGACATAAAAAAGTAACATTAGATCAAGATGATATAAAAGTAAACTAAAATAAATTAAAGTTTGTAATATATTAATTAAGATGTGGAAGTTTTTATTATGTTGGTAAATAAATTTTTTAAAAAAATATGATTATTTAGATAATTTTTTCAATTAATAATATATATAAATATAATAAAAGGGGGTGTTTATTAACATTATCTGCTTGCTTTTGCTGCACCCATTTTTAATAAATTCTATTATTATTAAATTACCCTTAAATCAAATGACATTTAAGTACAAAAAGTATTTTAAAGGATACTTTTCACACACACCTCACTCTAATAAATATAAGGTAGGGCCGTTTCGAAACAAGACATATTATGAGAAGAAACTAAAAAAATCCCTTCAAAGAAAAAACTAATAAAATTTTAAATGTAGAACATAATTTTGAGAAATTAAATAAAGATATATATGTTGTGATTTAGTTAGTCAGCAAACATCTGTAGTCAGGAAGAGGAAGGGGAAGTAAATTAATGCACACATTTTTAATGCCAGAGAAAACGAAATTCGAAAGGGAAAATATATATATATATAAATATTTATATATATATATATATCTTTGATGGAACCCTTATATTAATACCTGGGGTTTTTAAGTTTGAATCTTTTTTAATATCCATTGTTTTAAGTTTGAATCAAGAAGAAGAAGAAGTTGAAAAGACGAAGAATAATAAGAATGAATATCGGATTTCATTAAAGAAGAAACATGAGATTTCTCACAAACAAAAAACGAGGAGGATGAGGAGGAACGTGTGGTTTCTCCACAAAAAAAAAAAAAAAAGGACTTCTTACAAAAAAGAAGAATGAAAGAAGGATTAATATGAATAAAAATGTTCTTAAAATAAATTTTTTTTTAAAAGATAGAGAGAGAGAGGTTACTTGTTAAATACTGGGTGAAAAAAAAAAAAGACAAAAGTAAACGGATTTTTTTAGAATAATGAAAGGGGTGCAACAAGTAATTGTAAAAATTTAAATTTTAACTGATAGGTGGTTTAAGAAATGCTCTATATGTAACACCTTGCCAATTTAGGTACTGGCTTAGTCAAGAAAAAGTTGGATTAAGATTAGTTATAGAATTTTAGACCCTTTTAGCTAATATTTAGTTTCATCTAAGTGTCTAAATATTTTTCTAATGAATTTTAGTTTTCAGAAGCTAAAGTAATAAAGAATTCCACCTATCTTGAAACACCATATGCTGATAACTTTCAATGGACTTCAGGTCTTTTATCTATGGTTGGATTTCACCTAAATGACCGTGGAAATTTTGGAGATCTTTTGTGCTATGCTGAAGACAGGACTACGAGTAGAGTGAAGTTTTGTAATCAAAATCAAGTAAACTATCTAAAAGCTTCAACACAAAAGGGCTTCTTTTATTTCCCCCCTTAAAACAATCTCTTAAAATAATAATAATAATAAAATGAAAGAGGATCAACTGTTAATTTTTCCCATTACACTTTTTGCCCTTCGGGGAAAAAAAAAATGCATGTTTCAAGTCATGGGAAAGTGATGTTACATCAGAAGTCGATAGACGGAATTGCATAGTTTTCTAACTTAGAAGCCACGTTTTTTAAGCATCGTCCATTTTCCACAATGACTTCAAATTCTACGTTTTCTTGGTCGGTGTGTGGATATTTTCATTGTCCTGCTACTTAGAACCCATCAAAACGGTTTTGATTGATCAATCTTTTTCAATCATTTACAAAAAATTATTTTCTACTAGCAACTATAATGGACCTATATGATTTGGACAATCGTGCATGGTGTATTCTAGCAGTGTATTTCACACTAGTTCTCCCAAAAAAAAAAAAAGAAAAAGAAAAAGAAAAAGAAAAAAGAAAACAAAAGGCCAAAAACAAAAACAAAAAAATACGAATTTTTCCAAGTAATTTTGATAGAGAGATGTACAGAAGTAGATAGATTTGTAAGTACTAAAAAACTTTATCGACTTTATATTTGTAAATTTGTATATAAATGAGAGCTCATTGATCATGATACAATTAACTATTGAATTATTTGTTCTTAGTTCGTAGACATAAACATGTTTGGATTTGTGTAGGGGCCATGGGGTATGTGCCCCCCTCATATTTTCTTAAAATTTTGTAATTTGATCCCATTTAAAAGTTTTTTTTTTCTCAAATGTGCCCCCACTCAAAAGTTTTTCCCCCCCCCTCAAATATGCATTATAATACTCAACTTACTCTTATATTTTAATATCATCACCAACATTGGATTTTCTTTTTTCCTCCTAATTTTTTAATCTACCTTTCTTTCCATTTTTTTTAATGTTTTAAAAAATTTATTGATTTTAAAATAATCAACAATTTGAATACTTGTACGTGTAAGCTTTTTCTTTTTTTCAATTTTATTTTTTGAGAGAAGTGTAAGTTTTTCTTTATTAGTAACAACAATTATCTTTAAAAGGAAAAATGATGATGTAGAATAAATTAAAGTGGAATTTAATTTTAAATCATAAAATAATGAACAACATACTACAAATCATGAGCTAGAAATTTCTATTTATAATAACATTTGAGATAAAGTTTAAGAATAAATTTCACAATATTTTCAAAATATAAAAACAATATGTAACAGTAATTATATGATAATGAACATGAAAAAAAAATTTGTTAGAATAAAAAATATTATACATTCTATCATAAAAAATTATTATTTTTTAAAATTTTCCTAACTATAATTTTTTTTTAAATCTCTTATTAAGGTGATGTTTGGTTCACTATTTCATTTCAAATTAAAATGTATTTTTTCATCTTAATTTTTGTCTTTTTTGAAAATTCAACAAAAATTTTCAACTCAAACTTAAAATTTTCAAACTCAACTCATTCACTAAATGAATCCTAAATATAAGTACATACACGTTAAATATATTTACATTCCTTTTTTCTCTTTTTTACTATTATTATTATTCTATTTAATTCCTATTAGTAACATGGTTAGCAACTTCTGGCGGGGCCTTTTGGACATTTTGGTGATGATTGGACCAGCTTGACTCCAAGCACAAATATGAAAAAAAAAAAAAAAAAGGTGTCAGCAACTTTGAATGCAGTTTAATGTAGGCAAATCTTTTGGACGGTGTATACTTGGAATTCTAAAGACCCAGCAGAAAAAAGAGGCGTAAGATGGACGCTCCCTGAGTTTTAAAGTCTTGGAAGTGAAATTATGATACCAGAAGTCGATGATAATCGTCAAATTAGGGAGGACGTTCTGAATTATCTTTTTTCTTTTCCACAACGACTTTAAAAGTCTAATTCCGCGCAGGAACCATATTAAGGATCCTTTAATATACATGATAAGATTATATTAAGTATTATAATATAAAGGGATTGAATTGAAATATATAGAAAATGATATAATTAAATTTTATCTAATATTATCTTATGATAGTTAAGATTGAAATCTTTAAATATTAACAGATTAGATAAGTGACTTGTGGAGAAAATTTGAGATAAAGGAGATGAGCTTTCTAATTCCCTCCTCTTGCAGAGGATAGTTAAATACCATTCCAAAGGGATTACGTTATGGACTGAATAACTTATCAAGTTTAATCTTTTAAAATTTCTCACCAAATACAGGATTAAAATCTAGTTCAGTCATATCTTCCTTAATCCTATACAACAAACAAGCCCTAAACGAATAAACAAAGTGAGAGAAATAATTCAAAATAATAGGTTCGAGTGAATCAACTTGTATTTTTTGACTTATGTTTTGTTTGGTATTTAGACTTTTTTAGCTAATACTTAGTTTCATCTAAGTGTCTAAATATTTTTCTAATGAATTTTAGTTTTCCGAAGCTTAAGCAATATAGAAAGGACCGTGGAAACTTTTCAATCGGCTTCAAGTCTTTCATCTATGGTAGGCTTTCGCCTAAATGACCATAGAAACTTTGGAGATCTTTTGTACTATGTTGAAGAAATGACTACGAGTAGAGTGAAGTTTCGTAATCAAAATCAAGTAAACTGTCTAAAAGCATCAATACAAATGGGCTTTTTTCTCCTCTCAAAAAAGGTGAAAACTTGATCATTTATTTAAAAAATAGAATAAAGTAAAATAAGAGGATCAAATGTTAATTTTTCCCATTCCACTTTTTTTCCTTCAGGGGGGAAAAAAAAAAGAATGCCAGTTTCAAGTCGTGGGAAGTGATGTTACATCAGAAGTCGATAGACGGCATTGCATAGTTTTCTAACTTAGAAGGCACGTCTTTGAAGCATCCTCCTTTTTTCCACTATGACTTCAGACTCTACATTTTCTTGGTAGGTGTTTGGATATTTCCACTGCCCTGCTACTTAGAACCCGGCAAAATGGTTTTTGTTGATCAGTCTTTTTCAATCGTTTACGAAAATTTATTTCCTACAGCAACTATAATGGACCTATATGATTTAGACATTCATGTATGATGTCTTCTAGCTGTGTATTTCATAGTAGTTCTCCCAAAAAAAAATGAATTTTTCCAAGTATTTTTGACAGAGAGATGTATTGAAGCACGACGACCAAACCATTCTTTGTTGACTAGAGTGACCTAATTATGCTTAGCAAGACTAGTAATTGTTAGAAAAGTTACCGTTTTGTATCACGGAAAGTTGTTATTTTATATGTAATAATTTTTACGAGAAAAATTTTATTTATTTATATTCATTGTAATTTAAGATACTTCTTGTTTTTATAGATTTGTAAGTATTATAAAATTTTCTCGATTTTGTATTTGTAAATTTGTATAAAAACGTGAACTCATTGATCATTATGCAACTAACTAATGAATTATTTGTTTTTAGTCTATAAACATAAACAGGGACAGATTTGTGTAAGGGCCATCGAGCCACGTGCCCCCTCAATTTCTTGACTTCTAAATTTTACTCCCATATTTTCTTAAAATTTTGTGTCCCTGTTCAAAAGTTTTTTTTTTCCTCAAATGTGCCCTCACTCAAAAGTCCACCCCCCCCCCCCCCCCGGGGCCCCCCGCCTCTCAAATAAGCGTTATAATACTCAACTTACTCTTATATTTTAATGTCATCATCAACATTGGATTTTCTTTTTTCCTCCTAATTTGTTTATCTACTTTTCTTTCTATTTTTTTTTTAATGTTTTAAAAAATTTATTGATTTTAAAATTATCAAACATTTGCATGTGTAAGTTTTTTTTTTTTTTTTTGAGAGGAGTGTAAGTTTTTATTTATTAGTAAAAACAATAATCTTTAAAAGGTAAAATAATAGTGTAGAATAAATTAAAGTAGAATTTTATTTTAAATTAGAAAATTACAAACAACGTACTGTAAATCATGAGCTAAGAACTTCTATTTATGACAACATTTGAGATAAAGTTCAAGAATAAATTTCACAATATTTTCAAAATATAAAAACAAAATATAATAGTAATTATATGGTAATGAACATGAAATTTTTTTTTCGTTAGAATAAAAAATATTAAACCTTTTATCTTATAAAGTTATTAATTTTTTAAATTTTACTTATTAAGAAAAATTATTAAATCCATCATTGAACATAACTACATCCATATTAAATATATTTATGTTCTCTTGTTCTTTTGTTACTATTATTATTATTATTCTATTTAATTTCTATTAGTAATATGGTGGGCATCTTCTGGCGGGGCCTTTTAGGAGATTTTGGTGATGATTGGACCAGCTTGACTCTGACACAAAGCAGAATATGAAAAAAAAAAAAAAAAAAAGGCGTCAGCAACTTTGAATACAGTGTACTGTAGGATGGAATTCTAAAGACGGAGTAGAAAAAGAAGGCGTAAGATTGACGCTCGGTGAGTTTCAAAGTCTTGAAAGTGATATTATTACACCATAAGTCAATGATAATCGTCAGTGATTCATAGTTTTCAAATTAGTGGGGACGTTCTGAATTATCCTTTCTTATCCACAACGACTTTAAAAGACTTTAAAAGTCTACGTCCACACGGGAAGTATATTAAGGGTCCTTTTGATTTTTAGGACAAGATTATAGTAGATAAAATAATATAAAGGTATTGAGTTTATCAAGTTTTCTGATCGTAAATTATAGCAAGACACAATCCGCCTTCCATATCGTCGTCATAAAAAATGCTATTGCTGTCACAATTGATGGTATGTACGAATGCTCCACATGTAACACCTTGCCAATTTAGGTACTAGCTTGGTCAAGAAAAAGTTGGATTAAGATTTGTTATAGAATTTTTGACCCTTTTAGCTAACATTTAGTTTCATCGGAGTGTCTAAATATTTTTCTAATGAATTTTAGTTTTCAAAAGCTTAAGCAATAAAGAATTCCACCTATCTTGAAACACTATATGCTGGTAATTTTCAATGGGCTTCAGCTCTTTCATCTATGGTAGGCTTTCGCCTAAATGACCGTGGAAACTTCGAAGATCTTTTGTATTATGCTGAAGAAAGGACTACGAGTAGAGTGAAGTTTTGTAATCAGAATCAAGTAAACCATCTAAAAGCATCAACACAAAAGGGTTTCTTTTCTTACCTCTCAAAACCAGTAAAAGCTTTGATCATTTCTTTAAAAAAAAATGATAATAATAATAAGATGATCAAATGTTAATTTTTTCCATTACACTTTTTTTTCCTTCGAGAGAAAAAAAAAAAAAGAATGCCAGTTTCAAGTCGTGGGAAGTGATGTTACATCAGAAGTCGATAGACGGCATTGCATAGTTTTCTAACTTAGAAGCCACGTTTTTTAAGCATCCTCCTTTTTTCCACAATGACTTCAAACTCTACGTTTTCTTGGTAGGTGTTTGGATATTTCCACTGGCCTGCTACTTAGAACCCATCAAAACAGTTTTTATTAATCAAACTTTTTCAATCGTTTACGAAAATTTATTTCCTACCTGCGACTATAATGGGCCTATATGATTTGGACATTCGTGTATGGTGTATTCTAGCTGTGTATTTCATACTAATTCTCCCAAAAAAAAAAAAAACGAATTTTTCCATGTATTTTTGATAGAGAGATGTACTGAAGCACGAAGACCAAACCATTCTTTGTTGTCCAGAGCGACCAAATTATGCTTAGCAAGACTTAGCCTCTGTTTGGTGATATGGTTTGAGTTAAGATTTTTAAGTTGAGTTGAAAATAAGTTGAGTTGAGAGTTAGAGTTAGAGTTGAGCATTTAGTAAAAAGTTTGAGTTGAAAAGTTTAACTTGAGTTGAGTGTTTGGATGTAAAAAATTTGAGTTAAAAAGTATAACTGTAGTTGAGTGTTTGGAATAAAAAGTTTGAGTTAAAAAGTTTAACTTGAAAAGATAAGTTAACATGTCATTGTAGGTTATGAATGGAAAAATGGAAAAACAAAGTAAACTAAAATAAAAACACACATCAACAACATACATCAAGTTTTTTACAATATTTTTTACATAGCCATAAAATACAACAACAATAATTACGTAGTTGCTAACTAGAAGTGTTAATAAAAAAAGATGAAATTCTCCCCCTAATCTGGTTTCAATAGATAAAACTGGCCTTATTTTCAAGTGGATTTATACCATGAATTTCGTTGATATCTGTCCCACATATCATCGGCTAACACATCTCTCCGCTAATTCATTGCACCCCTCCTCGATGCATCTTGCTGCCTTCCCGTACTTGGACCTGTATCATCGATCCCGTCGGTCAATACGTAATCCGCGTTAACATCAACATGTCCATCTACAAGCACACCATCTGCCGCATACTCTTCAAGAATAGGATCCCCAACCTGTACCATCCTTATAAAATTATGAACAGTCGCACACACCACTGGAATCATTACTTGTTTGTCCATGGGATAATTATTGATGCCTTTAAGTATTTTAAATCTGGCCTTCCATACACTAAAAGTTCACTCAATACAACTCCACAGCGATGAGTGCGTGTAGTTAAATAATTCCCTCCGGGTGCCCAGTCTGACGTGATGTTTTCAATATTCGGGTAAATGATACATCTCTCGTCGAAATGGATTGAGGAAACAATCCTTATTCGCGTATCCCGAATCGACTACGTAAAATTTTCGACCGTTGATCTGTTTTAAACGGCTTAGATTGTAATGACCAAAATTTTCACGAACTCATGATTTTCTTGTGTATAAGAAATCTAAAGTTTGTACTATGTATTTATGTGCAATTGTATGAAAATTATGAATACCAATACAAAATTCATAATTTTATCAGTATAGGGTTGAGTTCTCGGTGAATTAATTACGAGACTCCATAATAGGCCTTTTAAGGAAAAAGGGCATAACGGAATTTCATGAATTTATAATGGTCAAAGTTGACCAAGAAGGTCAAAGTTTGACTAAAATGGTCAAAGGGATGACTATACAGTATTATGGCAAAGCAGTATGGAAATATACTGCGAAAACTGTTTTTACGGACAAGATAACATGAATAGGATTTAAAACCACCATAGAAAAATCAAGCACACCAAGTTAGAAATAAAGGGCAAAAGGGCTTAAAGAAATAAGAAAAATTTTATACAGTCCATTTATACACAAATAAATTTTGACCTGCAGTCAAGTATAACAGTACTGAATTATACTGTGTATTAGTAAGCACAGTATTTGAAATATCTGTGTTAGTTCAAAATTGGACTGCATAATGAAGAAAAAAGCCAAACAAGGCCTTTGGAGGATGACATCACCTAATCCTCAAATTATGACATCATAATTAATTAATTAAGGGATGGAAAGAATTATGGAAAATTCTAGGTGATGTGTTGGTCGGCCACCTCAGGGGCAAAAATGCCAAAATTTTATCTTTAGGGGTTAAAGTGAAAATTTTAGAAAATTGATGATGTAAGCGAAGTGATGTCATCAAGATGATGTCATCAAGGTGAGATAAGCTTGGCTTGATCTCCAAGTAAGGGACCGGCCACCTAGAGGGCATAAATGCAAGAATTTTAACTTTTGGGGCCAAAGTGCAAATTTTGGAAATTTGGTGATGTAAGCATGTGATGTCACCTAGATGATGTCACCAAGATGAGGTCATCTTGCCTTGCTCTCCAAGTTGACAGCCGGCCACCTAGCATGCCAAAAGTGTGAATTTTAAATTTTTAGGGGTTTTTATGCAATTTAGCAAAGTTTCTCCACCTCTATAAATAGGTGAGAGATTTAAATCATTTTATTCAGAAAAAGCAGCCAAATTCTGCCCATTTTCCCTCTCCAAAAATCTGCAATCTCAAGTGGGTGATTGAGTGAAGAAAAAAATTGAGAAACTTAGGGGTTTTGATGTTTGTAGTCTTCGGTTTCCCCTAGCAAGTTCAAGCAAAAAAAATTTTGGCAGTTTTTGTGCACAATTTTGGGGCCAACAGCCGGCTGCCAAGGGGGGGAGAGTGAGGAAAATTTAGAATGGTTTGTGGTTGGTTTTGGTTCAAGCAAAAACCAAGAGATCAACACCAATTTTGGTGCAATTTGGTGGGTGAAACCGGTCAAGGAGGGAGAGAATTGAAAGCCAAAACCCTAGCCTCAATTTCTTCAATAAATCAAGGTAAACCATTCTAGACCTTGATCTCTTTCAATTAAGCATTCAATTTGAAATTTACATGTATTTCAAGTTGAAATTGTAAGAGCATAAGCTCAATTTACTTTGTGCCCAAAGTTTGGAATCTAGGGTTGTGCTTGATCTAGAATTAGGGGTGGTTTGATTTTTATGTGCATGCTTGCTTTAATTTTCTTAATTTGCATGCTAAATACTAGTTTATTATATGTCCCCAATCTGCCCTAGTGTTGGTGAATGATAAGTTTGTGCTAGGTTGCTAGAATTTAATTAGTATGCTTGCTAGATATTGCGCAACCGAAATCATGCAACTTAGTTGATCCAATATCAATTAGGTTTGCATGGTGATGTTAGAAATTGTGATTAAAGAAAATTTACGCTAGAAAACCGCTGCATGTGTGTATTAGAGCTCCTGCGGTGGCTGGTTGAGCTAGATTCCACGTCTAGGACGTAAAACGAATTCTAAACCGAAAAACTGTCAGGTTCGGGTGGATCCTGACCAGTTTTACGGCAAGCTAATTTTGAGGCCTTTAGAGGCCGAATTTAGAAAAACCTAAAACATGAAAGTTTCTCGGAACAGTTTTTCCTAGGGGGATACGTGGACGGATTTGCAAAATTAGGCTCCAATAGCCTCCGTTTTTATGAAAATCCGAGGCTGATCTGCCCAGACCTAGTCTACACGTCCAGTAATTTTCAAATTAAAACTGACAAGAATCCAAGCAGAACTGGGTTTTTCTTTAAACACGAAAGTTTTAGAATTTTTCAAGAGCAAGAACTTTCGTGAAGACAAGTTTTTCAAATTCAATCTGGATTTTTAAATACAACCTGAATTATAAAAATTGTGCATAGAGCAAGAAATTCCTGCACAGGATTTTCTAAAACAATGCAGAAAAACTGTATTTTTGCACCAACATCCCTATTTTGACTATAAAAAACTGTTCCAAAGGCATTTTTTAGCCTTTAATGATTTTTATAAAGTCACACTTTGAAAACCACGAATTTTCAAGTTAAACAAAAGATTGTTTTCAAATTTTCCAAATTTGGGTTTGTAAAAGCCAAAGTATAGTAACAAAAGGTTGACGGATAGTAACCGGGAAGGATACCCGAGTTACTGGGCCAAGCCCAAACCCCAAGTTTGACCCATAAAGGGTTGACCATGGTTGACTAAAAATGTTGACTTTGATTGACTAAGTTTGACCACCTCAAGGGTTACCCAATGTAACCCAATAAGTTATCATGTATGACTGGGGGACATATAACTAAGATTGTGTATGAATGTTGGATAGGTCACCAACATTTTATAGGATCCTTATCCTATGTTCTTTTAATAGCAGGAAGTAACCTACAGTTGCGATCTGAGCTAAAGCAACAAAACCCAGAACATAGCATATCAGGCAAGTATCAAACCTCACCTACAGTATGAAAATAGAAAAGACTATTTTCAAGTACACTATATTTTCAAGTATACATGCTATGTTGTGCTATGATATACGATGCCATGACATGTGATGTTATGCTATGTCTATGATGTGCTAAGTTAAGTTATGACATGTTATACCATGTTTACAAAAATGCCATGTTTACAAAAGTGTCATGTTTATAAAAATGCCATGTTTTCAGAAATGCTATGTTTTCAAAAGTGCCATGGTTCCAGAAATGACATGTTTTCAAGAAGGCCATGTTATGGCAAATGTTGAGTAAGATATGACATAGTGACATCATAAAGCATGTTCACTAATGTTAAATCACATGGTAAGATAATCAAGTAAGGTGTCGTACCAACCTCCCGTGATCGAGGAGGTTACATGTTTCAGTGGTGATATTTACCTTCCGTGATCGTGAAGGGTCAAGTTATAATTCCCAGAACTGTTAGGGCCTTGCAAACCCTAGGTTTGTCTGGAGGCTGCGCGCTTTTGGTACGGACACTATGGGCCCACATGTTGAGACAAGATAATAAAGATTGAGTCTATAATGAAACATAAAACATTCAATCAATCATAAATGGATCATGCATAAATTACATGGTGATTGGCATATTTTCATGAGGTTTAAAATGTTTTGTGAGATATGTATGAACTTGCTGGGCGAAAGCTCACTCTTATATTTCATACTGTAGGTAAGAAGCCTGCAGTTTAATTGGTGGGCTATGCGGATGATGAGGCGGGTGAAGGGCGGTGTGGGATACCACTACGCATAATTTTCCGCATCTAATTATCAGAAAATATGTTAATACTTCAAAAGCATATTAGGTTTTGTTATATGTATGAAGTTTGAAGACTTAAAATTATACTTTCAATATGGTATGTATGCATAACAATTTTTTCTCTACAAGATGACATATGTGAATATGTTTTAAAAAAAAAAAAATTTCTCAAATTTCCAAGTAAAGAACAAGTATGTATGGTGTCGACCTGGCTTGGGAAGTCGGGGCGTCACATAGATGCTCTGTGCACATAAATTTTATTGTGCAGTCAAATATATTAGATTACAAAACAGAAAAAAAAAAAAAAAAAAAAAAGGGAAAAAACTCTTTTCATTTCCTCTGTGCTCAGTGTCGAAGGAGAGGAAGGAGAAGGCCGCCGCCGTGAGATGCAAGGCATCGTGTGGTCGTCGTCGTCGACATCTCGCCCCTCAAGAAGTCGAGAAGGTTGGACCTCTCTTGTCCATCTCTCCGTCGCCAGAAACTCATGGACCCCGTGGACGACCTCTCCCCACGTCAGAACAACTTCTGTCTCTCCCCACGCCCTCCTCGCCGTCGACATCTCGCCCCCCTCTTTGTCCATCGCAGAGCCCCGTGGGCTTGTAGACGAGACCGACAATTCCCCCTTCCCCCACCATACAAATCTGTCGGATCTGGCTTTCAAATCTGGCTTTTTTTCTTCCTGCAACAACCTCAGGCGACTTTCACGACCAGCCGGTGGCTTTCACGAGCCATAGCCACCTTGCTCGTCCCTCGGCCTCCCCTCGCACTCAAAAATTCACTTTCCTCGATACCCAGCGCCAAGCTTCTTGTCGCGATTGGACAGTGGTTAGCTCGCGAGGCCGGTGAGCTCCTGATTCGGCGGTGAGTGGCTTGCGAGTTGTTACCATCGAGAACGAACTCCAAGACGACGGTGTTGACGCGAGGTAGCAATTTGGGCAGTGGGTGGCCAACGATCGAGAACGCCGTCAACCCAGGCACTGTGAAGCAGCATATGAGCGAGGGTGGGGGGGAGCTGCAGGCGGTGGGTGCACAATGATCAATCACTGTGAGACAGCACAAGAGGGAGGGTTGGGCGCACATTAAACTGAGTTTGATTTACTATGCAACGGTCCAACTATGAGTTGGGAATGAAATGGCCTTCCAAACGGTTTGAGTTCAGTTTGAACTCAAAAAATTAAGTCCAAACTGACTCACCAAACAGAGCCTTAGTAATTATTAGAAAAAGTTACCAGTTTGTATTACGAAAAGTTGTTGTTTTGTATGTAATAATTTTTATGAGAAATTTTTTATTTATCTATATTTATTGTAATTTAAGATACTTCTTGTTTTGGTAGATTTATAAGTATTAGAAAACTTTCTCGACTTTATACTTGTAGATTTGTATATATTTGTGAGCTCATTTATCATAATACAACTAACTAATGAATTATTTATTCTTAGTCTGTAGAGACGGTGCCCCCCCCTCAATTTCTTGACTATTCAATTATTTGTGTAAGGGCCACAGGAGCATGTGCCCCCCTCAATTTCTTGACTTCTAAATTTTACCACCATATTTTTCAAAAATTTTATAATTTGTCCCCATTCAAATTTTTTTTCTCAAATATACCCCCACTCAAAAGTTTTTTTTTTCCCTCAAGTATATGCTATAATACTCAACTTACTCTTATATTTTAATATCATCACCAAAATTGGATTTTTTTCTCGTAATTTCTTTATCTACCTTTCTTTCTATTTTTTTAACATTTTAAAAATTTTATTGATTTTAAAATTATCAACAATTTGAATATTTGTACGTGTCAGTATTTTCTCTTTTTTTTTTTTTGAGACGAGTGTAAGTTTTTATTTATTAGTAAAAACAATTATCTTTAAAAGGAAAAATGATGGTGTAGAATAAATTAAAAGGGGAGTTTAATTTTAAATCAGAAAATTACAAACAACATACTGCAAATCATGAGCTATGAACTTCTATTTATGACAACATTTAAGATAGAATTCAAGAATAAATTTCACAATATTTTCAAAATATAAAAACAATATATGATAGTAATTATATGGTAATGAACATGAAAAATAAATTTCGTTAAAATAAAAAATATTAAATTTTTTATCTTATAAAGTTATTAATTTTTAAAAATTTCCTTTAAAAAAAATTATTAGATCCATCATTAAATATAAATACATCCATGTTGAATATTTTTATATTCTCTTCTTATCTTGTTACTATTATTATTATTCTATTTAATTTATATTAGTAATATGGTGTGCATCTTCTGGCGGGGCCTTTAGGAGATTTTGGTGATGATTGGACCAGCTTGACTATGACACAAAGCACAATATGAAAAAAAAAAAAAAAAAAAAAAGGTGTCAGCAACTTTGAATACAGTTTAATGTAGGCAAATCTTTTGGACAGTGTATACTTGGAATTCTAAAGACGGACCAGAGAAAAAGAGGCGCAAGATTGACGCTCGGTGAGGTTCAAAGTCTTGAAAGTGATATTATTACACCAGAAGTCAATGATAATCGTCAGCGAAGGTTTGTTTGATAAATGAGTTTGAGTTGAAATTTTTTAATTTTAATAGTAAATTTTTTTGAATTTTCAGAAAAGATAAAAAAAATTTTGGGAAAGAGACAAAAACTTTTTAGAAAAAGACAAAAACTGAGTTGAAATATTTTAGTTTGAGTGAAACCCTCAAACTCCCCCTGATTCATAATTTTCAAATCAGTGAGAAAGTTCTGAATTATCTTTTTCTTTTCCACAATGACTTAAAAAATCTACATTCACACGGGAAGTATATTAAGGGTCGATTTGATATATAGGACAAAATTATTTTCGATATTATAATATAAAGGGATTGAATTAAAATGTTTAGAAAATGATATAATTGAATTTCATCTAATATTATCATATGATTGATTAAGATTGAAATCTTTTGAAATTAACATATTAGATATATTAGATAAGTGACTTGTGGAGAAAATTTAAGAGAGAAAAGATGAGCTTTTCTAATCCCCTCCTCTTACAAAGGATAATTGAATATCCTTCTAAAGGGATTAAGTTATGGAATGGATAACTTCCGGTCTTTTAAAATTTCTCACCAAACAAGAGATTAAAATCTAGTCCAATCCTATATTCCTTAATCATGTATACCAAACAGGCCCTAAAGGTATAAACAAAGCAGGATAAAGAATTCAAAATAGTAGCTTCGAGTGAATCAACTTGCATTTTCTGACTTATGTTTTGTTTGGTATTTCAACTCAACTCCAACTAAACCGTAGTTTGTCATATTAGTTTTTTATTTTTTTTCTGAAAATTTAATAAAAAATATAACTAATTTTTTAAAAGTCAACCAATTTCAACTTAAAAATTTAATCTCCAACCGACAAACCAAGCAGAAACTTAGTCATTTGTAGAAAAACAAAAAAACTTATTAGGCTGTGAAAATTTTGTCTATTCTCATAAAAAGTAGTGGGGTACCCAAATGGTCCCTCCTTTGCGGCCTCTTCTGACTAAAAATTTTCCAACTGCTGACATTGACCTCAATGAAGCATGAAGACGAAATAATTATTAGTTGATCAGGTCTATCTCATTACGCTAGCAAGAGTTAGTGCATGGTTTGCTTTTGAGAGGCAAATTGTGCACAAAGATGGAGAAATCTTCTCGTGTTGTACTTTTTCTAGTTGTTCTGCTGTTTGTTCGAGGATTGCAATCATGTTTCTGCAGAGACTCGACCTTTGGCTGCATAGAAAGGGAGAGAGACTGTCTTCTACAGCTCAAACAAAGTTTCAGTGATTCCTCGAACCGGTTTGTCTCTTGGTCAGGGAATGATTGCTGTCATTGGAACGGAGTCAGTTGTGATCATAATACTGGACATATTGTCAAGCTTGATCTCAGAGCACCCAGTTCTTCAGCCTTGGATTTCTTCTGGGATGAATGGCCCTCCTTTACTACATACGAGAAAGTATTTGTTAAGGAAGTTAATTCTTGTCTGGTGGAGTTGAACCGTTTGGAGTACTTGGACCTGAGTGGAAACTACTTCAACCAAACCCCGATTCCCAAGTTCATTGGCTCCTTAAAGCATCTTAGATATCTTAATCTTTCTAGAGCAGGATTTGGAGGAAGGATTCCAGTACAGCTTGGCAACCTTACTAGCCTGCAGATCCTTGATCTAAGTTATTCATATTATCTGGCAGTCTATGCTGATAATATGAACTGGGTTTCAGGTCTGTCGCCTTTGAAACACCTCGACGTTAGCTTCATGGACCTCAGTCAGGCACTTGATGTGATGCAAGTACTCAGTACACTGCCCTCTCTGATAAACTTGGGCTTAAATGTTTGTGGAATACAGAACATTCACTTTTCTCGCAATTCTCTTAATTCCACCTTCCTCACAAGAGTTCAGGTCCTTGGTCTGAGTTATAATAATCTTACTGGACCGATTCCTACAGCTCTCCACAACATGACTGCACTTAGAGAACTTGGCCTCAGTTATGAGGGGGATTACTATTCTGGTGGCTTATATGCTGATAATCTCCAATGGGTTTCAAGGCTTTCATCTCTACAACACCTTTACATGAGCTTCGTGAACCTTAGCAAGGCACTCGATTTGGTGCAGGTACTAATACACTTCCTTCTCTACTAGAATTGTGCTTATTTGGTTGCAAAATCCGAAAACCTAAGTAAGGCACTTGATGTGATGCAGGTACTCAGTACACTGCCCTCTCTGATAAACTTGGGCTTAAATGGTTGTGGAATACAGAATATTCACTTTTCTCGCAATTCTCTTAATTCCACCTTCCTCACAAGAGTTCAGGTCCTTGGTCTGAGGTATAATAGTCTTACTGAACCGATTCCTACAGCTCTCCACAACATGACTGCACTTAGAGAACTTGGCCTCAGTTCTCAGAGGAATTACTTTCCTGATCATCTCCAATGGGTTTCAAGGCTTTCATCTCTACAACACCTTGACATGAGCTCCGTGAACCTTAGCAAGGCACTCGATCTGATGCAGGTACTTAATGCGCTTCCTTCTCTGCTAGAATTGCACTTATCTGGTTGCGGAATCCGAAAAACTCACTTTACAAGTGGTTTCAATAATTCCACCTTCTTTAGAAGCATTCAATTTCTTGATCTAGGAGGTAATTGGATTGATGGACCTATTCCCAATGCTCTTCAGAACATGACTGCAATTAAAGTGCTTGATCTTTCATACAACCAGTTTAATTCCACTATTCCACTTTGGTTAGTTAATTCTAAGAGCCTTGTTGATCTCAATCTAAGGCGGAATCAGTTTGAGAATATTGAAGGTGGGATGTTGTCAATGTTAAATGAGGCTTGTTCTTTAAGATCATTAGATTTGTCTTTCAACTCATTTCTTGGTGAGGTGTTAGGAAGTATCAAGAATTCATCAAGATGCCTGGCCTATGATTTAGAGTTTCTGAGTCTAAGTTATTGTGGAATTAGAGGTAATTGGCCAGGTTACTTGGGGCAGTTGAAGGATTTGAAGGCCCTCGATCTTTCAGAAAATTTATTTCATGGTCCAATTCCATCTTCCTTCGGGGAATTGTCAATGTTAAAAAGTTTACGTTTTACAGGAAATCAAATGACTGGGACCATTCCACAATTCTTAGGGAGATTATCAGCGTTGGAACATTTGTCTCTTTCCTATAATCATCTGAATGGGATCATTCCACATTGGTTAGGGAGATTGCCAACCTTGCAAAAATTAGATCTTTCTAACAATCAGTTGTATGGGATCATTCCATCATGGTTGGGGAGATTGCCAGCCTTGCAAGTATTAGATCTTTCGCACAATCAGTTGTATGGGATCATTCCATCAGGGTTGGGGAGATTGCCAGCCTTGCAAGCATTAGATCTTTCAGATAACCGGTTGAATGGGACTGTTCCGCAAACACTAGGGAAATTGACAACATTGAGTTATTTAGGTCTTTCAGGAAATCAGTTGACTGGATTTATTCCTAGTAGCCTTGGACAACTAACGAAATTGTGGGAATTAGATCTTTCTTCCAATTCCTTGCAGGGTGTTGTTTCTGAACTCAACTTTGCCAACGTTTCATGGTTGTCAATATTTGATCTCTCTATGAACAAAATCAGTGGAGAGCTTCCAATGAATATTGAAGATAGGATGCCAGCTGGATTATCAACTCTACTTCTTGGAAACAACCTGCTGAATGGTTCTATACCAAACTCATTATGCCAACTGGAACAGCTTGGAGTTCTGGATCTTTCAAGAAACAAGCTAGCTGGAGAAGTGCCTTGGTGTTGGAGAGATACTCAACGGCTCTACGTTGTAGACCTATCATACAACAAGTTATCAGGACTTATTCCAAAGTCAATAGGGCACCTCTTATACCTCAAAAGGTTGCATATTGAGGAAAACAATCTCACAGGAAAGCTTCCTTTGTCCTTGAGTAACTGTAAGGACTTGGAAATTCTTGATCTGGGTGAGAATAAATTTTTCGGATCTATACCAACCTGGATTGGAGAGAGCCTTTCGTCACTGCAGATTCTCAGGCTTCGAAATAATATGCTTAATGGAAGCATACCTTCACAACTATGCCAACTCGGAAAATTGCAAATCTTGGATCTTGCCAATAATAATCTGGAAGGAAGAATCCCACGTTGCTTTGGCAAGCTCACTGGAATGGTTACAGAGAATACTACGGTCCAAGAACCACAAGCAAATTCATCAAAGCCATCAGATGAAGATACAGGCTGGCATAGAGAAAAGGTCCGAGAAGTCACAAAAGGAGTTGATCTTGAGTATACAAAAATGCAGCTGAAACTTCTTCACTCTATGGACCTTTCAATTAATAAGCTGGTTGGAGTTATTCCAGAGGAACTATGCCTACTATCTGGATTGCGTGGTTTGAATCTGTCACACAATCACTTGTCTGGCAATATCCCCAACAAGATAGGTGAATTGAAGTTACTCGAATCTCTTGACCTCTCAAACAACAATCTTTCTGGTTCAATTCCTCCTAGCATGTCCGCCTTACCGTCAATAAGCCACCTCAACTTGTCGCACAACAACTTGTCAGGGAAGATTCCGACAAGCAATCAACTCCAAACTCTCGACGATCAGTCCATTTATTCTGGAAACCTTCAACTCTGCGGGAAGCCTTTGCCTACTAAATGTCCCGGTGATGATGATTCAGTCCAACCTCCAACAAGCACTCGCCATGAAGAGAAAGATCGTGAAGAAGACAAGAAAGAAAAGATCTTGTTCTACTTTGTTGTATTGGCTGGCTATGCAACCGGTTTGTGGGGAGTTATTGGGACTTTAGTTTTGAAAAGGAGCTGGAGAGTTGCTTATTTCCGCTTTGCTGACAACACTAAAGAATGGATGCTTATGATGGTAGCGGTGAAGGTAGCAAGGCTGAAGAAGATGATGGAGAGGACCAACGGTGAAGAGTAACTCAGGGAGGTCACCAAATGTTTACTCTGTTTGTGAGTTCCAATAAATACATATCTGTTTTTCTTACGTACTTGGTGTGGTCATTAGTTGCTTTATTGGGATATTATGTTTTGCATTGGATAATTTTGCGTTAGTTATGTTTTCATGAATGCTACTGGGATATTTTGTATGTTATTGGGGTTATTATGTTTTGTGTTGTGGAATGTTGTATTGGATATGTTATTGTGAATGGTCATGTATTTATATCTAATTAGTGTTATTGTCGTTGGTTTCAATCCTTCAATATTGTTTAGTTTTCTGTTTAAAAAGTTCCGAAACGCATGACAGTGCTCTGATTGGTAAAAGAGTGCATGACTGAGATCATTGTTATCAAAAAATATAAATCCGGAAATGTCAGATGTTATGTTATGGTATATAGATCTAGTGGCATATCCTTTCTTAAGTCTAAAATGAAAACGTACATGAAAAAAATAACCTAACTACTTTTCTGTATACATGAAATTCTATGTACAAGAAAACTTGTCTACTTGTTCTGCCACATTTCCACTTGTTCAATTGAACTTTACCTTTCTGTTGATGAGTGAATAAAGGAGGAAGGACCACAAGGAGGTGGCATGGTGCATTGCTACTACCTGCAGGACCCTTCATCGTTGAATCCATCACGAACTTTTTCCTCCGTCCACGGTGTTAAGCAGGCCATGGACTCTGACCCCCCCCCACCCCCTCTCTGTCTCTTCCCGTTTCTCTCTCTTCCTGACCCACGCCCCCCCCCCCCCCCCCCAAACACCCCAGACTCAAGAAGAGAGAAAAGGGGGGGATGGGGGTCCCCGTCGGGGGTGGGGGGGTCGGGGGCGGGGAGAGAGGGAAAGAGAGAAAGAGGAGGTGGAGGGGTCCCGTTGGCGGGGTCGGGGGAGGGGGGGCCTGGGGTGGGGGTGCCGGCGGAGGGGGGACTTGAGGTGGGGGGGGGGGTGCTGGGTGGGTTGGGGGCCGGCGGGGGGGGACTGGGGAGTGCCAGGTCGCGGGGGCCAAGGCTGGAGCCTGGGGTGGGCTGGGGGCCGGGGGTGGGTCACCGGCAACAGAGAAGACTTGGTGTGGGAAAGGTAATATGAGGTAAGATGTATGATAAATATGGTACACCAATAACATTTCAACCATTCGATTGAATCTAACGATTCAAAAAAGAGTTTTACCGGTAGTTACTCTAGAAGATGCTTTACCATAGCCTCTCTCATAGTTAAAACTCATTTAAAATACTTTTCATTTTTCCAATTTATTTCTATGTAAAATAACTTTTTCCAAAA